>CP139506.1:252016914-252616914 GCA_021014915.2 Artemisia tridentata subsp. tridentata
ATTTATCTTATATAGAAAGCTATTGTAAGCCGACTAGGACTCCTTAGCCTATAAAAGGAGGTCCTAGGGCATAGAGTTCGATATATATTATTCATAACTTCAAGGTTGTAAACCATAATACTTAAAGATTATTCTATTAATAATATTGAAGTTGTTGATTTGTTTACGATTTTGTTAACAGTTCTTCTTCATACTATTGTTTAGATTCCGCATAAACCTTAGTAATTCAACACAATTTCTATACCTAGTTGTGTTAATTCATCTAGCATAACTAAACCTTTACAAGCTAAGGGAGTCGATCAAGTGTAAAGTTGGGATCAACAAGTGGTATCATAGCTTGTGATCTAGAAGCTGTGATAAAGAAGAACCTGTTTAAGCTCAAAGTTGTTCAGATCTTACAGAAGACATAGATTCAGAATCTACACATATGATTACTGCATCAAAGGTTCCAATGCTCAAGCCTGGTGAGTATGAACTATGGAGAAAGAGAATAGAGCAGTACATTCAGATGGTTGGTTATTCTCTATGGGAGGTTATAGAGAATGGTGATTCCTTACCAAAAACTGAAGTATCTGCTGCTGGTGTTAAGACTGTTGTGCCTATTAAAACTGCTGAAGAGAAGGCACAAAGAAGATTGGAGGTTAAAGCCAGAAGCACTCTCATGATGGGCATTCCTAATGAACATCAGTTGACTTTCAATCCTATCAAAGATGCTAAGTCTTTGTTAGCAGCTATTGAGAAGAGATTTGGAGGGAATGCTGCTACTAAGAAGACTAGGAAGAATCTTTTGAAGCAACAATATGAGAACTTTGCTGCTCCAAGTTCTGATAATCTTGATCAGACCTTTGACAGACTTCAGAAACTTGTCAGTCAATTAGCACTTATGGAAGTAGTAATTCCCCAAGAGGATATAAATCAGAAGTTTCTAAGAAGCTTGTCACCAGAATGGCATACACTAGATACAATGAGCATAGATGATCTAGATACAATGAGCATAGATGATCTGTAGAACAATCTAAAAGTGTATGAACCTGAAGTCAAAGGGTCATCTAGCTCATCTTCAAGCACACAAAACTTGGCTTTTGTGTCCTCCTCCAATAACAGTTCTGGCAATACTAATGAAGCATTTAATACTGCTCATGGAGTTATTACTGTTGGTACTCAAGTTAATACTGCTAGTTCTACAAACTTTGATAACTTGAGTGATGCTGTTATCTGTGCGTTCTTGGCGGGTCAAACTAACAGTTCTCAGATTGTACATAAGGACTTAGAACAGCTTCATCCAGATGATCTTGAAGAGATGGACTTGAAGTGGCAGATGGCAATGTTGACAATAAGGGCAAGGAGATTTTTGAAGAAAACAGGAAGTCAGCTCAAAGTCAATGGGCAGGACAACATGGGGTTTGATAAGTCAAAGTTAGAATGCTATAACTGTCACAGGAAAGGACACTTTCCAAGAGAGTGTAGGGCACCAAGAAGTCAAGATTACAAGAATGAAGAAAGCTCAAGGAAAGTTGTGTCTGTGAAACCTACAAATTCTACAGCTTTGGTGTCTTGTGATGGTTTGGGTGGATATGATTGGAGTGACTAAGCAGTAGAAGGACCAAACTTTGCACTCATGGCCTATTTTTCTTCTTCGTCAAGTTCTGACTCTGAGGTATCTAATGATTCTGGTTGTTCTTATAAATCTTGTTTAGATACTGTTGAGGAACTTAAGGTTAGGAATGAAAAATTATTAGAAGACTTAAAGAAGTTAGAGTTAGATAATTTAGGCTATAAAGTAGGTTTAAAGTCTGTTGAGCAAAGACTTGAATTCTTTAAGCAGAATGAGATTGAGTTTGTAGAGAAGGTTAATGTTTTGGAAAGAAAACTTTATGTTAAAGAGAATGAAATTCAAGAACTTACTAAGAGGTTAGAACAGGCTCAAAGAGAAAACGATGCAGCTCATCAGGAAAAAGAAAAACATCAATGTAAAGTGAATAAGCTTGAGTTTGCATCTGAAGGTGTAAATAAGATAATTGAGTGTCAACTTTTGAGGAAAGGTAGTGGTATAGGTTATAATGAAGTTCCCCCTTCTATTACAGGCAAATTTCCACCTCCTTTACCTGAATTGTCTTGTTTAATTGAATCTGATGATAAGTCTGTAGGTGAGAATAGTAAGTCTAATGAGGAGATGCCTAAAGTTGAAAAGAAGAATTCTGATGCACCTATCATTGAAGATAGGGTGTCTGATGATGATGAAGATCAGGTTGAGTCTACACCTAAAGTTGAAAGTAAGACAGTTAAACCTAGTATAGAAAAGGTTAAGTTTGTCAAACCTAGGTTTGGTGATAAGTTGTCTAGAAAAATTGTTGATTACACTGAGCAACCTAGGAGCAACACACACAATCCTAGAGGGAATCAGAGGAATTGGAATAACATGATATCTCAAAGACTAGGAAGTGATTGGCAAATGTTTAACAAGGCTTGTTGTAACACCCCAACCCGACAAGGGTAGAAGCATCACATTATGGTGACAAATCAAAGCATACATAATAACACAGCGGAAGTCTTAAACAAATTCATAAGAGAAAGTCAAGTCAACACGACTTGAATAATACATAAGTTCAAGGAAAGGAAAATAATCCAAAGATACGGTTACAAAAGAAATCCATGATCAAAACAAA
Source organism: Artemisia tridentata subsp. tridentata (assembly GCA_021014915.2). Classification (NCBI taxonomy): domain Eukaryota; kingdom Viridiplantae; phylum Streptophyta; class Magnoliopsida; order Asterales; family Asteraceae; genus Artemisia; species Artemisia tridentata. The sequence continues at coordinate 252,019,581 of CP139506.1, forward strand.
GTCATAAGACAAAGGTGGTCATCTAAGGTCAAAGCTTCATCTATCTCTCATCCCATCCAAAGCATAATCCAAAAGCTCCTAGCTTAGATACCTGCCGCACACGAAAAGAAAACGTGCGGCTGAGCTTAAAAAGCCCAGTGAACAGATATATAATAAACGGAAACGAACAATTGAAGCATAATGAAAGAGATATAAATAAGGTACAAGAGTAAAGGTTAGGACAGTCATCCACCACGAGCCCAAACATATCACATATCATATCATAATCATATCATAATCATGTAGAGGGGATGCCTCTCAAATAAGCCGATAATATGAGGGGTGTCCTCATGTACCAGTTGGAGTGATCAGCTCCCGAACTTTGTGAAAGGAGTGGATTGCACCCATCCCCAGTCACCATATCATATCAAAACGAACTGTCCACGAACACGGACACGAACCTAGGATGCATCCATTCGCCCCCCGAACAATAATATAGGCCATAACAAATCATATAGTGTGCATGCATATCATAATCAAAATGGGGACGGTGTAACCAAATCACTAGGGCTACACGCTAGTCATGCCAGTGGTGCATCACAGACACGGCCATGTTACCTTCATGGCTAGGAAACGAACTTGGCTCGGGTATCAAACTGGGGTCAAATGTCAAAGTCCAAATCTCAGGGTTCATATCAAAAGGTTCACATATCAAAGTTCAAATGCTAAGGGTCCCAATTGCCAAAAGGTTCATATATCAAAGGTTCAAAATCAAAGTAGGGAATCATAGCAATGGCATGGGGAAAAACCCTAATACGAAAATAAAGTGAGAGCGAAGGCTCCTCATTCAAGAAGCAGAATATCTGTACCTTATTCCAAAAGCAAACACAACCCGAAATGAATAAGATGAAAAGATCAGGTCCTCTCCTTCTTCACACCTAGAGGGGTAGAACATAATTACAAACCTTTCCATTTTAAGTAACTTTCCATTTTTAGCAGGTTTCCATAATTAGAAAGTTCCCATAATTAGTAAGATTTCAATATTCTCAATTAGGTTAAGTCGTTATCACAACATATTATGGCTTCAGGGTGTATTTTAACAAGTCACGAAAGTTGAGGGTTAATAATGACGACTTTACATAAATTAGGGTTTTAAGTGTAATTATATCAAAGTTAAAGTACAAACATGAAAATATCTCAAGTAACCTGTTTTGAATCCATAATTATCAAGTTAACAAATTCAGCCCCTCAAGTTTCCCAATTTTACACTTTACACCCTTAAGTTATATAATTTACATTTTAAACCTTATAATATCCATAATTACACATTAGACCCTTAGTTTATCAAAATTACACAATGATCACTTATTTTATCATATTATACAAATCTACCCTTAAGTATTCATAATTTACACATCAAGTCCCTCAAGTTATCAAAGTTACATATTTAGTCCCTTAAATTACAATTTCAACTTTTAATTATCAATAATTACATATTAAGCCATTAAATTACCAAAATTACCCATAACCCCCTGAATATATTTTATTACTCCACTCGACCCCAACTTTCCAGAATTTACATGTTTAGTCCCTCTATTTTAATTATTTACAATTCGAACCCTAATTAAGTAATAAATACATTTTAATCCTTTAAAACATAAAATTTACACATGACACTCCCAACTTATATTTTATTCGAATAATATGCAGTCCAAATTAAGTTCTAAAAATAACCCTTGAGTTTTAAAAGTTACAAAACACCCCCTTATAATTTAATTAGAATCGTATAACATTTTATATAATCAAAACCTTAACCCTAAAAATACCAATCATTCACCAATCATATCATCATCATTAATCATCATTTAATCACTCAAAAAACAGCCCTAAAATTCCAACCCCAAATCGATTTATATTTTATTTCTTTTTCTTCTACATTTTCCTTAAATCCGGTTACATAAATAAATCGAAAACAATTATATTAGGCCTTAACAATTCGACATATCATTTTTCTCAGATGAACATGATTATATAGAGTCTAAATAAATTAACTATGAAGCCTCAAAAATTCGGATACAATTATTTAGGTTTTATATGCGATTTTAAGATTTAATTTACAAGTATTGTATAAAGCATGCATGGATCGACTTATACATTTTATTTGGTGTTCATATGACATATAGGATCTGAGAAAAATACCACAAAGAGATTCGAACGTGTAGAATGGGTTGGAGGATTTTTCTTGTACGCGTATAGCCAAAACGGCCAAAAATCACCACGGCTTCAAAAATGATCTAAAAATCTTGAAACCAATTTTCACGTGTCACATATGATGTGAGGAACACAATAAAAATAAGAAATGAATTTTTCCAAGATCGAATGAATCAAAATGGAATTTTTACCTTTCGGTTGAATTAAACAAGAATTTTCGAAAACCCTTGAATCCGGCCACCACAATTCGAAGTATTATTTTTCTAGGACTCCTTGGATGATGATGAATAAGGGAAAATTAGTCTTGCAACTCCAGAAATTCGGATGAATTTTTGGTGGCTAAATCTAGGGTTTTTAATCCAATCGGTTTTGCTTTTAGGGAGAGAAATGATTTTGATTGTTTAAAGGGTGATAATGCCGAATATTAGGAGGAGGGGGAATCAAAGGAGCGGCCTAATTAATGCCTAGGTCAATCATCATTTATTTTGCATTTATTTCCATTTATTTTGTAATTTAATTACACTTAAATAACTTTTAAAATAAAATAATTGTATACTTAATTATTTTGGACTTGTTTATGTGTAATAATAATTTTTATAGCTTGCACAAATATTTTATGATGCTCTCTAATTATTTCATGTCATACTTGGTACATTTCATAATTTTTGGAATTAATTTATAAGTTATATAAGCCTTTATTTAATTTTCAAAGTTGTAGGGGCATTTTGGTCTTTTTACACATTTTAGATTTTAGGGTTTTACAACTCTTCCCCTCTGAACGAAAAATTTCGTCCTCGAAATTTGCAAAGAGGTAGAACTGAAATGGAACGGAAACAAAATAGTGACATACCAGATCAGAATACAAAATGAGGATAACTTTCTCGAATAGACTCCTCGGTCTCCCAGGTAGCTTCCCGCTCTGGGTGGTTCCGCCAAAGAATCTTAACGAATGGAATGACTTTACGCCTCATAACTCGCTCTTGGCGATCCAGAACCGCTTCCGGCTCCTCCGAAAGAGACATATCCGGCTGAATCTGATCGAAAGGATAAGATACCACATGAAGAGGATGATAGTTGTATCCCCGTAGAAGAGATACATGGAATACATCATGCACATGCGAAAGCTGGGGAGGTAGAGCTAATCGGTAGGAAACCTCTCCAATACGTTCCAGGATCTCGAATGGTCCGATGAATCGAGGACTCAGCTTGCCCTTGATTCCAAAGCGTTTAACTCCTCGAAACGGTGAAACCTTAAGGAAAACCCGATCGCCAACCTGAAACTCCAAATCACGACGGTGCTTATCCGCATAACTTTTCTGACGAGCCCGAGCTTCTTTCAACTTCTCCCTAGCAACATCTACCTTCTCATTCGTGATCTGAACCAACTCCGGACCCTCAATAGCACGCTCTCCCACTTCGTTCCAACAAATGGGTGCCCTACATTTCCGCCCATACAACATCTCGAAAGGAGCCATCCGAATACTAGCATGCCAGCTGTTGTTATAAGCGAACTCTACCAAACAAAGATACTCGTCCCAACTACCCGTCCATTCTAACGCACATGCCCTCAGCATATCCTTTAATGTCTGGATGGTCCGCTCCGACTGACCATCTGTCTGAGGATGGAAAGCTGTACTGAACTTAAGCTGTGCACCCCAAGCTCTATGCAGTCCCTTCCAAAACCGAGAAGTAAAACGTGGATCTCTATCTGAAATAATAGCGGTAGGCATACCGTGTAGTCTAACTATCTCCTGCTCGAAAATCTCTGCCAATCTGCTAACACTATAATCCATACGAATCGGTAGAAAATGAGCCGACATGGTTAGTCGATCGACGACCACCCAAATCGCATCATGTTTCTTTCTGGTAAGTGGCAAACCCGATACGAAATCCATAGAAATTTCCTCCCACTTCCAAGTCAGAATATCTAACGGCTGTAGTAATCCACTGGCTCTCTGGTGCTCGATCTTGACCTGCTGACAAGTCAAACACCTAGCTACATAAGACGCCACATCATGTTTCATGCCGCTCCACCAAAAGTGCTGCTTCAGATCTCGGTACATTTTGGTGGAACCCGGATGTATAGTAAAGGGAGAACTATGCGCCTCTGACAAAACCGCTTCTCGCAATTCAGGATCGTTAGGAACACACAGACGATCCTCGAACCATACCACACCAAACTCATCAACTCGGAACTCAGATTGCTTCCCATCTTCCACATTCTGCACAATGGCCCAGAGTTCACCGTCATCTTTCTGGGCTTCTTTAATCCGCAGGATGAGATTGGACTCAACCTTTAGACTAGCCCAGTAACCGTCACAACCCCGAACACAAAACTCAACATCAAGAATCTCCAAATCATTTAAAATCCGAGGCTCAAATTTCAGACTAACGACCATACCCGACTTCCGGCTAAGAGCATCGGCAACCACATTTGCCTTGCCGGGATGATACTGGATGTTGGTATCGTAATCTTTCAGGAGCTCCAACCATCGCCTCTGTCTCATATTGAGCTCCTTCTGCGTGAAAATATATTTAAGGCTTTTGTGGTCGGTGAAAATGTCACATGACTCGCCGTATAGATAATGCCGCCATATCTTAAGAGCGAAAACCACTGCAGCCAATTCCAAATCGTGTGTCGGATAATTCTCTTCATACGGTTTCAGTTGCCTCGAAGCATAGGCGATGACTTTCCCGTGCTGCATTAGAACGCAACCCAAACCCTTTTTAGATGCATCACTATAAATCTGGAAACCACCCGAACCAGACGGAAGAGTCAGAATAGGTGCCGACACTAATCTCTGCTTAAGCTCCTCAAAACTGTTCTCCCTCTCTTCAGTCCATACAAATTTCTCCCCTTTTCTCATCAACTGTGTCAATGGCAAGGCTAGCCGCGAGAAACCCTCAACGAAACGACGATAATAACCAGCGAGTCCCAGAAAACTTCTCACCTCAGTCACATTTGTAGGTCTAGGCCATTTAGTGATAGCCTCGACCTTCGCTGGGTCCATAGTGATACCCTCCGCAGAAACAACGTGACCTAGAAACGCGACCTGACTTAACCAGAATTCACACTTAGAAAACTTCGCGTACAACTTCTTCTGTCTAAGAATCTCCAACACAGTCCGAAGATGCTGTTCGTGCTCCTCCTTAGATTTCGAATAGACAAGAATATCATCGATGAAGACAATGACAAATTTATCGAGGAACTCATGAAATACCCGATTCATAAGGTCCATAAAAACGGCCGGAGCATTGGTCAAGCCGAAAGGCATAACCAGGAATTCATAATGACCATAGCGGGTTCGAAAAGCAGTCTTGGGAACATCTTGTTCCCTCACACGAAGCTGATGGTATCCCGATCTCAAATCAATCTTAGAGAAGTGCTTTGCCCCTTGCAATTGGTCAAACAAATCGTCGATGCGCGGAAGGGGATAGCGGTTACGGATAGTAATGCGGTTGAGCTCTCGGTAATCAATACAAAGGCGCATACTACCATCCTTCTTTTTCACAAATAGCACAGGAGCGCCCCAGGGAGAAACGCTCGGACGAATAAAACCGTTCTCCAATAACTCCTCTAACTGTACTTTCAATTCTTTGAGTTCAACAGGAGCCATTCGGTACGGAGCCTTAGAGATAGGCTCAGCACCGGGAACTAAATCAATACTGAATTCAACTTCTCTGGTGGGAGGAATACCAGGAAGCTCTTCGGGAAAGACATCAGTGAACTCCCGAACAATGGGAACACTACTAACATCACGTCCCTGAGAAGACGTATCTTTAACAGAGGCCAAAAACCCTTGGCAACCATGAGAGATTAGAGTCCGAGCTTTCATAGCAGAAATAAGTTTAACAGATTTCAAAGGCTGCGAACCGTGATAAACAAAATCCGGATGATGGATATCACCAAATCTTACACTTCTGGCATGACAGTCGATGGAGGCCTTATGAGAAGACAACCAGTCCATACCCAAAATTATATCAAAATCAATCATATCGAGGGGAAGCAGATTAGCCGGACGAACACAATCATCAAATCTTAGCGGACAATTTACATATTCACAATCGATGATGACTTGGGTTTTCATAGGAGTAGAGATAGATATAGGATTATTCAATGGTGTTGGGGTTACTTTTATTTTCTTGGCAAGCGTATTAGATATTATAGAGTGTGTAGCACCGGTGTCAAATAAAACAAAAACAATATGATCTCCAACATAAAGATAACCGGTAATGGTACCTGACGTGCCTGCCGCCTGATCACGTGTGAGAGAATAAACCCGACCCGAGGTAGGAGCCGGCCTACCTGAGTTTGCTGCTGCAGCCCGCTTCTCATGCGGACAGTCCTTCACTCTGTGCTCGGTAGACCCACAAGTAAAGCATCCCCCAGTAATCCTATGGCAAACTCCCGGATGGGATTTTCCGCAAGTGACACAAACCGGTGGAGGGGGTAACGCCTCACTAGTCCTCCTCTGTCCAGAAGAACCTGCCTGATGACCCGACTGAGCACCCCGAGTATTCTGATCACGATACTGACGTGGGTTGTTATTGTACCCACTCCTCCCAGAAACCTGCCTATCATAACCCCGAGAGTCCTGTCGCCTCTGACTGTAGTCCCGATCCTGGCGACCACGCTGATCATACCTATGGTCCTGTCGACCCCTCTGCTCGGATGCCTGGTCCTGCCGACCTCTGAAATCCTGACCCTGCCCCTGCTGACTCTGTCCTCTGAAATGCACCCGGTTACCATCCCTATCACGCTTGTTAAAGCCACTACCATCACTATGCAACATCTCAATGTTGCGAGCGTCGTTCGCAACCGCCGCCACACTCATCATAATGCGTATTCACGATACGGTCCAATATCCATTTCTTTAACGCCCACTTAAATGTCTTAGCCTGACGGTATGCATCTCCTGTAATCTCTGGCCCAACGAAACTGGCCAGCCTCATAAATCGCTGCATAAATTCCCCAGTCGTCTCCCGGTCCCCCTGACGGATGTTCCCATACTCCCGCTCATATCGCTGCTGTTCAGCCACTGGAATGTACTGCTTATAAAAGATACCCATAAAATCCTCCCAAGTACAAGTCTCCTCAAAACCCTGCTCCTGAGACTGAGCATAAGCTGTCCACCAGCTCTGTGCATCGCCTTCAAACTTAAATGCAGCCAATCTCGTCTTAAACTCATCTGGACAACCCAAAACCTTAAACATCTTCTCCATGTGGATAATCCAGTCTTCTGCCTCAGTGGGAACGGCAGCTGACCGGAAAGAGAGGGGTTTGAGCTTGTTAAACCTCTCCATCCAAACATGGATACCAACTGGTGGAGCACCTCCACCACCACTTGGACCTGCACCACCACCTCCAGAAGAACCTGCCCCATTCTGAATATTGTTGGTGACTTGAGTCACCAAATTAGGAAGAGCGTTGGCCAAAGCTTCTGCTATCATGGCCTTAAAATCAGGAGTCCCTCCATTATATTCCTGATGTCGAGTATTCACCATCTTAAGGATTTCGAAAACGATTAGCAACAATATAAGAGAATAAGCACGAAATGGAAGACGAAACAGAACCTAAGACTACCCAAAACCTCACCAGTCAAAACTTAAGCCTTAAGGGTCAAATCCTAGGGTCCATAAGACTCACAGGCCATGACTTATGTACTACAGGTCGCAACCTGGCTTTGATACCATAATTGTAACACCCCAACCCGACAAGGGTAGAAGCATCACATTATGGTGACAAATCAAAGCATACATAATAACACAGCGGAAGTCTTAAACAAATTCATAAGAGAAAGTCAAGTCAACACGACTTGAATAATACATAAGTTCAAGGAAAGGAAAATAATCCAAAGATACGGTTACAAAAGAAATCCATGATCAAAACAAAGTCATAAGACAAAGGTGGTCATCTAAGGTCAAAGCTTCATCTATCTCTCATCCCATCCAAAGCATAATCCAAAAGCTCCTAGCTTAGATACCTGCCGCACATGAAAAGAAAACGTGCGGCTGAGCTTAAAAAGCCCAGTGAACAGATATATAATAAACGGAAACGAACAATTGAAGCATAATGAAAGAGATATAAATAAGGTACAAGAGTAAAGGTTAGGACAGTCATCCACCACGAGCCCAAACATATCACATATCATATCATAATCATATCATAATCATGTAGAGGGGATGCCTCTCAAATAAGCCGATAATATGAGGGGTGTCCTCATGTACCAGTTGGAGTGATCAGCTCCCGAACTTTGTGAAAGGAGTGGATTGCACCCATCCCCAGTCACCATATCATATCAAAACGAACTGTCCACGAACACGGACACGAACCTAGGATGCATCCATTCGCCCCCCGAACAATAATATAGGCCATAACAAATCATATAGTGTGCATGCATATCATAATCAAAATGGGGACGGTGTAACCAAATCACTAGGGCTACACGCTAGTCATGCCAGTGGTGCATCACAGACACGGCCATGTTACCTTCATGGCTAGGAAACGAACTTGGCTCGGGTATCAAACTGGGGTCAAATGTCAAAGTCCAAATCTCAGGGTTCATATCAAAAGGTTCACATATCAAAGTTCAAATGCTAAGGGTCCCAATTGCCAAAAGGTTCATATATCAAAGGTTCAAAATCAAAGTAGGGAATCATAGCAATGGCATGGGGAAAAACCCTAATACGAAAATAAAGTGAGAGCGAAGGCTCCTCATTCAAGAAGCAGAATATCTGTACCTTATTCCAAAAGCAAACACAACCCGAAATGAATAAGATGAAAAGATCAGGTCCTCTCCTTCTTCACACCTAGAGGGGTAGAACATAATTACAAACCTTTCCATTTTAAGTAACTTTCCATTTTTAGCAGGTTTCCATAATTAGAAAGTTCCCATAATTAGTAAGATTTCAATATTCTCAATTAGGTTAAGTCGTTATCACAACATATTATGGCTTCAGGGTGTATTTTAACAAGTCACGAAAGTTGAGGGTTAATAATGACGACTTTACATAAATTAGGGTTTTAAGTGTAATTATATCAAAGTTAAAGTACAAACATGAAAATATCTCAAGTAACCTGTTTTGAATCCATAATTATCAAGTTAACAAATTCAGCCCCTCAAGTTTCCCAATTTTACACTTTACACCCTTAAGTTATATAATTTACATTTTAAACCTTATAATATCCATAATTACACATTAGACCCTTAGTTTATCAAAATTACACAATGATCACTTATTTTATCATATTATACAAATCTACCCTTAAGTATTCATAATTTACACATCAAGTCCCTCAAGTTATCAAAGTTACATATTTAGTCCCTTAAATTACAATTTCAACTTTTAATTATCAATAATTACATATTAAGCCATTAAATTACCAAAATTACCCATAACCCCCTGAATATATTTTATTACTCCACTCGACCCCAACTTTCCAGAATTTACATGTTTAGTCCCTCTATTTTAATTATTTACAATTCGAACCCTAATTAAGTAATAAATACATTTTAATCCTTTAAAACATAAAATTTACACATGACACCCCCAACTTATATTTTATTCGAATAATATGCAGTCCAAATTAAGTTCTAAAACTAACCCTTGAGTTTTAAAAGTTACAAAACACCCCCTTATAATTTAATTAGAATCGTATAACATTTTATATAATCAAAACCTTAACCCTAAAAATACCAATCATTCACCAATCATATCATCATCATTAATCATCATTTAATCACTCAAAAACAGCCCTAAAAGTCCAACCCTAAATCGATTTATATTTTATTTCTTTTTCTTCTACATTTTCCTTAAATCCGGTTACATAAATAAATCGAAAACAATTATATTAGGCCTTAACAATTCGACATATCATTTTTCTCAGATGAACATGATTATATAGAGTCTAAATAAATTAACTATGAAGCCTCAAAAATTCGGATACAATTATTTAGGTTTTATATGCGATTTTAAGATTTAATTTACAAGTATTGTATAAAGCATGCATGGATCGACTTATACATTTTATTTGGTGTTCATATGACATATAGGATCTGAGAAAAATACCACAAAGAGATTCGAACGTGTAGAATGGGTTGGAGGATTTTTCTTGTACGCGTATAGCCAAAACGCCCAAAAATCACCACGGCTTCAAAAATGATCTAAAAATCTTGAAACCAATTTTCACGTGTCACATATGATGTGAGGAACACAATAAAAATAAGAAACGAATTTTTCCAAGATCGAATGAATCAAAATGGAATTTTTACCTTTTAGGTTGAATTAAACAAGAATTTTCGAAAACCCTTGAATCCGGCCACCACAATTCGAAGTATTATTTTTCTAGGACTCCTTGGATGATGACGAATAAGGGAAAATTAGTCTTGCAACTCCAAAAATTCGGATGAATTTTTGGTGGCTAAATCTAGGGTTTTTAATCCAATCGGTTTTGCTTTTAGGGAGAGAAATGATTTTGATTGTTTAAAGGGTGATAATGCCGAATATTAGGAGGAGGGGGAATCAAAGGAGCGGCCTAATTAATGCCTAGGTCAATCATCATTTATTTTGCATTTATTTCCATTTATTTTGTAATTTAATTACACTTAAATAACTTTTAAAATAAAATACTTGTATACTTAATTATTTTGGACTTGTTTATGTGTAATAATAATTTTTATAGCTTGCATAAATATTTTATGATGCTCTCTAATTATTTCATGTCATACTTGGTACATTTCATAATTTTTGGAATTAATTTATAAGTTATATAAGCCTTTATTTAATTTTCAAAGTTGTAGGGGCATTTTGGTCTTTTTACACATTTTGGATTTTAGGCAAATGTTTAACAAGGCTTGTTATCACTGTGGTAGTTTTGAACATTTACAGGATAATTGTTTTTACTATCAAAAACCTGTTTGGAACTATGCTAGGAGGGTGAATCACCAAAGTTTTTCTAAAAATACTCACCCAAATGCTAAGAGAAATATAGTTCCAAGAGTAGTGTTAATAAAATCTAGGCATGTATCAGTTAATACTGTCAAGCAAAATGTTTTTAAACCAGCAGTATTAACTAATACTGCTAGACAAGTTGATACTGCTTCCACCAAAAGAACAGTGAATGGTGCTAAATCCAGGTTACACTTTTCAAATACAGCACATTCATCTGTAAAAGGGCCTATTCAAAAGAATACAGCATTTAGTGCTGTTAAGGTAGAAGCAATATTCTTTTCAAAAATTGATACTGTTTTGGTAAACCATTTTTATGCTGTTAAGGCCTCAGCTTGTTGGGTCTGGAAACCAAAAGTTAAAGTTTTAGATCATGTTGATGCACAAGGCAGATCCAAGTCAGTAATGGCTTGGGTCCCCAAAATGAACTGATTTTCTTACTTTATGTGCAGGGGAATCCACAGGTGGAATTAGAGGATAAAGGAGTATTTGACAGTGGATGCTCAAGGCACATGACAGGAAACATGTCCTATCTCACAGATTTTGAAGCAATTGATGGAGGATATGTTGCTTTTGGGAGTAATCCCAAAGGAGGGAAAATCACAGGCAAAGGTACAAGAAAAACTGGTAAATTAGATTTTGATAATGTGTACTTTGTAAAAGAGTTTAAGTTTAACCTCTTTAGTGTCTCACAAATGTGTGACAAAAAGAACAGTGTTCTTTTTACTGACACCGAATGTTTTGTCTTGCCTCCTGACTTTAAGTTGACTGATGAAAGTCATGTTTTATTTAAAATTCCTAGAACAGAAAACATATATACAGTGTTAATTTAAAGAATATGGTTCCCAAAGGAGGTTTGACTTGTCTCTTTGCAAAGGCCACATCTGATGAATCTAAGCTTTGGTATAGAAGGCTTGGTCACTTAAATTTCAAAACAATGAATAAATTGGTTAAGGGAAACCTTGTAAGAGGTTTACCTTCAAAAGTTTTTGAAAATTGTGGAAAACTAGAAGGGGGTTGAATAGTTTTTACCGCTTTTAAAATTAATTCGCTTTGTGACTTAACGTGATTTCTAAGTAATTGCACACAAACAAATAATATAAGTAAGCAAGTAAGGAAAGGAATGATCAAACCACACAACACGGATGTTTATAGTGGTTCGGCTACAAGGACTCTCTTCCTTGCCCTACTCCACTCCTCGAGCCTCTAACTTGAGATTTTTTCTTCACTAAGAAACAAGCTCCCTTCTAGGTGGAGAAAACCATTACATGTCGCTTACTCTTTATCCGGTACTAAGCTAAACACCGGGTTCTTTACAAGGGTACAACCACTCCCGTTGGTTCTTTCACAAGGGTACAACCACTCCCGTTGATTCTTTAACAAGGGTACAACCACTCCCGACACACTATGTGTTTTGAGGACTAAAACACTAACCGATCACTACTGAATGAATGGTATAAACAATGATGTGTGAACTAATACAATATCACACAGTGACTATACTATTAAGACTTACAACAGTGTGTTGAAGCTTGTTGATGCTTGATCTCTTTTGCTACAAAAAGGAAGATCACTAAGAATGAATGAATGAATAGGTTAGTAATGCAATGAAAGAATGTATATGTAATTTAAGCTGTATGAGTGATGATTGTGCTTGAATGATCAGCTTACTATTTATAGGCAAACTGATCAAACAGGCAGCAGATTTGGCGGATCCAAAATATGGGTTCCGCCCATATACTGGTTTGGTTCCGCCGGGACATGCCAGCTAAGAGATCCTCAAATCTTTCCATATATTGTCAAGTCTTGTCAAGATCTTACAAAGTCAACTCCTTAGCTTCAAGATCTTTCCAAAATATATTGTAAAGTCAACTAAGATATGTAAATGATGCATGCCATGATGTCATGTATATTTCTATTTTTAAGAAATAAAAATAAACATGTAAAGTCAACTTAATCCTATCTCCCCCTTTTTGTTGAAACAAAAAGAAGATATGCGTAGCGGAATATGGTGACCAATCTGTCACACCCCCAAATTATCTGTTTTGCAGCGGAATGGAATTACAAGGGCGTGACTGCCATAGCACCACAGTTACCGTTATATTGAACGACCTAAATGTCATTTAGAAAATACATCGTTTGATTATTTAAAACATTCAGAGTTTACAAAAGTTGGTCCCAAAAGATGAAACAAGTTTTCAGAAATCAAGTTCGTACAAACCAAACGATAGATAAGTGCATAAAATATAAAGTGGGACGCGTCGACCCCGCGACTCCATGGTATGTCCTTATGCAAGCCAACATGCGATACTTTAATTACCTGAAAATACATTGCTAAAACGGTCAACAATAATGTTGGTGAGTTCATAGGTTTATGTAAATGAAATGTTATACGGAAACCACAAGTATAAAGTGTATGACAAACTGCCACATAAAAATGATACATTAGCTCTTAAGCTCATGACCCCGAAGCTAGACTGAATGAAATGCCCCATCTGAGTGTATGCCAAGCACTCTAATATGATAGAAATGAAATGCGTTCGTATGACTAGTTGGCGCTACCAACCCGAACGGAGGAGTCACCCTCAATAGATCTATTCACTCACTCTCGCTTACTCGTAATTAACGGTTCATGATTTCCAATAGGGGACTTTAATCTGGGCAAATGATGTAACTTAAGCAATGTAATGAGTTGATACTTTGGTCCGTATGAAAAATGGTGCAATGTATTCTCCCCCGAAAATTTTGAAATGAAGTAATAAATTGAAAACGGGGCTATGAAAACTCACCTGGTATGATAATAGCAATGATAATAGTGGACGTGATGAAATGAGGCTCGGTCTCTAACCGCGACCTATTATGAATGATATGACCCAATGTAAGCAATGATACAATGCAACACATGCAAATACGTATGTTAACGATACCACTCATTACTTTTGAAAATAACGTTTATTGTCGAAAAATACATTTTTGACGTCTCGTTAGGCCATAAACTACTTTTCGTGTAAATATGTTGAAATGGTACTCCACGATCCTCATTTAGTGTTCTATCGTCAAATATAATGTTTTCGTCGCAAAATAAAACTTTTTACAACTTGTGAAAATGTGCCCAAATGGCCTCGTAAAACTAGTCGTGAAATATTGTACGTTAAGTGTTAGCGATCAAACTCGACGTTTTTGAAAACCTTGCAACATAATCTAAATGTCATTATATTTAACTTTTGACCAAACACGCCTCGATCAATTAGATAATCGGCTATTAATGTTGTGACTTGCAAAATACTAGTTTTACACTTAGAAAATATATTTCTATTAGTGCTGTCAAAATAAACATGGTTCGTCGGGTTTTCAAACGTGCATATTTTGGTCGTTATAAGCCCGTTTGCTACGTTTTTTATATCCACGTGTTCTTACAAATATGAACTAACATATTTTCAGTCGGTCGGCTCGTCTAGATCACGTCTAATGTCTCGTTTTGTCCCTTGGAGTTCGGAAAAACAGCAAGTTATTTTCAGAAAATAGTTTTTCGTCGTCCGACTTCAAAAATTCATATCTCCTTCGTTATAAGTCGGTTTTTACTCATTCCAGCGCCCACGGTTTCGTTTTTGAAATTATTTTCTAAATATGAAGGCCAAAATAGTTCAAAAGTTACTGATTTTTCCAGTTTTCACATTTTGGGACAGAACCATTTCTACACTTGATAAAACTTATTTTTAAGGTTCAAGTCTTGTTTATACCACTTCCAATCAACAACACAAGTACTCTAATCCTACCATACACCTTCTTAAGGTGTCATGGGGTCCTAAACATCACCAAAAATAGAGGGTTTCATGAGGATGCTAACTATTCAAAGATCTATGTTCATAATGAATTTTTGAGTAAAGTGGTATGGATAACATATGTTTTGCATGACTAGCTACCAAAATAACTTGATAATACATCAATATATAAATAAATAAAGTATGAAATGATCAAAAAAAATGTTCTTGAGCTTACTTGAATTATGGATGAGTTTTGGATGTAAAATGATTAAAACCTTGGGATTTTTATTTCAAAACCCTAACAAGGAATGTAAAAAGGACTTGATTATAACTTTAGCTTCAAAATTTGGTGGTTCTTCTTGATGATCTTCCTTTGGCCATGGGTTATAGAGAGCAAGAGGGAGAGAGTGTTTGATTTTTAGCTAGTGAAATATAAGTGAAGTGTTTTGGTAACTAATTAAATCAAGGTTAAAAGATAAGTAGCATTAAATGGGATTTTTGAAGAGATAAGATGACAACTTTTAGCTTATTAGATAATTAGGATAAGCATTAGTGTGTTAGTGTATACTTTAGGTGTTATCGGGTACCGGGTTAACTAGAAATAAATCGTGACGAGTTAAAATAAAATACGACGAAGTTGTAAAAATTGAAAAATCATATCCCTGACAAGAATCAGGTGTTAAAATTATTATCGGGTTGAAATATCGCAAACCGCGACGGTTATAAGCGTATACCGGAAAATATAGTGAAAGGTTTCAAAACACCGGGTAAATTAATAATATAATTTTTATATCATTAAAATTAGCATGAAAATATATTAGGATCATAGTCGGGAGTATTTGGGTATAATATTTGTAGTAAAGACTGAGTGGTAACGTTAATTAAATAAATAACCATACGTTAATGAAAATCACACAAACCCGTGCATGACCTAACATGATGATGATGTTATTGATGATATGTAGACTACTCTAGTCTATATGAGGTGTCCTTACTGATGATGCATGAATACGCAGCTAAACCTTACTGGTTACGCGAATTTGAATACCCGTAAACAAGGTTTACGAAATGATGAATGATGGTCATGAATGATGAAATGGTAAATTGTCGAGATTTGGAAAATGACCTAAAATGGTGATTTGTGACAGTCGTCCACCCTAAAAGGAATTCCGTCCCTGAATTCAGCTGGTGTTGGTCTCTAGAATGGACTCGGTGACAAGGTGTGGGTATTTGAGCCGCATCTGGTCTTCCCGTTCCCAAGTAAACTCAAGACCTCTACGAGAATTCCAGCGAACTTTCAGGATAGGAATTCAACTTTGCTTCAACTGTTTGACCTAATGGTCCATGATTTCTGCTGGTTCCTCCACAAAGTTAAGCTTATCGTCGAGCTGAATTTCTTCCAATGGAACCACAAACGTTTCGTCTGAAAGACATTTCTTGAGATTTGAGACATGAAACGTGTTATGTACGCTGCTGAGCTCTGACGGAAGCTCAAGCCTGTATGCTACCGGACCAATCTTTTCCAGAATCTTGAATGGTCCAATGTATCTCGGGTTCAGCTTCTCGCGTTTCCAAAATTGTATCACGCCCTTCCAAGGCGAGACTTTCAACATGACTTTGTCTCCAACCTGAAATTCTAATGGTTTGCGTCGAACATCGGCGTAACTTTTCTGTCGGCTTCTGGCCGTTTGGAGTCTTTCTCGAATCTGAACTATCTTTTCTGTTGTTTCCCTAACCAACTCTGGACAAGTAAGTTGTACATCACCAACTTCGGCCCAACAAACTGGGGACCGGCACTTGCGACCATAGAGTGCCTCAAATGGTGCGGCTTTTATGCTGGAGTGATAACTTTTATTGTAAGAGAACTCGATCAATGGCAAATGGTTAGCCCAACCATTTCCAAAGTCAATCACACATGCCCTGAGCATGTCTTCCAAGGTCTGAATCATTCTCTCACTCTGACCATCGGTCTGAGGATGATAGGCAGTGCTTATGTCTAATTTAGTCCCAAATGAATCTTGCAATGACTGCCAGAAGTTTGAAGTAAAGCCACTATCTCTGTCAGAAATGATAGAAATTGGTGCACCGTGCCTTGAAACTATCTCCTTGACATAAAGTCTGGTGAGCTGATCCATGGAATAAGTCTCTTTGATTGGAATGAAATGGGCTGATTTGGTGAGACGATCAACGATTACCCAAATAGCATCGTAACCGCCTGTTGTCTTGGGAAGTTTAGTGACGAAGTCCATTGTAATCCATTCCCATTTTCACTGTGGAATTTTTGGTTGTTGAAGTAATCCTGATGGTTTCTGGTACTCGGCTTTTACTTTAGCACAAGTAAGACATTTGCTGACATATGTAGCTATCTCTGCTTTCATATTTGGCCACCAATAAAGCTTCTTGAGATCCTGATACATCTTATCAGAACCTGGGTGAATGGATTACTTCGACTTGTGCGACTCGTGCATAATTAACTCTCGTATTCCACCATAGAGAGGTATCAATCTTCTATCCTTGAAGCATAATACTCCGTCTAATCTCCTTACCAAACCGTTTACATTGTCTTACATCCCTTTAAGTGTCTCACTTGATAAGTTTTCTTCCTTGAGTGCTTCAACCTGAGCCTCGAGAATTTTTGATGGTAGTGGTGAAATGATCGTCATTCCCAATGATCTAACTCTCAAAGGCTTGAGTTGTTCTTTCCAACTGAGTGCATCTGCCACAACATTGGCTTTTCCCGGGTGATATCGAATCTCACAGTCGTAATCACTAAGCAGTTCCAACCAACGACGTTGCCTCATATTGAGTTCCTTCTGATCAAGTATATACTGTAAGCTCTTATGGTCTATGAACACTACACACTTTGTACCATAAAGGTAGTGCCTCCAAATCTTGAGTGCGAAAACCACTGCACCCAACTCTAAGTCGTGTGTGGTGTAATTCTTCTCATGTTTCTTAAGCTGTTGAGAAGCGTAAGCTATCACCTTCTCGTTCTGCATTAACACTGCTCCAAGCCCTTTATGTGATGCATCACAGTATACCACGAAGTTTTTAATCCCTTCTGGTAGTGCCAAAATTGGCGTGTTGCAAAGCTTCTGCTTCAATAACTGAAAAGCAGACTCCTGTTTCTTTCCCTATTCGTTCTTCTGGTTCTTTTGTGTCAACTTGGTCAATGGTTTTGCTATCTTGGAAAACCCTTCAATGAACCTTCTGTAATATCCGGCAAGTCCTAAGAATTGACGAATTTCTGTAGGAGTCTTTGGTGCTGCCCAATCTTTAACTGCCTTAATCTTTGCTGGATCAACCTGTAGTCCTTGACTATCAATGACGTGACCAAGAAATTGTACTCTTCGGATCCAAAAATCACACTTAAAAATTTTGGCGTACAGTTTCTCTCTCTTGAGCAGTTCTAAGATTGTTCTGAGGTGTTCTCTATGCTCTTCTTCACTCTTTGAGTAAATCAAGATATCGTCAATGAATACAATCACAAACTTATCCAGATATGGCTTGCACACCCTGTTCATGAGATCCATGAACACAGCTGGTGCGTTGGTCAGTCCGAATGGCATTACCTGAAACTCATAATGACCATACCGTGTTTTAAATGTTGTCTTTGGGATATCCTACTCCCGAACTCTAAGCTGATGGTAACCTGATCTCAAGTCGATCTTGGAGTAGAAACTAGAACCTTGCAACTGATCAAACAGATCGTCGATCCTGGGAAGTGGATAACGATTCTTCACCGTTAACTTGTTTAACTCTCGGTAGTCGATGCACATTCTGAAAGATCCATCTTTCTTCTTCACAAACAAGACCGGTGCCCCCCAAGGCGAGGAACTCGGCCTAATGAAACCTTTGTCTAAGAGTTCTTGCAACTGGTTAGATGATGAAGCGAAAAGTGTACCGCTTTTAAGGGGTCATTTAAGCCTTAAATCGTATTTATTTGATCAAATATTGCCCTAAATCGTTCCTTTTGTCATTTTAGGTACTTTTGAGGAGAAATCTGGAAAAGGAGGCATTTTGGACGTTTTTGGAGCATTAAAGTGAAGAAAACGGCAAAGTCTCAAAAATCGGCTAAAAGTTACTCTTGACGGCGTAAAGATTTACTCTAGACGGCGTCATGCCTTGGCAAGAAAAGTTGGATGTGAAATTTACTCATGACGGGCCAGTGAAAATAGCATGTGAATTCTGACGGCGTCACGCTTTAACTTGATCGAGGGCGTCACGGCTTAAATCATAAGGGGACGGCGTCACGTTCATGGTTAGACGGCGTCAAGCCTTGATAAGCCAGAATGGATTTTTGAAGAGCTAAAGAGGGACGGCGTCAAGAAGGTCATCCGGGAACCCTAAAAGCGGCGAGGTGACGGCGTCACACTCCATAAGGTGACGCCGTCAGATCCAAAAATCTATATATAGTTTTCTAATTTTTTGTCATTAGAGAGAGCTTAGTGTGTGGAATTTTGGGATAAAACCCTAGGACGAATTCAGCTACTTTTTCAGGGCTTTTTGCCTTGAGATCTTCCATGTTTCATTGAAAGATAAGTTATCAATTAATCATTCAATATGTCTATGTGTTGTTTGATTCTATCTTATTCTTGTCTTTTGTTTAACATGTTAGGCTAAATTTATCTTGTGTTTGCTTAGATCTAATGAAACCTAGCTTTTGATTATTGGTTGTTAGTGTGTTATTAGTTGTATTGGATGATTGTTTATCTATGTTAGGCTTAAGAAAACTGGCTAACTTCCTATTCGGTAACTTGCTTGAACGTCTTAAGAAACATGAACCAAATGCGTACTAAAGGTTTTTATGGTTGTATTTAATGCACAAGCGAATTCTAGTGATCCCATGTTAGGAGCTTCCTAGCCGGCTCGACATAGGAGTGAAGTAGGAGCTTGTAGAGTTGGGGAAGTAAGTACGCCACCCCACGAATGGTATTAAGGAATACACCCGTCATCCACGCAACTAATACACACTAATTAACCGGTAAAAGATAGTTAGGGAGTAAGGAAATCTAAGTAAACACATTTCTCTACACATAAGTTTCTCACCACATTTTATTTTCAGTTATTTATTTTATTTGCATCCGTAGTAATTTTGGGTTAGTTGACTAGCAACTAATTCCGCCCACTCCTTCAAACCCGAGATTTTACTTGCTTTCATAAAAACTATAAAAACATAAAAAAGAATCTTCCTCAACCTTTAGACCTAATTAGAGTAGTCTTTCATACCTAACGAACACTATTCCCTGTGGAGAACGATCAATCCCCCGTACTTACCACTACACTATACTACATCGGTCAGGTACACTGCCTGGTGGGGTTGTAAGCCTCTTGAGATCCCTCGAGAGGTAAAACCTGTTGTAAGGTTACAAAACCACGCAATCAAGTTTTTGGCGCCGCTGCCGGGGAATAGTTATTGTTTAGGTTGAATTTTTATTTCTATTAGGTCTACTCACTAGATTCCTTTCTAGTGAGATTTTTATTTTATTTTTCTAGGTTTTCTTTAGTCTATCTATTTTCTTCGTGTCTTTGTTCGTAACCATACCATCCGACATCATGGAAGATGGTAATATCCTTAACCCCCACAACCCACCACCACAACAACCACAACCACCTCCTAGAGCCCGTACTTTAGGAGAGTATTCCCGTCCTAGCCACCATGGCTATCGAAACACCATTGAGCTCACTCAAGGAGCCAATATCACACCCTTGCGATCCGACACCATCCGGTTGGTGCAAAGCGGATGCGCATTCCATGGACTTCGTTCTGAAGATCCTAATCAACATCTCAAGGACTTTCTTAAAATCGTTGATTCTATAGACCTTGATGTTGCCACTCGAGAGACGACCCGATTGCGTCTCTTTCAATTCTCTTTGCGGGACCAAGCTAGTCAGTGGCTAGAACGTCAACCCGTAGGATCCATTACCTCTTGGGATGATCTCACCACTCGTTTCCTTGCTCAGTTTTTCCCACCGAGAAGAACTACCAAGCTAAGGAATGATATCTTGATGTTCCAACAACGTCAAGGCGAAACTCTCTACGAGGCATGGACTCGATTCAAGGACTTACTCCAAAAAGTCCCCCACCATGGCATAGAACTTTGGCTCCAAGTCCAAATCTTCTATGACCATATCAATCTCTCCACGAGGCAAACCATTGACCAATCGGCCGGTGGCAAGCTACGTGATCTAAGTGCGGAACAATCATGGGCTCTCCTAGAGGATCTTGCTCTTTATGACAACGAAAGTTGGAGTGATCCCCGTGATTTGAATAAAACGGTCAAGGCAATATCTTTGCCTTCGAACAATTCAAGCACTTCCGACCGTAGGATCATAGAACTTGAAGACCAAGTCAAGTTTCTCATGAAATCTTACGAGGCTCCTAAACCTTCAAACCAAGTGAACAAAATCACTTCTTCGTGTAAATTATGTAGTGGTCCCCACGACACTCGTGATTGCATGGAACTCCCCGAACAAGCTTTTGTGGACTACGCATCCTCGCGTACCGACGGAGCGGGAGACAAGTGGTACACTTTCAAACCCGAGCCAAACCATTATGGTGATTCATACAACCCCTCATGGAAAAATCACCCGAACCTTAGGTGGAAACAAAACCAAAACTCACAACAAACCAATTCTTCCAACCCACCTAATCATTTTCAATCAAGCGGTTCCGACTCGAACCGTACTTTCAACAACAATCCTTCCGGCAATGGTAGTACCAATAACTTTGAAGGATTGATGTCTCAATTTATGGCATCTCAAGAAGCTCGTTTAGCCAAGTTTGAAGCCGATTTCAAACAAAAACAAAGCGAGATGACCGATAAGATTGACACCTTGTTGAAAGCCCTCAATGACCGAGAAATGGGAGCACTCCCTAGCAACACGGTCAAGAACCCGAAACTAAATGTCAACGCTATTTCATCGGTTTCGTCCCCTAGTTCTTGTCCACAATATTATTCGGTCAATTCCATGAGCACGTGTTTCAAACAAACCCAAGTCGTTCCAAATGACCAAGAAGTTATGACATCCAAATTGGTCAACAACATAGTTGAAACACCTCCCACTCAAAACCTTGACGAAGAATTCAAGGAGCTCCACCTTGAAAGTCCGGTTGTTGATGAGTTGGATGAAAAGAAGCTCAAGTTAGGCGAAAGAGGGACCGCCTTTGTTCAAAACAAGCTACCTAAGAAATTAGATGATCCGGGCTTATTTGTTCTACCTTGCAAGATCGGTAATTCGGAGGCTTATGACACATTAGCCGATCTTGGTTCAAGCCTTAACCTACTTCCGTTACCTCTCTACACCTCTCTAAAACTAGGAAAACTTGAAGAAACCGAGGTGATAATAGGCTTAGCGGATGGAAGTGTTGCTTACCCGGTTGGAGTAGTTAAGGACGTGTTAGTGCACATTGGAAAACTAACCATTTTAGCCGATTTCCACGTCCTTGATATGGTTAGCGACCCTACATGCCCCTTGTTGATAGGTAGAGGATTTTTGGCGACCGCTAGTGCTATGATTGATTGTAAGGAATCCAAGATAGCGGTAGGAGAAGGAGATACTTGGTCAGTCTATGATGTTAAGAAACATGCCTATGATACTAGTGAGGAACCAACACCACATTGGCTAGAATCAAATAGGAGACCATCTAGATATGGACCTTGGATTGATAGAGACTTCATAGGACCCCAACGCCCATTTTACCTAGAAGAGGACTTTGTTAACCGAACGCATTCGGTGGAGCAACTCTTGGCTAGGGACACCGAATTGGATCCATTTGAAGACCCTCTAGTTTTTAGAAAGATGATTGATTTCCTAGGAGTTCTTCCAATTAACCTAGGAATGAATAAGTGGATTTGTGAGGAAGATGATCATAAGTGGAATTGGGATAAACCACCCAAAGATGGAGATGGGTCATGGCATATTAAGATGACGTTGTATGACCCGGATGGAGAGAAGTTTGAAAAGATATATCGTACTAAGCGAACCAATAGGAAACTTCAATCCAAGCTTAACCCTAAAGACATCCTCGATGACGAGCTTACTTACATAGGGTAGCTTGACTTTGAGTCTAGCTACAAGACTCGTTAATAAAGAAAAGCGCTTCTTGGGAGGCAACCCAAGCTTTATTTTATTTATTTGCTTTGTGTGTTTATTTGTTTGTTTGTTTGTTTTTATTTGTTTCTGTATGTGTGTTTAATTTTTATTATTATTGATTCATGTTAAAAACTAATTTGTGAAAATGCTTTATTTTGTTTTTAACTTCGTCTTAACTACATATAAAGGTATTTTGCAAAAGTTAAGTGTAAGGGAAATCTAAATCGGTTTATTAGAACACAAACTAACATGAATCGTAATAATAATAAATTAGCATACATATTAGTATTTGTTTGAGTCAAATGCTTGTATCGAGTTATAATGATGTTTTGCAGGATTTCCAGGAAGTAAGGTAAAGGTTTTTCCAGAAATTTTCCGGAAACTTAAAATGAAAATTTTTGTCAGGTCATTTCTGACGGCGTCAAGGTTTATAACCTGACGGCGTCAGATTTAATTTCCAGAAATTTTTGAAAGTTTTGTTTTCATAAAAAGTTTTTATTAAATCTCCAACTTATAATCTCTAGGAATCTGCAAAATTATCATTCCACAAGCATTATATCCTTATATATAGATTTTTCCCGCCGATGTTATGCAGGTTTTCGTGTTTGTTTTCTCAGGTTTAACAGGTTATTTTGGACAAGGAAATGTTTTGAATCAAGCTTTTGGCGATGCATTAGTCATGGAGCTTCAACATTACTTTGGAAGAAGATTTAACCGTGTTATTTCATTATCCACCGAGCGAATCAGGGGAGTATTTGATTTCATTCTTTTACTTTATGCTTTTACATCTTGTTATTTGAACATTGGGGACAATGTTCATCTTAAGTGTAAGGGGAGGGTAAAAGTACGATTTTAGAGAATGCCATTGCGCTTGATTTTTGTTTGTTTGATGGTAGATGTGTAATAAAACTGAGAGAAATACTTGTTAAGGTAATTTTAGTGCCAAATTTAAAATTTTCTACAACATTTAGGAGTGAAACTTTAGTTCTAATAAGCGTCTCACGGATAGGAGTTATATGACTAGCACAAAAAAACCGTACCACTAAAAAAATTTTCCACCCCAAATATGTGAGGTTCGCCCCTAGAATTGGTAGGAAAAGCATTTTGCTATGATGTGTGTACCGGTAGCACTTAGATTCTAGAACTTGCGTTAGGACCATTCCAAGGCCACAAGTGAGACTACATTCGTGTAGTTAGATTTACTACATGATAAGAGGCATTAGGATTAACCCATTGTTTTACACCTGTGTTTTTGTTATAATTACATTGGCTACATTGGTCAAGTAATTCTCCCACACCCTTTGCGTTGTACTCATTTTTAGTACACGATACCCCTAGTACACCCCTCAGAGCCTATCTTTTCGTTTCGACCTTTAAGCATTTTACTTAAAGGAAGAATTTGTTACACCCCACTTAAATGTACACCCAAATCGCCTTAGCCTACCTTGTATGCACTCATCTTTAGTGCATTATTGTTACAACATTTGTTTAAACCCAAGTTAATTATCTAGTTGATTACATGGTTGCTAAGTCGAGTCATATCCTTGTACATATTGTTTTGGGACGATTGGGACTCATGGGTAAAGTACTAGTGTAATGGAGTAATGGGGAAGAACATCATTTATTACCCCCATATGTGCTAAATATTTTAAAAGTACTCCAAGTTTTTCAATTATCTTAATTCGAGTCATTAGATTAGTTATTTGTAAAGTTATGTAAAAATTCAAGTGTAAGGGGAATGCAATGCCCCTATGATGTATTATTTTGGATGGTAGGGCAAAAGTGTATGCAAAAAAAAAAAAAAAAAAAAAAAAAAAAAAAAAATAAAAAAAAAAACAAAAAAATGAGAAAAAGAAAAAAAAAAAAAAAAAATACGGACTACCATCCCGTTTTATTTTATGTTTTTGTTATTTTATCATTAGCTTAAGAAAAAAAAAAAAAATCTTGGCTTAGCAACATTGTATAGTACATGTAATTGATCAAGATTTTTAACTCGCCACCAGTAAAATATCCTTTATCCAACAAAACCGTGTTTTCCTTTTCCCTACACCTAAAGTTATAACCCATTTAAAAGCCCTCTTTGATAGTTTATCTTTGGTGCTTACGCCTAGTGGAGGAGGTTTTCGATCCTTTCCCAAGCCTATGGTAATCTATTTGCTATGACAGGTAGTGAGAGATATTATCCGTTTTCATTTATGAGATTTATTTTGATGACACTTGAGAGATGTGAGTATCTAAACACTACTTGTGAGGTGCTAGTTTATAATCTCCGTGCTTATTATGATTGAAGTGGAACGAATATTTGTTGTAATTACTTTTATGTTAGCATTAAATGACCCCTAACTTGTATTTTGATTAGAATAAAAGCGCATTTGCTTGAGGACAAGCAAATCTCAAGTGTAAGGGTATTTGATGAAGCGAAAAGTGTACCGCTTTTAAGGGGTCATTTAAGCCTTAAATCGTATTTATTTGATCAAATATTGCCCTAAATCGTTCCTTTTGTCATTTTAGGTACTTTTGAGGAGAAATCTGGAAAAGGAGGCATTTTGGACGTTTTTGAAGCATTAAAGTGAAGAAAACGGCAAAGTCTCAAAAATCGGCTAAAAGTTACTCTTGACGGCGTCAAGATTTACTCTAGACGGCGTCATGCCTTGGCAAGAAAAGTTGGATGTGAAATTTACTCATGACGGGCCAGTGAAAATAGCATGTGAATTCTGACGGCGTCACGCTTTAACTTGATCGAGGGCGTCACGGCTTAAATCATAAGGGGACGGCGTCACGTTCATGGTTAGACGGCGTCAAGCCTTGATAAGCCAGAATGGATTTTTGAAGAGCTAAAGAGGGACGGCGTCAAGAAGGTCATCCGGGAACCCTAAAAGCGGCGAGGTGACGGCGTCACACTCCATAAGGTGACGCCGTCAGATCCAAAAATCTATATATAGTTTTCTAATTTTTTGTCATTAGAGAGAGCTTAGTGTGTGGAATTTTGGGATAAAACCCTAGGACGAATTCAGCTACTTTTTCAGGGCTTTTTGCCTTGAGATCTTCCATGTTTCATTGAAAGATAAGTTATCAATTAATCATTCAATATGTCTATGTGTTGTTTGATTCTATCTTATTCTTGTCTTTTGTTTAACATGTTAGGCTAAATTTATCTTGTGTTTGCTTAGATCTAATGAAACCTAGCTTTTGATTATTGGTTGTTAGTGTGTTATTAGTTGTATTGGATGATTGTTTATCTATGTTAGGCTTAAGAAAACTGGCTAACTTCCTATTCGGTAACTTGCTTGAACGTCTTAAGAAACATGAACCAAATGCGTACTAAAGGTTTTTATGGTTGTATTTAATGCACAAGCGAATTCTAGTGATCCCATGTTAGGAGCTTCCTAGCCGGCTCGACATAGGAGTGAAGTAGGAGCTTGTAGAGTTGGGGAAGTAAGTACGCCACCCCACGAATGGTATTAAGGAATACACCCGTCATCCACGCAACTAATACACACTAATTAACCGGTAAAAGATAGTTAGGGAGTAAGGAAATCTAAGTAAACACATTTCTCTACACATAAGTTTCTCACCACATTTTATTTTCAGTTATTTATTTTATTTGCATCCGTAGTAATTTTGGGTTAGTTGACTAGCAACTAATTCCGCCCACTCCTTCAAACCCGAGATTTTACTTGCTTTCATAAAAACTATAAAAACATAAAAAAGAATCTTCCTCAACCTTTAGACCTAATTAGAGTAGTCTTTCATACCTAACGAACACTATTCCCTGTGGAGAACGATCAATCCCCCGTACTTACCACTACACTATACTACATCGGTCAGGTACACTGCCTGGTGGGGTTGTAAGCCTCTTGAGATCCCTCGAGAGGTAAAACCTGTTGTAAGGTTACAAAACCACGCAATCATTAGACAACTCTTGCATTTCTGAAGGTGCAAGTCGATAAGGTGCTCGCGCAACTGGTGCAGCTCCTGGCACTAAATCAATATGAAATTCCACTTGGCGAGTAGGTGGTAATCCAGGCAACTCTTCTGGAAAGACTTCTGAAAAATCTTTAACAGTTGGTACATCTTCAAGTCGCTTCTCCTCCGACTTCTTCTCTGTGATGTGAGCCAAGAATGCATAGCAACCTTTCTTTATGTACTTCTCTGTTTTGATGCACGATATGATACTAAGTCTGGTTCTACTTCGTTCTCCACGAATGACCAATGTTTCACCGTCGTAAGGAAGATGAACAACTTTTTCATCACAGTTGATTTTTGCATGATGTCTGGATAACCAATCCATACCGATGACGATGTCGAAACTTCCAAGTTCTACGGGCATGAGATCTATATTGAATGGGTGGTTCAGAAAATTGAGGGTGCAACCACGAATGATCGTGTCGGTACCAACTAAGGAACCATTAGCTAGTTCGATATGATAAGGAATGTCTAATGTGGTTGGTTCAATGTTAAGTAAAGGTGTAAATGCAGTAGAAACAAAACTTCTATCGGCTCCTGAATCAAATAAAATGGATGCATAACGATTATTGACGAGGAACGTACCTGTAACGACATTCGGGTCCTCCCTGACATCTTCACCTCCAATGACATAAGCTCTTCCCCTTGCTGTTCCACCTTGGTTTCCAGTCCTCTAATTCTTTCCCTTCGGACAGTTACTCTTGAAGTGTCCGACTTCTCTACAACCAAAGCATGTTATCGGGGGTTTCTGATTATCAGCCACAAACGGAGCTTTGCAATCCCTGGTCGAATGACCAACTTTCTTACAGTTCCCACAAGGATTTGGACAGTTTCCAGGGTTATGATGGGTTTGACATTTGTTGCACTTGGGTAACGTACCATTGTAACCCCTCTTCTTAGCTGGTCCTGCAACATAGGCCTTTGCAACCTCTTGTCTCTTCGGTGGTGGTTGAGTAGCATTGCCACTATGGTTATTGTCCCACTTTCTTTTGTTATTGTTGTTGTTATTATTGGAATTGTTTCTGTTATTGTTATTGTTGTTGTTTCGGTTGTTGTTGGAATTGTTGTAGTTTCGGTTACTGTTGGTGTTGCTGTTGTTGTTGTTTGAAGTAGTTCCTTTCTTCACTATCTGGGCCATAAGTTTCTGAGACATCCTGTTGGGAACACGTTTTGTATTATTCAAGTATTGATCATATTGTATTAAGGTTGCTTAGGCCTTTAGGTTTGTTATTAGGCCCAGCCCGTGTAGAAGGCCCATGGGCTGTGTCGTTTATTTATTTTATTATGTTTAATTATGTTTTATTAGAGGAATTAGGGCTACAAGCCCATGCCCATGAAAAACTATAAATACCCCCTTCCACCTTAGGGAGAGGGGTTGGTTGATGAAGTTCTAATTATGTGTGTTAATATGTGTTTATCATCTTCCACTCTCTTTCTCTCTCTAGCTTTCTCTCTCTAGGATTATAGGGTAATTAGTGGTTAATTATAGTAGCTTAATTCATAAAAGTTTTAGAACATCAAGTGGTATCAGAGCCTAGGGGTAATTTAGGTTGTTAGAAGGTTAGATCTAAGAAAAAAATTAAGAAATCCGTGTTATCAGATATCATACTGTTCATCAGATTTATAGTTTAATCGAACGAGCATTGCTGTCGAACGTTGGTGATCGAAGGAGCAAGGGTGATCGAAGGAGCAAGTTTCATCGAAGGAGCATTCATCGAACGAAGAAAAGGGTAGTCGAGTTAGACTTACTCTTCCAATTGATCGAACGAACTTGTTGATCGAACGAGCATCTTTGATCGAACGAGCAAACTTGATCGAACCATCAAATTTGATCGAACCATCAAATTTGATCGAACGAACAATTTTGATCGAACCATCAAAAAAAATCGAACCATCAACTTTGATCGAACGAGTTACTTGATCGAACGAGTATTCTGATCGAAGGAACTATTTTCATCGAAGGAAATATTTTGATTGAAGGAACTATTTTGATCGAAGGAACTGTCTGATCGAAGGAACTGTCTGATCGAAGGAACTACTTGATCGAAGGAACTACCTGATCGAAGGAGCAGTCTGATCGAACCAGTTTATCGAACCAAAATTTATTGGATTTCTTACGAGACTAATCGAGTTTCTAATCTTTCAACAACAACCGTCTTTATCCTTTAAAGATCCTTAACCAACACAAGCTACTACACGATGTCTCAACCACCACACTTTAATTACTACTACCAGCTACAACAATATCCTCAACAACAGCAATACTCTCAACAACAACAACAATTTCCTCAACAATATCAACAACACCATGCATTTGTGCAACAACATCAATTTGTTCCCCCACCACAACTATCCCCACAAAAAATAATGCAACAAAATTACCTTCAGAACAATCCTTCAGTGTCCAGGGAACCTCACTGGTTTCATAAGATGTGTGAAGCTATAAGCAGTCAGCAATCACGTCATGAGGCTGGAAATCAAGATACTCCACCCATGTTGACACCTGGAAACTATGTGCAGTGGGCAAGTAGGTTTCTCCGATTCATTGAACTCCGCAAACCCCATGGACCGTATTTGAAGCATGTCATCACTGTGGGGCCCTTTCCCGAACCAGTAATTGTTGTTCCAGCAACTCCTGAAAGAGCATAAACATCCACTCCCATTGCTGTTTCTAGCTATACAACCGAACAAGCCTTACAACAAGAAGCAAATGGAATGGCAATGGCATTCATCCTTCAGGGAATTCCAAATCAGGCATCCTTTGATTATTTTCAAAAGAATTTGGAAAGTTGTTGTTCATATACCGAGGATAGTTCAGAAATTTTTCAAAAGTGATATGTGGATGTTCTTGGTATAGACCTAAGTTTTAGGTAAGGAGTTCTTACAATGTGATACCAACCTATGGTTTGGTCAAATAGAGTTAATTGAATCCTTAAGATTAATATCAGTGTGTTGTTACATAACGATTTATGAATAAAGAGGTGGAATAGAAATTGGAATAGACGTAGATTATAATCATCATGGAAATATTACAAGGTAAAGTTCTCATACGGTAGAAGGATAACTATTACACTTAGGTTACATCCATCGTACCTAAGGTAAATACAAACGGAAATATAACTTAGATAGTTCTAGACCAGAGTTTATTTATTTTACAGCAGGAATCCATTCATCTGCTTATCATAGAGGTCATTCTTCGACACGGTTGAGACTATTTGATGAGTCCTTATTCCCTTGTACAAATCTTGGGCTCCTAATGGGCCTTGTAGTTCGGGCAATAACTCTTGAAATGACTCATTTTACCATATTCATGGCATTTTATGGATGAGGGTTGCTTATTTCCTTTCATGGTTTTGCAATCTCTTGTCTTGTGGCCTGTTTTCCGGCACCTTCCGCATTTATCAATGCAATGTCCGGTGTGATGCAACTTACATCTTGGGCACAGAGGTTGCTTTCCATGGTATTTGTTTTCACTACTAGGGTTGGTGATGAAGTTTCTTCCAACTTCTGGTTTGGGTCTTTGTTGGCGAAGATAGTCAATGCGGTCTTGTAGATGATTGCGGATGCAAACATCATTGTGAAACTCACATTCGTTGAGGATAAAGGATATTTTCTCCTCAAGTTTTCGCTTTTGGTTATTTTTCTTAAGTGCAATATCTTGCCTAATTCTTTGGGCACAAGTGCGTATAGGTTTAGTTATTCTCCTTGAATCCTTTAGGTAATTTGGCTTACACCCCATGAAACTTTCATGGTTATGCTTACAAGGTATAGCCTTCTTTCTTTCTTTTCTTGTCATGTCATAGTTACCTAGGTGAATTGTTGTGGTCACTTCCAATTTCTTAATAGTTTTAGGAGTCATAGTCGTTGTGGGCACTACGTTGTTCATGTTGTTCATTCCCTATCACAAGAAATGTCGATTTAGTATTCACTTTATCGATAGAATAATTCAAATAACAAAGTATTTGTATATTAGTGCTAACAATGTGATCTCAGTACGAAATCAAATCAACTGAGGATCATAGAAATACGATGTGTCTGAGTAACATCGTAAAATAATGATCAACTCTTGATATGGGGTTGTTAAAGAACAAACAAATTCATCAAAGTTGAGGTTCATCAACTTTCTCTTCTGAAGATTTGTTCTTGGACTTCTAGGTTTTATTGTTTAGTCATGGTACATTTGATGTACAATTACTGTTACAATCATCAATATGGACATAACTCTAATAACTTGTTTGATCAAAACAACCAACACAAGGTCCTTTATTAATGTCTTATTGATTCTTGTGGAGTCATTTGTTTACTTTCAAGAGTAACAAATAATGGGGTTTTGCATGGCTCATTGCATTTATAGCACCATGATAGGGTTTGGTGGAAGGAACTTGTTTACAACAGAAAGATATACTAGGAAGAGTTTGTCATAGCCTAAAAGTCGATTACAAATTCTGAAAGTTACAGAATTATGGAAAGATACATGGAATACTAACCAAAACTATTTGGTTTATTGAGCGCTACAACTATACTTAAGATTAGTTACATCTCTGACGTAGACGTCTAACTTCTGCCTCAAGATCTAGTTGTGCAGCTTCCATGGCTGAGAAACGTTCCTGGCACACATTCATCTTATTAGCTAACATGTTTTCCAAGGCCGCTATCTTTTGGCTTTGGATTCTTGCTGTGTCTCTAGCTAACCATAATGCTCTTTCGACGTCCTCAATCCTAATGTGTGTTTGGGTGTGGCCTCTTCCCAAACAGCGGGTTCTGGCATCCAAGTTCCAAAGTTCTTGTTCGTAATTGTCCTTCATGTTACCAACATTTACTCCTAGATCAAACACTTCTCTTCTCTCAGCATCTGTTCTCTTAAACAGGGTATCAATGTTACGATCGTACCATTCGAATCGTAATGGTTGTAACTCTTTTAGCTGTTCAGAGTGAGCGTCTAATATGTTGGTGTGTTGGTGAAGGCAAGTCCATATGGGGTCATGGGTATCTATATTGTAGTCGGGAGGATTGGGTGAGGATACATTCTATGGGATATCGGGCATGGGGAAATCTGTGATATCAGGCAAAGGGGAATTTAGCTCGATCTTCTTCCAAGTCATCTCTTGGGGTGAACTCTGTTCAGATTCAAATGTTGGTTGACCACCAATCAAATCTTCACCTGAATAGGGTTCGGTTGCTCTCTTAAGTTTTTGACGTGGAGGTGAGTAAGTAGGGGATGACGAAGGTGATTTCTGAGTGAGTTCTATGTCAGGCTGGGGTTGTGACATTTTTACATAAGGATCTTCAGTATCTAGTGCAATTTGGTAGGTAGGTGACGCATGTGTAGTAGGAGAGGTAGTCTCGACTAGTTTGGAAGACATAGTACTGTAACAACAGTAATTATGAATATTCGTACGTTTAAAGGGTAACATTGAGTGTGAGATAACACGGTGTGTTAAGTGTGAAGAGTAATCATTAAGCATGTAAAGATTAGTACGAAACAATCTTAGTAGGTAATACATTGAGCACGACAGTCTACAGACACGGAGGGCGAAAAATGGTATGGTGTAAAATCATTTATTTTGAAAGTGTGGTTATAGTTCAATGTTTGAAAACATTTGATTCTCTATAACCTGTGGCTCTGATGCCAATCTGTAACACCCCCAAATCTGGTTTTGTGGCAGCGGAAAATATTTGGGTGTTACACTGAGGATCGAAGTCAAAATTTTTAGAAAACGGCTTGGGAAAGGCGTTTTAAAAGTTATATGTCATTCGAAATAATAGTTTTGACCTTAAAGGTTGAAATATATGTTTTAAAATCCCACAAAAGTATGGCAATTTGAAAAGAATGACATATTTGATTTTCACACCATTTAAGTTATCAGAGTATTTAATGCCCGCTCCGTGTCTTGTCCTGCTCCATTGATTACCTGAGATAAACATGCTTAAAACGTCAACACAATGGTTGGTGAGTTCGTGGAGTTTAATAGAAAATAACTTTCTTTTGATGAATTCAAGAGTTGATAGACGAAATAAATACTAGTACTTCTTGAAGTAACTAGCAAGTTTGATATTGGATAAAATCCACGAGTTAATCATTTATAATCTCAAAGGATCATAAGTTTCAAGTTTAAAGGAAATTGAGTTATGCTTGCCATGAAATAATGGTAAGCTCTTAAAATATGATATGCCAAGCATGGAGTTGTTTTTATCATAAGATACAACTAAGTCACATAGGATAACAGTTAAGTTCCTAGTACAACACATAGTACAAATAATAGTATAAGGTCTGATGTCAATCAGTGTAGAGTGGTCGTTACTAAATACAGTTGTATCCGAATATATATAAGAAGCCATATATATTCAAAAGGTTATATTGCTCTAAGCGTCATGACGCGCAAAACGTTAACAAAAGTACCGTAAAACGGAGAAAGTCACATCAGGGTTACTGATGGTTTTGCCCTAAATAATAGGTGATTGCCTCATCCTATTTGTGTCGAATATAGTGTATCGCGACTAAATACGACTAGCCATCCGGCATTCCATCCAGTATTTAGTGGGATAGGTCGTCAGCCTTTACAGGTTTCGAAGCTGTCCACTATATTCGCGCTCTCCGCAGTGATTAATGGCTCATGATCGAGGGACTTTATGGCAATATAGTTAAACTTAGGCAATATAGGGTTCGGGTTTCATACACATACTTTAGTTTTGGCAATTATTTCCAGTTGGGATGTATAAACATCATAGTTAAGTTAACAGTACATTCAGCTATTATATGAATGCATAAAATGAGTCTCAGTATCTTGTTACAACAAGTAGTTTGGAAATGTTAGGTCTCAAATATAGCATTTCAGCTAAGCAAGTAGTTTTGCAAATATAACGAGTTTATATCTCCTTCAGAGAGTGATTCAAAAACATATAAAACATAGTTGATGATTTTTGAATAAATCATAAGTGTTTTCAAAGTATAAAAATACTTAAAACAGTTGAAGCATGTATCTCCCCCAAAAGAGTTATTAAAACAATTATGAAAAAGTAGGGGCCACGACTCACCTGGAGTGTAGCTGACAAGATAGAATTATAAGATCTATGGAAATGATCACGGAAACATCCTCGATACAAGACCTGAATATGATGAATATCTAAGTATTCGACTTGTAACTAATGATGAGTGTGATTGTGAGAAATCGTACAACGATTTGATGATGTGAGTATGATATGCCTAAAATGCCTCAAGTTAAGAAAATATAATATCATACAATGATATTATCTTGATTCTTATGTCACTTGACTCGAGGTATTATCTCCTCAAAATATGATGGAATGATATGCAAGTGAAATCGTTTAATAGATAACGAAAGTTAAATACATGTAACTAGAATGTAATGAATGCACGTGACGTGATGTGGTGATGAGAATGAGGATGTTAAGTGAAAAATAGTTGGTCCTTGTCCTTTCCCAATTTTATACTTTTTACCCTAACTGTATTTGCGTTACGTCGTTAGTCCTTCGTTAGATATAAGTTTAATAATATTCCAAAAATAGTTCAATTGTACATATAAGACTTGAAATTAATTTAAAAGTCAATTTAAGTCCTTTAGAAACTGTTTTCATAGTTTCAGTCCTCGAGTTTCACAGTTGGCAGTTTTAGTCCTTATAGTTAAAAAGCGTTACGTTTTTAATCCAAAAATGTCTAAATGGTAAAGGAAAAAGTGGGCGACTTTTTAGAAGACTTAATTAAGATTATTTAAGCTTATTTCATTAGCTTATTCGGCTAGTAGCTTAATTTTTACACTGTTGGGCCCTTAACGAGTTACAAAACTTAGCCCATAAATGGTTTCTAATTGTTTTTCAAAAGGTTTTGGACGATTTACTTGGGCTAGTTTAAATGGTCGAATCTTGAGTATTTTTGTAAGAGGTTTATACGAAAAATATAACTAGTTGTGTTGTGAAATGGGTCGTGTAAAGATAATATGTGGTCGTTCGATTAGGTCGCGAGATATGGACTTGGTTTCTAGGGTTACTCGAACTGCTCTATACATATTGAACACTTACAATATGTTTAATGTTTTTCCCAGTTTTAGC
Source organism: Artemisia tridentata subsp. tridentata (assembly GCA_021014915.2). Taxonomy (NCBI): domain Eukaryota; kingdom Viridiplantae; phylum Streptophyta; class Magnoliopsida; order Asterales; family Asteraceae; genus Artemisia; species Artemisia tridentata. The sequence continues at coordinate 252,054,614 of CP139506.1, forward strand.
TTGTAATGTAAGTGTGATATACATGTTCGAATAATGCATGCAACGTTAAAGTATGGATGGTGTGGGTGAGATGACTGTTGGGACTCCTAAAGAGGGCTCGACATTCTACAAGTTTAATCGTGCTTCAAGTTATACGTTTAAGTGAAAAATAAAAGAGAGTGTGCATGCATGTATCATGTACTAGCGTGGTTTTTGAATTTGTCCTTAGTGACAGTTATGAGTAATTGGTCTCATGCAATCTATTAAAAGAAGTTGTACTGACTTTTGTAATTTAAATGATAGGTTCGAATATAAAGTTTTTATGATGCATGCGATTCAAGCTATATAGAAGTCATGCATGCAGCTAATGTGAACGTAAAAAGGAGGTAAGTGGTGACTGCTAATCCTTTTAGGATGAAGGCTCATCACCTTTTTGTATGGTACATAAAATATCGAAGGTAAAGAAGTAATGTATGCATGGATGGTTGTGTGCGTGAGAAATAGAAACAAAGAAAGTCATAGGACACTTACTACACCATTTAAGGTGGTGAAGAAAAGAGCAGCGGTGATCGACTGATCGAGTCACGAGAAGGAATCAGTAAACTTGGCAAGCTAAATACTTCTATGTGTTTATTTCCTATTCGATTTGTATTTCCAACAGAGAACATATAATGCTGGGTTTTAAAATATTTAGTGATAGTGAGGTAAGTGAGAATGAATTGGGTGTGACTTTGGCAGTGAAGTTTTGCATAGAACGAGTGGGTTTATATAGAGGAAACTACACCATTGTTTTGACTATATTATCCCCAAGTATAATCATGTTCCTTTACTGTATAGGGCAGAAAGGATTTGCATGCTACTGGCCTAGTAATTATTGAAAGTCATGGAGAGGATTTGTAAGACTTTGTCTCTTAGTTGTTGGAGTGTATACGTGATGCATATATGCACACGTTATCATCATTCGAATTTCTCACATGCTCCTGCTGTTCTAGTTGTTGGCATATGTATATTTGCTAGATATTTTCGGTTGTGTATGTCAGTGACTAAACATGTGAATGAGTGGAGGCAAGCTAAGAAGCAAATCCATACTATCTTGTTTCTATTTGTTTGGTTTATGCCTATATTTGATTTGGTATTTTGGTTGAGCATGGCAGCCCTTAACCGAATGAATGAGTGTTGGTTTTTAGTTGTTGGCATGAATGTATATTCGATTGTTTTCATTTAATGAGTGTCAATTACACGCCTACTGCTACTTTGATTGACTTTTGTAATCATGAGAAGGTATGGGAAGATTTTAAAGAACTCGTCTTATATTGTTGGAGTATGTATATGTTCGATTGGTACATTTGTTTTGGAGGGACTTGGCCGACTGAGTTCTAAATGAATTCACAAAGGGCAAATTGAATTTGATGTGTGGGCTAGTCGAACTTACCATAAAATCATAAGTTAGAAATTTACTTTAAACGTGTGGGCTTGGATTCGAATTGCATGAATACAAAGAGGAGTTGGGCTAGTTCGTGTAGAGTTGGGTGATGATGGGCTGGTGAAACGTGTGGCCCAATTGGGTTTTCAAAGAAATAAATGTAGAGTATATTAGTACTTGGTGTTAGTTAAGTGAAATATAATTAAGGGTAATTAGGAAAATGCATATGTTTTTGGTGTAGGGATTTTTATCATTACTAATTATTATTATTTATGAAGTTTCGGACCTAGTGAGAATGAAATATCGTGAGTTGTTTGTGGTTCGAGTAAGATTTCTATATAGCACGAAACATATCTTGGTAACAGTAGCGATAAGAGAAAAGTTTAAATTTTCCCATAAAAATGGGTTCTATTAAACTGTAAGTTGAGATTATCATAAATCAGTGAGATTTATTACGAGGGATTTTTACGGGATCTCACATTATCCACCCCTAAATTTTGAACTTCGTCCCGAAGTTCAGGCCATGATGGGTGTTGAAAATGTAGTGTTCTGGGATGAGAGTTTATGGAGAACTATTGTCGGGAGATTTTTCATTTGAATATCGAGGAAACAGGGTCAAATTTGATTTATTCGTACCGGACGAATTAAATTTGAATGTTAGATAAACTAATGCATTCATAGGCTATGAATAGTGATAGTAACGGTCGAGAGTAGGAAGTATTTAACACTTAACGTTCAGTGTTCTAGCGATTCGAGACTAGGGGATTTTTAATGGTAGTGATTTTGAAACTTAATGGTCATAAATAGTAAAATAACGGATACTTTTCTCCATCTATATTCCCTATTTAACTTTCCTCTTTTTCCTTTTCACCTTTTTTACTTATCACTTTCATTTCAAATTCATCTCTCCAAAAAAAAAAATATATCATGCCGCCGATTGCTATAGTATTTGCAGCCATGTTCATCATCTTTGCCGGCTTCTGTTTGGCTCTTCTTCCTAGCAAAGATACCGGCTGTTTGATCGGATTCTTGTTGGTTATCGTACCCCTCACGATCCTAGCCATTTTTGCGGATAACTTTTGGAAGTGAGGGTCGCGCGTAGGTGTTGTTAGAATGCATCATTGTGGTGTGTCGATGTAGTCTTTAATAAATGTGGAATGAAATCTTGTTTATGTTTAGTTATTCGGTTCGCTTTTATCTATCGTCTAGAATAATTAGGGTACTTCATCCTATGGTGGCGCTTGCTATTGCTGGGTTGGTGGTGGTTTTTGTTGCTATGGCGGGTCAACCTATTGAAGACTCTATCCCTTTTATTGTGTTTATTGTACTATTAGTACTTTCGATGTTAATCATCTCGCTATGTATTAACTTCCATGGGTTCTAATAAAATTTATGTTATTTGCGTTTTCCTCATTTTGTTGTGAATTCTTATAGTTTCTAATTTCGTACTTTTCTCGACTTCTTATAATAGGGTAATGGGTAATAAGTGTAGATCTTACTAAGTTTCGGTTAAAAGTAAGGTTTATGAACAATTTATTTTTGTCTCGAAATTTTGTTTTGGAATGAAAATTGTTATTAAAATCTTGAAAAGGTAACTGTTCCTTTTTATAACATGATTCTTCCTAAATTATACATAGGTAGCTAGGCTATGTATAATTGAGGACCAAATGATGTAACGCTTGGAGCAGTTGTTATGAGATTCTTGTTTTCTTCAAGAAATTTTATAGGATTTAATTTATCATAATTGTGTCACAAAATCAGGCATCCTTTGATTATTTTCAAAAGAATTTGGAAAGTTGTTGTTCATATACCGAGGATAGTTCAGAAATTTTTCTAAAGTGATATGTGGATGTTCTTGGTATAGACCTAAGTTTTAGGTAAGGATTTCTTACAATGTGATATCAACCTATGGTTTGGTCAAATGGAGTTAATTGAATCCTTAAGATTAATATCAGTGTGTTGTTACATAACGATTTATGAATAAAGAGGTGGAATAGAAATTGGAATAGACGTAGATTATAATCATCATGGAAATATTACAAGGTAAAGTTCTCATACGGTAGAAGGATAACTATTACACTTAGGTTACATCCATCGTACCTAAGGTAAATACAAACGGAAATATAACTTAGATAGTTCTAGACCAGAGTTTATTTATTTTACAGCAGGAATCCATTCATCTGCTTAACATAGAGGTCATTCTTCGACACGGTTGAGACTATTTGATGAGTCCTTATTCCCTTGTACAAATCTTGGGCTCCTAATGGGCCTTGTAGTTCGGGCAATAACTCTTGAAATGACTCATTTTACCATATTCATGGCATTTTATGGATGCGGGTTGCTTATTTCCTTTCATGGTTTTGCAATCTCTTGTCTTGTGGCCTGTTTTCCGGCACCTTCCGCATTTATCAATGTAATGTCCGGTGTGATGCAACTTACATCATGGGCACAGAGGTTGCTTTCCATGGTATTTGTTTTCACTACTAGGGTTGGTGATGAAGTTTCTTCCAACTTCTGGTTTGGGTCTTTGTTGGCGAAGATAGTCAATGCGGTCTTGTAGATGATTGCGGATGCAAACATCATTGTGAAACTCACATTCGTTGAGGATAAAGGATCTTTTCTCCTTAAGTTTTCGCTTTTGGTTATTTTTCTTAAGTGCAATATCTTGCCTAATTCTTTGGGCACAAGTGCGTATAGGTTTAGTTATTCTCCTTGAATCCTTTAGGTAATTTGGCTTACACCCCATGAAACTTTCATGGTTATGCTTACAAGGTATAGCCTTCTTTCTTTCTTTTCTTGTCATGTCATAGTTACCTAGGTGAATTGTTGTGGTCACTTCCAATTTCTTAATAGTTTTAGGAGTCATAGTCGTTGTGGGCACTACGTTGTTCATGTTGTTCATTCCCTATCACAAGAAATGTCGATTTAGTATTCATTTTATCGTTAGAATAATTCAAATAACAAAGTATTTGTATATTAGTGCTAACAATGTGATCTCAGTACGAAATCAAATCAACTGAGGATCATAGAAATACGATGTGTCTGAGTAACATCGTAAAATAATGATCAACTCTTGATATGGGGTTGTTAAAGAACAAACGAATTCATCAAAGTTGAGGTTCATCAACTTTCTCTTCTGAAGATTTGTTCTTGGACTTCTAGGTTTTATTGTTTAGTCGTGGTACATTTGATGTACAATTACTGTTACAATCATCAATATGGACATAACTCTAATAACTTGTTTGATCAAAACAACCAACACAAGGTCCTTTATTAATGTCTTATTGATTCTTGTAGAGTCATTTGTTTACTTTCAAGAGTAACAAATAATGGGGTTTTGCATGGCTCGTTGCATTTATAGCACCATGATAGGGTTTGGTGGAAGGAACTTGTTTACAACAGAAAGATATACTAGGAAGAGTTTGTCATAGCCTAAAAGTCGATTACAAATTCTGAAAGTTACAGAATTATGGAAAGATACATGGAATACTAACCAAAACTATTTGGTTTATTGAGCGCTACAACTATACTTAAGATTAGTTACGTCTCTGACGTAGACGTCTAACTTCTGCCTCAAGATCTAGTTGTGCAGCTTCCATGGCTGAGAAACGTTCCTGGCACACATTCATCTTATTAGCTAACATGTTTTCCAAGGCCGCTATCTTTTGGCTTTGGATTCTTGCTGTGTCTCTAGCTAACCATAATGCTCTTTCGACGTCCTCAATCCTAATGTGTGTTTGGGTGTGGCCTCTTCCCAAACAGCGGGTTCTGGCATCCAAGTTCCTAAGTTCTTGTTCGTAATTGTCCTTCATGTTACCAACATTTACTCCTAGATCAAACACTTCTCTTCTCTCAGCATCTGTTCTCTTAAACAGGGTATCAATGTTACGATCGTACCATTCGAATCGTAATGGTTGTAACTCTTTTAGCTGTTCAGAGTGAGCGTCTAATATGTTGGTGTGTTGGTGAAGGCAAGTCCATATGGGGTCATGGGTATCTATATTGTAGTCGGGAGGATTGGGTGAGGATACATTCTCTGGGATATCGGGCATGGGGAAATCTGTGATATCAGGCAAAGGGGAATTTAGCTCGATCTTCTTCCAAGTCATCTCTTGGGGTGAACTCTGTTCAGATTCAAATGTTGGTTGACCACCAATCAAATCTTCACCTGAATAGGGTTCGGTTGCTCTCTTAAGTTTTTGACGTGGAGGTGAGTAAGTAGGGGATGACGAAGGTGATTTCTGAGTGAGTTCTATGTCAGGCTGGGGTTGTGACAATTTTACATAAGGATCTTCAGTATCTAGTGCAATTTGTTAGGTAGGTGACGCATGTGTAGTAGGAGAGGTAGTCTCGACTAGTTTGGAAGACATAGTACTGTAACAACAGTAATTATGAATATTCGTACGTTTAAAGGGTAACATTGAGTGTGAGATAACACAGTGTGTTAAGTGTGAAGAGTAATCATTAAGCATGTAAAGATTAGTACGAAACAATCTTAGTAGGTAATACATTGAGCACGACAGTCTGCAGACACGGAGGGCGAAAAATGGTATGGTGTAAAATCATTTATTTTGAAAGTGTGGTTATAGTTCAATGTTTGAAAACATTTGATTCTCTATAACCTGTGGCTCTGATGCCAATCTGTAACACCCCCAAATCTGGTTTTGTGGCAGCGGAAAATATTTGGGTGTTACACTGAGGATCGAAGTCAAAATTTTTAGAAAACGGCTTGGGAAAGGCGTTTTAAAAGTTATATGTCATTCGAAATAATAGGTTTGACCTTAAAGGTTGAAATATATGTTTTAAAATCCCACAAAAGTATGGCAATTTGAAAAGAATGACATATTTGATTTTCACACCATTTAAGTTATCAGAGTATTTAATGCCCGCTCCGTGTCTTGTCCTGCTCCATTGATTACCTGAGATAAACATGCTTAAAACGTCAACACAATGGTTGGTGAGTTCGTGGAGTTTAATAGAAAATAACTTTCTTTTGATGAATTCAAGAGTTGATAGACGAAATAAATACTAGTACTTCTTGAAGTAACTAGCAAGTTTGATATTGGATAAAATTCACGAGTTAATCATTTATAATCTCAAAGGATCATAAGTTTCAAGTTTAAAGGAAATTGAGTTATGCTTGCCATGAAATAATGGTAAGCTCTTAAAATATGATTTGCCAAGCATGGAGTTGTTTTTATCATAAGATACAACTAAGTCACATAGGATAACAGTTAAGTTCCTAGTTCAACACATAGTACAAATAATAGTATAAGGTCTGATGTCAATCAGTGTAGAGTGGTCGTTACTAAATACAGTTTTATCCGAATATATATAAGAAGCCATATATATTCAAAAGGTTATATTGCTCTAAGCCTCATGACGCGCAAAACGTTAACAAAAGTACCGTAAAACGGAGAAAGTCACATCAGGGTTACTGATGGTTTTGCCCTAAATAATAGGTGATTGCCTCATCCTATTTGTGTCGAATATAGTGTATCGCGACTAAATACGACTAGCCATCCGGCATTCCGTCCGTATTTAGTGGGATAGGTCGTCAGCCTTTACAGGTTTCGAAGCTGTCCACTATATTCGCGCTCTCCGCAGTGATTAATGGCTCATGATCGAGGGACTTTATGGCAATATAGTTAAACTTAGGCAATATAGGGTTCGGGTTTCATACACATACTTTAGTTTTGGCAATTATTTCCAGTTGGGATGTATAAACATCATAGTTAAGTTAACAGTACATTCAGCTATTATATGAATGCATAAAATGAGTCTCAGTATCTTGTTACAACAAGTAGTTTGGAAATGTTATGTTTCAAATATAGCATTTCAGCTAAGCAAGTAGTTTTGCAAATATAACGAGTTTATATCTCCTTCAGAGAGTGATTCAAAAACATATAAAACATAGTTGATGATTTTTGAATAAATCATAAGTGTTTTCAAAGTATAAAAATACTTAAAACAGTTGAAGCATGTATCTCCCCCAAAAGAGTTATTAAAACAATTATGAAAAAGTAGGGGCCACGACTCATCTGGAGTGTAGCTGACAAGATAGAATTATAAGATCTATGGAAATGATCACGGAAACGTCCTCGATACAAGACCTGAATATGATGAATATCTAAGTATTCGACTTGTAACTAATGATGAGTGTGATTGTGAGAAATCGTACAACGATTTGATGATGTGAGTATGATATGCCTAAAATGCCTCAAGTTAAGAAAATATAATATCATACAATGATATTATCTTGATTCTTATGTCACTTGACTCGAGGTATTATCTCCTCAAAATATGATGGAATGATATGCAAGTGAAATCGTTTAATAGATAACGAAAGTTAAATACATGTAACTAGAATGTAATGAATGCACGTGACGTGATGTGGTGATGAGAATGAGGATGTTAAGTGAAAAATAGTTGGTCCTTGTCCTTTCCCAATTTTATACTTTTTACCCTAACTGTATTTGCGTTACGTCGTTAGTCCTTCGTTAGATATAAGTTTAATAATATTCCAAAAATAGTTCAATTGTACATATAAGACTTGAAATTAATTTAAAAGTCAATTTAAGTCCTTTAGAAACTGTTTTCACAGTTTCAGTCCTCGAGTTTCACAGTTGGCAGTTTTAGTCCTTATAGTTAAAATGCGTTACGTTTTTAATCCAAAAATGTCTAAATGATAAAGGAAAAAGTGGGCGACTTTTTAGAAGACTTAATTAAGATTATTTAAGCTTATTTCATTAGCTTATTCGGCTAGTAGCTTAATTTTTACACTGTTGGGCCCTTAACGAGTTACAAAACTTAGCCCATAAATGGTTTCTAATTGTTTTTCAAAAGGTTTTGGACGATTTACTTGGGCTAGTTTAAATGGTCGAATCTTGAGTATTTTTGTAAGAGGTTTATACGAAAAATATAACTAGTTGTGTTGTGAAATGGGTCGTGTAAAGATAATATGTGGTCGTTCGATTAGGTCGCGAGATATGGACTTGGTTTCTAGGGTTACTCGAACTGCTCTATACATATTGAACACTTACAATATGTTTAATGTTTTTCCCAGTTTTAGCTTGTAATGTAAGTGTGATATACATGTTCGAATAATGCATGCAACGTTAAAGTATGGATGGTGTGGGTGAGATGACTGTTGGGACTCCTAAAGAGGGCTCGACATTCTACAAGTTTATTCGTGCTTCAAGTTATACGTTTAAGTGAAAAATAAAAGAGAGTGTGCATGCATGTATCATGTACTAGCGTGGTTTTTGAATTTTTCCTTAGTGACAGTTATGAGTAATTGGTCTCATGCAATCTATTAAAAGAAGTTGTACTGACTTTTGTAATTTAAATGATAGGTTCGAATATAAAGTTTTTATGATGCATGCGATTCAAGCTATATAGAAGTCATGCATGCAGCTAATGTGAACGTAAAAGGGAGGTAAGTGGTGACTGCTAATCCTTTTAGGATGAAGGCTCATCACCTTTTTGTATGGTACATAAAATATCGAAGGTAAAGAAGTAATGTATGCATGGATGGTTGTGTGCGTGAGAAATAGAAACAAAGAAAGTCATAGGACACTTACTACACCATTTAAGGTGGTGAAGAAAAGAGCAGCGGTGATCGACTGATCGAGTCACGAGAAGGAATCAGTAAACTTGGCAAGCTAAATACTTCTATGTGTTTATTTCCTATTCGATTTGTATTTCCAACAGAGAACATATGATGCTGGGTTTTAAAATATTTAGTGATAGTGAGGTAAGTGAGAATGAATTGGGTGTGACTTTGGCAGTGAAGTTTTGCATAGAACGAGTGGGTTTATATAGAGAAAACTACACCATTGTTTTGACTATATTATCCCCAAGTATAATCATGTTCCTTTACTGTATAGGGGAGAAAGGATTTGCATGCTACTGGCCTAGTAATTATTGAAAGTCATGGAGAGGATTTGTAAGACTTTGTCTCTTAGTTGTTGGAGTGTATACGTGATGCATATATGCACACGTTATCATCATTTGAATTTCTCACATGCTCCTGCTGTTCTAGTTGTTGGCATATGTATATTTGCTAGATATTTTCGGTTGTGTATGTCAGTGACTAAACGTGTGAATGAGTGGAGGCAAGCTAAGAGCAAATCCATACTATCTTGTTTCTATTTGTTTGGTTTATGCCTATATTTGATTTGGTATTTTGGTTGAGCATGGCAGCCCTTAACCGAATGAATGAGTGTTGGTTTTTAGTTGTTGGCATGAATGTATATTCGATTGTTTTCATTTAATGAGTGTCAATTACACGCCTACTGCTACTTTGATTGACTTTTGTAATCATGAGAAGGTATGGGAAGATTTTAAAGAACTCGTCTTATATTGTTGGAGTATGTATATGTTCGATTGGTACATTTGTTTTGGAGGGACTTGGCCGACTGAGTTCTAAATGAATTCACAAAGGGCAAATTGAATTTGATGTGTGGGCTAGTCGAACTTACCATAAAATCATAAGTTAGAAATTTACTTTAAACGTGTGGGCTTGGATTCGAATTGCATGAATACAAAGAGGAGTTGGGCTAGTTCGTGTAGAGTTGGGTGATGATGGGCTGGTGAAACGTGTGGCCCAATTGGGTTTGCAAAGAAATAAATGTAGAGTATATTAGTACTTGGTGTTAGTTAAGTGAAATATAATTAAGGGTAATTAGGAAAATGCATATGTTTTTGGTGTAGGGATTTTTATCATTACTAATTATTATTATTTATGAAGTTTCGGACCTAGTGAGAATGAAATCTCGTGAGTTGTTTGTGGTTCGAGTAAGATTGCTATATAGCACGAAACATATCGTGGTAACAGTAGCGATAAGAGAAAAGTTTAAATTTTCCCATAAAAATGGGTTCTATTAAACTGTAAGTTGAGATTATCATAAATCAGTGAGATTTATTACGAGGGATTTTTACGGGATCTCACATTATCCACCCCTAAATTTTGAACTTCGTCCCGAAGTTCAGGCCGTGATGGGTGTTGAAAATGTAGTGTTCTGGGATGAGAGTTTATGGAGAACTATTGTCGGGAGATTTTTCATTTGAATATCGAGGAAACAGGGTCAAATTTGATTTATTCGTACCGGACGAATTAAATTTGAATGTTAGATAAACTAATGCATTCATAGGCTATGAATAGTGATAGTAACGGTCGAGAGTAGGAAGTATTTAACACTTAACGTTCAGTGTTCTAGCGATTCGAGACTAGGGGATTTTTAATGGTAGTGATTTTGAAACTTAATGGTCGTAAATAGTAAAATAACGGATACTTTTCTCCATCTATATTCCCTATTTAACTTTCCTCTTTTTCCTTTTCACCTTTTTTACTTATCACTTTCATTTCAAATTCATCTCTCCAAAAAAAAAATATCATGCCGCCGATTGCTATAGTATTTGCAGCCATGTTCATCATCTTTGCCGGCTTCTGTTTGGCTCTTCTTCCTAGCGAAGATACCGGCTGTTTGATCGGATTCTTGTTGGTTATCGTACCCCTCACGATCCTAGCCATTTTTGCGGATAACTTTTGGAAGTGAGGGTCGCGCGTAGGTGTTGTTAGAATGCATCATTGTGGTGTGTCGATGTAGTCTTTAATAAATGTGGAATGAAATCTTGTTTATGTTTAGTTATTCGGTTCGCTTTTATCTATCGTCTAGAATAATTAGGGTACTTCATCCTATGGTGGCGCTTGCTATTGCTGGGTTGGTGGTGGTTTTTGTTGCTATGGCGGGTCAACCTATTGAAGACTCTATCCCTTTTATTGTGTTTATTGTACTATTAGTACTTTCGATGTTAATCATCTCGCTATGTATTAACTTCCATGGGTTCTAATAAAATTTATGTTATTTGCGTTTTCCTCATTTTGTTGTGAATTCTTATAGTTTCTAATTTCGTACTTTTCTCGACTTCTTATAATAGGGTAATGGGTAATAAGTGTAGATCTTACTAAGTTTCGGTTAAAAGTAAGGTTTATGAACAATTTATTTTTGTCTCGAAATTTTGTTTTGGAATGAAAATTGTTATTAAAATCTTGAAAAGGTAACTGTTCCTTTTTATAACATGATTCTTCCTAAATTATACATAGGTAGCTAGGCTATGTATAATTGAGGACCAAATGATGTAACGCTTGGAGCAGTTGTTATAAGATTCTTGTTTTCTTCAAGAAATTTTATAGGATTTAATTTATCATAATTGTGTCACAAAATCAGGCATCCTTTGATTATTTTCAAAAGAATTTGGAAAGTTGTTGTTCATATACCGAGGATAGTTCAGAAATTTTTCTAAAGTGATATGTGGATGTTCTTGGTATAGACCTAAGTTTTAGGTAAGGATTTCTTACAATGTGATATCAACCTATGGTTTGGTCAAATGGAGTTAATTGAATCCTTAAGATTAATATCAGTGTGTTGTTACATAACGATTTATGAATAAAGAGGTGGAATAGAAATTGGAATAGACGTAGATTATAATCATCATGGAAATATTACAAGGTAAAGTTCTCATACGGTAGAAGGATAACTATTACACTTAGGTTACATCCATCGTACCTAAGGTAAATACAAACGGAAATATAACTTAGATAGTTCTAGACCAGAGTTTATTTATTTTACAACAGGAATCCATTTATCTGCTTAACATAGAGGTCATTCTTCGACACGGTTGAGACTATTTGATGAGTCCTTATTCCCTTGTACAAATCTTGGGCTCCTAATGGGCCTTGTAGTTCGGGCAATAACTCTTGAAATGACTCATTTTACCATATTCATGGCATTTTATGGATGCGGGTTGCTTATTTCCTTTCATGGTTTTGCAATCTCTTGTCTTGTGGCCTGTTTTCCGGCACCTTCCGCATTTATCAATGTAATGTCCGGTGTGATGCAACTTACATCTTGGGCACAGAGGTTGCTTTCCATGGTATTTGTTTTCACTACTAGGGTTGGTGATGAAGTTTCTTCCAACTTCTGGTTTGGGTCTTTGTTGGCGAAGATAGTCAATGCGGTCTTGTAGATGATTGCGGATGCAAACATCATTGTGAAACTCACATTCGTTGAGGATAAAGGATCTTTTCTCCTTAAGTTTTCGCTTTTGGTTATTTTTCTTAAGTGCAATATCTTGCCTAATTCTTTGGGCACAAGTGCGTATAGGTTTAGTTATTCTCCTTGAATCCTTTAGGTAATTTGGCTTACACCCCATGAAACTTTCATGGTTATGCTTACAAGGTATAGCCTTCTTTCTTTCTTTTCTTGTCATGTCATAGTTACCTAGGTGAATTGTTGTGGTCACTTCCAATTTCTTAATAGTTTTAGGAGTCATAGTCGTTGTGGGCACTACGTTGTTCATGTTGTTCATTCCCTATCACAAGAAATGTCGATTTAGTATTCACTTTATCGTTAGAATAATTCAAATAACAAAGTATTTGTATATTAGTGCTAACAATGTGATCTCAGTACGAAATCAAATCAACTGAGGATCATAGAAATACGATGTGTCTGAGTAACATCGTAAAATAATGATCAACTCTTGATATGGGGTTGTTAAAGAACAAACGAATTCATCAAAGTTGAGGTTCATCAACTTTCTCTTCTGAAGATTTGTTATTGGACTTCTAGGTTTTATTGTTTAGTCGTGGTACATTTGATGTACAATTACTGTTACAATCATCAATATGGACATAACTCTAATAACTTGTTTGATCAAAACAACCAACACAAGGTCCTTTATTAATGTCTTATTGATTCTTGTGGAGTCATTTGTTTACTTTCAAGAGTAACAAATAATGGGGTTTTGCATGGCTCATTGCATTTATAGCACCATGATAGGGTTTGGTGGAAGGAACTTGTTTACAACAGAAAGATATACTAGGAAGAGTTTGTCATAGCCTAAAAGTCGATTACAAATTCTGAAAGTTACAGAATTATGGAAAGATACATGGAATACTAACCAAAACAATTTGGTTTATTGAGCGCTACAACTATACTTAAGATTAGTTACGTCTCTGACGTAGACGTCTAACTTCTGCCTCAAGATCTAGTTGTGCAGCTTCCATGGCTGAGAAACGTTCCTGGCACACATTCATCTGATTAGCTAACATGTTTTCCAAGGCCGCTATCTTTTGGCTTTGGATTCTTGCTGTGTCTCTAGCTAACCATAATGCTCTTTCGACGTCCTCAATCCTAATGTGTGTTTGGGTGTGGCCTCTTCCCAAACAGCGGGATCTGGCATCCATGTTCCTAAGTTCTTGTTCGTAATTGTCCTTCATGTTACCAACATTTACTCCTAGATCAAACACTTCTCTTCTCTCAGCATCTGTTCTCTTAAACAGGGTATCAATGTTACGATCGTACCATTCGAATCGTAATGGTTGTAACTCTTTTAGCTGTTCAGAGTGAGCGTCTAATATGTTGGTGTGTTGGTGAAGGCAAGTCCATATGGGGTCACGCGTATCTATATTGTAGTCGGAGGATTGGGTGAGGATACATTCTCTGGGATATCGGGCATGGGGAAATCTGTGATATCAGGTAAAGGGGAATTTAGCTCGATCTTCTTCCAAGTCATCTCTTGGGGTGAACTCTGTTCAGATTCAAATGTTGGTTGACCACCAATCAAATCTTCACCTGAATAGGGTTCGGTTGCTCTCTTAAGTTTTTGACGTGGAGGTGAGTAAGTAGGGGATGACGAAGGTGATTTCTGAGTGAGTTCTATGTCAGGCTGGGGTTGTGACATTTTTACATAAGGATCTTCAGTATCTAGTGCAATTTGGTAGGTAGGTGACGCATGTGTAGTAGGAGAGGTAGTCTCGACTAGTTTGGAAGACATAGTACTGTAACAACAGTAATTATGAATATTCGTACGTTTAAAGGGTAACATTGAGTGTGAGATAACACAGTGTGTTAAGTGTGAAGAGTAATCATTAAGCATGTAAAGATTAGTACGAAACAATCTTAGTAGGTAATACATTGAGCACGACAGTCTGCAGACACGGAGGGCGAAAAATGGTATGGTGTAAAATCATTTATTTTGAAAGTGTGATTATAGTTCAATGTTTGAAAACATTTGATTCTCTATAACCTGTGGCTCTGATGCCACTCTGTAACACCCCCAAATCTGGTTTTGTGGCAGCGGAAAATATTTGGGTGTTACACTGAGGATCGAAGTCAAAATTTTTAGAAAACGGCTTGGGAAAGGCGTTTTAAAAGTTATATGTCATTCGAAATAATAGTTTTGACCTTAAAGGTTGAAATATATGTTTTAAAATCCCACAAAAGTATGGCAATTTGAAAAGAATGACATATTTGATTTTCACACCATTTAAGTTATCAGTGTATTTAATGCCCGCTCCGTGTCTTGTCCTGCTCCATTGATTACCTGAGATAAACATGCTTAAAACGTCAACACAATGGTTGGTGAGTTCGTGGAGTTTAATAGAAAATAACTTTCTTTTGATGAATTCAAGAGTTGATAGACGAAATAAATACTAGTACTTCTTGAAGTAACTAGCAAGTTTGATATTGGATAAAATCCACGAGTTAATCATTTATAATCTCAAAGGATCATAAGTTTCAAGTTTAAAGGAAATTGAGTTATGCTTGCCATGAAATAATGGTAAGCTCTTAAAATATGATATGCCAAGCATGGAGTTGTTTTTATCATAAGATACAACTAAGTCACATAGGATAACAGTTAAGTTCCTAGTTCAACACATAGTACAAATAATAGTATAAGGTCTGATGTCAATCAGTGTAGAGTGGTCGTTACTAAATACAGTTGTATCCGAATATATATAAGAAGCCATATATATTCAAAAGGTTATATTGCTCTAAGCCTCATGACGCGCAAAACGTTAACAAAAGTACCGTAAAACGGAGAAAGTCACATCAGGGTTACTGATGGTTTTGCCCTAAATAATAGGTGATTGCCTCATCCTATTTGTGTCGAATATAGTGTATCGCGACTAAATACGACTAGCCATCCGGCATTCCGTCCGTATTTAGTGGGATAGATCGTCAGCCTTTACAGGTTTCGAAGCTGTCCACTATATTCGCGCTCTCCGCAGTGATTAATGGCTCATGATCGAGGGACTTTATGGCAATATAGTTAAACTTAGGCAATATAGGGTTTCGGGTTTCATACACATACTTTAGTTTTGGCAATTATTTCCAGTTGGGATGTATAAACATCATAGTTAAGTTAACAGTACATTCAGCTATTATATGAATGCATAAAATGAGTCTCAGTATCTTGTTACAACAAGTAGTTTGGAAATGTTAGGTCTCAAATATAGCATTTCAGCTAAGCAAGTAGTTTTGCAAATATAACGAGTTTATATCTCCTTCAGAGAGTGATTCAAAAACATATAAAACATAGTTGATGATTTTTGAATAAATCATAAGTGTTTTCAAAGTATAAAAATACTTAAAACAGTTGAAGCATGTATCTCCCCCAAAAGAGTTATTAAAACAATTATGAAAAAGTAGGGGCCACGACTCACCTGGAGTGTAGCTGACAAGATAGAATTATAAGATCTATGGAAATGATCACGGAAACGTCCTCGATACAAGACCTGAATATGATGAATATCTAAGTATTCGACTTGTAACTAATGATGAGTGTGATTGTGAAAAATCGTACAACGATTTGATGATGTGAGTATGATATGCCTAAAATGCCTCAAGTTAAGAAAATATAATATCATACAATGATATTATCTTGATTCTTATGTCACTTGACTCGAGGTATTATCTCCTCAAAATATGATGGAATGATATGCAAGTGAAATCGTTTAATAGATAACGAAAGTTAAATACATGTAACTAGAATGTAATGAATGCACGTGACGTGATGTGGTGATGAGAATGAGGATGTTAAGTAAAAAATAGTTGGTCCTTTTCCTTTCCCAATTTTATACTTTTTACCCTAACTGTATTTGCGTTACGTCATTAGTCCTTCGTTAGATATAAGTTTAATAATATTCCAAAAATAGTTCAATTGTACATATAAGACTTGAAATTAATTTAAAAGTCAATTTAAGTCCTTTAGAAACTGTTTTCACAGTTTCAGTCCTCGAGTTTCACAGTTGGCAGTTTTATTTCTTATAGTTAAAACACGTTACGTTTTTAATCCAAAAATGTCTAAATGATAAAGGAAAAAGTGTGCGACTTTTTAGAAGACTTAATTAAGATTATTTAAGCTTATTTCATTAGCTTATTCGGCTAGTAGCTTAATTTTTACACTGTTGGGCCCTTAACGAGTTACAAAACTTAGCCCATAAATGGTTTCTAATTGGTTTCTAGGGTTACTCGAACTGCTCTATACATATTGAACACTTACAATATGTTTAATGTTTTTCCCAGTTTTAGCTTGTAATGTAAGTGTGATATACATGTTCAAATAATGCATGCAACGTTAAAGTATGGATGATGTGGGTGAGATGACTGTTGGGACTCCTAAAGAGGGCTCGACATTCTACAAGTTTAATCGTGCTTCAAGTTATACGTTTAAGTGAAAAATAAAAGAGAGTGTGCATGCATGTATCATGTACTAGCGTGGTTTTTGGATTTGTCCTTAGTGACAGTTATGAGTAATTGGTCTCATGCAATCTATTAAAAGAAGTTGTACTGACTTTTGTAATTTAAATGATAGGTTCGAATATAAAGTTTTTATGATGCATGCGATTCAAGCTATATAGAAGTCATGCATGCAGCTAATGTGAACGTAAAAGGGAGGTAAGTGGTGACTGCTAATCCTTTTAGGATGAAGGCTCATCACCTTTTTGTAAGTTACATAAAATATCGAAGGTAAAGAAGTAATGTATGCATGGATGGTTGTGTGCGTGAGAAATAGAAACAAAGAAAGTCATAGGACACTTACTATACCATTTAAGGTGGTGAAGAAAAGAGCAGCGGTGATCGACTGATCGAGTCATGAGAAGGAATCAGTAAACTTGGCAAGCTAAATACTTCTATGTGTTTATTTCCTATTCGATTTGTATTTCCAACAGAGAACATATGATGCTGGGTTTTAAAATATTTAGTGATAGTGAGGTAAGTAAGAATGAATTGGGTGTGACTTTGGCAGTGAAGTTTTGCATAGAACGAGTGGGTTTATATAGAGAAAACTACACCATTGTTTTGACTATATTATCCCCAAGTATAATCATGTTCCTTTACTGTATAGGGCAGAAAGGATTTGCATGCTACTGGCCTAGTAATTATTGAAAGTCATGGAGAGGATTTGTAAGACTTTGTCTCTTAGTTGTTGGAGTGTATACGTGATGCATATATGCACACGTTATCATCATTCGAATTTCTCACATGCTCCTGCTGTTCTAGTTGTTGGCATATGTATATTTGCTAGATATTTTCGGTTGTGTATGTCAGTGACTAAACGTGTGAATGAGTGGAGGCAAGCTAAGAAGCAAATCCATACTATCTTGTTTCTATTTGTTTGGTTTATGCCTATATTTGATTTAGTATTTTGGTTGAGCATGGCAGCCCTTAACCGAATGAATGAGTGTTGGTTTTTAGTTGTTGGCATGAATGTATATTCGATTGTTTTCGTTTAATGAGTGTCAATTACACGCCTACTGCTACTTTGATTGACTTTTGTAATCATGAGAAGGTATGGGAAGATTTTAAAGAACTCGTCTTATATTGTTGGAGTATGTATATGTTCGATTGGTACATTTTTTTTGGAGGGACTTGGCCGACTGAGTTCTAAATGAATTCACAAAGGGCAAATTGAATTTGATGTGTGGGCTAGTCGAACTTACCATAAAATCATAAGTTAGAAATTTACTTTAAACGTGTGGGCTTGGATTCGAATTGCATGAATACAATTAAGGGTAATTAGGAAAATGCATATGTTTTTGGTGTAGGGATTTTTATCATTACTAATTATTATTATTTATGAAGTTTCGAACCTAGTGAGAATGAAATCTCGTGAGTTGTTTGTGGTTTGAGTAAGATTGCTATATAGCACGAAACATATCGTGGTAACAGTAGCGATAAGAGAAAAGTTTAAATTTTCCCATAAAAATGGGTTTTATTAAACTGTAAGTTGAGATTATCATTAATCAGTGAGATTTATTACGAGGGATTTTTACGGGATCTCACAACAATCAACTCCAAATTTCTGGGATGCCTAGGTCCTGAATGGCAGAAATATGCAACATTTGTTAGGCAATCAAAGAAGATTGGTGAGATCAAATATGGATTGATTTATGATTTTCTCAAACAACATCAATCAGAGGTAGACAAAGAAGTGGCAGCAAGAGGAGGTTTCATACCAGGACCACAACCTAACTCGCTTGCACTAATGGCTCAACCAAACTTCTCTCTACCTTCTCAGGAATTTGGAAACTCATCTTATCAACCAAGCTTTCAACCTCAAAACCAACTTGTCCCATATGAAGCACCATCTCAACAATCAGGCAACCAAATGGTAACCTATAACAACACTGACTCCAACTTTTACACAAACAGTGAATATGATGAAGAAGAAGATGCATTCAACTCACTAAATGAAGCATTTGGGTTGATTGCAAAAGCGTTTGGGAAATTTACAAACAAGTCAAACAATCGACTTCGTTCATCCTCAAATACAAGGAATCAGGCAGTTATTAATGATGGTCGGGTAGAAATTCAGAACAGATCATCAGGGAGATTTGGTTCAGGGAACAGAGGAGGTTATGGGGCACAAAGGTTTCAAGCTGGAGAACAAAGGTTTCAGTCTGGGGGTAATAGGAATTATATGGAGGCAGATCAGAACATGAATCAATTGAATGGAAAGGAATCAAAAGGCATTGCAAATACTTCAATCACATGCTACAACTGTGGAGGGAATGGTCATATGGCTACTGCATGTCCAAAGCCTCGTACTATGGGCAGTACATATCACAAAGAAGCTCTCTTGATGGCACTTAAGGATGAGAAAACAAGCTTAATGAATGTGAAAGAACAAAGCTTCATGGCAAATGCAGATTCAGATGATGATATGGAAGATCTTGAGGCAAACGCAGCTGTAATGCTCATGGCAAATATGCAGGAAATGAATATGTCCGAGACAGGCCCGGTCTACGATACTGACGGTCTTTCTCAGGTACATGATCCACAATGTTTACTACATGAGATTGCTTCACCTTCCGCATCTTCATCCTCAAGTGAAAATTCTGTTCAAAATGATTCACCATTCTCATCTTCTTTAGATAATCAAATCAACACTGATATATCATTTGATGATGATAGAATAGTTGTCTCATTTGATGATCCAATAGAAGATGACAATCATGATCAGATTGAACAAAATGAGCATTTGACTAATCAAGATTCGGAGCTTCAGGCCTTGCTAATGTCCACCCAATCACAAATAGAGAAGTGCAATGAAATTAATCAGACCTTAAAAGCCAAAATTGCAGTACTATCTCAGGACAATGAGTGCTATAAACAACAACTTTCTGGATACCAAAAACAAGAAAAACGTGATAAATGTTTTGAAATCGCTTTCCAAAAAGAATATGTCAAAGTTCAAGATTTGCAAAACCAAGTACGTGAATTAACCGATTCTAAGGCTGAGCTTCTCTCTCAAAAAGAAAAGGATCAATTTGAATTCAAAAAACAAATTGATTCCTTAAATTCTGAGCTGTTAAAAACTCAATCTGAGCTTTCAACTTCTCAAAATCAACTTCTTGAGGAAAAGCAAGCCAGCAGCAAACGTGTTGATTCATATCTTGAGGAAATCGTCACCTTGGAAGCACAAGTTAAATAATTTCAAAAAATTGTGTATAAAAATGGTGAATCCATCACTCAAATCCAACAACTAACGGTAAAACCAAATCCGAAAGGACACGGATTTGCCCTTGGTAGTGATTACCCACGTTGTCTCTCAAAAGCACTCAGTAAAAATCCCAAGATATACAATGCAGAACTATTGTTTGATGATACCTTTGAACGTGTTGTGATATATGGCAATGATGAGGAAATTGATGATCTTGAACGTCCAAACAAGTTTGAGAGTCGATCAAAAAGAAATCTTTCAAACAAAGATCCTTTAAAAGCAAAAGATTTTTCAAAACAGGATTATGATTACAACGCAAGACCTCATATAAGCAAATCATTTGTGCCACCAAAAGATAAACCAGAACAAACGTTGTTAAAAACCTACATGAATACCTCTTCTTCAGTAAATTCTGTGTCCCAAATAGATGCACAAATCACAGATTCTTTGACAGAGGAAGATGTTAATCCAGAAATGCCTACAGCTTTTAAAATTCTTAAATATTTTGAGACATTTATGGAGGACATCAAATTTTTAGAAAATGAAATTGAGTTTAACTCAAAAATCACCATCTCCGCTTTTTTCTCTCCTATGGAGAAAGAAAAGCGAGATGTTCTTCAAAACAAAATTTTACCTCACGTCAATCATCTGAAAAAATGTGCAACTCAATGGGAAGAGGATTTACAGACAGAAATGGTATCTATGAAGGACATTTTCAAAGCAAAAGACGTCATAATTCATAAACAAAATCTTCACAAACAATATTTGAAAAATGAAGTTGATCGACTCTTGCAAAATGTTCTTAGTCGTGACGTTGTTTCTGTGTTGATGAATGCACTTTATGAATCTGGTAATGAGTGTCTTATGAAAAATCATGCTGTTGATAAAGAGATGTTGCAAATAGAAATTGAGAATCTAGTGAAAGAGAATGAGAATCTCTCTCAAATTAACAATGATGTGGAAAATAAAGTTTTTCAACTTCAAAAAAGACTTGACTGGTGTCAAAGTCAAAGTGCAAACTTTGAAATAGAACTCCAAAATCTGAAACTGTCTTTGTCATTTCAAAACAGTCATGAACCAAACAATCTTGACTTAAATGATAGTGATGTCTTAAGACACAAACTATTTGTATATGAAAATGAAATCGATGAGATTACTCAAAGCAGAAACGAAATAGTTTACCTCAACAGACGTTTGGATTCACAATATCAAGAGTTATGACACATCATTGTTGATTTGAGTAAGAAACTCAAAGTTTTAGAAATAGGCAAAACCAAAGTTCATAAGATTGTACCAAGGATGCAAAAAGTAGACAGCGCACCTAAGAATGCATCATCAAAGACAACCACTAATGCTCTTACTTTACCTTCCACAGGATTAGTTGACACATCTAAGGGTAGAAGATCAAAGACCACAAAGAGACCAAAGAAGACTAGTAGCTGGCTACCTAAGAGTGGAACATCTAAGATTGGAGAAGTTGAAGTTAATGCATCTAGTGAGAATAAGAAGCATGTTATGTCCAAAATAGAATCTAGCTTGGTTAAGTGTAATTCTACAAAAGATGTAATGAATGCTGAATCTTTAACAGTTATGAATGATGTTAATGCTTCTTTTGTGTGTTGTCATACTAGTATATTATCTGGTAATCATAAAAAATGTGTTGCTAAAACTTTGCTGAAGAGAAAAGCGAAATGAACTAGTGGCCTCTCTAAGCCTAACACAGTTGCCAAATCAATTTTAGGGAATCCACCACTAGAAGTTTCAAAGCAGACCATAGTTGCACCTATAGCAAATACCAAAAAGAACAAAACACCTAGCACATTCCTTAGGAAGAAAGCAGAAAGTAGTAGGAAATGGCAATGTTGGCTAGAGAACACATCAAACTTTAAATGGGTACCTAAGATACTTAAATCATGTGTTTCTAACCCAACGGGTCCAACCGTTACTCCATCTGTTTCTACTAATTGTGATGCAGGTGGTTCAAATCGTTCTATGGATTGTTGATAGCGGCTGTTCCCGACACATGACCGGCAATCTCAAGCTTCTCAAAAACTTCATTGCAATGTTTATAGGAACGGTCAGGTTCGGGAATGACCACTTCGCCGCAATCATGGGTTATGGCGACTATGTAAACGGGAACATCGAAATAAGTCGTGTGTACTATGTTGAAGGTCTGGGTCACAATTTATTCTCGGTTGGTCAATTCTGTGATGGAGACTTAGAAGTAGCATTTAGGGAGAAAACCTGCTTTATTTGTGATCTTCAGGGAAATGATCTGATGAAAGGAAAACGGGGAACTAGTCTTTACACCATCTCCTTTGAAGGAATGACAGCTTTGACTCCTATATGTTTACTCTCCAAGGCTCATCCCACGAAAGCATGGTTATGGCATAAACGATTGTCTCATCTCAATTTCAAAACCATGACCGACCTGGCAAAGAATAAATTGGTAGATGGTTTACCAAAATTCTGATATGACAAGGATCATCTGTGTTCTGCATGCGAACAGGGAAAAAGTCACCGAGCTCACTTTCCACCAAAAATAGAACATAGCACAGACCACATCCTACAACTGCTTCATATGGATTTGTGTGGTCCATTGCTGGTTCAGTCTGTTAATGGGAAAAGATATATTCTGGTAATAGTGGATGACTACTCAAGATGGACATGGGTTTACTTTCTCCACACAAAAGATCAAGTTCCATCTATAGTTATCATGTTTCTTACAAAGATTCAAGTGCAAGTTCGCAACACTGTCAGAATCATTCGTACAGACAACGGCACTGAATTCAAAAACCAAATCCTTTGGGAATTTACAGAGAAACATGGGATTGTTCACCAATATTCTATAGCCCGCACTCCTGAACAGAATGGCGTAGTTGAACGACGAAACCGTACACTCGTAGAAGCAGCTACAACTATGTTGATCAATGCCCAATTGCCAGATTATCTTTGGGCTGAAGCTGTTAACACTGCTTGCTACACTCAGAACCGCGGCATGATCACCAAAAGACATAACAAAACTCCATATGAGCTAATACAAGGCAGAAAACCCAATATCAACTATTTTCATGTCTTTGGAGCATTATGTTACCCAAAGAATGATAAAGATGATCTTGGTAAATTGAAGGCAAAAGCAGATATAGGGATATTTGTTGGTTATTGTAAGAACTCCAAGGGATACATAATTTGGAATCGTCGGACCGGAGACATTCAAGAGACGATACACGTTAATTTCGATGAACTCACAGAAATGGCTTCTGAGCAAGACCGCTTGGAACCCGCACACAACCGTTTGAACTTCCCAGAATCTTCAGCTGAACCATTACCTTTCAAAAGGAAAGATCTGGAAGATCTGTTTGCTCCTATGTTTGATGACAGTTTGGTTAACAGTGCGTCAGAGGCTTCCACAAGTTCCGCTGCTCAACAACTCCCAAATCAAGCACCTGATCCATCAGCATCTACCTCTACAGTAGTTGCTGACGATGCACCACAACCTGAACCATCATCATCAATGGATAAAACACCTCAACCAGCAGTTGAAGATTCTTCCCCCCATTTCTAACCAAGTTCCAACACCACCAGATTTTGACGGAAATGCCTTTTTCAATCCATTTGCTCCACCCCCAACCATTCCCGAACCAGGAGAATCTTCCTCGAGCAACATGGAACCGTCAAATCTGAATCACAACATTCAACACTACCCATCTACTCATAAATGGACAAGGGATCATCCGTTAGTTAATGTAATTGGCAATCCAGATAACCCAGTTATGACACGACAGAAACTCCACACAGACGGTGAAACCTGCATGTACGCTCTCACCGTTTGTCAAGTTGAACCGAAAAATATTAAAGAGGCCATGACTTACTGTTGGGAATTCTGCTAAGGAAGAATTCTACTGATGGTTACTGCTGATGGAATCTGCTGAAGGGTTGGATTCTGCTGAAGAGTGTTTCTGCGGAAGTATAGATTCTACGTAGTTGGTTTCTGCTGATATAGATATTTAGCGTACTTTGTTATTAGTTTGGATATGCACGAGTTTTATTAGGAAATTATATAGCATATTTTCTATAAGTTTTTAGATATACGTTTCTTGTGAAACGGTTTAGGGTTTTCTAATGAAACGGATTTAGGGTTCCTTATCTATAAAAGGAACACATTATTATGTAATATGTACGAGTTTCGAAAAACAAGTTCTTAGTATTGATAAAAAGATCCATAGAGGATCAATCGTTCTTAGTTATTTGTGTTCTTACTTGTGTTTAAATTCCGCTTTATACAAGTATTAGAGACTTTCTATTAGTGTGTTTGTGATTACATAAACATTACTATCGATCCAAGAGTGCTCAAAGATCTATCAAGGTCTTAGGTTCAACAAGTGGTATCAGAGCCTCAGGAGAGTCTCTGTGATACTAAGAACATCTTTTCCTTACACCCTCTCAACCAAAACAATGCCTGGATCAGAAGATGGCTCAGAAGTCAACAACAACCATAACACCACATCTTCATCTTTTCAACAACTCACTCTCACCAACAGCAATGCAAAGTTCCCATACCTCAGGAAGGAAGAATATGAATTGTGGGCTATGAAGATGCAGAACTGGATCACTAATGTAGATTGGAATCTTTGGGAAATTGTCAAAAAGGGAAATACTTTGAAGAAGCACATCAAAGATGCTGATGGAGTAGTTACTATTGTTGATCCTCAAACTGCTGAAGAGATTCTTACTGTCCAGAGAGAGAATAAAGTAAGGTCCATTCTCCTTCAGGCTATTCCAGATGATCACATTGGTGATTTTCACTATATGGAGGATGCAAAGGACATATGGATGGCCATCAAGGCTAGGTTTGGTGGGAATGATGAGTCAAAGAGGATGAGGAAGTCAATGTTGAAACAGCAGTTTCAAGAGTTCCAAATCTCTGAGGAAGAAGGTATTCACAAGGGGTATGACAGGTTTCATAAAATTTTGAGTCAATTGAATCAGCTGAAGGCCAGGCCAGACAATGAGGATTGCAATGCAAAGTTCTTGCGATCTTTACCTCCATCTTGGCTGCATGTGAGCATTGCACTCAAAGCTAAAGGTGGATTGGATATGCTTTCTTTTGATGATCTCTACAACAAGCTCAAAACTCTTGAGCCTGATGTTAGAAGTCCCATTCGTTCATCCACTCCCAGTTACTCAGCCTTTGTTAGCACCACCTCCAATAAGATGAATCAAGCTTCAAGCCCAAGCTCCTCAGCATCATCTTCCTACAACAACACCAGACCAAATTCACAACCAAAGTCTAGTGGTGTATTGGAAGATGTTATTCAATCTTTTGTTGCTGATTATGATCATTAGCAGGAACTTGCTTTTGAGGATTTTGATCAAGTGGATCCTCTGGATATGGAAGAGATGAACTTGAAGTGGCAGGTGGCCATGCTCTCAATGAACATCAAAAGGTTTGAAGACAAGTCAGGAAGAAAGTTTGGTTTCAAGGGAAGAGACTCTGCTAGATTTGACAGGAGGAAAGTCAAATGCTATACATGTGGCCAGATGGGTCACTTCTCAAGAGAATGCAAGGATAGGAAGGCTGGTGATGAGATTAGGTATACTACCTATCAGCAGAAACAAGTGGAAACTGGGAAATCTGGAGCTTTGGTCACTCTGGATGATCATGTCAACTGGAAGGTGCATGAACTTGATAATGATGAAGCTTCTAGGCAGAGTGGATTGCTGGCATGCTGTACTACAGAGGATCAACATGATCAAGTTGCCCTTATGGGCATCTCTCAGGTACATAATTGTGTTTTTGGTTGTAGTGAAAGATATAATGAACTTAAGGAGGCATATGATGAATTGAAACCTAAATACAATAAATGTTATGTAGAAGTTGAGTCTTTGAAACAGGCTTTAAAAACTCTAGAAAAACAAAAGGTTTGGTTTCAAAAGAATCAGCTTGCTTATGATGAAAAAATAAGGGTGTTGGAAAGTGATTTGAAATGTACTAGAATTGATTTAAAACGAACTGAGAAAGAAAAAGCTGATGTAGAATCTGAAAACCAAGTACTGAAAGAGAAATTAGAGAAGGAAATAGCTAATCATAATATTTGGTTAATGTCAGGTGATAAGTTATCTAACTGTCTCTATAATAGTCAACCTGTAAATTCTAGTATAGGTTTAGGCTTTAAAAAATATGTTGGTTTAGAGGCTAGGGATGATAAGGGTAAATCTACACCAGCAGGTTTAGCAAATTTTGTTAAAAAAGGAAACTTACATGCTGTACCTGGACCTATAAGAGGAGAACACATGCCCTCAAGCACCACCACCTCAGACTTTGATGGATCACACCATCTTTATGGCAAAAAGTCAAGTGACTTGCCAGACCCTGATTCTAATTCTACTGACTATGTCTCTTGTTCTTCTAGTGACATGTCCTCAGACCAAGGGTCTACTACCAGTTGTGATTCAAGTGAAAAGTCAGACCTTCCCAAGACCTCACCCAAGACCTCACCAAAGCCTACACCCAAGACTCCCTACAAGCCTGTTAGAGTTGCTGCTGATGAATCAAATTCAAAGACAGTTTCTTCTGAAGACTTGTCATTTAATTCTTTGCAAAATAATGATTTTAATTCTGTCAATAACAATTCTGTTAATGTTAGTGGTTTGAATACTTTTGCATGTAATGGAACATCTTTCACTTTTAATAAATCTTCTAAAAAGAAGAAATGTTTTGTTTGTGGAAGTAAATTTCATTTGATTAAGGATTGTACTTTTCATGAGCAAAGAATGGGTGTATGTGCTGATCAAAATAAACCTGGACCAATGTGGAAAAATGTTAATGAAATACCACCATATTTTCCACAAGCAACTCAAAAGACCAGCAATTCTGCTTATCGACCTTCTCCATCTTCTTGGAGAAGATGTGTTGCTAGACCATATGTGAGACCAACTAGTTCATATTTTCAGAATGGTTATTGGCCTGGATTTATTGACCCAAGGTATGTGGGTAAGGGAAATTAGGATACTGCTGTTAAGCCCTCAGCAGGTTGTTTTTGGACCAAAAAGGGACCTAATTATCATAGCAGGTCCAAGAACAATGGTGGATCTTATACATCTACATGGCCTAATTCTTATGATCCACAAGGCAGGCTCAAGTCAGCAATGACTTGAGTCTCCAATGTGTACTTATATCTTGTATATTTTTGTTGTTGTTGTAGGATCATCCTCTGAAGAGTAAAGAAGTAGGCATAGTAGATAGTGGTTGTTCCAGGAGTATGTCAGGAAACATTGAGATGATGCATGATTTTGTACCCATTGAAGGAGGAGGAAATGTGACTTTTGGTGGAGGAGATGGTAGAATCACTGGGAAAGGAACCATCAGAACACCTAATTTGGACTTTGAGAATGTGTATTATGTGAAGGAACTGCAACATTTCAACTTGTTCTCAGTATCACAAATATGTGACACCAAGAACAAAGTATTCTTCTCTGAGGATGAATGTCTGGTGCTCTCTAAAGACTTCAAACTTCCAGAAGATACAACAATTCTGCTGAGAGTTCCCAGAAGTTACAATTTGTACACATTCAATTTGAATGATGTTCAACCTGAAGGTGACCTAACATGTTTGGTGGCTAAAGCATCCCTGGATGAGTCTACAAAATGGCATAGAAGGATGGCTCATGTGAATTTCAAGACCATTAACAAGCTTTCTAAACTTGGTCTAGTTCATGGACTTCCTTCCAAAGTCTTCACCAATGAGCACAATTGTGTTGCCTGCAACAAAGGAAAGCAACATAGAGCCTCATACAAAGCCATTACTGCTGTGAGAACCGTCTCAGAACCTCTTCAGTTGCTGCATATGGATCTCTTTGGTCCAACTCAAATCAGAAGTATTGATCTTAAGTACTTCTGCCTGGTAATCACTGATGACTATAGCAGGTTCTGTTGGGTATTCTTTTTGAAAACTAAAGATGAAACATCTCCAATTTTAAAAGAATTCATTACCCTTGTTGAAAACCAGCTAAACAAAAAGGTTAAAGGAATTAGGTGTGATAATGGGACAGAGTTCAAAAATGCTGTTTTAATAGAACTTTGTCAGTCTAAGGGGATAAAAAGGGACTATAGCAATCCAAGAACCCCACAGCAAAATGGGGTTGCTGAAAGAAAGAATAGGACCTTAATAGAGGCAGCAAGATCCATGCTTGCAGACTCTAAATTACCCACTATGTTCTGGACTGAAGCAGTAAGCACTGCTTGTTATGTTTTGAACAGGGTATCCATCACTAGACCTCATTTAAAGACACCTTATGAACTTCTCACTGGGAATGTTCCTGATATTCATTATCTCAAACCTTTTGGATGTCAAGTGACCATTTTGAAAACTAGTGATCCACTGGGGAAGTTTGATGAAAAAGCTGATGAGGGGTATATTGTAGGTTATTCAGCACATAGTAAGGCCTATAGGGTATATAATTTAAATGCTAAAAAGATTGAGGAGACCCTTAACCTGAGATACCTAGAAGACAAGCCTAATGTTCAGGGTCAAGGTCATGCTTGGTATTTTAACCTGGATTACTTAACTGATTACTTGGGCTATACTAGATATGTTGCTAACCAATCTGCAGGTTCTCAAGAGTCTCCCACAAACAAAGTTGATACCATGGATGTTGACTCAGATAGTGAGTCTGAGCATGATGAACAACCAATTGTTGTACCTTCTTTTTCTCCTAACCAATTTGCAGGTGATAGCTCCAAAGAAACTTATGATGAGCTTGAAGATGAGTCACACTATGCAGAGGACCTTGATAGACTCAAGAAGCAGGAGCATGCAGCCAATCAAGAAGCTGAAAGAGTTGGTGTGGAGTTAGCACAACCAGTCAGTGGAAACCAGGATTCTGCTGATAGGCTTTCTGTTTCCCTGACATAACCAATTCTGCTGTCAGTTCTCCTGAAGGTTCTCCCATTTCTCCTAGTGTGTCCACAGACCTTGAAGAGCCATATACACGTTTTCCAAGTCCTTCTGATCTTGGGAATCACCAACCCAAAGCTGGTATCTTCAACTCAGCCTCCTATGATAGTGAGTTTGGACCCAATGTGAACAATCTTGACACCACAGTTGATGTCAACCCTAATGCTACCAAAAGGATCAACATTGCTCATCCCCAATCCAATATACTTGGTGATCCTCAAGCACCTGTTAGAACTAGAAGTACTGTGAAAAGTTCTAAGTATGGTCAAGTGGCTTTTCTTTCCTATGTCTCAAATCAGCAAAGGGACAATCACACAGACTTTAAGCATTGTATGTTTGCTTGCTTTCTTTCTCAAGTGGAGCCAACCAGTGTTGCTCAAGCTCTTGAAGACTCAAATTGGCTTGAAGCAATGCAAGATGAGATGCAACAATTCAAGAATCAGCAGGTTTGGATTTTGGTACCACTACATGAAGGGAAGATAGCCATTGGGACAAAATGGATTTTGAAGAATAAAAGAGATGCAAGGGGTATTGTGGTTAAAAACAAAGCAAGATTGGTGGCACAGGGATTTAGACAAGAGGAAGGAGTTGATTATAATGAAGTCTTTGCTCCAGTAGCCAGAGTTGAGGCCATCAGAATCTTCTTGGCCTATGCATCTTATATGGGTTTCCTGGTATATCAGATGGATGTGAAAGGTGCTTTCCTGTATGGTGAAATTGAAGAGGAAGTATATTTCACTCAACCCAAAGGTTTTGAAGACCCAGATAATCCAAAACATGTTTACAAGGTTGTAAAAGCTCTCTATGGACTACATCAGGCACCAAGAGCTTGGTATGCTAGGCTTTCTGCATTTCTGCTGAAGCATGGATACAGAAGAGGTGCCATTGACAAAACACTCTTCATTAAGAAGAATTCCAGGGATATAATTCTTGTGCAGGTTTATGTGGATGACATTATCTTTGGCTCCACTAAAGAAGCTTGGTGCAGGGAGTTTGAGGAATTGATGAAGGGAGAGTTTCAGATGAGTGTTATGGGGGAGCTCACTTTCTTTTTGGGTCTACAAGTTCAGCAGAAACAAGATGGTATCTTTATTAGTCAGGATAAGTATGTGAAGGATATATTGAAGAAGTTTGATATGGAAAATGTCAGAACTGCCACTACACCTTATGAAGCCCCAAAACCAAAGAACAATCTTGAACCAGATCCTGCAGTGAATGTTCACCTATACAGATCCATGATTGGGTCATTGATGTATTTGACAGCTTCAAGGCCTGACATTACATTTGCTGTGAGTGCTTGTTC
Organism: Artemisia tridentata subsp. tridentata; assembly: GCA_021014915.2. NCBI lineage: Eukaryota > Viridiplantae > Streptophyta > Magnoliopsida > Asterales > Asteraceae > Artemisia > Artemisia tridentata. The sequence goes on from CP139506.1 coordinate 252,085,071, forward strand.
AAGACATCAGGTCACTCCACTTACTTCCCATTTGAATACAGTCAAAAAGATCTTCAAGTATCTCAAAGGCTAACCTAACTTAGGTCTTTGGTACCCAAAAGAGTCTCCTTTTAAGTTGGAAGCATATAGTGATAGTGATTATGCTGGTGTAAATCTGGATAGGAGATCCACAACTGGAGGTTGCCAATTTCTTGGAAGAAGATTGATTTCTTGGAAATGCAAGAAACAAACTATTGTGGCTACCTCATCTACTGAAGCAGAGTATGTTGCTGCTGCCAATTGTTGTGGACAGGTTCTTTGGATACAAAATCAATTATTGGATTATGGTTTTAATTTTATGAACACCACGATCTTCATTGATAATCAAAGTACCATATGTATTGTCAAAAATCCAGTTTTTCATAATAGAACAAAACATATTGAAATCAGGCATCATTTTATAAGAGATGCATATGAAAAACATTTGATTAAGGTGGTTAAAATTCACACAGATGATAATGTGGCAGATTTATTGACTAAGGCTTTTGATGGACCTAGGTTTCAACACTTAGTTGTCCATATTGGGATGGTTAACCCTTAAATGCTAAATTTGAGGGGAGGCATATGCCTCAGGGGAGGCATATGCCTCAAGGGAGGATTTTTATTGTAAAATTTGTAATAATTTGTATATTTTGTATATTATGTTTACTAACATACTAACCATCTAATGTTCTTTAAGTTTTGTTTGGTTTGGTTTGTTTTTATATGTCTGTTTTGCAGAATGCCCTGATGTGTAGTTACTGATCTTAAGTGGAAGTTCTCCAAGATTGGTTTAATGGGAATTGGTCAAGTAAGCTTAAAGATTGTTTCTGCTGATTGAAAGTGCTGAAGCATAGTTCAAGTGATAATCATTGAGAGATAAAAGAGAAGTTGTTCATTCATTCAAAAGAAATTACAGCAAACAAACAACTTCAAATTGTAATAAAAGACCATTCCTATACAAGATAACCTACACAGACTCTAAATCCTATCATCAGGGTTTCAAAAGTTGTTGGAGATGGAGGACCAGGAATGAAGATGCTGAAGAACCTAGTTTTATATCTTTGGTCCTTGGCAACATCTCATCATCACCTACTCCATTTTACAATTTCCTTTACCGGCCACCTCTGTACCCTTGCCCTTTCCTGTGTCTCTGTGGTATGAAACACCAGTCCTTGGAGCAGGAAGACCAATAACCACCTCCCTTGTCACTGGGAGTGGTGGATTTCTGGTGTGTGGCCTAGGTTGGGGTTGTGAAGGTTGGGGATTCTCTTCCCTGGCTGTTGCTGCTTCCCTCTCCTCTTCCTCTCTCACCAATCTATTGAAGATTGGCTCAAGACGCTCTGTGAAGTCATCAAAGCCCCTAGGTGAATCATTTGGATCTACCACACTATCATCTTCCGAAGAAGGGAGAAAAGGGGACTTCAAAGTACGAGGCTCATCTTGGTAGGGATATCAAAATAAAGGACGACTATCCTCAGATGATGATGATGATGGAGATTTGGGTGGGTTGTGTGGTCTGCTTGATGAACCCACATCATGCTTTCTCTTGCGGGCTTGTTCTTTGGTAAGCCCATACCTTCTATGGGAAGGTTGTGTGGATGATTGAGGAATGTTATCTCTTGAGTCTGCTGATGACTCAAAAGTGAGATCAACTACTTCTGGTTGGTTGGTCATGGTGTTGATGTTTGATCTTGGATTAAATGAGGGTTTGATGGTAAATTAGGGTTAAGTGATTTGTGCGGATTGTGATTTGGGGTTATTTTATAGGCGAAGTCAAGTGTTGATGGTAATTAATGCGAGTTGGGTGGCAAAGTAAAACTCAAGATCTTTACTGAAGATATTATTACTCTTGAGTTGTTTCTGCTGATTGACTTCTCACTTCAGCAGATTGACCGTCATTTCTGCTGAAGAGTTAATTTTGAATGTTGAAGTTCTTTACACTTCAGATATGGTCAACAATTCATTCCGATAAATTTTGACCTTAACTGGGTAACTTCTATTTATAACCTACTTCATATAATCTTCGCCCAAAATCAACTGATTCTCTCTTCGACCAATTTAAACCCTTTTTCATTCACTTAATTCATATCCTATCTCACATAAGTTCATCAATGGAGGCGCTTCAATTTAAGAAGGATCACAATAAAGTTGCGTTTCTAGGAACAACGAAGGGACATGAAATGTATGTACCTATGGTCGAGTTCTTGAAGCGTTCCAAGATTCAATTTGCACTGACTCATTATCCAGATGTAGTACACGAATCTTTGGTGAAGCAATTTTGGGCATCTGCTGAGAAACGTTCTGATACAGAGATTGTTGCCAAGATTGATGGAGCAGAGTATGTTGTGACTGAAGCTTTGATTAGGGAAAGATTGCACCTGGATGATGAAGATGGTGTCTATCACACCAACACTGAAGAGATACTTGCTGGGCTGAGAGCTGCTGGTTATCAAAGTATGGATACAGTTATGTGGCTCAAGAACAAGTTTTGCCCCAAGTGGAGTTTTTTGGTGCATACATTGCTTCAGTGCATCAGCAACAAGTCTGGAGGATGGGATCAGTTCTCTACCCAATTGGGTTGTGGTATAGTATGTCTATCACAGGGTTTAACTTATAATTTTTCTAAGTTTATTTTTGATAATATGGTAGAAAATATTCAAAAGAAAAAGCATAAGTTTCTAATGTACCCTAGGTTTCTTCAAATAATTTTAGACATAAACACCCAAGATAGAGGCCATTATCCCATAGGAGCCCTTAGTGCTAAGTTGTTTGCTTCCATGAAAACTCACTATGTTGGGGAACATCACCCTCTGCTACAAGCTATGTTGCCTCATGGCAATGATGATGCTAATGAGGGTAATGCTGCTGATGCTCCACCATCTCCCAATGCTGCTGATGATGGTACTCCATCAATTCCAAGTGTTCCTGCTGATGGTAATCCATCAGTGGAAAGGGATGAGGGTCCATCCACAACTGCTGAAGCACCCATTGTTTCTACTGACCAACCTACACCTTCACCTGTATATGTTTCACCCAGTCCTATTCCAACACAAACTCATGAAGCTCCTGATGAGCTTGTTCCTGAGGTTGAGGAGACAATTCAGTCTCATGATACTCATGTGTCTACACCTCTTGAAGTTGAGACTACAAGAATGTCCACACCTAGCCCTTTTAGAGACCCAATAGATGAAAGCACTCCTACTTTTGAGAATATACATGTTTCTTCTGAAAGGCCCAATAAAGCTCCCTTTACCACTGAGACATCTGCTGGTGGAGCTGAGGACCCTATTACTCTCACTTGTCTGTATAATTTGCTCAACAGGAATGATCAAGAAATTGAGAAGTTGAAGAAGGAGCTTGCAGATACTAAATCCTCACTTGGTGATGAGATTGTAGTATTGAAAAGGAGGGTTCAGGAATTAGAGGATCAACTTGGACAGAAAAAGAAAAGGAAGTTTGTGTTTGCCTCTGATGAAGAGCAGGAGGATAGTTATTTGGATCATCTTGTTTTATTGGCTGAAGCTGCTCAGCAGACTCATACTTCTTCACCCATAGCTGCTGAATCCTCACAACAAAAGGATCAGATTAAGTTCTATAGAAAGAGGAGAAGACAGTATTTGAGCAAGGACTCTACAATGCCAAGTTTGAATGTTGCTCAAGAACATGTTGATGGTGATCATGTTAAGGCAGATGAATCAATGATTAATGTGGCTTCTGCTGATGTCACACCTTTTGAAGTTTCTGCTGAAATGTTTGTTGCTGGGAGATCCTTTGTTTTGAATCCTAATGCTGAGGTTTCTACTCCACATGTTGAATCTTCCACTCAACATGTTTCTGCTGATGCTTCTATTGGTATTTCTTCTGAGAATATTGACAGAGTTCCTGTTGTTGATATCTCTCCTAATGATTCTTCTAATGAGCCTGCTACTCAAGTTCCTAGTGTTGACATTTCTGGTAGTGAGCAAGGAGTGATGATTGATGAAGATCTTGGTACAGATCTTGTGAGTAAAAAAGAAAGGAAGGAGCAAGCTAGACTAGTTAAAGAGTATGAAGATATGATGAAGAGTTAAGCTCTAGCACACAAGATGACAGCTCAATTTACTTCAGATTTGCCTCCAGAAAGGCAAAGAGAAATAGATGAGCAATCAGTTCATTTTATTGATGCACAATGGGATTCTAATACTCAACAAGCTGCTTCTAATCCTACTTTAGCCCAAAGCATCTTAGGAGCTGCTTTTGATAGTAATAACTTTGCTGCACAAATGGTAGCTCTTGGTCAACAGAGGAAGAAAGCTGCAGCAGAAAGGAGAAAGGCCATTGCTACACCAAAGGCTAAAGCTAAGAGAGCTAAACCTCAGACTGAGGCACAAACCAAGAATTATATGAGGAATGTGGTTTATCATCAATATACTTCTGTGTATAACTCTGCTTTGTCCAAGAAGCAAGTATGGGCCTTGTCTGAATCTGATCTGCATCAAACATATAATCAAATTATGAAGGCTATTCACTTACCTCAAACTCCATTGAAGAGGCCTAGTGTAAGTATAGATGCTCCTGAAGCTAAAAGAACCAAAACAGCTGAGCTTGGTACTTCATCTTCTGGTGATAAAGACCAACTGCCCCCTCAAGCTGTTTCTGCTGAGGTAACTACTGAAGGCAACCAATCTGCTGACACCTCTACTAAGGCTGCTAACATTCCTTCTTCTGCATCTGCTGAACAAGAGGAATCACTTATCTCCAACTATAATGCAGATTTGGTGAGGAAAGCTGAACTAGAAGCTGCTGAGGCTAGAAAGGCCAGAGAAGATACTGAGAAGTTGATTGCCGAAGGTGGTTCTGTTCCCATTTCTTCCATTCCTCCTGATGATGTTTCTGGTGCATCTGAAGATGTTAGTCCTCTGGGGATTTATATACCTGGGAGAAGGAAGAAAAGGATGGCACATAGTAGACACATTGCTATGAGAAGATCTGTGAGGTTAGCTAGAGAGCAAATTTCTAGAGCACATAAGTCTAACAAGGAGAGTTCTTCTAAGTATATAGATCTCAATGCTGCTGATTCAACCTTTATTAAAGTGGGTTCTTCTGAGACATTTCCTGAAGGTTCATACAATGTGTTGGTCAAATGGACATTGACAGATGGGCAGATAAACACCATTTATAGGCAAGATCAATCCTATATGGAGTTTACTTTCTTGCAAGAAATTCTTCACTTGGTGGATAGGCAAGATTTGCATACTCTCTATGGAATGGTTACTGAGTATTATACCTCTCATCCACCACAAGGTGCTGGTTTATACTTATTGGGAGATCTACAAGTTCTGTTTGATTCTCACTCACCTAATGGAAAAGGCTACTCACTTTGGGAGAATTCACACACATGGGAGGTTGATACTTGGAGGTTTTACCCTATGCCTAATGTGCATGTTGTTGAAACAAAGTCTGGCATTAGGGTGTGTATGTTTTCAGATCAGCATTATCCTTGGTCTATTAATCTGCTGAAGAGTATGCTTCAAACCAAATTAGAAGTTCCTCCTGATCCAGTGGCTAATGATGAGACTCATGCTGCACAATTGGTTGGGTTAATCAAGTCCAAGCTTATGCAACACCAAGCTTCTACTTGATTCTGGTATTATGTATTATTTTTGTATCTTATCTTTCTTTATTTCATTTATTTCTTATTGCATTCTTATTTCTTTGATAAAAAAAAAAAAAAAAAAAAAAAAAAAATCTTGTATCTTTGTGTACTAACTTTTCTGCAGGTTTGTTGTATATAACTCTGTTGATGGTTATCAACTCACCAGATGTGACTTGTGTCCATCAAAGAGTTGGCTAGTCCAAAGGGTACAGCTTTGGTAAAGACACATCAAATATGTTGATAGCTGTAATAGCTTGCTCAAAGCTATAGGGTATTTCAGCTCACCCATGATTAAGTTCTGAGAGTTGAAATGGTTCTCAATTCACCATGGATGTAACCCTTTATGGGATCCAAAGAATTGGCTAGTCTACAAAAGTATGGTTTGTGGTAAAGACATTTGGTATCCATATTTGGTAATCAATTCACCAAGGTTGCTCTAACCAAAGAATTGGCTAGTCCTGAGCAAACGGCTACAGGTAAAGACATCTCAAATCCGCTTATAGCTGATGATTTGCTAAAAATCATATGGTTATCAGTGTACCATAGTTTTCGGACTAAAACATTTGGCTACTCCAGTAGTAATGGCTATTGGTAAAGTGACATCAAATCCATTATTTTCAATGATTCACCTCTCACAGGAGTTTACACACCTGGATGTGATGAGAATAGTCTGAAACTAAATTGTTTTGATGTACATTATGTCATTTGTTGCTGCAAAGACCTGAAGTTTAAAGTTTTGCCATTCATAGAGATGTGGTTCCTTTGATTCTTTGCTGATGATGTTCGAATTCAATTCTCTTATTCTGAAGTGTTAGAGATCTATCAAGAATCTTGAACTTAACCATGTCAAATTCAAGATTAGGGGAGGATTGTTAGGAATTCTGCTAAGGAAGAATTCTACTGATGGTTACTGCTGATGGAATCTGCTGAAGGGTTGGATTCTGCTGAAGAGTGTTTCTGCGGAAGTATAGATTCTGCGTAGTTGGTTTCTGCTGATATAGATATTTAGTGTACTTTGTTATTAGTTTGGATATGCACGAGTTTTATTAGGAAATTATATAGCATATTTTCTATAAGTTTTTAGATATACGTTTCTTGTGAAACGGTTTAGGGTTTTCTAATGAAACGGATTTAGGGTTCCTTATCTATAAAAGGAACACATTATTATGTAATATGTACGAGTTTAGAAAAACAAGTTCTTAGTATTGATAAAAAGATCCATAGAGGATCAATCATTCTTAGTTATTTGTGTTCTTACTTGTGTTTAAATTCCGCTTTATACAAGTATTAGAGACTTTCTATTAGTGTGTTTGTGATTACATAAACATTAAATCCAAGAGTGCTCAAAGATCTATCAAGGTCTTAGGTTCAACAGTTACGACAATTGGATTGAATCAATGCAAGAGGAGTTGGATCAGTTCAAAAGATTAGAAGTCTGGGAACTCGTTGAAAAACCAGATGGAGTTTATGTTGTTGGCTTGAAATGGATCTAGAAAAACAAACTGGATGCTGACGGCACGGTTATTCGTAACAAGTCTTGGTTGGTTGCTAAAGGGTTTTGCCAAGAAGAAGGAATTGACTTCGAGGAATCTTTTGCACCAGTGGCAAGGCTTGAGGCAGTTAGAATGTTTCTGGCATATGCGGCTCATAAGAACATTACGGTTTATCAAATGGACGTGAAAACAACATTCTTGAACGGACAGCTTCGTGAAGAGGTGTATGTATCACAACCTGACGGCTTCGTGGATCCAGAACATCCTAATCACGTATACAGGCTTAAGAAAGCCCTCTACGGCCTTAAACAAGCCCCGAGGGCCTGGTACGACAAACTTTCAGCATTCCTTATTGCTAATCATTTCACTAAAGGATCTGTAGACCCGACTTTGTTTATACAAAAATACGGGGAGGACATTCTCATCGTACAAATTTATGTGGATGACATCATTTTTGGGTCTACCCATAAAAAGTACTCAAATGCTTTTGCAAAACTTATGAAACAAAACTTTGAGATGTCCATGATCGGTGAACTAAACTTTTTCCTAGGATTACAGGTTCACCAATTACCCCGTGGTATATTCCTTAGTCAGTCTAAATATGCACAAGAGATATTAAAAAAGCATGGCATGACATCTAGTGACACCTATAACACCCCTATGTCCTCCTTATCCCCGAAGCTAGATGCTGACATACATGGAAAACCCACTGATCCTACAAATTATCGTAGTATAATTGGGTCTCTCATGTATCTCACCGCTAGCAGACCGGATGTTGTATTTGCCACATACCTATGTTCACGCTATCAGTCTAAACCAACAGAAAGACATTTATCTGCTGTTAAAAGAATCCTTAGATACATCAAGGGAACCATTCATTTGGGGATCTGGTATCCAAAGGATTCTGGTTTTGCACTAACTGCTTTTTCAGATGCGGATCATGCGGGATGTATTGATACAAGAAAGAGCACATCCGGTGGTGTTCAATTCCTAGGTGATAAGCTGGTGTCCTGGCAGTCAAAGAAGCAAGATTGTACGTCTCTATCATCCACGGAATCAGAATATGTAGCCATGTCTGCCTGTTGTGCTCAAATCATTTGGATGCGATCACAACTGATGGATTATGGTTACATATTCAACAAAATCCCGATGTACTGTGACTCCAAAAGTGCTATCGCTATCTCGTGCAACACAGTGCAACATTCCAAGTCCAAACACATCGCTCTCAGATATCACTTCATCAAGGAGCATGTGGAGCAGGGTACCGTTGAGTTGTATTTCGTGGGAACGGAACACCAATTGGCGGATCTTTTCACGAAAGCCTTACCTCATGATCGTTTTGTGAAACTGGTTCACCAAATTGGAATGAGATGTTTGACTCCTCAAGAATTGACGAACTTCCTCAAGAACAACTAATCAAGTCAAGCTCTCACACTATCTTGTACATAATTATTAAAAAAAAAAAAAAAAAAAAAAAAAAAAAAAAAAAAAGATGTGCAAAAGTAAATTTTCATCAAAATATGATTTCAATCTTTCAAATTCTTTCTGATATTTCAAATATTGATCATATTTTGAGGGGGAGATATTTTTGCACATCGACCATCTTAGTTCGTCATCTTTATCTTCTTCATGACCATTATTTGTCAAATTAGAGTTACAAGGTCTTAAAAGAATACCTAATTGGACATAAAGGGTTAAATGTGTCAACTTATAAAATTAAGGTTAACTTTGGACTTAAATTTAATAGGAAGACAAGTTTGAGGACCAATGTTGTCACATGTTGAAATTTGTATGGGATATAAAAAAGGCCAAGACCATTAGTCAAACACACACACAATACACACGCACCCTTTTTTTCCCTCTCACTCTAAAACCAACTCTTTGCCCGCCTCTTTAATCGAACGAACCAAGTGTCCCAGTTTCATTAACTTTGATAGTTTGTAAGATTATTGTATCCATTTCAGTAGGTCTTATAGATGCTTATCTGTTGATTCTGAGAACCAATCTCTTCTTTTGCAAGTTAGGGTTTTGGTATTTCAATCGATTTGGGCGTTTATTGTGTTTTGACTTGTGAAACAATTGTGTGAATGGAATTGTGCTAAACAGGTTAATATGTATTGTGGTTAAGATCTTATTGATTGAATTACACAAAAAGGGAGTGTGAATTTGATCTAGGGTTCGAATAGATGATCGAACGAATGAGTATATGAGACTGTTTGGATTTGCGGACTTAAAACTTAATGCATATCTGATTTCTGTGGTGATTAAGGACTCAAGAAGATCATGTTATCTCCGAGTTAAGAGATAACATCCAATTTAGTCGAACGATTCGATTATAGTCGAACGACTCAAACTAGTCGAACGACTAATTTAATCGAACGACTGATTTAGTCGAACGTCTAGTTTAGTCGAACGACTTGGTTAGTCGAATGACTAATCTAATCGAACGGCTAATTTAGTCGAACGACTAGTTTAATCGAACGTCTAGTTAATCGAACGACCAATCTAGTCGAACGATCCAAACTAGTCGAACGACCAATCTAGTCGAACGACCAAACTAGTCGAACGACCAAACTAGTCGAACGACCAATCTAGTCGAACGATTATTTTAATCGAACGGTTACATTAGTCGAACGACTATATTAGTCGAACGATTACCCTAATTGAACGACTAAATTACTTGATCGAATTTCTTTTAATCGAACCATAAGTTAGTCGAACCATAAGTTAGTCGAACCAAGTATTTAATCGAACCAAATCCAGATTAGTCGAACCATAGATTCTAGTCGAACAAGATCCTGCTTAATCGAACCAATTGCATTTAGTCGAACCAGATCTTGTTAGTCGAACCATCACTCTAGTCGAACCATAGGACTAATCGAACCATTGCTTTAGTCGAACCACTAAACTGTCATATCTGTTATAGTTATTGCAGCTTTGAGTTTGATTGTTGTTTGCAGTTTGTTGATTGCTATGCCCAGATGTGTTCATTTGTTGAACTTTTGATTTGTCATTTGCTGAAAACTGCATCTAAATGTTTGTCTTAGTCAAAGCTGGTTTTGTGTATCAAATGAATGTGACTTGTGTTTTTGTCATAGCTGATATAATGATTGAGACCTGTGTTTTTTGTCAAAGCTGGTCCAGTAACTGTGCTCAAAATGCTTTATTGGTGGGTATATGCTAAATGCTATATGATTCTATCTGGTTTTGTGTGTACTAAGGATAGTGTCATCATATCATTGTCATCTTCTAACAAATATACACTGTGCCCATGGTATTGTTGTTGGCGTTTGCAATGAACAGATAATCCATGTCTCGCACCATGTCACAAGCATCCATCAACCGACAACCAGGAAATCCAGAAGGCAAGAAACGACTGATTGGTTTCTGCAACTCAAGGATTGATTTCAAAAAGCTGAAGTGCCATGAAACTTGTCTCATTATCAGGGAAATTCTGGAAAGACACTTCATAAGGGCAACTTTGACAAAAACCGCCAGTGTACCCGAAATCTACCTGCACCAGTTCTGGGAATCATTGATCATTAGCGAAGACGAAGAAAGCATGACAGTTACACTTGACAATACAACAATCACCTTCAAAGTTGAAACCCTTATATCAGTGCTAGATCTTCCAAGAGCAGACACAGGAGGTTTCACAACATTTCAGGAGGATCCCACTCTTGATGAGATGATTAAAACACTCCAGCTTATTGGTTATGTTGAAACAGAAGTCGAGATATCTTCAATTTCCAAAGTGGAGAGGAAATATTTTCCACAACCTTGGCAAACGTTATACTCAATAATCATCAACTGCATCACAGGGAAGGCTACTGGGTTGGAGCATCCGAGATTAGAACACCTGCAATTCTTCTGTGGAGTGATCAACCTCAAACACCTAGACTTCGCCAAACTTATCTGGAAGGATATGGTTTTCTTTGGCACCAAATTTCAACAAAGTGAAGATTCAACCCCCATTCCATTTCCAAGATTTACAAAACTTCTAATTTCACGCTACATGCGAAATCACTCTGAGCTTAAACGTCCTTCAACTGAGAAAATGCATACTGAAGCACGAGACCGTATTTTCACCAAAGTTCTAAGCTACTCTTCAATTCAAGGGGCAAGAATTCCACCAAATCTGCTAAGTGAAGAACTCATGAACACAGAAACTTACCAGAAATATGATGAGGCAGTAAAGGCTGAAATGGTGGGAGGGAAACCAAAAGAAACAAAATCACCAAAGAGAAAATCTCAAGTTATCCCAGCTAGAGCCAAAACTTCTCGATCAAAGAAATCTGAGGTAGCTCAGAAAAAGAAAGTAGTCGCTAAACCGTCTTCAAAGATGCATCTCAGGGATGAAACAGATGATGATAAAGATGAAGAAGAAGAAAGATTGGATCTAGAAAAAGGGAAAGGTGCTGAGAAATTCAAGTCTGCTTTGGCTACATCAGATAAGAGTCTACAACCTGGCAAGGGAAAATCAATCAAGTTCAATTCTCCTCGATTCTCTCCCATCCGAGAAACCCCAACTGAAAAAGAAGAGAGCAGAGCATTAAAGAAGACTAGAAAAGAAAGCTTACAGAAACAGGCTGAGGAAGAAGAGAGACGAGCAAAACTAGGAAGAGGAGAATCTGCATCACATATGGTGGAACAATCAGAAGGATCAGAGGACCTTAAATCTACAACTCTTAGAAGTTCAGAAGAAGGTAGTGAATGTTCTGATGCACATGATCAATCAGCTTCTGGTTCTGAAATTGAAGAAGGAAAAGATGATGAAGATGATAATGATGATGAAGATGATAATGATGAAGAAGATGATGGTAATGAAGACTAAAAAGTATATACAGACGATGATGGAAATGGTAAAGAAAGTAAGAAGGATTCACAAGAACAACAAGGCGAAACAAACTTACCTCCATCAACATCACCATCATCTGTGGGTCAGACCACAGTAGATTACAATGAGATGAAACAAAGGGTTCAAGCATTCGAAAATGAGATGAAACGAAAAGTACAAGTACTCGAAGATAAGATGACAGAGAAATTTGAGACTGAAGATAAAGTACATGAAGAGATATATCAAAAGATCAAAGAAGTTGAAAACAAAGCAACAAAGACAACTGAAGAAGTCAGTTCTCAAATAAACACAGAAGTCAAATAGCATCTTGAAGAGTCCATTCCCATAATAATCAAACAATACGTTCAGAAGGACCTGGAAAAGATAGTTGCAAATATGGTCAAAACTACATCAATCATACTCAAGACAGTGCCACAAAAACCATCCAGATTAGAAAGCAAAAGAATGATGTTAAAAGAGTTAGAAAATGATCCCAAAGAAGCAAAACTTCGGGAAGCACTCAGGGAATCCATAAGAGAAGAAGAGGAGGCATTCGTTGTACCAACAGAAACATACAAGCCCGTCAAACCAACCAAACGACACCATGATGATGAACCGGATGCTCACAAAAAGAAAAGGAGAAAGCCTTCGTCTTCAACAGGTCGGGCTTCCACAACACCCTCTTCTGGCACAACAAAGAAAAGCAGTCAAACAACATTTGTTCCTCTAGGAGGCGGAGCATTTGAAGCAACAGAAACCTTTGATGCGAGACACGTTTACATCACCAGATAAACTATCAAACCAACCAAACGACACCATGATGATGAACCGGATGCTCACGAAAAGAAAAGGAGAAAGCCTTCGTCTTCAACAGGTCGGGCTTCCATAACACCCTCTTCTGGCACAACAAAGAAAAGCAGTCAAACAACATTTGTTCCTCTTGGAGGCGGAGCATTTGAAGCAACAGAAACCTTTGATGATCCAAGCTCTGATCACGAAAATCCAATTGCTCCAATTCAAATCCAAGAAGTAGTTGTTCCTTCTGGAATTGTTAAAGATGTTCCATTACCTGAGTGGGTCGATTCATCAGCTCCCAAGTATGATTGGTTTGATCAAATGGTTGACGCTTATTCTAACAATGAAAATGCTGAACTAGTGGAAGGATCAGTTGTAGACTTTGCCAAACAATTGAAAAAGGTGATGAAAGTCCAGCAACTGGGTCTGAAAGATGTCATCAGAGTTCGCAAAAGTGGATTCACGGAATTTGCAACTGTTTCAACAACGGAGCTAGAATTCGAGTACAACATTGAGCAAGTAGCAAGAGCCTTGAACGAAAACATCAACTGAATGCAAGAAAAATCATCTGTAGAACCGTTACCTCCTCCTGACTTCACATAACCGTTACCACTCGTTGGACCACCACACAACCTCAAGTTACCCACAACATACTTATTTAACAAAGATTTGGACTACCTCATCTACGGCAATACAAACTCTGAGAAAAGATATGCCACATCAATCACCAAATACCCAGCGGCTAGGTATGCCTTAGAAGGTTTGGAAGAACAAATCAACAATCTTTGGAGCAGAAAGGTACAAAAGTATAATGAAGATGCTTGTTTTTGGGATTCATCATTGGCCAAATATGCGGAGGTTGTACTACAAGTATATGATGGCTAAGTGAACGTCAAAAGACGAGGTATGGAGCAGGCATCGGATTCTATCTATTGTCAATGCTGAAACTGAACCTATGTATGGATACAACTTTCTAACGAAGATCATAGTAAGACGAAGTAATGATAAGGAGTATGTATTCACCGAAGCTGACTATCCTCGCCTTAACCCCAATGATATCGAGGACATGTATCTACTGAAAATTCAGGGAAAACTTGAACACCTCCCTGGACAGCTTCAGTACGATATCATCAACTCGCTTCTCATTTTCATCCGCAACATTGTGATCAGACAACGGGTTGAAGACGTTCATCTAGGAGTTGAAAGTTATCAAACCAAGATAAATCTCACAAAGCCAGACTTCGTACCTGAAAGTCTTCGTGATCAGCAGCCATACACTTTCGGGTACAAACCATTTGGAGTATACTATTATAGAAGGAGAGCTGGTACAAGACTTATGGGTTTCGAAGATCTTCGCAAGTTCAGTGACCCAACCATCCAACAAGTCAAATCTGAACTTGAGAAGATCTTAACAGACAAGAGGTTGGCTAAAGAATTGAAGTGGGGCAGGAAGGAGGAAAAACAAGCAATTAAGTTCGTAAAAAGGATAGATAAGAAGATCAAGTTTCGAGAACAGATGCGTCGGTTGGAGAGTTATGTTGGAGGTCGAGCGAGAATTCCTAACATTCTCACATTTCGCCGTCCCGAGTAATGACCACTGGTACTAATTCATGTGTCTTTTCATTTATTCATCATCTCATCAATATTTCATCATTGACTACGGCTTGTGCACACATATCAGTGTACAACCCACTCTTGTATAGAAAGGACCCTGAGGTATGCTTCAGTGCCTCAATCCTAATCTAAGAAGCGAAAGCTTCTTTCTTATGAGCAGAATTAAATCAGAATGTTTTATCAAAGTTTTTCAACAATTCTGCTCATAAGGACAAGTACTCCCTTGTTAAGGGGGAGTATTTGAAAAATCTTTGTTCCAAATCTACAAACGTTCTTGACATTCTTCCACAAACACCTCAAAAAGAGCATATTTTAATCAAAAGTTTGTCAAAAACAACATAATTATGCTATTTTTGAGGGGGAGAATGAAAATGTGATTAAAATATGGTGGAAGCAACGATGATATCTCATGAGTATAAGACTCAAGATTTGACCCTCGAATTGACGATAACAACAGTCAGTAGTCGAAAGGACATATCCTGGATGGGTAATAATTTCAAGCCAGTTTATCTGGTGATGTAAACGTGTCTCGCAATGGATATGTCTGAGTAGAATGTACCAATTTCGAGCGATGATCTTTGAATCTGATCTGGATGGGTAATAATTTCAAGCCAGTCCAACTGGTGATGTAAGCATGTCTCGCGATGATCAGGTTCACTGAAAATCAATCAATTCAAAAAAGTGCCAACTCTTCCCGACATGTGCAGATTTTACTTTAACGAATATGAGCACATGTTAAGGGGGAGTTCTTCTGAAAATAACAAAACTCTCAAAGTGTTAACAAAATGTGTTTTACAATCATAAACACTTTGAGAGATTTTCAAAAGGTTTGGTATATGGCATCAATAGGATAGTCATGGTGATATAAGCTGACTAAGGTTAGGAAAAACCGTCCTATGATCCGCCAGAGCCGGAGGGATCTACCCAAGGACAACACCAACAGTTTAGAACTAGAAAGTCCTAGGTACGATTAAAAAAGGAGAAGTGAAATGAACGGAGAAAGAAGGGGTTGAAGAATTAAAAAGAAAAGCAAAAGAAAAGGGTGAAAAAAATAGCCCTCCATTTGTTCAACCTTAGGGCAGACACCGGGTTCAATACATAATCTACTGGTTGACCGAGGATCACCGTTATTGAAGAATAAAGACGTCATGGACCCAGTGACGCACTGCACTAAACCTTCTAAGCCACTTAAGTGTCTCTCAAAAGGCACTTGTTTCATTCTCACGGAGAACCCTTCATCATCTATCGACCTCTCATTCCGAGTGTGTTGATATTGAAAAGGAGGCACTCTGCTCCACGCCTCCGACGACCAAACAAATGTGCACTTATCAAGTCTAGAGCCATGAGATTCATCAAAAGATCTCTTAGGAACACTTAGTATTACTTTGCTATTCTACATCATGGGCAACAATTGTAAAATTAAGAAAGAGTCCTTCGCAGATCTTAGCAATCTGCCAAGAACATTCTTGAGAGAATCACACATGTGATTCTTAGTGATAGAATGGAAATCCTGCCAGGGTCAACATCAAACAGCCCTGACAGTAGGTCACTTCGGTAACACCTTGTGGGTTACGCTTAGTGTTGGTTCCAAAACGGTCTACAGTCGTGGGGTGATCTCCAACGACTCACTGAATTGTGGGTGCACTTCGGTGTGTCTGTGTTAGCCCTTTCGGGGGTATCCGGTTCAGAACGGCCTGGGCAAAGATTAGAGAAAGTCTTCACACTATGCTGTTGACGATCTCGAAGTCTGAGCCTGTAAGTGCCGGTTGGTTCGTGCTGTTGCTGCGGAGGAGCTTGGAGACCTGGAGTTCAACCACCATCAAGACTCCATTATGCTCATATCCCAAAGAGAAGTTTTCACAAAGACTCCGAAATATCAAAAAGTTCAGAATTGTTAAAGAAAAGTCTAAAGATTCAAGTACTACAACCTTTCTCAAAGTTAAAGATTGAAGAAGTGAGAACAAGTTGAAGAACCAAAGTCAAAAGATATATGAGCATGGTGGAGAAGACGTGAAGACCTCAGAAGCAAAGATCGTTGGAGAACGGCAGATTACTACCATATCGTATCACATCACTATCAAGAACAAAGAACAAAGATTTTGAAGACGTCAAAGCCAAAAGAAGCAAAGACGACGTCAAGCAACCTTGATGACCAATACTTAGGGGGAGATTGTTGGGAACACGTTTTGTATTATTCAAGTATTGATCATATTGTATTAAGGTTGCTTAGGCCTTTAGGTTTGTTATTAGGCCCAGCCCGTGTAGAAGGCCCATGGGCTATGTCGTTTATTTATTTTATAATGTTTAATTATGTTTTATTAGAGGAATTAGGGCTACAAGCCCATGCCCATGTAAAACTATAAATACCCCCTTCCACCTTAGGGAGAGGGGTTGGTTGATGAAGTTCTAATTATGTGTGTTAATATGTGTTTATCATCTTCCACTCTCTTTCTCTCTCTAGGATTATAGGGTAATTAGTGGTTAATTATAGTAGCTTAATTCATAAAAGTTTTAGAACGTCACATCCTGATTGCCTCATCCAATGTTTGCGGGTAAAAAGAAATCACATCTCCGTGGATGTTGTTAGGTAGTCCACCAATGAAATTTTCTATCAGCTTCTCAGTATCGGGAACCATTATCGGACATAATGCTGCCAACTTCTGAAACCTTCTGATATATGACTCGATATCATTTCCTGCTGTCACAAGCTCATAAAACTCTGTTTCCATTTTCTTCACCTCAGTTCGTGGGCAAAACTTCTTTGTCAGCAATTTCTTGAACTCTTCCCACGAAAGCTTTTGAGCATTCTCCATTCCCATGGGTTTTGCATACGAACTCCACCATGACATGGCTTCACCAATCAATGCACTGGTAGCAAACTTCACTTTGTTCTTTTCTGGACAGTTGCATAGAAGAAACACATCTTCTATATTTTCAAACCAATGAATCATCGCAGTGGCTCCTTCCGTGCCTTTAAATTTCTCAGGATCACCACTTTTGAAGTCTTTGTATGTACATTTACGCCCATTAGTACCATTTGCATTCTGTCCTGCAGCTTCTGCGGTTTCTACCCGAGAAGCGGCTTCAGCAGCTCTTTCCGTCACTAATGCTGCCTTGATGCTGTCAGCAACAAGCTTTCTGATCTCAGCTGAGGTCATAGCAGTAGTGGCTCTTTTTGGCGGCATGATTCTTCACAATCACAAAAGATAACACAATGAGAACTCCCAATAGAAACAATCATCATACACAATATATACAACCACAACATGTATATATAACCACAACATGTATAAATACAACCACAACATGTATAAATACAATGAATCACAATGAGAAACAACCACGAAATATCATAAGTATAATCACAACGACATGGATATAATACATGAAAATTTCGGTCTGCGTGGACCGATATCATAAAGTAGCACAACAAAAATCCGGCATAGCAGATTCACACTTGACATATTTGTTTGTACCACAAGCAAAAGATAGCAAGTTCTAACTACGTCCCACACCCCGGGACTAGGATAATAATGTACAAGGCACATGATAAAAGTCTAACACTAGGCACCTCCTGGTGCTCTACCTAGCCTACGGCTAATCCTCTGGATATCTCTGGACATAGCAACAACAATCTCCTCTAAGTGCTGAACTCGAAGCAGAAGATCAGCCTCCCTGCTCTCTGATGTAGACATCCTAGCCTGAACTGAAGCTAACTCACCGGCCTGGCGGTGATGCTCCTCCTGACTCATCTGTGCCCTATCAAATAGCTCCGGCATCTCCTGCCTCAGCTAGGTAATACGCTCAGAACTCTCTAGCTGTCGGGCCTCCAACCCCTGATATGAAACATCTATGGAAACCCTGCCTAACACTAACCCCTCGACCTCCTCCTCTATAGCCTCAATCCGGCTCACTGGTACCTCTTCCATATGGCCTAATGCCCTGTCAACCTCTCCCTGCAGGTGATCTAGTCTCGAGTCAAGGGTAGCAGTAGTAAGTATGGCAGTAGCAGCCCTCGAGCTCTCACCAACCTTGAATCTGCTGGGTGGTGCATCAGAGGATGCATATGAAGTGTCTGGTGATAAGATATCGAGCCGTTCCCGCTTCTTGAGTGGTAGGTCTGACATAGGGGTAGGATCCCAGGGATGAACTGGTGCAAATGGTGCATCATCTGGAGTACAGTCTGGTAGGGATGGTAATGATGGAGACAATGATGATAAGGATGGTAATGGTGATAATGGTGATGGTGTACGAAACGCCACACTCCTCCTCGCTGTCAAGCGGCGACGAAGTGGATGAGATGAAGTAAGTGATGATGGTGGTGGTAGGGATACAAAAGCAGCTGGGGATCTGACCATAGGACGGCGAACCCGCTTAGTAGCAGTGCGCTTCATGCGCGGTCCGTCAGGGTATAGTCGATAAATCTGACCATAGGGTATAAACTCTCCTGGCTGGATAACTGGAACAACTGCAGGCCCATGATGAATTGGTGGTGACACAGGTGGTGTAGGCGCGACTTCTCCCTCCTCAAAGGGTTCGGTCTCAGCCTCTGACATCACAGGGGATGACTCTGGAGTAGGCTCCACTGATGACAGAATGATAGTGGGTATAGGGGATGATGTAACTGACTCTAGTATGATGGAGGGTAGTGAAGAAATCTCATCTGTCTCAGAGTCCGACGAGATAATAATAGGGTGTGAATCTGAAGACATCTCTGTGACAATCGATGTGAAATAAAAGTAAATAACCATGTGCATAATGCGGGTTATGATGAAATGACATATGTATGAAATCGCATGTAGTGAATATGCACTTATGCTACAATGACGAGATGCTATGATGGTGTAGTTATAGTCTAGGGTATCATGGACAACCTAGTTCGCTATAACTCAAGCTCTAATGCCAATCTGTCACACCTCCAAATTATCTGTTTTGCAGCGGAATGGAATTCCAAGGGCGTGACTGCCATAGCACCACAGTTACCGTTATATTGAACGACCTAAAGTGTCGTTTAGAAAATACATCGTATGATTATTTAAAACATTCAGAGTTTACAAAAGTTGGTCCTAAAAGATGAAACAAGTTTTCAGAAATCAAGTTCGTACAAACCAAACGATAGATAAGTGCATAAAATATAAAGTGAGACGCGTCGACCCCGCGACTCCATGGTATGTCCTTATGCAAGCCAACATGCGATACTTTAATTACCTGAAATTACATTGCTAAAACGGTCAACAATAATGTTGGTGAGTTCATAGGTTTATGTAAATGAAATGTTATACGGAAACCACAAGTATAAAGTGTATGACAAACTGCCACATAAAAATGATACATTAGCTCTTAAGCTCATGACCCCGAAGCTAGACTGAATGAAATGCCCCATCTGAGTGTATGCCAAGCACTCTAATATGATAGAAATGAAATGCGTTCGTATGACTAGTTGGCGCTACCAACCCGAACGGAGGAGTCACCCTCAATAGATCTATTCACTCACTCTCGCTTACTCGTAATTAACGGTTCATGATTTCCAATAGGGGACTTTAATCTGGGAAAATGATGTAACTTAAGCAATGTAATGAGTTGATACTTTGGTCCGTATGAAAAATGGTGCAATGTATTCTCCCCCGAAAATTTTGAAATGAAGTAATAAATTGAAAACGGGGCTATGAAAACTCACCTGGTATGATAATAGCAATGATAATAGTGGACGTGATGAAATGAGGCTCGGTCTCTAACCGCGACCTATTATGAATGATATGACCCAATGTAAGCAATGATACAATGCAACACATGCAAATACGTATGTTAACGATACCACTCATTACTTTTGAAAATAACGTTTATTGTCGAAAAATACATTTTTGACGTCTCGTTAAGTCATAAACTACTTTTCGTGTAAATATGTTGAAATGGTACTCCACAATCCTCATTTAGTGTTCTATCGTCAAATATAATGTTTTCGTCGCAAAATAACACTTTTTACAACTTGTGAAAATATGCCCAAATGGCCTCGTAAAACTAGTCGTGACATATTGTACGTTAAGTGTTAGCGATCAAACTCGACGTTTTTGAAAACCTTGCAACATAATCTAAATGTCATTATATTTAACTTTTGACCAAACACGCCTCGATCAATTAGATAATCGGCTATTAATGTTGTGACTTGCAAAATACTAGTTTTACACTTAGAAAATATATTTCTATTAGTGCTGTCAAAATAAACATGGTTCGTCGGGTTTTCAAACGTGCATATTTTTGTCGTTATAAGCCCGTTTGCTACGTTCTTTATATCCACGTGTTCGTACAAATATGAACTAACATATTTTCATTCGGTCGGCTCGTCTAGATCACGTCTAATGTCTCGTTTTGTCCCTTGAAGTTCGGAAAAACAGCAAGTAATTTTCAGAAAATAGTTTTTCGTCGTCCAAATTCAAAAATTCATATCTCCTTCGTTATAAGTCGGTTTTTACTCATTCCAACGCCCACGGTTTCGTTTTTGAAAGTATTTTCTAAATATGAAGGCCAAAATAGTTCAAAAGTTACTGATTTTTCCAGTTTTCACATTTTGGGACAGAACCATTTCTACACTTGATAAAACTCATTTTTAAGGTTCAAGTCTTGTTTATACCACTTCCAATCAACAACACAAGTACTCTAATCCTACCATACACCTTCTTAAGGTGTCATGGGGTCCTAAACATCACCAAAAATGGAGGGTTTCATGAGGATGCTAATTATTCAAAGATCTATGTTCATAATGAATTTTTGAGTAAAGTGGTATGGATAACATATGTTTGCATGACTAGCTACCAAAATAACTTGATAATACATCAATATATAAATAAATAAAGTATGAAATGATCAAAAAAAATGTTCTTGAGCTTACTTGAATTATGGATGAGTTTTGGATGTAAAATGATTAAAACCTTGGGATTTTTATTTCAAAACCCTAACAAGGAATGTAAAGAGGACTTGATTATAACTTTAGCTTCAAAATTTGGTGGTTCTTCTTGATGATCTTCCTTTGGCCGTGGGTTATAGAGAGCAAGAGGGAGAGAGTGTTTGATTTTTAGCTAGTGAAATATAAGTGAAGTGTTTTGGTAACTAATTAAATCAAGGTTAAAAGATAAGTAGCATTAAATGAGATTTTTGAAGAGATAAGATGACAACTTTTAGCTTATTAGATAATTAGGATAAGCATTAGTGTGTTAGTGTATACTTTAGGTGTTATCGGGTACCGGGTTAACTAGAAATAAATCGTGACGAGTTAAAATAAAATACGACGAAGTTGTAAAAATTGAAAAATCATATCCCTGACAAGAATCGGGTGTTAAAATTATTATCGGGTTGAAATATCGCAAACCGCGACGGTTATAAGCGTATACCGGAAAATATAGTGAAAGGTTTCAAAACACCAGGTAAATTAATAATATAATTTTTATATCATTACAATTAGCATGAAAATATATTAGGATCATAGTCGGGAGTATTTGGGTATAATATTTGTAGTAAAGACTGAGTGGTAACGTTAATTAAATAAATAACCATACGTTAATGAAAATCACACAAACCCGTGCATGACCTAACATGATGATGATGTTACTGATGATATGTAGACTACTCTAGTCTATATGAGGTGTCCTTACCTGAAATGGTGATTTGTGACAAATTCTTGGTGATTACTCCTCCTATTTTGGAGTACCAAGAATAAATCAATGATTTTGAGAACTTAAAGCTCCCCTTTGGATAATACTCCCCCTAATTGGAGTGCCAAGGTTATGATGCATGATCCTACAAAACAATGGTTAGAATATAATATGCTCCCCCTCGATGTATACTCCTCGTTGCTAGGGTACCAACGTATACGTTTCAAGGATGAGAAATGCTATAAAATAATGAGTTAGTACATGATATACTCCCCCTCGATCTATACTATCCGTTGCTAGGGTACCAACGTATAAGATTTAAGGTTGAGAAAAGCTACAAAACAAAGGTTAGTTGTGAATCAATCCAACCAAATAGCATAAATCAAATGTATAGGTCAATCAAGCATGATAGTTCAACCCATTTGACTTTAAAAAGTCAAAAATACGTGTCTGATCAAAACAATGCACTTAAGTATAAGTAGTCAAATTATTATGAGAATTCAAACGAACCATAATGTTAGTAAATCAAACAAACAAAGATATTATAGTGATCACCCATAAGCATAAATATAACATCCATTAATTGAAAATTTGTTTATGACAAAAGTCACAAAACATGATGTTACAAGAAAATAAATCCTAAAAACAAAAAATCCGAAAATAAATCCTAAAAGTTCCTATAAAAGGAAACTAGGAAGAAACTAAAAGCTCCTATTGAGGAGGATGAGAAAGTGCATTAAGGCGCTCGAAAATGTGGTTCAAAATGAACCTTATTTCGTTTTGAAGCTCATGAACCAAGATGTTGGTCCGTTGAGCCAAGTAAGCGGTCCTTTCGCACATGGAGCAACCATGTCTTGGAAAGTTGGGAGGAAGAGTGGTCTCATTGTTTGGTGGTGGTGGTGGTTATTGGTTGTTTGTTGGTGGAGGTGGTGATTGTGTTGAAACAAAGGTTGATTGTTGGTTGGTGGTTGGTTGTGGAGTTGTGATGGAGGAAAGCAAGATGGATTGAAGATCCATGGCTTCACTAAGGTGGGAGTCCACCATATGTGAGAATACATAGAGGTGGTTTAGCTCCTCGTTGATCTTGGCTTGGGTGTTGGGTTGATTAATCCACATTCCTCATCTATGGCATTGAGGGTGGATCTTGGTGAAAGTTGGTGAGTTTGTGGTTGTGGTGGTTGTGGATCACGGTATAGAGGACAGTGGATATCCTGATAAATGGGATGAAAGAGCATAGGTTCTTGACCTTCAAAGGTCAGGGGAGGAGGATTGGTTGACCTTGGTGGAAGGTCTTCCAAGTTCTCAAGGTAAGGATGTGGTGATGTAGGTGGAGTTCTAAACAATTCTAGGGGCTGAAGTTGTGGTGAATGTGGTGGTGATGATGATCTAGCAGGTTGTGATGGAGCGGGTGGTGGAGTTGTGGCTACTGGAGTGATTGTTGGTGGAGGAGTGTTGATGACTACATTTGGAGGTGTTGGAGTTGCTAAGTTGAGAAAGTTCTCATTGGATATTGGTGAAGAGACGTTGAGTGGAGATGACTCCTCTGATGATGAATTAGCTAAATTTACGAAGCAACAAGGATGGACACTCATACAAGCTGTCCTTCTTGCGGGTCTGGTTGTAGATGAGTTATTGGATTTTGGCATTGTTGAAATGTGAGAAGAGTTGCTCTAAAGTACAGGAATGATAGTTAGAGGTGATGGTGAATATGTGATTTGTGATGATCCTGAGGTTCTAATTTATAGACAGAAGATGTATTGAACTTTGTGTTTGGATTTGATGTTAATCCATTGAAGGATGGAGGTTCCTGATGATTTGGAACAAAAAATTGTGCTAGTCACATCTTCTAAGTCAAACCATAGAGATTAAGTTGAGTGAAAGGTTGAAGATATGCAGTAAATGCAAGACTTTAGTGGGAAATCTATTGATGTGATGTTTTCACGGATTGCAAGGAACCAATTTGAGGGTTCCTTGCTTGTTACAGAAAGGTAACTTAGATTGAAAATTTGAATATTCAAATTTTGGTGGGAAATGGATTTCTTATGATTCTAAATGTTTCTAAATCATCCTAATGTCTAATGATCAGTAGAATAATCCTAAGAACTAGAATCAATAATCTAAGGATCGGGATTAGTCGAGAATTTTGAAAAAGCTACTGTTGGAGTTGGTGGATCCAACCGATAACAAAGGCGGAACCAAAATTTTGGTTTCGCGGAATCCGCATGGTGTATTTTGGCGGAGCCAATAATTTCAACAAATGGAACCCATAATTTGGTTCCGCCATATCCGCCATTCAAGAGTGCTAATTTTAAACAGAGAACATGTCAAATTTTTCTTTACCCGTTCAAATCCTAAAAATTCTCCTAAAACATATGTAACTACTAATATGTGATAAAATAAAACTAAAAACACAGGTTCTAACACACGTTTACACATAGATTAATCCGATGATAATATCTTACCATAAAAGTAGGTTAAGCCAAACGATGGCTTAAGCATGAAAAATCAATAACATCACGTGTTATCATCCTGCATAGTTATGTTAGTTCACATAAAAGTGATTGAACAAATATTCGTCAACCAAGCCTTCGATGGTGATCAAAGGAATAATGGGGTGTTGAGATTGCGCCAAGCTTGTTCTTAACCTGAGAATAAGAAATACAAAGACACTACGTTAAGTGATTACGCAGGGGTTGGACCCTGCGAACCACCTCCGGCGTGCGAGTAAGTATGTGTAATGGTAATGTAGGTCGTAAATTTAGAGAGTGAGGTTAACTCGAAATTACTTACATTGTTCTTGGCCCGACTATGCTATTTATAGGTGAGAAATAGGACATAGTGGGCGGTTGCACATAGTTCGGAGATCATGGGGGCGTCCCATGGAAAGTGGTAACCGCTAGGGCTTTGTAGCCCACGATCTCTGTTTTGGCGGGAAGCCAAAGGATAGAGGAGACGTGGGTTTGACCAGGTCTGGATGATCCTTCGTGTTAGTCCCTTCGTCAGGAATACCCCGAAGGGCTTAGGGCTTCGATTGGCGGATTCCCACATGGTAACCATTCGCAGGCGAATGGTTTTACGCCAATGAAACGTATTGGAAGGTTAACCTGGGCCTCCGAAGGGAGGGCTTTCTACAGGCTCGAAGGGGAGTCCTTCGACCCGTTAGGAGGGTACATCATCAAGCCCCCCAGTCGAAGGCGATATATACGTACGAGTATAAATTGCTTTCGACTCAAAAAACCTTATACACTCTATCCCATTTATCGCAAATTCGGACGAAATGAAGATAAGTGCTTTAAATAAATTCAAACGCAATAAGCAGTACTCTATCCTTCTAATAAAAAGGAAAGCGTCTAACTGAATTCCGCATTAAATGCAAACCATCATTATCCGGCCACTTGCAAACCCTTAATTGCCACTTCTTTGGTAGTCGCAAAACGTCATTTCAAATTTAGAATCCATTTGAAATCCGCTTAGATAGTAAAGAAAGTGTACACGTGTTCGGTTATGATCAAAGATTTCATGAGTATTTAATCTTCGATACGTTAAACCCTAGAATACTTTTACCTCCGCCCAAAATATACACAACTCTGTGTCATTGTGCTTCCATTGGAATCTAAAAGGTAAAATTCCACCATCTTTCTTTGCTCTCCTTACGTTATTTATGAGTATGGCTGCAAAACGAATAATTAAAGAACAAACTTGTACCTTGTCGAAACAAGCATTGTCTGATTTTCTGAATGATTATCCCATACCCTTGGAATATAAAATCATGCTTCCCAGTAAAAAGCAAAGTATTTTTGATGCTCCGAAAGGATTTGTAGGCTTGTATGTGCATGCGTTTACACAATCAAACTTTAGGATTCCCATCCACCCTCTTATTTTGGAGTTTTTGCAATATTACAAGGTGCACATTTCAAGGTTTAATCCATTTGGTTTAGCCAAGTTGACAACTTATATTGTGATGTGCAAAGCGTATGGCTTTGAGCCTTCATTGACTGTGTTTAGAGGCTTTTGCAATCTCTACCCTGGTGGAGATTGGGTAACTATTGCAAAAAGGAGTGAGTATGATGTCCCACACCTATTGACTAAACCTTTTTCAAATATTCGAAATTGAAAGGGTCAATTTTTTTATATTGAGAGTACCATCATACCCTCCGAGTATCCTGAGTTGTTGGCCGAAGGGAATAGGTTTGATGAGAAACGATACAATGACCCGTTACCTTATGAGGTGAGAAGTGAACGTATGTATCAACGTCTTGCACGTCATCCAGTGGACGTACAAACGTTTCCTGAGCCCATCTTATTCATGGCTGGCATTGCTAAGAGTTGGGAAGAGTCTCCATTGCTTCCTG
Source organism: Artemisia tridentata subsp. tridentata (assembly GCA_021014915.2). Taxonomy (NCBI): domain Eukaryota; kingdom Viridiplantae; phylum Streptophyta; class Magnoliopsida; order Asterales; family Asteraceae; genus Artemisia; species Artemisia tridentata. The sequence continues at coordinate 252,111,464 of CP139506.1, forward strand.
AAATTATTTGTGAAGGAGAAAGTATGTATAATTTCTTATTTCATAAATAAATAACTTACCTGCTGATATTCATCTCTTTTCCTTTGTCTGTGCAGAAATGGCTTTTCGAAACTTTGTCGTGGCTGGAGGTGCCAAGGAAGTGAGCTTTATGCCAAGGGACCCTCAAAATACAAGTTACGGAGCGGGATCTCCTTCCATCTCTGTCAATAATAATGATGTTGATGTCTCTCCACCCAAGCCTCTGGCTGTGCTCCCCCCAGTCGAAGCAGTTGGTACTGAGGAAGCCCCCCAGGTAGTGGAGGACATTGGTGATTCTGATGATACCCCTTCCGGAGGTGATCAGCTCAGGATTGTGGGGTCCTCCGGCATCGCTGATAGAGTTCGGACTAGAAAGGGTACTAGTGCCAAGGCTGCAAAGGCTGCTCCCAAGAGAAAATTGAACATTCCTACCCCGACTTCCCGAACCACCAAGCAAAAAACAGAGAAGTCTCGTGGGAAGACCATCATGTATGCTCCGGAAGGACTGGCTGATGAAGATGACATATCTGGTAAGCGAAAATTCTTCCAGTCTTTCTTCCTTTCCGTAATATTGCGTGTTTGGCTTATATTGCTTTCGTCTTAAAGGTTTGCCAGATACGAAGGAATTGCCCAACTCTCTCTCCTGCCGCTTGCTTGTTGAGAATGTTACTCCTGCCTCATGGAGGAAGAAAATGAATGAAATGTCCATTGAAGAACTTTGCGATCTCAACGACAAAAGTTACATCCGACAAGCAATGCTGGACAGTCATCTGAGCTTTCGCACCAGGGGATTGCTTAATAGGGTCCAGGAAGCGAAGGAGGAGGTTGCTGCTGTTGTTGCCAGAGAAAAGGAGAGGGAGAAAAATTATGCTGAATTGGAGAAGAGATGCGATGAAGCCATGGAGAACTTTGAGAAACATCCAAGGTATGAGGCTCTTCAAGACAGGATTGATAGTCTTGAAAAACAGCTTAAGGAGTCACAGGCAGAATGTGGTAGGTTAATTCTTGAGGAGGCTAAGGTCGTAGGCTATGAGAACCAGGTGAGTGCCCTGGAATCCAAGTGTACTGGGTTGGAGGTTGAGAGAACTAGACTAGTGGAGCAGGATGCTAAACGTTGTCAGGAGGTTGATAGGTTGAAGCTTGAATGTCAAAGGTTGAAAAAAGATAGGGCTGAGGTCGTATCGAAGGTTGTTCCCTATATTGCTATGGAATTATATCATAGCGATGAGGTGGGAGTGGTTGTGGGTAAACTGGTGAATGCAGCCATATTCCATGGCAAATGCACAACTTTGGAAGAGATTGCCGAAACTAAGAAACCCGTTGTGCTTTCAGATGTGCCCTACTATCGTCCAAATTCCGTTCAGGAGTATGATGAAGCTGGTAATGCCTTTACCACTGCAGTTTACCCCTTTCTTGCCGAAGCAACCAAAGATCCTTCAGCCTCCATCGAAGATCTCCTCTCCAAAAAACCCAAGAGTATACAGCCTCCGTCTCCAACTAAAAGAACCTTGTCCGAGAAACCTAAGTCTGCGACTCATCAAGAAGATCCAAACTCTTCCATCAACAAATGAAGGCTGCCATGTTGGCAGTAATTTAGTCTGTAAGGGTGGCGTGTACCCTTTGAAACAATTTGTTTGTGCTTAAAGGCTGATGCCTTTCTTTAAGACAATTTAGCGTGCTTTTATCAGGCTAGTGCCTGTTTGAATGGCTTGTCTGGGCTTCGTCCCATAACTTTGAACAACTGTCCTTTTTTGAAAACGGCTTCGCCTGTGCGTAGTCTTTATGACTCTTAATTTGAAGGAGTATCCTTCTTTTTTAATGCCATGCTTATCTTCTCTTACGCTCATTACTAGAACGTAAACATACAACCTAAGGTTATTACCTTATTGTGTGTATTTTGGACCAAGATTTTATGCAATCGTATAATTTGACTGCGACAGAGGGTTGCGACCCACTCCATCTTTATCCTTAAGTTACAGAGGGCTTCAAATACCCTAAGACTTTATAGGAAAGCTAATGTGAATTGTAATGGATGTTAATGTTATACAAGACATGTGTCTTGCTTCATCCTTCGACATTGAAACTTGTAAAGTACTTGGCTGGATAAATCTATGTTGTATAAAACGAAACAAGAGATTTTGAGGGAAACATACTATATCATTAAGTGGGTAGGGAGGATTACATCATTTGAAAAAATGAACACTAGACACCTACCATTAATGCTTTTTTCCCATGTGAGAAGACTACGTTACATGAAATTGAAAACAACTAAATGCTTTTAAAGGAAGGTAAGTTCTTATATGTAAGACTTACGAGAGCTTGTATCATGTCCAAACTTGTTCACGACATCTTTTGTTTTCCATCCTTCGAGCTTCCACGTCCTTTTTGTAACCGTAATTCTTCTTTGACGCTGGGCTCTTTCGTTTGGCTTCGTTTGCTTTTATTCGAAGGACAACTTCCTATATGCCCTCAAGGATTTGGGAAGTTTATCTGCCCATTTATGCTGATATTGCCCTAACTTCGTCTCAATTTCGGTGACAATATCCTTGTCAACACAAATGAATCTTTGCTTCATGTTCAGGCTTTTGCAGAGAGAAGGGAACACTCCTTCAGCAAAGTGTGGCCCTTCGTAAGAGGTGATAACTTGTGGAATTCCAAATCTGAATATTATGTGTTCCCACATGAACTCTTCCACATCTCTTCCTTTTGTTGATGCCAACGGCTTGGCCTCGACCCACTTGGTGAAATGATCGATGGCTATGACCAAGAATTGTACCCATCCGGGAGTTAATGGTAAGGGTCCAATTATGCTGACTCCCCATTGATCGAAAGTTCTTACAGTCATGCTAGGTGTCGCATCATACTCTAACAGGTTATGGGCTTTGGAGTGTGTCTGACATACCGTGCATGCTCTGATTGCTTCCCTTGCATCTTCTAGTACGGTTGGCCAGTAATAACCCCATTTTGTTACCTTTGCGGCGATGGCTCTAGGGCTTGTGTGTCTTCCACAGAACTCTTCATGAGCATTGCAGAGAATGATCGAAGCCTGTTTTAACTCGATACAGCGGAGCCAAGGAGATGAAAGACGCCTTTTGTAGAGATTATTGCCTATGAGCCTGTACTGTGGACTTTTGACTTTGATTCTTCGTGCCGATTTTGACTTATCGGGCAAAATGCCGCTTATCAAATACATTTTGATTGGTTCTATCCAGCTGGAGTCTTCATCAAATGTTTCACTTCTTGCAATTGATCTGGTGGCCAATTCCTCTACTAAAACCTCACGGGGTAGATGAGCAAAAGCAGTCGATGCTAATTTGATTAGGGCCTCCGCCCTCTTGTTTTGGCTTGTGTGGACATGTTTCACTTTGTATCTTTCGACACCCTGAAGGACTTTTTTAACCTCGTTCAAGTACTCCTTGATTATTGGCTGCCTTGCTCTGCGAGAACCCTTGATTTGACCAGCGACTAAAAGCGAGCCCACGAAAATAGAGAGGTTATGAACCTCGAGACCCTTTGCGAGTCGAAGGCCAGCCAGCAAGGCTTCGTACTCTGCTTCATCTTTCGTGGCCTTGAATTCAAAACGTAGCGCATAACTGTACTCCTTTCCCTCCGGATTTATTAGGATTAACCCTGTTCCGAAACCATTGAAGCTTGAGGCTCCGTCGGTAAATAATTTCCATTCTTCCGCCGCTGCTGAGAGAGTTTCTCCATTTGGGCTGTGTCCGAAATGTGTTTCGTTGAGGACTTCTGCGAAAGTTTGCCTCTTGGTGGAGCTTGGGTTATCACGTTTTTTCGATGATCCTGGAGCAGGCAGGTCAATAGCTGCTTTGAATTTCGAAGGATTGATTTTGACTTCTTGCTCTGTCGACTTAGTGGATTTGAATCCCTTGAGTCGATAACCCTTGCCATAGAGCTTGTCATCAGTTCTCGGTGTCGGAGGAGTTCTGGTGCTCCTAGGACGTATCCCTTCGAAGATCTTCCCTTCGGCTTTGTGTGGCTTCTCCAATTCTGCTGTGAAACTATTTGGATATTGCTTTTTGCTTACCATTCTTCGTTCTGCACGACGCTTTTTTGTGACGATATCTTCTTCCTTATCCGCACTTCCAATAACATCATTCGGAGGCTTTTTAGAGCCTTCCATCTTTTTCTTGCTATCCTTCGGACTGTGCTCAGAGAATACCGTCCCTATTCCGTTGGTTGTGTGAAACTTTACCGCTGCATGTATAGTGGAGACTACTATACCCATCTTTTGCATAGCGGTCCTCCCTATCAACAAGTTGTAAGGAGAGTCGGACCTTACGATAGTGAACATGAGGGTTTCTGTCCTTGCGATCCTGCCTTCTCCGATTGTTATTTCCAGCGGAACTTCCCCTAGGGGCCACGAACGTTCACCAGAAAACCCTACTAAAGGCCTCTTCGAATTGACCCTTTGAGACCTGACCGCCGACGAGAGCTTTCGAAAGCAATGTTCATATATGACTTCGCAAGGGCTTCCGCAGTCCATGTAGGCTCCCCTTATTTCTTGGCCAAAAATTAGGACTTTGATAACCACTGGATCATTCGAAGGGATCCTGCCTGAGATAGGGGAAAACGTTACATCCCTTATCTTGTTTGCTTCCGACTCCGGTACCTTCCTTTTCAAAGTGGTTTCGTCTCTGTGTATCATTAGTATGGGGGCTTCGGTAGGGTTAGTATCCTTGGCCATTTGAGTGTCAGTCATCTTTTCTTTGCCTTTCTTGATTCCTTTTACCAGGTGTGCCAACTGCCCAGATCTTACGGCCTCTTCAATTTGTTTCTTTAATTCCCTGCAACTGTTCGTATCGTGGCCATTGTCTTCGTGGAAGTGGCAGTACTTGCTGGTATCCCTGTTTTTACCCTTACTCGTCATACGTGGAGGCGCTTCGAAAGCTTTGGCCGCCCTCTCTATAGCAAGTATTTCTTTTGGAGACTTCGTTAGGTTGCTCAACAAACCATGGTTGGGGCCTTTGTTGTACGGAGAGAACCTATCTCTGTTCTTGTTCTTGTTCTTGGACCCTTCCCACGTGGAATGCTTCGAAAACTTGTTGTTGCTATCTTTATCTATCGGAGCCCCATTAGTGGATACCTCTTTGGCTTCGATCCAAGTGTATGTCTTCTCGGTCAGGCCCTTGTAAGTTGTCGGAAGGTCGGTGGACAAGAATTCCACCAAACTCCTATTCCGAAGGCCATGTACGAAGCCAGAAATACGTTGATCTTCATGAAGACCCAAAATTTGCAAAGTCTCATCGGTGTACCTAGTAACAAAGGCCCTGGTACTTTCATTTTCTTTTTGCTTGATGTTGTGTACCGTTAAATGAGTCCTTGTGAATTTCTTTTGCTGACTGAAGTGTGACCGGAACTTAGCTTTGAGATCATCAAGATTGACGATGCTACCGGGCTTTTGCCCATTCCACCAAATGCGAGCAGAATCCCGAAGGGTGTATGTGAACATGTGACAGGCCACCGGCATAACCCACTTTTGCATTTTGATAGCCCCTTCGAACAAGTGTAAGAAATTGTCCGGATCCCCTTTCCCATCATAAGTCCCGACATGTGAAGGCATTTTCAAACCATCAGGCAATGGGTAATCTTCTATCCATCTAACGAAGGGTGTAGCTGAACCCATAGGGTCTGAATATAGACAATTGTAAGGTGGTGCATACATGGGGACTGTATTGTATGGATTGCTGTTTGGGGTCATTCCCATAGGAGTTTGGCCTGGGTAGGACTGATAAGGTGTGTTCATGGCAAACGGGTAACTGTTTCCCATGGCGTATGGAGGGTACGCCATAGGGTGGCCGAAGGGCATGCTCCCATAATTTTGAGGGAAGCTTGGGTTATTAGGTTGTCCATTCGCGGGAGGATATAAATTTTGAGGATAAGACTGAGTTTGGAACGGGGGGTACATACCATTGGGAGGAAGATTTCCTCCCATATTGATTGTAGACGGATTGCCTTCTACGCCTGACGCGTGAGAAGGCTGCACCGGAACCATGGCTTCAGTTCTCCCAAGATGAGCGGCTAGTAATGGAGGTAAAGTCATCCCCCTTTCTTCCCTAAGCTGACTCCTACCGTTAGAGCCTTCAGCAACCGCACCTTCTCGTCTGGTCGGAGCCCTCTCTGGGACTCCTTCGAAACCAACAGACCTTTTGCTTAGCCTTCGGCCAACTGGAGAACCAATCCTTAAGGCAGATAGGGTTGGTCCTTGGGTCGGAGGCCTAGGTTCCATCTCCATTTCCTCATCATACTCTTCACTCGAGTATTCCAACTCCTTTCGTACCTCAGCATTCCTGACTTGCCTGTTGCGAGCCCTTAAAAGGGTTTCTAACACTTCATGGTTGGCTTCGACAAAGGCTGGGCTAATGACAGGTTCTGGGTTGGCTGATGTCGAAGCATGATTGTTGGTCGTGATTTCTGGGTGAGAACGTGTTGTGAAAGTGGAGGCGGTTATTGGGGGAAGGTTGTTAGGGTCGTCGACTGGTATTGGTGTTAAGGTAGAGAAGCCCGGCGGGGGAGTATCTTCTCTTCCTTGATCCATGCCGGAATAATAGTGAAATTGGTTGGTAGGTTAAAAGCTCGGAATTAACGAGACCAATTGTAGCGGTCCCACGGATGGCGCCACTGATTGAACAAATATTCGTCAACCAAGCCTTCGATGGTGATCAAAGGAATAATGGGGTGTTGAGATTGCGCCAAGCTTGTTCTTAACCTGAGAATAAGAAATACAAAGACACTACGTTAAGTGATTACGCAGGGGTTGGACCCTGCGAACCACCTCCGGCGTGCGAGTAAGTATGTGTAATGGTAATGTAGGTCGTAAATTTAGAGAGTGAGGTTAACTCGAAATTACTTACATTGTTCTTGGCCCGACTATGCTATTTATAGGTGAGAAATAGGACATAGTGGGCGGTTGCACATAGTTCGGAGATCATGGGGGCGTCCCATGGAAAGTGGTAACCGCTAGGGCTTTGTAGCCCACGATCTCTGTTTTGGCGGGAAGCCAAAGGATAGAGGAGACGTGGGTTTGACCAGGTCTGGATGATCCTTCGTGTTAGTCCCTTCGTCAGGAATACCCCGAAGGGCTTAGGGCTTCGATTGGCGGATTCCCACATGGTAACCATTCGCAGGCGAATGGTTTTACGCCAATGAAACGTATTGGAAGGTTAACCTGGGCCTCCGAAGGGAGGGCTTTCTACAGGCTCGAAGGGGAGTCCTTCGACCCGTTAGGAGGGTACATCATCAGTTCACATAAAAGTCAAATACCGACATAATATCCTAACAACACACAAGTTCAACACATCATTGTTTGAAAAAGTCTTATACCAAACACTCCTTAAACCTCACTTCTTGCTCATCTTCTTGTAAAGCTTCATGATCCATCGGCCTAAGTTCTTCATCATTCCTTTTGTTTGTCGAAATTCCTCTGATTGGTTTGACATGGAAGGAAGTTTACTTATGTATTCGGGTGCAGGAATCCTAGAATTGGGCAAACCATCTTCTTCACTTGCCGATGATGATGATGATGAGGTTGAAGGATGAGCACGTTTTCCTCTTGCTACGGCTACCCTATGATCACTAAGAGGAACAAAGGTGTGTGGAATTTCGGTGTAGTCAGGAAGGAAACCACTAGCATTTTGAGGAATAGGTGCAGAAGCTTTAAACAGACGGGTAAGAAGCATTCTGTACGGCATGGCGGTGGTACCTAAGACTGGAATATCGGCCATTCTTTTGGCGATATAGTAGGCTAAGTTGAATTGTTGGTGGGTAGACACACAATAGATCATGTAACAAAGGCTTGCATTGACATGATCCCTATTTCCTATGGTGCTAATGACGTTGGCTCTAAGAACTTCTTCCAATTTTTTAAATTGAGGCTTAAGCTCATTGAGCTCCATTCCAAACGGATCTCGATCTACTTGTTTACCTCGGCTTGTCCTAGTTGGGTTGTTTCTAGGATTGAAGAGATGTTCACGGATGATTTCTTTGGAAGTTAAGGGTGTGTCGTATGGATGGATACGATCAAGGTTAGAATCTAGGATGGACAATGGCCATTTGTCCGAATAAAAGCAAGTTCCTTGACTTGGAATACCTAAAAATTCCCCGAATTGGTTTAAAGGGAAGGTGAATTGGTTTTGGTTTACTTTGAAATGGATGTTCATGAATCCAAAGTCGTCTGAGCTAAGACTTACGGTAGCATAGAATTCAAGTATAAACCTAGGAATAATGGGTTCATCTATGTCAAGAAAAATGCATAGTTTAGTTAGAACTATCGAAAATATGTATCTAGTGTGTGCCTAAATGGGGACAATGCGGTGGTGCGGTTATCTCGACTCCTTTTGATGCATGAAAATTTCGTTTATACAAATTTTATGATAAAAACGAGAGATAACCCAAACGCTCCTACTTCAATATAGCTACGTTTGAATGTACCCGAAAATACATATTAGTTATGTATTCCCTTTAGCATTCAAGAGACATTATACAAGTGATGTTTAAAACATAACGTTTTGTATTTGTATTAACAATGTGCTAACAACCATTTTTCCTATTCGTGAGAAGATTTTTGTAAAAATTTCTCATGGGGTTTTTGATAAATTATGATAATGTCCTATAAGATGCAATTCCTAACTATGAAAAACATGATTTGTTTTGCAATTTAGTAAATATGCTTTATGATTTTGCAAGGAATATGCGTAAGCCCCAAGTTTTTATTTTTTTTGTGTAAGAAATAGAAATCCTAGACTCAGATTAGAAATTAGATATGATTAGGATACTTACAGAGATTATTTAAGCACAAATTGGTTGTGGAGAATGACCTAATTTCTGAGTTTGGTGTGATAAGGGTCGAGTTCCAGTAGGATCTATGTTTTTTGGGGAATGAGATACACTGTACAGGGTGTTTGTTTAATATACTAAAATTTTGCTCAGTAGGCCGTGGATCCGGCGGAGCCAAAACAAGGGTTCCGTCCTTGTTGTCGTTTGGTTCCACAGGATCAGACTCAGAATTTGGTTATTGTCGTGTTTGGTTAATCTAAGGTTCAAGCTAAGGTTTAATCTACTCACTTGGTTCCATTAATCCTAAACCAAGTCTAAGAAAGTTGAAGGGTTCTCTCTTGAGAGGTTTTGTGAGGATGTCGGAAATATTGTCCTCTAAGGATACTTTCTCAATTGAGATGTTTCCCTTCTAAACATTGTCACATAGGAAATGGTGACGTATTTTTATGTGTTTGGTTCTAGCATGTTGGACTGGATTTTTGCTTCGGTCGATAGCTCCTTTGTTGTCGCAAAGAATGGGAATGTCATTGAGTTCAATTCCATAGTCGACGAGAGCTTGTTTCATCCACAGAGCTTGTTGGCAAGCTTTTCCTGCTGACATGTACTCGGCTTCAGTTGTTGATATTGCGAGGGTCGTTTGTTTCTTAGCAAACCACGAGGTGAGACAATGCCTACAAAAGTACAAATACCACTTGTACTTTTTCTATTGACATAATCACCTGCATGGTCTGAGTCGGCATACACTATCGTTTCTACACCCGTTCCTTTGGGATACCATAATCCTAAATGTGTAGTGCCTTTAATGTACCTAAAGATCCGTTTAACGGCTTCAAGATGGGATATTTTGGGATCTTCTGGAAAGCGTGCACATAGACAAACACTAAACATAATGTCCGGTCTACTAGCCGTGAGGTAGAGTAAACTACCAATCATTCCCCTATATTTAGTGCTATCTACGAATTCACTTTCTTCATCCTTGGTGAGTTTGGTTTCGGAAGGACATTGGTGTTTTCATGGGTTTGGAATCTTCAAGACCAAATTTCTTAAGCATATCCTTGATATACTTGGATTGGTTGAAGAATATCCCATCTTCTAATTGTTTAATTTGGAGACCTAAGAAAAAGTTTAGTTCCTCCATCATACTCATTTCAAACTCATCATGCATGATTTTTCAGAAATCGTCGCATAACTCTTGACAAGTTGAACCGAATATAATGTCATCCACATATATCTGGACTATGATAATATATGATCCCTTTTTTTTGGTGAAAAGAGTGCTGTCTACTAAGCCCATGGTATACTTATGGTCAACTAGGAAAGTCTTAAGTCGATCATACCAAGCTTTTGGTGCTTGCTTAAGTCCGTATAAAGCTTTCTTAATTTTGTAGACATGATTTGGTTTTTCAAAATCGGCAAAGCCGGGAGGTTGTACAACATTCACTTCCTCATTTATGAAACCATTTAAAAATGCACTTTTTGACATCCATTTGAAATAGTTTAAAGTCATGTGCACATGCATATGCAAGTAGTATCCTAATTGACTCAAGCCTAGCGACGGGTGCAAATGTTTCATCGTAATCTATACTTTCTTGTTGATTGTAGCCTTGTGCTACTAGCCTAGCTTTGTTTCTAGATACTATACCATTTTCGTCCATTTTATTCCTAAAAACCCATTTTGTACCTATTATGGTTTGATTTTTAGGTTGAGGGACCAATGTCCAAACGTCATTCCTAACAAACTGATTTAATTCTTCTTGCATCGCAATGACCCAAGATTCATCTTTTATGGCCTCATTTATATTTTTAGGCTCAACGGTTGAAACATAACAAAAGAAATTACTTTGGTTTTGAGCTTTAGATCTTAATGTTCTCTCATTAATTTCTCCTATGACGTTTTTTAATGGATGACTTTTGGATTCTTTGATGTTTGTTATTTCTCTTTTTACCGGTTCATCTTCTTTGTCACTTTCTACATTTTCTTGGTTTTCAACCATTTGACTTTCAACTGAGTCATCATCTACCAAAGGTGATGTATTAGAGGGAGGTAGACTTTCGTCGAATGTTACGTTCAACGATTCCTCGACTCTTGAGGTTTCTTTGTTCAAAACTATGTATGCTTTACTATTTTGTGAATACCCAAGAAATACACCTTCATACGACTTTGGGTCGAACTTGGTGAGATAATCCTTAGTGTTTAGAATGAAGCATTTTCTTCCAAAAACTCTAAAATATCCTAATGTAGGCTTTTTGCCTCGATAAAGTTCATATGGAGTTTTATTTAAAAATTGCATAATTAAAACTCTATTTAGGATATACGTGGATGTATCTATGGCGTGACACCAAAACTTTTGAGGTATGTTTTGTTCATTTAACATAGTTCTACTCATTTCTTGAATTGTCCTATTTTTGCGTTCTACTACACCGTTAGATTGAGGAGTTCGAGGAGCCGAGAAATTATGTGTTATGCCATTAGCATCACAAAAAGCTCCAAATTGGGTTTCGTTGTCAAATTCACGACCATGGTCGGTTCTTATTGACACTATGCTATTTCCTATTTGATTTTGAACTTTCTTACTTAGAATCTCAAATTTATCAAATGCCTTGTTTTTAGTTTTCAAAAACTTAGTCCATGTATACCTAGAGTAATCATCAACTATTACCAAAGTATAAAAGTTACCTCCATAACTTTGTATAGCGGATGGACCAAACAAATCCATATGCAATAATTCTAGAAACCTAGATGTAGACACCATGTTTTTAGCCTTATGGCTATTAAGAACTTGTTTCCCAATTTTGCAAGCATCACAAAAGTGTTGGTCGTATTTCAACTTGGGTAGGTTCCTAACGAGTTCCTTAGATGATAAGGATTGGATTAACCTCATATTGGCGTGACCTAAGCATCTATGCCATAGAGTTGAGTTTTTGTCCAAAGAAGTGAGACAAAGATTGTCTTTAGGTGTTTTATCTAATTTCATAACGTATACGTTATTCTTTAAAACACCTTTTCCTACGGTTATACCGTCTCTAAGTATTTTACTTCCATTTTCACTAAAAAGGACGTTATACTTTTTACGGCATAATTGACTAATACTTAGCAAGTTAAAACCTAAGTTATCTACAAGAGCAACATCATCAATAGTGAGAGAGTGATGCGTGCGCGTGTCATTGCGGTTTAGCAGTATTAATGCCTACTCAAGTTTTAAATTTATATTTAGCCGACTTATCAATAACACACACACTTAACGAGCAGTGTACCCGGTCAGTATGAATATAATGGTAAGTAGAGTGTCGATCACTAAGAGTGGAACGTATTATCTAGTTATTCTAATCAGTACTTTAATATCCTAAGTTCGCTATACAACCTAATCTAATGCAAGGGGGTTCAGCCTGAGAGACTGGCACGGTTTGGTTATGATTAAATAGTAAACTAAATTAATGAGCACGAATCAGCGATTAGCACACACGTACACAGATAGATACTTGAGACAATAAGAAGACCTGTCCTGATAATTAAGTAGCTTGTCACTTATTTTATTGCTAGTTTTATATGAAGTGTATATAATTAAACCTTTCTCGTTGGCTCTAATCTTATCGGCGAGTAAACCTTTAATGATTACTTATGTCTATCCTATTTATTAAAGAGACGCTAAAACAAATAGGCGAGGAAGGGGCATGGCGACCCAAGCAATGCTCAGCTAGACACAGAGGTTATCAATGCACTAATAAAAGTCACCAAAGACATCAACATATAAACTTTAATTAACGGGAAAGCAATATTAAGAGGAGTGCATGATTTTCCGTAGTCACATGACACAAGCCCATCAATCCTGATGAATTAAAGTGTACTAATACAATAAAACAAAACTACTTAATGAATTGAATACATGCAGGACCTTCTTACAGCTCTTGTATCTTCGTTTAGGTGTGTCTTGTGCTGCTTGGTCGTCTGAATTCGGCTCTAGGGTTTCTGTCTTCAAAAGCTTAGTGTTCGAGAGAGCTAAAATTCGTCTGTCCTTGGGGTATTTATAGTTTCTGTCTGAGGGGTCGATGCGGCGCATAGGGTTGTTAGATGCGGCGCATTGACTTGACTTCGCGTGGGGTCCAAGATTAATATATTCTGGAATATTCGTACACCGTCTTTAGATGCGGCGTATCTTCAATTTCTTATGCGGCGCATGTACTTGGATTGTAACTTGTGAAATCTTGATAGTGATACGCCGTATGTTAGAAGTATAATGCGGCGTATCTGGAGTAGAACGAGCTTGATCTTCTGGATTTCACTAGGCTTTTGACATCTTGCTTGTTTTGCTCCATAATTAGTCCAAAATCGCCAAGTTTCACATAATGCTAGTTTTTACCTGAGAATTACTAAAGTAAACATTAACGTATCGATTCTCATAGATAATATAATAAAACAAGTCAAATAAACAGGATAAATGATGATAATAAAATGTACTTATTTAAGTTCATCAAATATCCCCCCACTTGAACTTTACTTGTCCCCAAGTAAACCTTAGAATTAATCAAATGAAAATGTATCCTAAAAGATATTAGGATTTATTTTTATATTTAAGCACGTATTCGTTTTGTCATAATCACACAACCAAACACTTAACGAAATAGAAACCAAAATAATTTTTAAAGTAAAACAATTCTAAATTGTTTAGTTGCTTAGTCGTGACGAATATTCTATCATAGGCTTGGCAAGTATATGCATCTCCCCCACTAAAGCCAAGGAATAACAAGTCTAAAGCGGTAAAAAGGGTTTTGAGGCTTAAGGGTTGATCATCCTTTTTAATCTCTATCGATCTCATATTCCAGAAAAGGTGACAAAATCACAAATACATGATCGAATCCACGACCACGATACTTGCAATTGCTCAAATCCTTAACTCGAATAGGCTAAAGATAGGACCAAGTAATCTTCACCAATAATATTATATCAAAAAAGGTGACAAAATCATAAATACATAGCCGAATCCACGACTACGATACTTAAGATTGCTCAAATCCCTAATCTCAATAAATCAAAGGTTTGGATGAAGAATGATATAGGGTATGGATAATATTTGGGATACAAATTGGTGTAAAATGAAAAATAAACAAAACAGATAAATTAAAATCCTAAGTGTGGTTAATCACTTTCCCAACCATCCCATGAATAAGACTCATATCATTGAATAACTCACGCTTTAACACTTGAAACACACGCTTTAGGTAGACACGAATTATACTCAACAAGATCTCAATCAAAGAATAACCTTAGTTGGCATTCCCATAACGGCCAACTCCCGTTCAATCCATAAATATAATATACAACAAATAGTGGTGATATCTCGCACTTAATACAAAACTTTACATAAGTTGGTTAAAACAAACTTCAAACTTTTCCTTTTTCTTTTTCTTTTCTATTTTCTAATTTTTTTTTTTTTTTTTTTTTTTTTTTTAACATCAACATATATGTGTAAAATTTCACAACTTTACTACCACTATTTTTCTGGATAATTTTTCCATACTCTTCACACTTTCAGAAATAACTGTAATAGCGAAAGTAGCAAACACACGAAAAATAAACTAAAAGTTATACAATATTTACTTTCATACCAATTGCATTGTGCAATTTCCTGACTTAACCAAAGATAATGAATTACGCACGCGAACACAGGTAATGTAAGGAAACACACTTTGCCCAAAGCAATTAACCACGGATTTTAATCTACAGGGGTAGGCTAAGGTGTAAGGGTGTATCGAAACATTATAACAAAGGTGTAAGAAACGAAAGGAATGGCTCTGAGGGTTTTTCTAGGGGTATCTTACTCTAAAAGTGAGAGTAACAAAGGGTTTATACAGGGGTTAACTAACCAGTGTAGTTAGTTAATATCACATAACATATAAAGGCTATTTGGGTGTAATCCTAGAAATTTACCAATTTAGACAAGTCACTCCAATTATATAGATAATACTTATTATGGTGGTCTCGAATAGTATACAAGCCAAGTTCTAAAGTTTACAAGTCACCAGCACACTAAAGTTTTAATATTTTTGAAAAAATAGAGTTATGTGTGCGGTTATGTAATTTAGACTTTAAACAAAAACATGCTAAAAAAATTTTAAATTTTGATATATTAAGCGCATTTTAAGCATATTTTGAAAAAGTTTAGGACAAGTAAGTGTTCTAATTCTCCAATCCCCCCACTTATGTTAAACAACGTCCTCGTTGTTTGTGTCAAAGGTTAAAAACTGGAAAATAAAAGAATTAAAACAGAAAAAACTCCCCTGAGATTTGCTCGGTATGATCCTCCATTATTCGTAGATGAGCAAAAATCAACTTTCTTGTGGATTAGAACGTTTAAGCTTCATAGATGATGTATCCACAAAAATTGCAGGAATCTATAATACCATCAAGACTTTAACACACCTGAGTTAAGAAGGTTCAAACTTGCATAATACATTAGTAGTTAGTAAAAATAAAACTTAAAAAATTAAATCTGTAAATCATCAGGTCAGTCGATACGCCGTATCTTATGGAAGAAGATACGCCGTATCGAGCCTGGAATAAATACGAATCAGAATAAAAGATGCGTCGCATCCTTAACCAGGGATGCGCCGCATTAAATAAACTGTCAAAAAGTTTTAAAGTCAAAAATAAAAATGCAGAAAATTAAATAAGATATGACCAGTGCAGGTGATGCGTCGCATCTTATGATGGAGATGCGCCGCATCTTCTGCAGGTCTGACAGACTCGACACAGAACAGAAAAGTAAAAATTTTTCTTCCGGTTTGTCTCCCGGTCAGCACTTGTGTTTATTCCAGAGTCTTCAAGTTAGACTCACGTTCAGCTCCTTAATACCGATCACTGAAAGAGTCGGAAGCATCGCGCTCCCTCATCGCCAGTCCAGTAATATTGAATGCTCCTTGCTCGTCCTTAATTTCCACGCCATTCTTCTGTAATATCTGTATAAACAAAGTTCTGTCCCTTTCGGGCAGAGATGACAAAATGATAGACGGGAAATTCTTATTATTATATAGGCATAAATATGCAAGGTGGGGTGGTAGTTCAATAAACACATCATTGTTCAAATTTGTATTCTCAACTATTCTCCTACGTTTGTTAATTACTTCGCAATCATACCACTCATCATCAGAATCATTAACAATATCGCCCCTAAGCTCAGTAGGTACATTAAGGTCAATAAATTCCTCGAAGTTCTCATGATTAGGATTAGTTGAGTTGTTTTGAATCAATGTTTCTCCCATAAGTCTAGCTTCTAGATCGAGGTCCATACGTTCTCTTAATCCTAGCACATAGACGCCTCTAATTATGCTCTTAGCAGGATTTTGGCACTTATAGACTAGTTTATTATTCCCTACCTTTAATGAGATTTTTCTTTTAAACACATTAATCTTAGCATGGGCGGTAGACAAGAAAGGTCTTCCAAGGATTAAAGGAATCTTAACATCCTCGGGCATATCTAATATAACAAAGTCTACGGGGAAAATAAACTTCTCAATCTTAACTAGCACATTTTCAGCAATCCCTTCAGGTCGTTTTACCGTTTTATCAGCCAATTCAATAAGCAACTTAGTTGGTGCTAATTTTCCTAGTCCTAGGGTAGTGAATGTCTTAAGGGGCATAACACTAACGCTAGCTCCTAAGTCAGCTAATGCATTATTGAAAGATATGTCATTAATTAAACAAGGTAAAGTAAAACTTCCTGGGTCCTTTTCTTTATGAGGCAAGGCACGTAAGTCGGTTGCAGAGCTCTCTTCTTTCATTGTAGCCTTGATCTCCTCTTCAATCTTTGCCTTCTCTTTGAGTAACCTCCTTAAACTGATTGAAGAATTAAAGAAAAATTCAGGCTTTGCAGCATCATTACCATTCATCAATCTTCTAGGAAAAGGTATGTTAGGCGTGACTTCTTCAGTAGTGCATATGGCCTTGACATGATCTCTTGGGGTAGTTTCAGTTGAGCTAACTAAACTTCTGTATCCCCTTTCTTGAAGAACTTTGCTCATTTGTTCGATTTGTTGTTCTAATGCTTTGATCGAAGCTCCTTGATTTCTTGTTATAGTATCCGTTGAGGCTCGGATTTCTTTGATCATAGCGATGTTCTCTTCATGTCTTTTAGCAGCATTGGCCATAATTTGCTTTAAAGTGTCATCCAAAGTCTGCCTCCTTTCTTGATAAGTGGGATTAAAGTTGTTCTTTTGATAATATCCCGGAGCAGCTTCCCTAAATCTTCCTGAAGGTCGGAATGGTTGTCCAAATTGTGTGTAGTATGCTTCTTCAAAAGTCTCACTTTCATTCTTATTAGGGCAATCTTTAGTGTAGTGAGGTCCTTCACATTTTTCACATCCAACTTGGGCAGCATAAACTTTCTCATCACGCTTCTTCATCTCTCTACTAATTTTATCCAATTGAGCTTGAATTGCAGCAAACCCGTCAAAATTAGTGCTGCTCTTAGATCTAGTAGAGGTTCTGTCGTGCCATTTTTGAGAGTGATCAGCAGCTTCTTGGATAGCTTTTCTAGCATTGGCTGCACTCATTTGAGGCACAGCTCCCTTAGCATCCAAGATTTGTCTAGTAGGCACGTCCAATCCTTGATAGAACAATATTATCTCCTGCATTGGACTTAGATAATGTTGAGGGCATTTCATCAATAAGTCTTTAAATCGTTCCCAAGCTTGATAAAGAGTTTCATCAGGCTCTTGCTTGAAACTGTTGATAGCCTCCATCTTTTTAGCAGTTTTAGCAGGTGGACAATATCTTTTCAGGAATTTGCTCTTCAAATCTTCCCATGTTGTGATTGAACTAGCAGGTTCATTCCTTAGCCACTTATTAGCAGCTCCTTTAAGCGAAATTGGAAAGATTCTTAGCATAAGTTGATCGTCAGAGACTCCTTCTGTAGTAAACAAATCTGCAATCTCGAGGACTTTTTCAACATGTTCATTAGCATCTTCATGTTCTGTTCCACTGAAAGCATTTTCTCTTAGCTCCTTGAGAAACTGACCCTTCAACTCAAACTTTGACTTTTCATCGAACTTCGGTCTAGCAACTCCTGAACTGTAATCAGCACGGGTTTTGTTCATGTATTCCTCCATAGTAGTGTTTTCTGCCATTGTTTCTGTTTCTTCTTCCTCCTTCTCTTCAGAAAAGTAATCAAGCTCGAATGAACTTGAAATTTCAAAGCTTTTTGTGTTGAAAAGCCTTTTAAGCGAATGTAAGGCTCGTTCGGGATCTTCGAAAGGTATAATCAAGTTCTTAGTTGAACTCCTGGTCATGCACTTCCTGAAACCATCACAAAAGCATCAGTAGGGTATGTTCAAGAAAGTATGAAATCAGAAAATTAACAACGAAAACGGAATACGAAAAGTAAAAGTTGCTGATATCTGTAGACGATGCGCCGTATCCAAAAAGTTGGATACGCCGTATCTTATTACGTTAAAATTTAATCAGACTTTTATTCAGAAAATAGATACGCTGCTTATAATTTTAGAATGCGCTGTATCCAGTCAAAATTATCAAAAATCGATTATATTTATTAAAATTTAATGCGTCGTATTAACAAAAGCTAATGCGCCGTATTTTCGTTACGTTTCAAAATACAAGATTTGTGATTTAGTAGATGCGCCGTATCGATAAAAATCGATGCGTCGTATCTGTTTAATAATTCGAAAAACTGTTTTTAATTCAAATAGAAGATACGCCGTATCTGTTAAAACAGATGCGTCGTATGGCGTTAGGGTTTAGAAAAATTTCTTATTAAAAACAGAATACGCCGTATCTTGGGGAAAGATGCGTCGTACTCGAATTTATTAAACGCGTTGTATTTTATAAAAATTAAACGCAATACGCCGTATCTGTGAAAACAGATGCACCGTATCGTTTGTGTCAGCACAGTACAACGATAGCAGAATGCAGAAAAATACAGAAAAGAAAAACAAAAATAAAATCAAACAAAAAGAAACAAAAATTAAAGAAAACAAACAAAAACAGAAAATATGCAAATAATACAAAGAATGCAATCTGTCTAATATATAATAGGGTTAGTGGTTAGAATCTAAAAATTAAAAAAGAAAAACCTAATTAAAATACTAATCAAATTAACAGATAATAACAATTCACTCCCCGGCAGCGGCGCCAAAAACTTGATGCGTGCGCGTGTCGTTGCGGTTTAGCAGTATTAATGCCTACTCAAGTTTTAAATTTATATTTAGCCGACTTATCAATAACCCACACACTTAACGAGCAGTGTACCCGGTCAGTATGAATATAATGGTAAGTAGAGTGTCGATCACTAAGAGTGGAACGTATTATCTAGTTATTCTAATCAGTATTTTAATGTCCTAAGTTAGCTATACAACCTAATCTAACGCAAGGGGGTTCAGCCTGAGAGACTGGCACAGTTTGGTTATGATTAAATGGTAAACTAAATTAATGAGCACGAATCAGCGATTAGCACACACGTACACAGATAGATACTTGAGACAATAAGAAGACCTGTCCTGATAATTAAGTAGCTTGTCACTTGTTTTATTGCTAGTTTTATATGAAGTGTATATAATTAAACCTTTCTCGTTGGCTCTAATCTTATCGGCGAGTAAACCCTTAATGATTACTTATGTCTATCCTATTTATTAAAGAGACGCTAAAACAAATAGGCGAGGAAGGGGCATGGCGACCCAAGCAATGCTCAGCTAGACACAGAGGTTATCAATGCACTAATAAAAGTCACCAAAGACATCAACATATAAACTTTAATTAATGGGAAAGCAATATTAAGGGGAGTGCATGATTTTCCGTAGTCACATGACACAAGCCCATCAATCCTGATGAATTAAAGTGTACTAATACAATAAAATAAAACTACTTAATGAATTGAATACATGCAGGACCTTCTTACAGCTCTTGTATCTTCGTTTAGGTGTGTCTTGTGCTGCTTGGTCGTCTGAATTAGGCTCTAGGGTTTCTGTCTTCGAAAGCTTAGTGTTCGAGAGAGCTAAAATTCGTCTGTCTTTGGGGTATTTATAGTTTATGTCTGAGGAGTCGATGCGGCGCATAGGGTTGTTAGATGCGGCGCATTGACTTGACTTCGCGTGGGGTCCATGATTAATTTATTCTGGAATATTAGTACACCGTCTTTAGATGCGGCGTATCTTCAATTTCTTATGCGGCGTATGTACTTGGATTGTAACTTGTGAAATATTGATAGTGATACGCCATATGTTAGAAGTATAATGCGGCGTATCTGGAGTAGAACGAGCTTGATCTTCTGGATTTCAGTAGGCTTTTGACATCTTGCTTGTTTTGCTCCATAATTAGTCCAAAATCGCCAAGTTTCACATAATGCTTGTTTTTACCTGAGAATTACTAAAGTAAACATTAACATATCGATTCTCATAGATAATATAATAAAACAAGTCAAATAAACAGGATAAATGATGATAATAAAATGTACTTATTTGAGTTCATCAGAGAGTCATGAGAAATTGTACCTTTTCCGATGATTTTACTTTTAAGCTTGCTACCGAATATGACATTACCTCCTTCGTACACTTGGTAGGTTGAGAAAAGGCTTTTGTTTCCCGTCATGTGTCTTGAACACCTACTATCTTTAATCCACTCATCTGGTTCTAACTCAACTTTTAAGCACACCTAAGTTCAAGAAAAACTCAAGCGTTTGGTCCCCAATATCTCATGGGTCCATTTGGGTTAAACATAACATTATCATGGTTCATGTATGGAAATGGTGGACAAGTGTTCCATGGCATATAGTTGGGACCTTGAAAGTTTCTAGACATGTTTTGGTTCCAACTATTTTCATAATGACTCTGTGAGTTGTGATTACTCTTAGGAAAGGGGTGTTTGGGAAAACTAGTTTTAGGTCTCTGTTGAACCGTTTTAGTCCTAATCTCATTTTTAACTTGACCTTTTCCTATAGAAACTGATGGTTTTTGTTTGTTAACAGTTGTATTAGTGCTAGGTTTTCTAGTGACCTTAACAAACTCATTATGATCCGAATTACGAACCTTCTGTTCATCAACAGTACCCGCGGACCCTTTGGCCATTACTGGCGAAACCAAATTTTTGGATCCGCCAGATCCGTGGGTGTCTGACTTTGTTGGAACAGTTTCTTGTACTCTCACTGTTTGTTTCTGAAAGTCACTTAAGTTTCCATGTTTCATAAAACCTGGTTAGAAATTACCATGAGGTAATTTTTGTATTCTCATTATGTCATCTGCACAACTTATGTGTTTATCAAACCTTTTAAACTTAGAGTTTTGTTTGCTAAGATTTTTCTGTGTGGACTTTAGTGTTTCTATTTCAAGTTTTAGTTCCTGACATAAAACACATGTTTCTTTAATGCCTTTACCCTTTTCTAATCTTATAGCTTTCTCTTTTAACCAATGAATTTCGTTTTCCAAAAATTCATTTTTAGTTTTTAAGAACTTATTTTTGCTTATGATTTTTAGGGTGATTTCACACAGTTTGTTATATTCTATATCTAATGTGTCATCATCAATAAAGGAGTATGACGAGTCAGAATGTACCTCTTCTGTGTCATGAGCCATGAGAGCAACTTCGTCATTCTTAGGCTCATTGTCATCACCTTCACTGTCACTCCAAGCTCCACTAATAAACGCTCTTTTAGTTTTGTTCTTTAGAGGCTTTGGACATTCTCCTATTAAGTGACTAGAATCCCCGCACCTAAAACACTTCCTATCTATCTTTCCTTTTCTATCATCACGGTCTTTCCTGGAGGATTTCTTTTCTTCACGAGGTGGTCTTACGAACTTTCCTCGTCTCCTGAAGAATTTCTTGAAATCTCTTACGGCCATGGCATACTCTTTGTCTTCGCTATTCGAACTAGACTCTTCCTCATCATTTGACTCTACCCTAGCTTTTAAGGCGATGGACTTCAACTTCTCCTTTTTACATTTAACTATTTCGAGTCTTTTTCCATCACCATTTCGTGAACTTTGAGATTTCCGATGAGCTCGTCCAGTGTCATGCTTGAAAGATCCTTGGATTCTTCAATAGCCATCACCTTTGCACTCCACTTCGGATGGAGTGCTCTAAGAAATTTCCTGACAAAGTTCTTGCTAGAAAAAGATTCGTCAAGTGCTTTAAGAGATGTAATAATAGTATTAAACCTAGCAAAAGCACTATCAATGGTCTCATCTTCAGGGATAACAAATTTTTCATATTGTTGAACAAGAAGATCAATTTTGTTATCCTTTACTTGTGAGTTCCCTTGATGAGTGATAATTAATGATTGCCAAATGTCCTTAGCCGTTTTACACATAAAAACTCTTTCATATTCTTTCTTAGGTAAAGCATTATAAAGCATCATTTTAGCTTCATTGTTTTTGGCAATCAACTTCTTTTGCTCATCACTATGACGAGTAAGAGAAGTACCCTCATCCCGACCACCTGATACATTTGATATAGGTTTATAATCACCCTCTACGATGATATACCATAGATCTATGTCCTTTGACATCACATACGTCTCAAAGCGATTTTTCCAATATATAAAACAATTTGGTTCAAATAGTGGTGGTCTTTGCATTGATTGCCCTTCTTTAAAGTTTTCAAAATCCATTGATCGTTTCAAGTTTTAAAATACAATATATTTTGAAAATCTTGAGTAACGTAGCTCTGATACCAATTGTGGAAAACTAGAAGGGGGTTGAATAGTTTTTACCGCTTTTAAAATTAATTCGCTTTGTGACTTAATGTGATCAAACCACACAACACGGATGTTTATAGTAAGCAAGTAAGGAAAGGGATGCACACAAACAAATAATATAAGTATGCAAGTAAGGAAAGGAATGATCCAACCACACAACATGGATGTGTATAGTGGTTCGGCTACAAGGACACTCTTCCTTGCCCTACTCCACTCCTCGAGCCTCTAACTCGAGAGTTTTTCTTCACTAAGAAACAAGCTCCCTTCTAGGTGGAGAAAGCCTTTACACGTCGCTTACTCTTTATCCGGTACTAAGCTAAACACCGGGTTCTTTACAAGGGTACAACCACTCCCGTTGGTTCTTTCACAAGGGTACAACCACTCCCGTTGGTTCTTTAACAAGGATACAACCACTCCCGACACACTATGTGTTTTGAGGACTAAAAAACTAACCGATCACTACTGAATGAATGGTATAAACAATGATGTGTGAACTAATACAATATCACACAGTGACTATACTATCAAGACTTGCAACAGTGTGTTGAAGCTTGTTGATGCTTGATCTCTTTTGCTACAAAAAGGAAGATCACTAAGAATGAATGAATAAATGAATAGGTTAGTAATGCAATGAAAGAATGTATATGTAATTTAAGCTGTATGAGTGATGATTGTGCTTGAATGATCAGCTTGCTATTTATTGGAAAACTGATCAAACAGGCGGCGGATTTGGCGGATCCAAAATATGGGTTCCGCCCATATACTGGTTTGGTTCCGCCGGGACATGCCAACTAAGAGATCCTCAAATCTTTCCATATATTGTCAAGTCTTGTCAAGATCTTACAAAGTCAACTCCTTAGCTTCAAGATCTTTCCAAAATATATTGTAAAGTCAACTAAGATATGTAAATGATGCATGCCATGATGTCATGTATATTTCTATTTTTAAGAAATAAAAATAAACATGTAAATGTATATATGTATGTAATGTAATTCATAGTGATCATGTAATGTGTAAAATGTGTTTTAAAAGACTTATTACTATAAATGTAAAAGTCATAATCTTATATTTATGCTTTGCTTAAAGATAAACTTTGTAATTGTCATTAACAAAATTAAGCAAAGATCGTAAAATATAAATAATGTTTTTAGGATGATATTTGTATTAACAAAAATGTTAAAACCTGTGTTGCTTGTCAGAAGGGAAAGCAGCACAGAGTTTCTTGTAAGACCAAGGCAGTGAACTCAATAAATCAGCCTTTACATATGTTGCTCATGGATTTATTTGGACCAACATTTGTGAGAAGTTTAATGAAAAAGATGTATTGCCTAGTTGTCACAGATGATTTTAGTAGATTTACTTGGGTTTTCTTTTTAGCAACTAAGGATAAAACCAGTGGCATTCTTAAGTCTTTTATAACCAGGATAGAAAACCTAGTTAATCATAAAGTTAAGGTAATAAAATGTGACAATGGAACTGAGTTCAAGAATAGGGATATGAACCAGTTTTGTGAGATGAAAGGTATTAAGAGACAGTTTAGTGTAGCTAGAACTCCTCAACAGAATGGTGTTGCTGAGAAGAGGAATAGGACACTAATTGAGGCTGCTATAACAATGTTAGCTGATTCCAATTTACCTACTACTTTTTGGGCTGAAGCAGTTAATATTGCTTGCTATGTGCAGAATAGAAATTTAATAGTTAAGCCTCATAACAAGACCCCTCATGAACTTTTACAGGGTAGAAAACCAATGTTAGACTTTTTAAAACCATTTGGGTGTCCTGTTACTATCCTCAATACGATAGATCACTTTGGCAAGTTTGATGGCAAGGCTGATGAAGGTTTCTTTGTTGGATACTCAATGAATATCAAAGCTTTTAGAGTGTTCAATAGTAGAACCAGGTTTGTGGAAGAGAACTTACATGTTAGGTTTAGTGAGAATTCACCTAATGTTGTAGGAAGTGGACCAAACTGGCTGTTTGATATTGATGCACTAACCAAAACAATGAATTATGAGCCAGTTGTTGCAGGTACACAATCTAATGAGTATGCAGTTACAAAAGCTAATACTGATGCAGGTACACAAGCTAGTTAGGAGACTGAACCTGCACAGAAGTACATCTTGCTACCCATATGGACTGCTGATCCACCTATCTCAACTCAAGAGTCAAAGAGTTCACAAGCAGATGAAAATCCAAAAGATGATAAAGAAGATGGTGTTAAGTCTTCAAATGAGGAGGAAAAGCAGACTGATGAACCTCCAAGCAAAGAAAAAGTGTTTGATGAATATGCTCAGGATGATAATATTGGCAGTTCTAATGATGTTAATGCTGCTAGTAATGATAACAATACTAACAGCACTAACAATGATAAAACTGCTAATAATGCTGATAAGGAAGGCATTGCTTTTGATGAAGATGAATATCCAATTGATCCAAACAACTTGGATGATACTATTCCTGTTAGTCCTATTCCAACTACCAGAATTTACAAGGATCATCCTAAAGAACAAATCATTGGAGAAGTGCAGTCTTCTGTTCAGACAAGAAGAATGACAAAGAATTTGGAGGAACATGGTTTCTTTGCAAGATCCCTTCATCAAAGAAACAGTCATAAAGACCTTCAAAACTGTTTGTTTGCTTGTTTTCTATCACAAGTAGAACCCAAGAATGCACATAAAGCATTGCAGGATCCAAGCTGGGTGGAGGCTATGCAAGAAGAGCTTCTACAATTCAAGCTACAAGAAGTTTGGACCTTGGTAGATTTGCTAAATGGGAAGAGGGCAATTGGTACTAAATGGTTTTTCAGATGCAAAATGGATGAAAGAGCCATTGTGATTAGAAACAAGCCAAGATTAGTTGCTCAGGGATACACTCAAGAAGAAGGCATTGATTATGATGAAGTCTTTGCCCCAGTCGCAAGAATTGAAGCTATAAGGTTGTTATTGGCTTATGCTCAATATAAAGACTTTGTAGTGTATCAAATGGATGTGAAGAGTGTTTTTATTTATGGGATAATTGAAGAAGAAGCATATGTCTCTCAACCACCTGGATTTGAAGATCCTGACTTTCCTGATAAGGTATAGAAGGTGGAAAAAGTACTTTATGGTTTACATCAAACTCCTAGATCTTGTTATGATACATTGTCAACATACCGGTTGGACAATGGTTTCTGTAGAGGGAAGATTGACAAGACTTTGTTTATCAGAAGACACAAAGTTGATATCTTGCTAGTTCAAGTTTATGTTGATGATATTATTTTTGGATCAACAAACAAGGAGTTATGTGTTCAATTTGAGAAGCTTATACATGAAAGGTTTTAGATGAGTTCTATGGGTGAAATCACATTCTTCTTAGGATTAGAAGTCAAGCAGAAGGAGGATGGCATATTTATCAGTCAAGATAAGTATGTGGCTAAAATTTTGAAGAAGTTTGGGTTTACTAATGTGAATCCTGCAAAGACAACAATGGAAACTTCCAAGCCCCTGCTCAAAGATGAAGATAGTGAAGAAGTTTATATTCACTTATATAGATCAATGATTGGTTCATTGATGTATCTTACAGCTTCAAGACCTGACATTATGTTTGCAGTGTGTGCCTGTGCTAGATATCAAGTTACACCAAAAGTTTCACATCTTAATGTTGTGAAAAGAATTTTTAGATACTTGAAAGGTCAACCTAAATTGGGCCTTTGGTATTCAAAAGATTCACCTTTTGATTTGGTAGCATACACTGATAGTGATTATACTGGAGCTAGCTTGGATAGGAAATCCAGAACAGGAGGTTGTCAATTTCTAGGATGTCAATTTCCAGGATGACTTCATGGCAGTGCAAGAAACAAATTGTGGTTGCTAATTCCACAACAGAAGCTGAGTATGTGGCTGCTTCAAGTTGTTGTAGACAAGTGCTCTGGATTCAAAATCAATTACTGGATTATGGGTACAATTTTATGCATACCAAAATATTTATTGATAATAGCAGTACTATGTGCATAATTAAAAATCCTGTTTATCATTCTAAAACAAAGTATATAGAGATAATACATCATTTTATAAGAGATTGTTATGAAAAGAAGTTAATCCAAATAGTTAAAATTCATACTGACAAAAAATGTTGCAGATTTGCTCACAAAAGCTTTTGATGTGGGTAGATTTCAGTTTTTGATTGCCAGTATTGGAATGTTAACTCTTTGAAAATTCTTATCTCTTTGTGTTTTTGTAATGTTTTGTAGGGATAAGTACTGCTATATATGTTAATAACTGTTTCTTTTGCTAAGTGTAATTAGTAATGCTAGTTATACTTAGAACTGCTAGTTTATACTGCTTGTTATACTTAAAACTGCTAATTATAATTGAGTATGTGATTATTGGAGAATGTGTTTTTGTTTGTGTTTTGGTGTTTTTGGACTAATCTTTTGCAGGATAAGCAATGAAAAGTGTTGGAGTGCTGATAATTCAGTTGTTTGGAGTGAAAAACTGACTTAGTGCTACTGAGTATAAGTTAGTGCTGCTAAGCATAACTTACTACTGCTAGGTTTATGCTGCTATGTATGAGAGTGCAGGGAAGATTATGTAACTTCTTCACTTAAGGCTTTAAATCCCCAATTGGATCACTTAATCAGTTTCACGCACTCATAATTCTCTCTAATAACAAACCCTAACACATTTTTGTCATCTAATTTCAAAATCCCCAAATCACAAACCCTAGCTCACAATGTCGTCACGCCAATTTGCTGAGAGTCATAATATGGTTGCCTTTCTTGATAAACCCAAAGAGTCTGAAGGGTTCACAGAAATCATTGATTTCTTAAATGCAAACCCTATAACGTTTGCATTAACTATGAATCCTAGTATATACATTTCTCACATTAACCAGTTTTGGTCTACTGCTAAGGCCATAACTATTAATGGAGAAATACAGTTAAAGGCTGATGTAGATGGCCAAGAAATACTTATCACTGAGTTATCTGTTAGAGAATCACTTCAACTAGCAGATGATAATGGTGTTGAGTGTCTCTTAAACTCTGCAATTTTTGATGGTCTTAAAAAAATGGGGTATAAGAAGAAAAATGACTTTTTGAAATTTTACAAACGACTCTTCTCACCTCAATGGAAATTTTTAATCCATACCTTCTTACATTGTTTAAGCCCTAAAACAACTGGCTGGAATGAGTTTGGCACTAATATGGCATCTGCTGTAATATGCCTAACTACAGGACAGAAGTTTAATTTTTCTAAATTGATTTTGGAAGGTTTGGTTCAGAACTTGGATACATCAAGCAACTATTTCTATATCCAAGATTTTTGCAATGGTTTTTGGATCAACAACTTTCTCAACAGAAGGTTCACAAAAGAACATTTGATGTACCCTTGCTCACAAAGAAACTGTTTGCAAACATGAGAAGGGTGGGTAAAGATTTTTCTGGGAAAGTGACACCATTATTTCCTAATATGGTGGCACTTGTCCAATCTCAAAACTAGGGTGAAGGTTCAGTAATCCCAACTGAAACCCATCACACACCCACAATTTTACCATCAACATCACCACCTAAAAAGACCTATACCCGTAGGTTCACCAAAAGGGGCACTCAGCTACCTCAGGCTAGTGCTAGTATGGATGCATATGAGGCTACCCATCAGGAGTTGGGAGGTAGTTTGGAAAGGGCTACCACTACTTTTGCTAGCTTAGATGCAACACAAGACAGTGGCAACATAACTAAGACCTAATCCAAGGCAACTTCTAATGAATCAAGTTCCCATGGAACTGATTCAGGTGAAGGAAACCCCAGGCGCCATGAAACCATGGGAGGCTCAAGTGATCAAACTAGGTTTGGGGCTGAGTCTAGCATTCCCAATGATGCACCACTCGGGAGAGGTAACACACTCCGAAGTGCTGAGGGTAGTATTGAACTTATAAATGAATTGATTCAAAATGTACAAAACTTTCAAAAGATGTTCTTGACCTCCAGCAGCTTACAACTTCTCAAGGTTCTGATATTAACATGTTGAAGAGAAGGGTTAGGTATTTAGAAGGATGACAGAGGTCAAGAACACAAAAACACAAAAGGTTATACAAGATTGGTACTACTTCCAGAGTTGAATCTTCTGAAGAAGCACAAAGTTTGGGGGAGGATGCTCCCAAACAGGGGGGAGGGAATACAAGCACAGCTTCAGGGGATGAAACTGGGGTAGAAAATGATGAGATGGTTGCACAAGTGGTTGATGAATTTGTGGTAGTTGATCAACAAGGAAATGAAGTGATTTTGAATGAAGCTGCTAATGTTGTTGTGGAAGAGCAGTTGGAACAAGTTACTACTGCTAGTGAGCAAGTTAATGCTGCTAGTGAAAAAGTTTCAGCTGCTGAGCCAAAAGTTACTACTGCTGGCAAAGAAGTTGTTAATGTTGCTGCTGCTACTATTGATGATGATGAGCTCACTTTGGCTCAAGTTATAATTGACTTAAAGAAGATAACACCAGTCAAAGCAAGTTCAAGACCCAAAGCCAAAGGTGTGATTATCAGGGAACCAACTCCAACAACAACAAAAACAACACAATCACTACCACAACCACATGGCAAGGGCAAAGGAATATTGATTGAGGAACCCGTGGTTAAAACTTTATTAAGAGAAGCTCAACTCTTAGCAGATGCTGAAGCTGCTAGATTGTTACAAGAAGAGTATGAGAAGCTCAACTCTTAGCAGATGCTGAAGCTGCTAGAATAGGATAATTGCAAAACAAAGAAGAATTAAAGTAGAGAAAGAAGCAAAGAAAATTGCACTTATGAACAAATGGGATGACATTGAAGCAAAGTGTGAAGCTGATTATCTCTTAGCATAAAGGCTGTAACAAGAAGAAAGAGAACAATTTACTGAGGCAGAGCAAGCTAAACTGCTTATGGAATTTTTAGAACAAAATAAAAAATTCTTTGCACAAAAGAGAGCAAAAGCTAAAAGGAACAAGCCACTTACCAAGGCTCAACAAAGATCAATAATGTGTACTTACTTGAAGAATATGGATAACTGGAAGCAAGATCAGTTCAAGCACATGAGTTTTGAAAAGATCAAGGAAGGTTTTGATAAAGTCTTCAAGAGGGTAAATACATTTGTTCCTATGGAAACAGAGGTGGTAGGAGGTTCTAAGAGAGCTGGAGAAGAATTAGAAGTTGAAAGCAGCAAGAAGCAGAAATTAGATGAGCAAACTAAGCAAGCACAAGAGAAAATAGAGCAAGTACAAGAAAGTGATGCAAAAGAAATAGCTAATCTACAAAAATTAATAGAACTTGCAAGTGATCATGATGAAGAAATTGTTGATGTTGTTCCTTTGAAGACTAAAGTACGTATCATAGATTGGAAAACTGGTTATCATGGAAAGACTGCTTGGTAGGAGATAATCAAAGTTGGTGGACAGTCTCAAAGGTTTGTCACTTTTGCACAAATGCTTAGAAACTTTGACAGGGAAGATTTGGAGACCTTATGGGCATTAGTCAAAGAAAAGTATGGAGATTCTAGACCAGAAGACATTTTGGATAGAGTTCTCTGGGGTGACTTGAAGGTTATGTTTGAAACTCATCATGATGACAAAGTTTGGCATGATCAATATAGAAATAAAGTTGTGCTTTGGAAGCTTTTTCAGTCATGTGGAGTTCATACTGTGATGATGAGAGGACTTCAAATCTACAAGTTAGTGGAGAAAGACTATGCTTTAGCTAAGCATACACTTGACATGATGCTCGATGGTACTGTCAAACTTCAAGTTGATCATTGGAGTGAAATGGTATATCAGCTTCTCAAGAAAATGGAGAAACAACTTTATGGGGCTGATTATAAGAAAATGAGGGAATAGTGTTTGGAAGCATCCTCCTGATGAAGGATTATACTTTGAAGGAAACTTGATGATTTTAGATGAGAATATCAAGTTTAGGGGAGGATTGTTGGGAATTAAAGCTTCCAAGATGTTAATACTGCTCAAGATGGATAAAGCTGGTCATGAGATTACAATTGCTCAGGTGATTAAAAGGAAAATGCTCTAAGTATGTTTCTACTGTTGGTTATAGAGTTACTGCTGCTAATGAAGGTTAAGACTCCTAGTGTATATTATAACTGCTGAGAACTTCAAGGAAATATACACTAAGTAGTTAGTGCTGCCAGGCTTAATGTTAATGCTGCTAGTTCAGAGTTTCAACTGCTGCAAGATTACTACTGCTAGAGTTAGAATTAAGACTGCTAGAGTATTTAGTTAATACTGCTGATAAGATAAACTTGTATAGTCGGTTAGATAATTATAGAAAAGATTCTTTAAAGATTTATCTTGTATAGAAAGTTATTGTAAGCCGACTAGGACTCCTTAGCCTATAAAAGGAGGTCCTAGGGCATAGAGTTCGATATATATTATTCATAACTTAAAGGTTGTAAACCCTAATACTTAAAGGGTATTCGTATTAATAATATTGAAGTTGTTGATTTATTTACGATTGTGTTAACTGTTCTTATTAATACTATTGTTTAGATTCTACATAAACCTTAGTAATTCAACACAGTTTCTATACCTAGTTGTGTTAATTCATCTAGCATAACTAAACATTTACAAGCTAAGGGAGTCGGTCAAGTGTATAGATGGGATCAACAAAAATAGCTGTTGGAGAATTTGAAATTCAAATTTATTTTCTTAATAAAACATTTCTTTAAAATTACAAAAATACTTTTATAAAAATGTTTTGTCACATAAAAATGTGAGGTTTAGTAAAAAATAAATTATTTGATCACTTAACTAAGTTGGTAGATTGTTTGTTCATACCTTAAGTGATGTTGTGGTTGAAACGAGTTTTCTCGATTATAAACTTGTTAAGCGTAATTTTACGTAACGTGTATTTATATTTTTTGATTATCAAAACATGTAGAGACCGAAAAATGTAAATAACATTTTTGACATTATTTGTATTAATAATCTCCCCCTTTTTGATGATTACAAAATATAAACTCATTTTAGGTAAAATTAAGCATTAATAAGTTTTTAATTAGTTTCGTTTTCTTCTCCCCCTTTTTTGTAAAATCAAAAAGGCTTCATCAATGTGCAGAGAGGAAAAAAATCAACGGTATCAAGACTCCCCCTTGCTTAATGCTCCCCCTAGATGAGGGCATCGGGGAATCGATCGATGGTATTTCGCTACAAAAACAAGTTAACATATAGTTGCAAGAGTATACATATGCAAAGCACAGAATAGATGAGAACAAGAAAGAGGATAGAATGAGAGGCAGCAGCAGCTGGACGGTCCTGTAAATGCTTGGACGGTCCCTTATATATTGGGGACCGCCAGGTATTTAAGGGACCACCGGCAGTGGGTTAGATAGAAGATAGAATTTAATAAGCATGCATAAAGTAAAACATTCATAAATCACGAACAAAGTCATACATAAGGATGACCATTACAAAAAAGTCCTACATTACTAGTCCTAGTCTTAGTCTAGTCTTCAAAGTTAAGTCCGGTTTTATTGTAGAGTATGCATGTTGTCTAAGATTTTCGGAGAAAAGGTGGTGAAAGAGTGTTGCTTGAAGGTGGTGGAAAGCCGGGTGGCAAGAGAAGAGATGTGATGAAGTCAAGATCATTCTCGAGCTTTTGAAAGTGGTTGCGATTGTAAATGCAACAAACGCAATAACCCCTATGGGCATCCACTTGGTCAAGAGAGGGATGAAGCATGGTTGGAGGGCGAAGATTTTGAGAGAGAATGATGTTTAGAAGGTTCAAGTCAACAAGATGGGAGAATTCTTGAGCTTTGATGGAGTGTAGAGAGTTTGGTTTTGTCATTTGAGGTGGATATGTTGGTGGCAATGAATGATCTTGATGAGTAAGGTTAGGAGACTCTTTGTGAATGGATGGAGACTCATTTTGGGGTTGCGAAGCAAAGAAGGAGAAGGATGAGGAAGATGCTTCTTTGTAGGGTGGATTTTGAATTGAAGTTGGGATTGTGATTGTTTAAAGTCGTGGAATTGTTCATGACAGTCCCGTATATAGGTTGACGGTCCTTTATATATTGGGGACCGTCTGGAGATAAGGGACCACCACCAGAAAGGTAGGAATTCCTTCAGAAGAAGTTATTCCTGGTGTGTGCCTACATGAAACATATGTGGAGATGTGATTATCTCGGCTCTAGAGAAAAGAAAGCCTAAGAGATAATCCAAAGTCTCCTTAGTTCAATCTTGCTCGTTTTTCCATGTCAGATTATATATTAGTTACATGATTCGATCAGGGATTTTGAGTACGTTATGCATGCATGAGAAAATCATTTTTGAATTGTATTAACAATGCGAGAAAGATGATTTTCCTAAACGTGAGAGGTTTTGAAAAGAAGGAATTGGGGTTTTTCATGCACAAAATGAATTTAGAGTTGGTTTTAACCATGCAAGGATTATTTGTAAGATAAGTAAAGTTTTAAAGAAAAAAATTCCCCAATTTAATTTTGTGCTCAATAGAATCAGAGCCTCATAAAAAAAGAGACTTACGAAAGTTAAGAAGAAGAGATGTGTTCCATCAATCCTAAACCTAGACGAAGATAGAAGAAAGGTTCCCGCTTGAGAGGTTTAGTGAGAATATCGGCAATGTTTTCTTCCGTTGGAACCTTTTCGATGGAGATGTTTCCCTTTTGTACATTATCCCTAAGAAAGTGGTGATGAATTTCTATGTACTTTGTGTGAGAATGTTGCACGGGGTTCTTACTTAAATCAATGGCTCCTTTGTTGTCACACATGATTGGGATATCATCAAGTGTGATGCCATAGTCTACGAGAGCTTGTTTCATCATTAGTTCTTGTTGACATGCCTTTCCAACGCTTACATATTTGGCTTCGGTTGTAACACCTAAAATCTGAAAAACATGTTAAAATTACCAAATTACCCCTACAAGTTTAAAATTTTAATTAAAAGCTTATAAAGTACCGAATCGATCCCAAACTTCGGGTAATGAACAAGATATGATACAAAATAATTTTGACAACTTCGATTAATATTTATACAAGTTGTGAGATGACCAAAATACCCTTGTGTATGCCGAAAATTTAAATACATAATTATTATTAATTAAAAACCTTTTTAAACATAAAAGTAATTAAGGAAAATACATTTAACTTGGTAAATTAATTCTTGGGCCATTGAAGGCCGGTTATTTGGCCCCGTTCCCTCCCCAATATTCGGTCTAACCTAACTTATGTCATCCCATAAATTTATTTCACCTCTAAAACCCTAAAAACAAATAAGCCGCCTCCCTCAAAAATCACCCACACCACATCCGAATTTTTTGAAGCAAGGAGATAATTTTCTGGAGTTCTTCATAGTGCCAAGAAGGTGTGAAAAATAGCCACAAGGTTCTAGGGTCGATCGTTTGGCTGTGGTGATTTAATTGGGTCAAAAAAGTGCAACCGAACCAAAGAAATTCAAAGCGTGTGAATCCATTGATCTAAAATATTTCTGGTATTTTTATAGCTCTCTCTTAATCACATATAACATGGGAAAAATACTTAAATCGAACCATGCATTGTATTTTGGCCGAATAGAAATTAATGGGTTTATAAACCCTAAACTCGAATTAAATCTAAAAATCTTGTATGCGAATTTTATGGGTCAGGTTATTATTTTTCGTGGCTTCTATGATGATCATATAACATGAGAAAAATGGTAGTTCGAATTGTTGAGGCCTAAAAACATGTATGTAGAATTTAAGATAAAACCGGATTTAAGAAATAAAAAGAGAAATTGTGGAAAAATTATTATACCAATCGATCTAGGGTTTTTGGTGGATGAAATCTGGAAATAAAAGTGATATAATTATGATACAATGATGGCCTAATGATTGGGATTGCTAGGGTTTGATTTTGTTAAGGTTTTATGCATACCGATTTGAAAATAATAAGTTAAGGGGGTGTTTTGTAATTATTAAAACTTGTGGGATATTTTTGTAATATTGTATGGACCTGGGAGAATGTGTAAAAATTATAACATGAGGGTCTTATTTGTAATTTTGGCCAGATATGGATTTAATTTGTAATATTAATGTCGAATTGTAAATAAATAAAAATGAGGGACTAAATATGTAATTTCTGGAAACTTGGTGCTGTTTTGAGTAATAAATTATATTCAAGGGGTTATGTGTAATTTTGATAATTTAATGGCTTAATATGTAAATGTTAATAATTAAAGGTTGAAATTGTAATTTAAAGGACTAAATATGTAACTTTGATAACTAGAGGGACCTATTGTGTAAATTATGGAAACTTGAAGGAGCATTCGTGTAACATGCTAAAATAAGTACTCATGGTGTAAAATTGGTAAATAAAGGGTTTAATATGAAATTATAGTAAATTATATAATTCGAATTTGTAATTTAAAAAGTATAAGGACCAAATGTGTAAATTACCAAAACTTTGAGGGCTGTTTGTAACATAATTATATTGAAGGTTAATTTCTGTAATTTGAAGAAATAAAGGGACTTGATGTGTAATATGAATATTGTAAAGGTTAGATTGTAAATTATGTAAGTATAAGATTAATTTGTAAATTAATAAAGTAAAGGGATGTAATTCGTAAATATTGGAAACTTGAAGGCTAAATGTGTAATTCTGGAAAGTATAAGTGTTTGAATGGCAAAATGATGATAATTTTAATGTGGACCTTAAACTTTGGCAAATTTACACTTATAACCCTGAACTATGAAAACTTGTCATAATTAACCCTGAACTTGTGTAACTTGTTAAAATGAATGTTACTTCCATAATAAGCTAATTAAAGACTTGACTTGAATTATATCACTTGAATCTTGCTAAATGTGGTAACTTACTAATTATGGAAACCTGCTAAAAATAGAAAGTTACTAAAAATAGAAGTTACTTATAATGGGAAGATAACTGAACCCCTTTCGTATTTCTGTCTTCAACTCCTTTAAGTTCAAGGAGGGAGTGATCTTGATCCCTGTCAGCTACTCTTTTGGTGTGCTTGCTATCTGAATAAGGTACAGATATTCTGCTTCTTTAATAAGAGGCCTTCATTCTCTTATGATTCATATTAGGGTTCCCTATACCATTGCTATGTTCCCTTCATTCATGAACTCTGATTATTGAACCATCATGATATTGAACCTTTTGTGATTATGAACCTTTCATTCATGAACCGTTACTTATGAACTTTGCTTATGAACCTTGCTTATGAACCATGATTATGAACTTATGATTGTGAACTTATGAAACAAGATATTGACCTATGCAAGTAAACTAAAAACATGATTCATGATACTTGACCTTTACCCTCAGTTTGATACTACGAGCCACTCACTAGGCATGAGGGTTTCTTGTCCATGTCAGTCGATGCACCGATGGCATGACTCTAGGGTAGGAGAGTGATGACCTATCCCGTCCCTGCATGTTACGTTTATGATTCATGTTTATGTAGAGGCAGATTATGGCCACCTGGGGCGTATGGATGCATCCTAGATTTGTTCATGTTATGCTATGTTATGCATGGTGACTGATGGTGTGTGCGATACACGTCTTTCACACTCCGGGAGCTAGCTACTCCAACCCATGATTGAGGACACCCCTCATATTTACAGGATACTAAGAGGTCTCCCCTCTACATGTTTATGACTATGATGATGATTATGATTTCATGTTATGTTATGGGCTCGTAGTGGATTACTGATTTTCCTTTACCATGTACTCTTACCTTTCCTTTTGATACCATGTATTCATGCTTCCATTCCCTTTTTCCCATGTTATTTATTCATTATACTACTGTTTGTTACGTTATATCTGTTCACTGAGCTCTAGTAGCTCAGCCGCGTTTTCTTTTCCCGCGGCAGGTTTTAGTTGGAAGCTGGGTAAGAGTGAAGAGACTTTTGGACTTAGAAGACCTTGATAGTTATGCTGAAGTAGAAGTCATTAGAAGGATTGCATTTGCAGATTTAGTATTTAGTTTTTGTTTCCTTTGTATCCTTGTGTATTCAGTATTTCATTTGTAACCTTTGAGAATCTTTGTATTACTATTGAATGTATGCTTTGTTTGATATGATATGAAGCCATTAATGTGATACTTCTACCCTTGCGGAGTTGGGGTGTTACAATTATGGTATCAGAGAGACAGGCTGCGATTCGTAATACATTTACCCTTGGCCTGTGTAAGTTAGGACCACTAAGTTTCCCTGTAAGCGCTCATAAGATAACCTATAAGATTTGCTTTAGGATCTCCCTATAGGAACCTAAATTTGACCAGTGAGGAATGGGTAGACTAAGACATATATGTGAGTATCATTTGCTTCCGCGTCACTCTGATTCGTGCCCTTGCCTTTAGTTAAGCCTCATCAAAACTTTTCAGGAGTTAGAAGTTTTGCAACTTAAGCTTAGTAACCAAGTAAGTTTGGAATACCTCGGAAAACCCACCTGGATACCTTACACCATTTAAGTTTCATTTTCAGATTTTGACATCCACCTCCGATTTGTTTGATAAGCTGTTTAACACCTTTCCGACCATGTCGTAAGCCATTCAACCATAATGTGTTCGACACATTTTGTGAATTCATTGCTTATGCTGAATGTGAATATATCGTCCGATACTACTTAACTTTGCATAAATCCGTTACTACTCCTATGAGAATTCTGGTAATTATTAACCATGGATATAGGAAGTTATGTTCCTTTCCTTTGAATGACGAATCTTGTTCTGCCAACCATTTCCTTTGGAAGGATATGATGCTATGTTATCTCTGTATGGATTTGTTAACTGAGCATGATGATGCTAATAACGGATATTCTGTACATCTCACTTTTGACAAATATACGATGTTCGTACTACTGATAATACACGCCCTACTTACTGCTTATGCTAAGAAGCTGAACAAATCCCCACACTTGAATCATTCGTTTATCCATCTCAACACTTTTATTGAAACATGTGCTGGACTTCGATATATGAACTATCCGTCTGATTCGATGACTGTATTCGTTCTATGAATCTTTTGATCTTGACATGTCTTATTGTGTGGTCTTTTATGTATGGACTGGATGACTATTTGTAAAGCTGCCATAGACTACCGTATCTGAAATGTGATCTTAACAATCTATCTTACCCTATTTCGTTATGATGAATCTCTACACCTGAATCTGCTAAAGTTTTGCCACTATGGAAGCACCAACCCTGAACTCATATGATTATCAATTTTCCTGACAACCATTACTATTCACCCTTGGAAAGTTCCGCCATTAGAAATATTCCGTTGTACGAAGATTTTCCGGTATTTCTGGTGTAATATGAATTTTGCTCACCTCAGTGATTCTCTTGAAGTACTCTTGTTGATCTATGAAGAAGAAGTATGTGACGACGTATCGACTATTGTGCACCTAACCGTACCACTATCAGTAATCGTTATCCGTTTTCGCACATCAATGATTGATTTGGTCTTTCTTTTGAAACTTCGTATCTCGTTGCATCGTGTTAAATTTGAAGGGCTGAAGCAGCAACCACAAGAACTTCTAAGAAGGGGGTTAACTAACCGAGAGTAACCTTTGTGAAGTAGTTCAGTCTTACTTTGAAGAAGAAGGAAGGCGACATGAGGTGTATGTGAAAGTTTTTCCCCTAAACGATTTCAGAGACGGTTCTCGCGCTCGTTATAACCTTATGAGTTTGAGTGATGCCAATAGTATTGGCAAAAATGATCAGGTCTTCGTGTCTTTTGGACAAATTGTCATAGTATGACATTGTGTTATGTTCAGAGAACGAAAGAAGAATATAGAGATTATTGATGAGACGACCACTTGTTCTGGAAGAGGAATTTGATTGACATTCAGAAACATTTGTAGACGACAATACCCGGTATATTGTGAAGACAGAGTTTTCCACAGGAAGAACCAAGATCGAAGACAGTTATCAGAGTGAGAAACTTGGTGGAAGAGTAGTAGAAGACGGTAGCGACGAGCATTACCAGGGATGAAGCATATAGGAAGAAGAGAGGAACTGGGATAATACTCAACCATATATTATGCAAACCGTGAAGATTACAGTTCGGGCATCAAGACAACCAGACCGTAGGAGACGAACCATTCAGCATATAATCCGGAGTCAACGACGGCGGTGTTTACCTTAAAAACCTGGAGCTGCGTTAGAAGACCTGTCGAAGAAACGCAATCTTGTTTCCCTAGTCATTTTAGTGGTACTAAGATGAATTGATAGCTGAAGCAGGCTTGCGGATGGAGGGATGCACAGTGATCGTGTCAGAGACTACCGTTACGACGCCACAATATCAAGAAGAGCTGCCGAAGGCTTGAGGAACCAGACCCAAGTTTGTATTTCCTTTTCACCATGAGAGAAGATGGACAAGCGGCAAACTACTCCAACTTGGAAGAAATTTTAAAATTTTGTATATGAATGGACGATTTTTGAAGCGGGTACTGGTGTTTAGACGAAATGATTCTGTGGAGGATGAAGCTATCAACGACGTATTCGTTTCCCCTCAACCTACTTAAATTCCGTTACCTGTTAATGAGGTCCTTTGAATGATTTGGTTCGCTGTTAGTAATTCCGTTCTGTGTTCATTCTGCGTTTGTTGAATAACGATTTGCATGAGAATTTTGAGGAGCTATGGAAGGAATTTTGAGATTTACGAATAAACGGATGATGAAGTAACCACTTATTTTTGGCTGAATGAATTTCGATGAGTTTTGAAGTCTTGGATCTATTAACGACGTACCTGAATTCTGATGGACATTTTCGGATTTTCGTTACTCTTCGAGTAAATTTCGTATTCTTAGTCATGATGTTTGACTTTGGTGACCCTGAGACTGTAGGTGGACTAGGTGGATTTAGATAAGCTGTGTTGTTCACGACTTGAGATAAAGTATGACCATCATGAGGGCATATTTATATGATGCTAGTATTATGACGCCTGATCAACGTGATAATACTTACATCATATAACGTGCACTTGTTGTGGGCATAGGATATTTCGAGAAGTGCCTTAGAACCTTAGAATTTCTGTTATCCGTTTGAGCTCATCCGCGTTTAGTGAGACTTTGGATTCATTCTACCTATCCATTTGATCTGCTGTTCTGGATATTCGACTTGGTACGTTTGGATGCTCGACGAGCGTTTTGCTGATCTCTGCACATCCGATAAAAATCTTAGATTCTATTGTAGGGCCTTCTGCTATTTGAGGATATCTAACAACATGCTTTCTGTCCATATGGATTCGATCTGTTACTATATGAGAATACGCCTCTGTTCTGCTATATGTATACGTTCCGCATTCGTTAAGTCTATTCATTTTTGATCTGCTATGAGTTAAGATATGAGATGTTGGATTCTAAGAACAACAAGATTTGTTTGTTTATGAGAACACCTCTGGAAGGCTCTTTGACGCAGAGACTATTTGAAAAGCAGAAGAGTTACTTTTGCACCACCTCATGGTCATTACGATTCGATGCATTCTCGTTTAATTCGCCTAATCAATTCGATGTAAAC
The DNA here is from genome assembly GCA_021014915.2 of Artemisia tridentata subsp. tridentata. Taxonomy (NCBI): domain Eukaryota; kingdom Viridiplantae; phylum Streptophyta; class Magnoliopsida; order Asterales; family Asteraceae; genus Artemisia; species Artemisia tridentata. The sequence goes on from CP139506.1 coordinate 252,151,456, forward strand.
CCTACGTTTTGTTTGTACCTCTTCCTAGGGATTCGATTATCATCCGCATATTGGTACGTTATCTTTTGGATTCGCACTCAGCATAGTATGTGTCCCTGTTTTGCTTTCGATTCGTTTTATTCCTGACTCTTTGCAAATTTCGAGGACGAAATTTTTCTGTTAGAGGGGAAGAAGTTGTAACACCTAAAATCTGAAAAACATGTTAAAATTACCAAATTACCCCTGCAAGTTTAAAAATTTAATTAAAAGCTTATAAAGTACCGAATCGATCCCAAACTTCGGGTAATGAACAAGATATGATACAAAATAATTTTGAAAACTTCGATTAATATTTATACAAGTTGTGAGATGACCAAAATACCCTTGTGTATGCCGAAAATTTAAATACATAATTATTATTAATTAAAAACCTTTTTAAACATAAAAGTAATTAAGGAAAATACATTTAATTTGGTAAATTAATTCTTGGGCCATTGAAGGCCGGTTATTTGGCCCCATGCCCTCCCCAATATTCGGTCTAACCTAACTTATGTCATCCCATAAATTTATTTCACCTCTAAAACCCTAAAAACAAATAAGCCGCCTCCCTCAAAAATCACCCACACCACATCCGAATTTTCTGAAGCAAGGAGATAATTTTTTGGAGTTCTTAATAGTGCCAAGAAGGTGGTAAAAATAGCCACAAGGTTCTAGGGTCGATCGTTTGGCTGTGGTGATTTAATTAGGTCGAAAAAGTGCAACCGAACCAAAGAAATTCAAAGCGTGTGAATCCATTGATCTAAAATATTTCTGGTATTTTTCTAGCTCTCTCTTAATCACATATAACATGGGAAAAATACTTAAATCGAACCATGCATTGTATTTTGGCCGAATAGAAATTAATGGGTTTATAAACCCTAAAATCGAATTAAATCTAAAAATCTTGTATGCGAATTTTCTGGGTCAGGTTATTATTTTTCATGGCTTCTATGATGATCATATAACATGATAAAAATGGTAGTTCGAATTTTTGAGGCCTAAAAACATGTATTTTGAATTTAAGATAAAACCGGATTTAAGAAATAAAAAGAGAAATTGTGGAAAAATTATTATACCAATCGATCTAGGGTTTTTGGTGGATGAAATCTGGAAATAAAAGTGATATAATGATGATACAATGATGGCCTAATGATTGGGATTGCTAGGGTTTGATTTTGTTAAGGTTTTATGCATACCGATTTGAAAATAATAAGTTAAGGGGGTGTTTTGTAATTATTAAAACTTGTGGGATATTTTTTTAATATTGTATGGACCTGGGAGAATGTGTAAAAATTATAACATGAGGGTCTTATTTGTAATTTTGGCAAGATATGGATTTAATTTGTAATATTAATGTCGAATTGAAAATAAATAAAAATGAGGGACTAAATATGTAATTTCTGGAAACTTGGTGCTGTTTTGAGTAATAAATTATATTCAGGGGGTTATGTGTAATTTTGATAATTTAATGGCTTAATATGTAAATGTTAATAATTAAAGGTTGAAATTGTAATTTATAGGACTAAATATGTAACTTTGATAAATAGAGGGACCTATTGTGTAAATTATGGAAACTTGAAGGAGCTTTCGTGTAACATGCTAAAATAAGTACTCATGGTGTAAAATTGGTAAATAAAGGGTTTAATATGAAATTATAGTAAATTATATAATTCAAATTTGTAATTTAAAAAGTATAAGGACCAAATGTGTAAATTACCAAAACTTTGAGGGCTGTTTGTAACATAATTATATTGAAGGTTAATTTCTGTAATTTGAAGAAATAAAGGGACTTGATGTGTAATATGAATATTGTAAAGGTTAGATTGTAAATTATGTAAGTATAAGATTAATTTGTAAATTAATAAAGTAAAGGGATGTAATTCGTAAATATTGGAAACTTGAAGGCTAAATGTGTAATTCTGGAAAGTATAAGTGTTTGAATGGTAAAATGATGATAATTTTAATGTGGACCTTAAACTTTGGCAAATTTACACTTATAACCCTGAACTATGAAAACTTGTCATAATTAACCCTGAACTTGTGTAACTTGTTAAAATGAATGTTACTTCCATAATAAGCTAGTTAAAGACTTGACTTGAATTATATCACTGAATCTTGCTAAATGTGGTAACTTACTAATTATGGAAACCTGCTAAAAATAGAAAGTTACTAAAAATAGAAGTTACTTATAATGGGAAGATAACTGAACCCCTTTCGTATTTCTGTCTTCAACTCCTTTAGGTTCAAGGAGGGAGTGATCTTGATCCCTGTCAGCTACTCTTTTGTTGTGCTTGCTATCTGAATAAGGTACAGATATTCTGCTTCTTTAATAAGAGGCCTTCATTCTCTTATGATTCATATTAGGGTTCCCTATACCATTGCTATGTTCCCTTCATTCATGAACTCTGATTATTGAACCATCATGATATTGAACCTTTTGTGATTATGAACCTTTCATTCATGAACCGTTACTTATGAACTTTGCTTATGAACCTTGCTTATGAACCATGATTATGAACCTATGATTGTGAACTTATGAAACAAGATATTGACCTATGCAAGTAAACTAAAAACATGATTCATGATACTTAACCTTTACCCTCAGTTTGATACTACGAGCCACTCACTAGGCATGAGGGTTTCTTGTCCATGTCAGTCGATGCACCGATGGCATGACTCTAGGGTAGGAGAGTGATGACCTATCCCGTCCCTGCATGTTACGTTTATGATTCATGTTTATGTAGAGGCAGATTATGGCCACCTGGGGCGTATGGATGCATCCTAGATTTGTTCATGTTATGTTATGTTATGCATGGTGACTGATGGTGTGTGCGATACACGTCTTTCACACTCCGGGAGCTAGCTACTCCAACCCATGATTGAGGACACCCCTCATATTTACAGGATACTAAAAGGTCTCCCCTCTACATGTTTATGACTATGATTATGATTATGATTTCATGTTATGTTATGGGCTCGTAGTGGATTACTGATTTTCCTTTACCATGTACTCTTACCTTTCCTTTTGATACCATGTATTCATGCTTCCATTCCCTTTTTCCCATGTTATTTATTCATTATACTACTGTTTGTTACGTTATATCTGTTCACTGAGCTCTAGTAGCTCAGCCGCGTTTTCTTTTCTCGCGGCAGGTTTTAGTTGGAAGCTGGGTAAGAGTGAAGAGACTTTTGGACTTAGAAGACCTTGATAGTTATGCTGAAGTAGAAGTCATTAGAAGGATTGCATTTGCAGATTTAGTATTTAGTTTTTGTTTCCTTTGTATCCTTGTGTATTCAGTATTTCATTTGTAACCTTTGAGAATCTTTGTATTACTATTGAATGTATGCTTTGTTTGATCTGATATGAAGCCATTAATGTGATACTTCTACCCTTGCTGGGTTGGGGTGTTACATCGATTGTGGAGATAGCTAGTGCCGTTTGTTTCTTGGAGAACCAAGAAGTTAAGCAACAACCCATGAAGGTACAAATGCCACTAGTGCTTTTTCGATCCACATAATCTCTCGAATGTTCAGAGTCAGCATATACTATGGTTTCTATGCTGGTCCCCTTAGGATACCATAATCCTAAGTGCATAGTGCCTTTAATGTATCGGAAGATACGCTTAACCGCTTCAAGGTGAGAAGTTTTGGGATCTTCTTGGAAGCGAGCACAAAGGCAGACACTAAACATGATATCGGGCCTACTTGCCGTTAGGTATAATAAACTTCCTATCATACCTCTATCTTTGGTACTATCTACGGAGCTTTGTGTCCGTAGCTATTGGAGTTTTCATAGGTTTAGTATTTTCTAATCCAAATTTCTTAAGCATTTCTTTAATGTAATTAGATAGATTAAAGAATATTCCATCTTCTAATTGTTTTATTTGGAGTCCAAGGAAGAAGTTAAGTTCGCCCATCATACTCATTTCAAACTCGTCATGCATGATTTTAGAGAATTCATCACACATGTCTTGACAAGTTGATCCGAATATAATGTCATCGACATATATTTGGACGATGATGATGTTTGATTCTTTCTTCTTAGTGAAAAGAGTGTTATCTACCATTCCCATTAAGTATTCATGTTTAATAAGAAAAGCTTCTAACCTATCATACCAAGCTTTAAGAGCTTGCTTAAGAGTTAAGACCATACAAAGCTTTATTGAGTTTATAAACATGCTCGGGTTTCTCAAAGTCAGTGAATCCTGGAGGTTGTGCTTCATATACCTCCTCATTGATGAAACCGTTTAGGAATGCACTTTTCACATCCATATGGAACAACTTAAAGTCTAACGCACAAGCATAGGCAAGTAATATCCTAATGGACTCTAGTCTAGCTAGCTGTGCATAGGTTTCGCCATAATTAATTCCCTTTTGTTGATTATAGCCTTGTGCTACTAACCTTGCTTTATTCCTAGATACAATTCCGTTCTCGTCTAATTTTTTCCTAAATACCCACTTGGTTCCTATTATGGTCACGTACTTAGGTCTTGGTACTAACTCCCAAACATCAGTAGACTTAAATTGATTTAATTCCTCTTGCATTACGATGATCCAGCTTTCATCTTTCAATGCTTCATTGACGTTCTTAGGTTCTATGATTGAGACAAAGCAAAAGAAATTGTCTTTGTCTTGAGCTTGTGATCTAAGGGTTCTTTTGTTTAGATTTCTAATGACGTCGTCTAAGGGATGAGGCGAAAAGTGTACCGCTTTTAAGGGGTCATTTAAGCCCGAAATCGTATTTATTTGATCAAATATTGCCCTAAATCGTTCCTTTTGTCATTTTAGGTACTTTTGAGGAGAAATCTGGAAAAGGAGGCATTTTGGACGTTTTTGGAGCATAAAAGTGAAGAAAACGGCAAAGTCTCAAAATTGTGCTGAAAGTCACCTTTGACGGCGTCAACATTAACTCCAGACGGCGTCATGCTTTGGCAAGAAAAGTTGGATGTGAAATTTACTCATGACGGGCCAGTGAGTTTGCATGAGAATTCTGACGGCGTCACGCTTTAACTAAATCAAGGGCGCCACGGCTTAAATCAAAGAGGGACGGCGTCACGTTATAGGTCCGACGGCGTCAAGCCTTGATAAGCCAGAATGGATTTTTGAAGAACTAAAGAGGGACGGCGTCAAGAAGGTCACCCGGGAACCCTAAAAGCGGCGAGGTGACGGCGTCACAATGCATAAGGTGACGCCGTCAGATGTCAAAGTCTATATATAGTTTTCTAATTTTTTGTCATAAAGGAGAGCTTAGTGTGTGGAATTTTGGGATAAAACCCTAAGACGATTTTAGCTACTTTTTCAGGGCTTCTTGCCTTGAGATCTTCCATGTTTCATTGAAAGATAAGTTATCAATTAATCATTCAATATGTCTATGTGTTGTTTGATTCTATCTTATGCTTGTCTTTTGTTTAACATGTTAGGCTAATTTTATCTTGTGTTTGCTTAGATCTAATGAAACCTAGCTATTGATTATTGGTTGTTAGTGTGTTGTTAGTTGTATTGGATGATTGTTTATCTATGTTAGGCTTGAGAAAACTGGCTAACTTCCTATTCGGTAACTTGCTTGAACGTCTTAAGAAACATGAACCAAATGCGTACTAAAGGTTTTTATGGTTGTATTTAATGCACAAGCGAATTCTAGTGATCCCATGTTAGGAGCTTCCTAGCCGGCTCGACATAGGAGTGAAGTAGGAGCTTGTAGAGTTTGGGGAAGTAAGTACGCCACCCCACGAATGGTATTAAGGAATACACCCGTCATCCACGCGACTAATACACACTAATTAACCGGTAAAAGATAGTTAGGGAGTAAGGAAATCTAAGTAAACACATTTCTCCACACATAAGTTTCTCACCACTTTTCATTTTTGTTATTTTATTTTATTTGCATTTGTAGTAATTTGGGTTAGTTGACTAGCAACTAATTCCGCCCACTCCTTCAAAACCCGAGATTTTACTTGCTTTCATAAAAATATAAAAACATAAAAAGAATCTTCCTCAACCCTTAGACCTAATTAGAGTAGCCTTTCACACCTAACGAACACTATTCCCTGTGGAGAACGATCAATCCCCCGTACTTACCACTACACTATACTACATCGGTCAGGTACACTGCCTGGTGGGGTTGTAAGCCTCTTGAGATCCCTTGAGAGGTAAAACCTGTTGTAAGGTTGCAAAACCCACGCATCAAGTTTTTGGCGCCGCTGCCGGGGAATAGTTATTGTTTAGGTTGAATTTTTATTTCTATTAGGTCTACTCACTAGATTCCTTTCTAGTGAGATTTTTATTTTATTTTTTTTCTAGGTTTTCTTTAGTCTATCTATTTTCTTTGTGCTTTTGTTCGTAACAAATTCTCATTGACTATTCAGTTTGCCATTATGGAAAACGCGAATCCACCCCTTACACCTGGCGAAGTAGCTTTGTTGCGTAGCCAACTTGAGAATGAGATTAGTGAGCTCAGGGAGCTCAGTAGAGCGATTGATATTGAGCTTGATTATGCCTTGAACAACTTAGGGACCGCCATATACTCAGATAATTACTTAGTACGTAATAATCTTACGGTTGATAAGTTGGTTGAGAAAATTGAGGAAGTAAAGGTAGATCCTAGGTTGGATGATTGTTTCAACGAATACCCCACTAAGGAGGAGATTGCTTACTATAACAACCTAGTTGATAACCCTCGACCACCTTTTGTTAGAATTGACCCAAAGATTAAGAGAGGTGATCCCGGGAATGTGAAGATACCATGTATGATTGGGTACCAATACGTTGAGCATGCTTACATTGACTGTGAATCCCCAATCAACGTTATGTCCTCAGGCCTTTATAGCCAAATCATAAATACACCACTTGAGCCTAGGATGGACCCCAAATGTCCAGGCGGAGTTTGCAACTTCGTTGGAAGGATTAAGGACATACATATCCTTGTTGGGAACTTTACCTTTATCACCAACTTCATGATTTTGGAAGATATGGCAAGTGTTGTTGACTGCCGCCTATCTCGCGTTGTGTTAGGTAAGCCATTTATCGAAGCATCCAATTTAAGGTATGACCGTTCGAAAGGCACGGTTCAGTTTTCTAATCACATAGATAGGATCACATATAGGATGCCTTATCGGGTTAAAGAATTTCGTTTTGTGCCTCGATTTGACATGGACAACATTGGTGCGATTGAGGACATCAATGAAGAGGATAAAGAAAAAGGCATGGACCATGTTTGGAATAAGAGAAGCCTTTATTATAAAGATTGCTTAAACCTTGGACCTAAATACAAAATTGATATGGAGGTTGTTAGGATGATTAGAGGGGCAATTGAGAAGCAAAACGGAAAAACGTAGACCCCGTGACTTTGAGTCTAGCTACAAGACTCGTTAATAAAGAAAAGCGCTTCTTGGGAGGCAACCCAATCTTTATTTGTTTTATTTGCTTTGTGTGTTTATTTATTTGTTTGTTTGATTTTATTTGTTTCCGTATGTGTGTTTAATTTTTATTCTTATTGATTCATGTTCAAAAAACTAATTTGTGAAAATGCTTTATTTTGTTTTTAACTTCGTCTTAACTACATATAAAGGTATTTTGCAAAAGATAAGTGTAAGGGAAATCTAAATCGGTTTATTAGAACACATATGAACATGAATCGTAATAATAATAAATGAACATACATATTCGTATTTGTTTGAGTCAAATGCTTGTATCGAGTCATAATGATGTTTTGCAGGATTTCCAGGAAGTAAGGTAAAGGTTTTTCCAGAAATTTTCCGGAAACTTAAAACGAAAATTTTTGTCAGGTCATTTCTGACGGCGTCAGGGATTATAACCTGACGGCGTCAGATTTAATTTCCAGAAATTTTTGAAAATTTTGTTTTCATAAAAAGTTTTTATTAAAATCTCCAACTTATAATCTCCAGGAATCTGCAAAGTTATCATTCCACAAGCATTATATCCTTATATATAGATTTTATCCCGCCGATGTTATGCAGGTTTTCGTGTTTGTTTTCTCAGGATCAACAGGTTATTTTGGACAAGGAAATGTTTTGAATCAAGCTTATGGCGATGCATTAGTCATGGAGCTTCAACATTCTCTTTGAAGGAAGATTTAACCGTGTAATTTCATTATCCAACGAGCGAATCAGGGGAGTATTTGATTTCATTCTTTTACTTTTTCTGTTACATCTTGTTATTTGAACATTAGGGACAATGTTCATCTTAAGTGTAAGGGGAGGGTAAAAGTACGATTTTAGAGAATACAATTGCGCTTGATTTTTGTTTGTTTAATGGTAGATGTGTAATAAAACTGAGAGAAATACTTGTTAAGGTAATTTTAGTGCCAAATTTAAAATTTTTTACAACATATAGGAGTGAAACTTTGATCTTAATGAGCGTCTCACGGATAGGAGTTATATGACTAGCACAAAAACCGTACCACTAAAAAATTTTCCACCCCCAAATATGTGAGGTTCGCCCCTAGAATTGGTAGGAAAAGCATTTATGCTATGATGTGTGTGCCGGTAGCCCTTAGATTCTAGAACTTGCGTTAGGACCATTCCGAGGCCACAAGTGAGACTACATTCGTGTAGTTAGATTTACTACATGATAAGAGGCATTAGGATTAACCCATGTTTTACACCTGTGTTTTTGTTATAATTACATTGGCTACATTGGTCAAGTAATTCTCCCACACCCTTTGCGTTGTACTCATTTTTAGTACACGATACCCCTAGTACACCCCTCAGAGCCTATCTTTTCGTTTCGACCTTTAAGCATTTTACTTAAAGGAAGAATTTGTTACACCCCACTTAAATGTACACCCAAATCGCCTTAGCCTACCTTGTATGCACTCATTTTTAGTGCATTATTGTTACAACATTTGTTTAAACCCAAGTTAATTATCTAATTGATTACATGGTTGCTAAGTCGAGTCATATCCTTGTACATATTGTTTTGGGACGATTGGGACTCATGGGTAAAGTACTAGTGTAATGGAGTAATGGGGAAGAACATCATTTATTACCCCCATATGTGCTAAATGTTTTAAAAGTACTCCAAGTTTTTCAATTATCTTAATTCGAGTCATTAGAATAGTTATTTGTAAAGTTATGTAAAAGTTCAAGTGTAAGGGGATGCAACGCCCCTATGATGTATTGTTTTGGATGGTAGGGTAAAAGTGTATGCAAAAAAAAAAAAAAAAAAAAAAAAAAAAAAAAAAAAAAAAAATTTCAAGAAAAATACAAAAAAAAATGAGAAAAAGAAAAATAGAAAAAACATACGGACTACCATCCCGTTTTATTTTATGTTTATTTTATGTTTATGTTTTGTTATTTTCTTTCATTAGCTTAAGATCGAGTCTAGTCTTGGCTTAGCAACATTGTATAGTACATGTAATTGATCAAGATCTTTAACTCGCCACCAGTAAAATATCCCGTATCCAACCAAACCGTGTTTTCCTTTTCCCTACACCTAACGTTATAACCCATTTAAAAGCCCTCTTTGATAGTTTATCTTAGGTGCTTACGCCTAGTGGAGGAGGTTTTCGATCCTTTCCCAAGCCTATGGTAATCTATTTGCTATGACAGGTAGTGAGAGATATTTTCCGTTTTCATTTATGAGATTTATTTTGATGACACTTGAGAGATGTGAGTATCTAAACACTACTTGTGAGGTGCTAGTATGTAATCTCCGTGCTTATTATGATTGAAGTGGAACGATTATTTGTTGTAATTACTTTTATGTTTGCATTAAATGACCCCTAACTTGTATTTTGATTAGAATAAAAGCGCATTTGCTTGAGGACAAGCAAATCTCAAGTGTAAGGGTATTTGATGAGGCGAAAAGTGTACCGCTTTTAAGGGGTCATTTAAGCCCGAAATCGTATTTATTTGATCAAATATTGCCCTAAATCGTTCCTTTTGTCATTTTAGGTACTTTTGAGGAGAAATCTGGAAAAGGAGGCATTTTGGACGTTTTTGGAGCATAAAAGTGAAGAAAACGGCAAAGTCTCAAAATTGTGCTGAAAGTCACCTTTGACGGCGTCAACATTAACTCCAGACGGCGTCATGCTTTGGCAAGAAAAGTTGGATGTGAAATTTACTCATGACGGGCCAGTGAGTTTGCATGAGAATTCTGACGGCGTCACGCTTTAACTAAATCAAGGGCGTCACGGCTTAAATCAAAGAGGGACGGCGTCACGTTATAGGTCCGACGGCGTCAAGCCTTGATAAGCCAGAATGGATTTTTGAAGAACTAAAGAGGGACGGCGTCAAGAAGGTCACCCGGGAACCCTAAAAGCGGCGAGGTGACGGCGTCACAATGCATAAGGTGACGCCGTCAGATGTCAAAGTCTATATATAGTTTTCTAATTTTTTGTCATAAAGGAGAGCTTAGTGTGTGGAATTTTGGGATAAAACCCTAAGACGATTTTAGCTACTTTTTCAGGGCTTCTTGCCTTGAGATCTTCCATGTTTCATTGAAAGATAAGTTATCAATTAATCATTCAATATGTCTATGTGTTGTTTGATTCTATCTTATGCTTGTCTTTTGTTTAACATGTTAGGCTAATTTTATCTTGTGTTTGCTTAGATCTAATGAAACCTAGCTATTGATTATTGGTTGTTAGTGTGTTGTTAGTTGTATTGGATGATTGTTTATCTATGTTAGGCTTGAGAAAACTGGCTAACTTCCTATTCGGTAACTTGCTTGAACGTCTTAAGAAACATGAACCAAATGCGTACTAAAGGTTTTTATGGTTGTATTTAATGCACAAGCGAATTCTAGTGATCCCATGTTAGGAGCTTCCTAGCCGGCTCGACATAGGAGTGAAGTAGGAGCTTGTAGAGTTTGGGGAAGTAAGTACGCCACCCCACGAATGGTATTAAGGAATACACCCGTCATCCACGCGACTAATACACACTAATTAACCGGTAAAAGATAGTTAGGGAGTAAGGAAATCTAAGTAAACACATTTCTCCACACATAAGTTTCTCACCACTTTTCATTTTTGTTATTTTATTTTATTTGCATTTGTAGTAATTTGGGTTAGTTGACTAGCAACTAATTCCGCCCACTCCTTCAAAACCCGAGATTTTACTTGCTTTCATAAAAATATAAAAACATAAAAAGAATCTTCCTCAACCCTTAGACCTAATTAGAGTAGCCTTTCACACCTAACGAACACTATTCCCTGTGGAGAACGATCAATCCCCCGTACTTACCACTACACTATACTACATCGGTCAGGTACACTGCCTGGTGGGGTTGTAAGCCTCTTGAGATCCCTTGAGAGGTAAAACCTGTTGTAAGGTTGCAAAACCCACGCATCACGTCGTCTAAGGGATGATTTCTAGATTCTTTGATGTTGGTGGTTTCATCTATTTCTATGGTTTCATTCACATTATTTATCCCTAGATTTTTCATGTTATCTACGATGGCGTTTTCTTCATCTAAATCATCATCTACCAAAGGTGATGTTTTAGGTGGGGGAGGACTCTCATCGAAAGTCACGTTAAGCGATTCTTTGACGGCCATTGTTTCCTTATTGAGTACTATATAGGCTTTACTATTTTGTGAGTATCCTAGGAATACACCTTCATAAGACTTTGGGTCAAATTTGGTGAGATAGTCTTTGGTGTTTAGAATGAAGCATTTGCTTCCAATCACTCTGAAGTAATCTAGAGTAGGTTTCCTGCCTCTCAAGATTTCGTATGGGGTTTTTCCTAGGATTGGCCTAATGAGAATTCTATTAAGTATATATGTGGATGTGTCTACGGCATTACACCAGAATTTTTGAGGGATAGATTATTCGTTTAGCATTGTTCTACTCATTTCTTGTAGTGTTCTATTTTTTCTTTCGATTACCCCATTTGATTGTGGAGTGCGTGCAGCTAAGAAATTGTGAGTAATACCATTAGCATCACAATATCTGAATTGCACTTCATTATTAAATTCTCTACCATGGTCTGTCCTAATGGAAACTATGGAACAGCCTAGTTGATTTGGATTTTCTTGCTAAATGTTTTAACTGCTCGAAGGCGTCGGTCTTGTTCTTAAGAAATCTAGTACAAGTGTACCTAGAGTAATCGTCCACTATTACTAAGGTGTAAAGATTTCCTCCGTAGCTCCGTACGGCGGAAGGACCGAAAAGATCCATGTGAAGGAGTTCTAGACATCTAGAGATTGAGACTTGTGACAACTCGTATTTTTAGGTCATAATTTTAAATTTAAAATTTTAATATTCATCCTCGAAAAAGTTACTATTCACTATCGTAGTTTTTACTATTCACTATTTTCCAAAAAATTAAGTTTTACGAGTATTTTTACGCGTAACTTTAAGAATTAAATCGCGTAACCGAGAAACAACATTTTGTGAACAACATATGGACTAGAGTTAGTCTTCATATCGCTAGAACATTGGCAGTATTACCGTTTTCATTTTAGGTCTTACCCGTATTTACATTTCTATTTATTTATATTTATTAAATAAATAAACGCTTTTATACAAATTTTTATTCATGAACAATATACCCGATACTGCCAACAATGGTTCCAACGTATTTTTATACTCATTACAATGTTACAAATATTGTAGAACCATTTTACCCGGTGTTTTAAATTCATTTATTATATATATTCTTAAATATATATATATTTACGATAACTTAAGTTTTTGGCGAAACAATACTTATTTTAAATACCCGATACTTACACAAAATACTTTTCCATAATTTTTACAACTTTATTACATTCTATTTTATCCCACTAAAATTTATTTCTGGCTAACTTAATACCTAAATATATATAATACATTATATGTACAAAACATCTAAGATATTTATGAACAAAGAAACACAAGGCCATCCCTTCCCCTCCTCCATATTTTTGGCCATACCCCCCCCCCTCCTCCCCTTGTTTTCAGCCAACAACCCCCTCCCCATTGCTTGTCTTGACCAAAATTCAATTAATACAAATACTAACTCAATTTATATATATTAAATTCTAGATATTTTCCCTATAAATAGCAAACAACTAGCACATTTATTTTTACAAGATTAAAACACACAAACTCTCTCAAAAACTCTCTAGTTTTTGGCCATGGAGAGAAAACAAGGAAGAAAATGTGATTTTTGCTTAAAAGTGGTTATTTCGTGCTTATTCGGGTTTATAAACTAGTTACAAAAAGTTTTGGAGTAATTATTCGGGTTATAATGTCTTGCTTCTACCAATAATCCATCATCTTCAAGTAAGATTAAAAATCATTTTTATACTTTTACATATGTGTTTTATCCATTTATTATGCTCATCTATACATTTATAAAGTTTAAATCCTTATTTAAACTCATTTAATCACATATATCACCTATATACATGTTTGTGAATTTTTATGATGAAATCAAGTTAATATAAGTCTTACAAAATTATTGGTTGAGAGAAATGAGTATAAGCAAGCCTTGGAACATTTTTACTTTGATCTATATATGAGTATATAATTGTTTTACTAGGTTTTTAGTCAATTATTCTAGATCTACAGTTTATTATGTTGTCATGACTATTTTTGAACTATATGTTGAATGAAGAAATTGGTGGAAGAAATTAGGATGGATTTGGAGTTGATTTGAGAGATTTTAGCTTAGAAAAATTGATTACTTAAAATAGGCACGGAAGCGCTGCCAAAATTTCTAAATTTTAGAAAATTAAGTTATTTTTACAAGATTTAGTTAAAGAAATAGAAAATATATTTTTAAACGAAAATGTAGTCATTTGAATGGATTAAAACGGATTTGTAACGAAAAAGATACGAGTTTTCTAAACATATTATCGATAACTATTTTTCATAAAATATAATAGATGCTGGATGGATTTTCTACGTAGTAAAACTGAGCTTTAAAAGATAAACCGAGTCCCCGAGGCCTCAAAATATATTAGTATACTTAAATACCTTCGAGGGGATAGGTAGAAATTTGAAAACCGAGCCATAACGAAGAAGTTGTGACTTAACGAAGTAACGACAAAAACTATTATTTTGATAGCTTTTTCATATAGGGAATAGTACCCAGTTTTTATTCTTAGAAATGGGTTTTTGACACTTTAGGTGCGGTTTTGGATAAAATGTCATAAATGAAAGTTGTGGTGTTTTGGTCACATACTTTAGTCGAGTCAGAGACTTTTCAAGATATACATTTCCGAAACATTTATATAGTAATTACGATACATAGTTGTTAAAAATTTCAAAAATATTATATTTTGACTATCGCTTAGAAATACCAAGTGACGTTATTTTTATAACTAAACTCACAAACAAACATGTACGGGTGATATAACTTTCATAAATTGCATATACGACATCATTACCCGACCTAAGACATACTACTACTTTAGGTTGCGGATAGAGTATCGCACTTCGACTTTTCGCGCACACATTTGCTAGTATCATATTACCACTATTTGAGGTGAGTCATAGCCCCACTTTTACTCGTTTAATTTCTTTATAAACTCTTGGGGGAGAATACATGCTCAATTACTTTCTTTTGGACACAAGTACATTGAACATTTATTGATTGCCTAAGTTGTTGTCGTTTGCCATAAATTCCCCACAATCATGAACCGTTAATTACTTTGTAAGCGCGAATGTTGTGTATAGATCTATTGGGGGTAAACTCCCCCGTCCGGGTTGGTCGCTCCAATTGGTCAAACGGACGCATTTCATTTGATGTCGTATAGGTGTTTGGCAAAGCACCTGTTTGGGGTGATAACATGAACTAATTGTTAAGGCTTTGGTGTCATGAGCTTAGTGCATCAGTAATACCTTTCATGAACATATTTGGAATACATTGTCGTTGAAATCTTTTGGTCCATACATAACTTGTTGTTTACTTAAACCTATGAACTCACCAGCTTTATGCTGACCCTTTTAGCATGTATTCTCAGGTGTTGATCTTTACTACAGCACAACCTAATGTTGGAGGCGTTTGGCATTGGCACGGTCATAGACTACTTTGATATATTTGGGACCACTTGTTTACTTATATGGGCCCTATTTCCGCATCAAATTAAATGTTGTGAACTTATTTACTATGATAATGTAACTATTTTTCTAAATGGATAAGGTAAATCCGTTTTGTATTCTTAGGTTTATGGCTAGAGTGAGCGTGTTTTCCAACTTTACAAGCGTTACAAAAATGTTGGTCAAACTTAAGTTAAGGAAGATTTCTAACTAAATCCTTAGAAGCTAATGATTGCAACAAACTCATATTTGCGTGACCTAATCTTCTATGCCACAAGGTAGAGTTATCGCTAACCGTAGCCAAACATATATTGTTACTAGATTCATTACTTATCTTCATGACATATAGATCACCTTTCCTAATGCCCTTGGAAATGACTTTTCCATCCTTTATGATTTCACTACCTTCTTCGGAAAAGATTACCTTGCACTTATTGTCACATATTTGACTAATACTTAAGAGATTAAAACCTAAGTTATCTACATGTTCAACATTAGTGATAGTAAGAGAATTATTTGTGATCGTACCTTTGCCGATGATATTAACTTTGAGTTTACTACCAAAAGTGACATTACCTCCGTTGCATGATTGATATGATGAGAATAGCTTACGATTTCCCGTCATATGATTAGTGCATCCACTATCTTTGATCCATTCGTCGGGCTTCAAGTCAATTCACAAGCATATCTCTTTTGAAGTTCCCAGCATTAGACATGCTTCGTTTTTGGCATCTTCGTCGCTATCACTCCAAGCGCCACTTACGTATGCCTTTTGGTTCTTGTCTTTCATTTAATGAGGACATTCTCCTACTAAGTGTCTTAGATCACCACATCCAAAGCATCTTCTTTCACCCGTACTATATTTTTCATCACGACCCTTTTAGGGTGCTTTCTTTTCATCTCGCGGTTGTCTTGCATATCTACATCTTCACTTAAAGAACTTTTTGAAGTCTCTAACCGCCATGGCATACTCTTCATCTTCACTTTCCGAACTTGAGTCTTCATCATCACTTAATTCCTTTTTAGCCTTTAAAGCAAGTGATCTCCTTTCTACTTTGCTTTTGACTATCTCGGAATCATTTTTGATGATTAACTCATGAACCTTTAGATTACCGATGAGCTCATCTAGTGAGAGTGAGGCTAGATCTTTGGATTTTTCTATTGCCGTGACCTTTGCTCTCCAATTTGGATGTAAAGCCCTGAGAAATTTCCTAACACAACTCTTCACAGAAACACCTTCATCAAGTCCCTTTAGACTAGTAATAATAGTATTAAATCTAGCAAAAGCACTATCTATAGATTCCTCTTCAGGAATGGCGAATTGTTCATATTGTTGAACAAGAAGATCGATCTTGTTATCTTTGACTTGATTATTACCTTGATGAGTGACTAACCAAGTTTTTCAAATATCTTTAGCCGTATTACACATAAAAATTCTTTGAAATTCCTTTTTCGGTAAAGCATTATAAATAACCATTTTTGCTTCATCGTTTTTAGCCAATTTCTTTTTAAGGTTTTCACTTTGTTTATCATAAGGAACTATTTCATCCTTTTTAGTTTCAGGGTTTTGTTCAATAGGTTGAAAGTCACCCATAGTAATAACATGCTAAAGATCAAGATCTTTTGATTTCACATAAGTTTCAAATCTAGTTTTCCAGTAAATGAAGTTATCAGCTTCGAAAAGTGGTGGTCTTTGCATAGATTGCCCTTCTTGATATTTTTCAAAATCCATTGATCGATTCAAGTTTTAAAATACAGTATACTTTAAAAATCTTGACTGACCTTCTTTGATACCAATTGTAGAAACTAGAAGAGGGGTTGAATAGTTTCACCGTTTTAATTACGTTTTCAAAAATCTTTTTCAAGTTTGATTTGAAATATTTTTTGATTCGAATCTTATGTGATACCAATACAACAATTAATGAACACAATTATAAACAAGTAAGTAAAGGTAGGGGAAGAAACGATCAAACCAGGACATGGAGATTTATAGTGGTTCGGATACGAAGCTCACTCTTCGCCCTACTCCACTCCTCGAGTCTCACACTCGAGTGTTTCACAAACACTATATCAACACGCTCCTTTATGGCGGAACAAACTGTACACCAAAGCTTACACCAAGTTTAACGACACTAAGTGGAATGTTGAGTCCTAATCCTAGCTAGAACCAATCTACACAAAAGCCTACGTGCCTACACAATTCGAACCATCACCTAGGCCGAATCAAAACAATACACAATTCCGAGCTTGCACTCAAGTTGGATTACACACAAGAATTAAGATACGAAGAATGGAGGTTGAGGAGAGATCCGTAACAACGGTTTATGAGGTGAAAGACTATTTGTTGGGAATTAAGCTAACAGTTAGTACTGCCAGGCTTATAGTTTCAACTGGTGCATGGTAACACTAGCAGTACTAACTGCCAGTACAAACTACTTTGTACTGCTTATGTTTTGTAAACGTGTAATAGGATAAGTATGGAAAGGATTTAGTGAATATCCTATATAGTTAGAGTTATACTTATCTTGTACAGGAATCCTTGGTCTATAAAAGGATATCCTAGGTTAGGTTTTATATACATTCGTACGTATATCTTTTGTTAAGATTCAAGGTTGTAAACCCTAGTGATAAGTCAAGATACCTCGTATTATTGATAATAATATTGAATCGTTTTGGTTATACTTTATTGTCTTTATTGTTCATATACATAAACACTGTTCCATTCATATACAATACACAATATCTTCTAAGTACTAGCTAGTAAATTCCACGTGCTAGTTAGTATTACTCAAAGTATCTATCTAACATAAGGCGTGTGTTTAGATCCTCTCAAGTGGTATCAGAGCCAGGTTCTGATACTTTAAATTAGAAGATCCAAGAAGAACTTTCTCTACAAGGAAGATGGACATGGAGACAACAACCCAAACCAATGCTGCTGCTAAGTTGCCCATTCTCAAGCCTAATAAGTTTGATATGTGGAGGCTACGGATTGAACAATACTTCCAGGTGCAAGACTATGCACTTTGGAAAATCATAGAAGATGGGAACACATTCAAGCCTACAACCACTACAACTGTAGTTGAGGGTAAGACTGAAACAAAAGTGCAGACAAAGCCATTGACTACTGAAGAGAAGGCCCAGTACAAGTGTTGGGCTATAAAATTCAAAGTACTGCTACTCAAGTCAAAGTACTGCTATTCGATTAAAGTACTGCTGCTCGTTAAAGGACTGCCATGCAAATAGTTTAAGGACTAATGTGTAATTCTAGAATATTCGTATTAGATTAGAGTTATAATTAGAATTTACTTGTCGTTCAAGTATTGTAAGCCGACTAGGGTTTTCCTTGTGCCTATAAAAGGATCCCTAGGTTGGCATTAGAGATATATGTGTTTTAGAGAGACAAGTATATGCGATTAGTGATATACGATTATTAGAGTTTAGAGTTTGTTAGTGAATCTGTGTAAGAAAGCAGGTTCAAGGTTTTAATAATATTCAAAGTCGTTTATTTAATTCTTCTTAGCTTTGTTGAAGTAGATTCCGCATACTTAGCAAAGTATATCAGTGTTTCACTATTAATAGTTTTGAATTCATTCAAAGTTGTTAAACCGTAGACAAGCTACAAGTTAGTTTGGTCAGAGTATATCGATCCAACAAGTGGTATCAGAGCTTGTGTGGAGACTCTGATTAAGAAGAAACCCTTAAAACCGATTTATCAACAAACCCTTAACAATGTCGACTGAAGCTGCACCTATCCCATCCATCACCTCACTTAGAATTCCTATCATCAAGAAGGGAGAATATGATCTCTGGAGCATGAAGATGAGACAGTACCTTGCTATTACTGACCATGCTCTATGGGATGTAATTGTCAATGGTAATGTTGTTCTTGATGAACCTCTACAAATTGAAGGACAACCCAAACCACCTCAACCACCCTTACCAGCAGCTACAAAGAGAAATCAAGATAAGGCTCTCAACATACTGCTGTCTGCTATTCCTGATGGTCACCTATTGAAGTTTCATGATGCTAAGGATGCAAAACAATTATGGGCTGCTATCAAGACAAGATTTGGAGGTAATGATGCTTCAAAGAAGATGCATAGAAACTTATTGAAGCAGCAATTTGAAACCTTCACTGTTGGTGAAAGAGAAAGTCTTGATGCTGCCTATGACAGATTCCAAAACCTACTTAGTATGCTAGAACTATATGGAGCAGAGGTATCTGTTGAAGATGCAAATTTGAAGTTCTTAAGGAGTTTGCCATCTGTCTGGCATGTGGTTGCTACTATGATTAGAGGCCAACCTGGATTGGAGTCTATGGACTTTGATGATCTCTATAACAATTTGAAAGTCTACGAGCAAGAGATGAATGGTCACAGTTCTCAGAAAACTCACAACATAGCTTTTGTATCTTCTGAAAACAGAAGCAGTACTTCCACTAAAAGTACTGCTTATCCTTCTCAAAGTACTGTTGGTGATTCACAGCATGTTTGCACAACCACAACTACCCCCAACCCATCACCAACAAACAACACCAATTCTGATGAAATTGTATGTTCCTTCTTTGCACAACAAGCCACTTTACCTGTTACCTATCAAGAAGACTTGTTGCAGATTGAAGAAGATGCTTTAGAAGAGATTGACATAAGATGGCAAGTAGCTATGATCACTGCTAGGATCAAGAAGTTCATGAACAAGACAGGAAGGGGAATTGATTTCAAAGCCAAACAAGGTATCACTTTTGACAAATCTAAGATTGAATGTTTCAATTGTCAAAAGCTTGGACACTTTGCAAGGGAATGCAAGTTTGCAAAATATCAGGCAAACAGGATGATTGAACAACCCAAGGTTGAAAGAAAGGAGGTTCCTATTACTGAATCACAACCAAAAGCTTTGGTGGCTCAAGAAAATTTAGCAGAAATTGACTGGAGTGCTGAATTTGATGATGAACCTGTAACCTATTCTATGGTTGCAATGGAAGAGTTTGATTGGGGCACAGCTTTTGATGAGGAACCTGGATATGCTGCTTTGGAATTAAGAGATGGTCTTGGAAGCTTTGACTGGAGCATGGAGGATGAAGATGAACCTGTTCAGATTGCTATGGTAGCCACTTCACCAAGTTCATCCAATGTCTCTGAGGTATGCTCTAAGTGTAATGATGTTTATCAAAAGTTGCTTAAAGATTATGTGACTGAAAGAGATAATTGTAGAACAGCTAGGTCTGAGGTAGCTGGTTATCAATTAACTTTAGAGTCAATGGAAGCCAAAATTTTAACACATGAAAATAATGAAATTGCTTGGGCAGAAAAATATGAGCAACAAGATTACCAATTGAAATTAAGTGAATGGAAGTTAGGATGTAAGGTGTCTGAATTAGAAAAGATTACTAAGGAAAGAGATACTTTGTTAGAAAAACTTGGTAGTATTAAACAGGCTGGTCTATCACATGTTCAATTTGTTGAAAAACAAAGAGTAATAAACAGTAGAGCTGGACTAGGTTATGGTGAAGCTAGTAGTTCAGATGAGACCTCACCTAGTGATAAGGAAGAAACTCCACCTAGTGCTAAGGAAGAGATTCCACCTAGTGATGATGACCTTACAAGCTCAGAAGAAAACACATCTAGGAATGAGGAACCAATTAGTGAATCACCTCCTGAGTTTAAGAAAGATAAGGAGTATCACTCAGTTCCTCCACCCACTGGTCAGTTTCAACCTCTTAGGACAGATGTTTCTCGTTATGGTGTAGACAACCTAGAGTTTAGGAAGAAGCTTAATGGTAGAATTAGTTCTGAGAAACCTAAGAATGATTTTCAAAGGGGTAATGATCAAAAGTTTCCTACAGCCTTTCAAAAACAAGCAGTACCTCCAAAAACTTTTCAAAGTACTGCTGGACATTCAGCAGTACCTCCAAGAGAAACTTTTCAAAATACTGCTTACTACAGGAAACCTTTTAATCATGTAAGAGGATTTGGGAATATGGAGAGAAAGTTATGTTATGTATGCTATAGTCCTGATCACTTGATTAAGCACTGTGACTTTCATTCAGAATACTTAAGTCAGTTTCCAAAGAATAGACCTCCCACCCATAAGCCAAGAGAGACTAGACCAGTTTGGAATCACTCACATAGGGTCAACCATAGTAACTTCTCAAAAGACTATAGGTACCCTCACCAGAAAAGAATGTTTTCCAAATCACCAGTACCTTCACAATCTGATAAGTCTCAAGAAGTACCTTCTCAAAGGACTGATAAGTTTTCACCCACTCATGGTACTGCTCATACTTTTTCACATAGAAGACCTAAGAGATTCAATTCATATAAAAGGTCTTCCACCTCAAGCAGAGTACCTAGCTCAGAGAAACCTAAGGTCAAACGAAATTGGGTTAAGAAAGAAAGTGCTGATGGGGAACAAGAAGTACTTTCATCAGATAAGGGTGAAACAGGGAGTGTTGTTGATATTGCAACACAGGACATGGGACCAACTCAAATAATCATTGACCATGCCTTTAAAACCAGTGGAGATTACATACTGAAGGAATTCAAGTATGTCACTCCACAAGGGGAACACAAGTCAGTAATGGCTTGGGTTCCTAAAAGAAACTAACCCTTTTCTTTAATGTGCAGGGCAACCCAGAGGAGGAGCTTAAAGATCATATTATTGTTGATAGTGGTTGCTCTGGCAGCATGACAGGGGACAAGGAGATCCTGTCAGACTTTAAGGCATATTATGGAGGAAGAGTTGCATTTGGTAATGATCCTGATGGAGGAAGAATCACTGGCAAAGGAACAATCAAGGCTGGATGTATCGATTTTGAGAATGTTAGATATGTGAAGGAGCTCAAGTTCAATCTATTGTCAGTATCTCAGATTTGTGACAAGAAGTACCCAATTCTGTTTACTGATACAGAATGTCTCATTCTCTCACCTGAGTTCAAATTTGTTGATGATCACTTGGTGACATTGAGAGTACCAAGAACCAATGATGTATACAGTTTAGACTTAAAGAGTCTCAATTCTGCTGGAAGAGCAACATGTTTAGTAGCAAAGGCATCATTGGAAGAAGCACATCTGTGGCACAGAAGACTAGGTCATGTTAATTTTAAGAACATCAACAAGCTGGTCAAAGGAAATTTAGTTAAAGGTTTACCTTCCAAAACATTCAAGGCTGATCATTCATGTTTGGCTTGCAAGAAGGGTAAACAACATAAAGCTTCATGTAAGAAGCTTGGGGAAAGAGATATTAGAGAACCTTTGGAGTTGCTACACATGGATCTGTTTGGACCAGTTTCAGTAGAGAGTTTAAACAAGAAGAAGTACTGCTTGGTTGTGACAGATGATTGTAGCAGATTTAGTTGGGTCTTTTTCTTGGGATTCAAAGATGAAACCTTTGATGCTATTCATGACCTGATAGTAGCCCTTGAAAATCAATTAAGACTCAAAGTAAGAGGTATTATATGTGACAATGGAACAGAATTCAAGAACAAGCATATGGATGAATTCTGTGCCAAGAAAGGTATCAAGAGAGAGTTTAGCATTGCTAGAACACCACAGCAGAATGGTGTTGCAGAAAGAAAGAACAGGACTTTGATAGAAGCAGCTAGAACAATGCTTGCAGATTCCCAATTACCTATTCTCTTTTGGGCTGAAGCCATAAGTACTGCTTGCTATGTGTTGAATAGAGTTTCAGTAACTAAACCTCAGATGAAGACACCTTATGAGTTACTCATGGGAAAGAAACCAAATATTCGTTTTCTAAAACCTTTTGGCTGCTCTCTGACTATTCTAAATACCATTGACTCTCTGGGTAAATTTGATGGTAAGTCAGATGAAGGATATTTATTGGGATATTGTACAAATAGCAAAGGATTTAGAGTTTATAACAGGAATACCAGAAAGGTACAAGATTGTCTTCATGTTGAATTTTTGGAAGATAAGGAAACTCAGAAAGGTAAAGGTCCTGATTGGATGTTTGATCTTGATCTCAAGCTCACACCATCTATGAATTATGTTCCTGTTAGAGAAGAGAATCAGGCTAATTCCAAAGAAGATGATTCACAGTACATTGTTCATGGAGTCAATGTTACACCAGAAGATGTTCCTGACAAAGAACCTGAAGTTACTGTTGAGGAACAAAGTACTGCTCCACAATCTAATATAGTATCTGATGAAGATCAAGCCATACAAGAAGAGCTTAATAGGATGCTTTTTCAAGAAACTATAGCACAATCCTATGAAGATGAACAAAGGAAGGCTTATGAGGCTGCAAAGAAAAAGAGTAATTTTCAAGATACTGCCCACAGTACTTTAGATCAAAGTACTGATGATCCTTTTGACAGTACTTCTGATGTATTAGAGCAATCAAATTGGAACAATGTTGATGATTCCAATGTTGATGATGATGATTTAGTTAATGCTAACATTCCTGGATTAGAAGAAATTGATGATGAGCTTATTCAAGAAGGTATTTTCTCCAATGAAGGAATTGATTTTACTAACTTAGAGTCTGATCTTCCAGTACCACCAACTCCTACATTGAGAATTCATAAAGCTCATCCTCAGAGTAACATTATTGGATCACCCTCTTCAGGAGTGGTTACAAGGAACAAAGTTAAAGGGCTTTCTAAGCAACATACTGCTTTACTTAGCTTTGTCTACAAACAAAACAGGATGAATCACAAGGATCAACAAACATGCATGTTTGCTTGCTTTTTATCTCAAGAAGAACCCAAAAAGGTAGCTCAAGCTTTAGCAGATGAAAGTTGGGTTGAAGCCATGCAAGAGGAGCTTCTACAATTTAAGCTTCAAGAAGTCTGGGTATTATGTGATTTACCAGATGGCAAAAGAATCATTGGTACAAGATGGGTTTTCAGAATCAAAAGAGATGAAAGAGGGAATGTTATCAAAAATAAAGCTAGATTGGTTGCACAAGGATATCGCCAAGAAGAAGGAGTGGATTATGATGAAGTATTTGCTCCTGTTGCAAGGATAGAGGCAATAAGGTTATTTCTTGCCTTTGCATCATACATGGGATTTCCTGTCTACCAAATGGATGTGAAAAGTGCTTTCCTTTATGGCACAATTTCTGAGGAAGTTTATGTTAAACAACCTCCTGGTTTTGATGATCCTGCCCATCCAAACAAAGTCTACAAAGTGATCAAGGCACTATATGGCCTTCATCAAGCTCCCAGAGCTTGGTATGAGAGACTCTCAAATTTTCTATTACAACATGGTTATAGGAGAGGAGCAATTGATAAGACTTTGTTCATCAAGAGGGATAAGAAAGATATTATGTTAGTCCAAGTCTATGTGGATGATATTATCTTTGGAGCCACAAAGAAGTCTATGGTGAAAGAATTTGAAGATCTTATGCAGAAGGAGTTTCAAATGAGTTCTATGGGAGAATTAACCTTCTTTTTGGGTCTTCAAGTTAGACAAACAAGAGATGGAATCTTCATTAACCAAGAAAAGTATGTTGCAGACATACTCAAAAGATTTGATCTTCCAAATCTCAGGCCTGCCACCACACCCATTGATAAAAATAAACCTCTAGGCAAGGATGAAGATGGACAAGCTGTGGATGTCAAGCTTTACAGATCTATGATTGGTTGTCTTATGTACTTAACTGCATCAAGACCTGACATCATGTTTGCTGTTTGCTTATGTGCAAGATTTCAGGTTACACCCAAGGTTTCCCATATGTATGCAGTCAAGAGGATTTTTCGATATCTCAAGCATCAACCAAAGTTAGGATTATGGTATCCTAAGGAGTCACCTTTTCACTTAGAAGCCTTTTCAGATAGTGACTATGTAGGGGATAACTATGATAGAAGATCAACCTCAGGAGGATGTCAATATCTTGGAAGAAGATTAGTCTCCTGGCAATGTAAGAAGCAAACCATTGCTGCAACCTCCTCTACTGAAGCAGAATATGTTGCTGCTGCAAGCTGTTGTGGACAAGTTTTGTGGATGCAAAATCAACTCTTGGATTATGGATTCAATTTCAAGAATACTCCTATCAACATTGATAATGAGAGTACCATCTGCATTGTGAAGAATCCTGTTTATCACTCCAAGACCAAGCATATTCAGATTAGGCATCACTTTATTCGAGATTGTTATGAGCACAGGCTTATAAATGTGGTTAAGGTTCACACAGATGATAATGTAGCTGATCTACTCACTAAGGGATTTGATGTTTCAAGATTCAACCACTTAGTTGTGAGCATTGGGATGATTAACTACTAGGCTACATTTGAGGGGAGGCTTTAGTATTAGTTAGTATACTTTCTATTCGGTCTTAATGAAAGTATTGGTTTTAATAGTTTAGTTTAGCCTATATGTTGTATTTGAGGGGAGGCAACATTAGCTATTAGTTAGAACTTAAGCATGAATCTTTTACAAGTTCTTGGTTTTAGTTTGGAGTATCGATTGTGGATAACAAGATGGAACGTACTGCTTTGTTGCTCAAAGTACTGCTTCAGCAACGTACTGCTTACGTGGACGTACTGTTCCAACGGTCAAAAAATTGTGGGGCTCACGGTTAATTAATTCCTTACGGCGGAGATAATAAGTTAATCCAAACGGTAACTTTATTATTAAGAGTTTGATTTATTTTCATCCTATTTAAAGAAACTCACTCCTATTTCCCCGCCTTTTTACGTATTTGAGATCCCTCATTCGCTTTTACACCACAATCTTTTTATCAAAACACACACTCAAAGCGAATTCTTCTCTACCAACTCATCATGGCTAATCGCCTTACTGTTAGCAAACATAATATGATCGCTAATTTGGACAAGACAAGGGATAATCTTGATTTTCATGCGATCATTGATTTCTTAACTGGGTCTTCCATCAACTACTCTATTTTAGTTGACCCTGATGTTATTGGTCCCTGGATGCAAGAATTTTGGGCTACTGCAACGAAAGAAGATGATTCGTTGATTAGGGCTACGGTTGCTGGACGAGCTATTAGGATTACTGAGGCCACGATTAGGGATGTGTTGATGTTTGATGATGAAGGGGGGGCTGTTCGTTTTGAAAAACAAGTGCTTTGGGACACTTTAAGTGATTTAGGTTATGAAGGCGATCTGACGAAGCTTACTTTTCAAAAGCTTTTGTTTTGTTCTCATTGGAAGTACCTAATTCACGTTCTACTTCATTGTTTGAGTCCCAAGCGTACTTCTTTTGATCAATTTGGTCAAAATATTGCATCTGCATTAGTGGGTTTAGCTACCGATCGAAGATTTAATTTTTCAAGACTCATTCTGGATGGTATGCTTACACATATTAGTAATGGTTCACCATTTTTGATGTATCCAAGGTTTGTTCAGTTATTCTTGAACAATCAACTTGAGGATGTCCCTAAACCTCAAAGTTTTTTACCCACTGTCAAACTTCCATCAAAGGTGTTTACTTTTCTATCTAAACAAAGTGCAAAGTTTTCTGGAACCAACACACCTTTGACTGCTCATATATTGGGAGTTGCACAAGTTGTTAGAGATGTAGAGCAAGAGCAAGAGCAAGAAGCAAATTCTGAGTCAGCAAGCCAAGAGTCTCCAGTTTCTAGAGAAGTTAGTATTCCTCAACCTACTGCTTCTCAACATACTGCTTCTCCACATTCTGTTACTAGGGAAGGTACTGCTCCTATGGACATTCCTACTCATGAGGAGTCAGACCAAGGTATGAATAATCCACCATCTCCTATTGCTGATTCTTCCACAAATGTGTCTAAGCAATTTGAAGAAGAAGAGGTAGAATTGGACAATTATGCTTTAACAAGGGAGTTAAAGAGGCTGAAGAAGGAGAGTGAGGCTCAAGCTGCTAGGATAGACAAATTAAAGACTAAGTTTCAAAAATTGAAGAGGTATGTTTGGCCACTTGTTCAACACCATAGATTATGGGTGAAGTCTCAGAAGAAAAGTGGTAGGATACCTACAAAGATTTCTAAGAAGAAAAAGTCTAAGAAGCAATCTTCATTCCAAATGGGGAGGAATTTAGAGAATTTGAATGAAGATGATGCTGGTTGAATGAAGATGATGCTGGTTTTGAACAAGATGCTGGATTTATGGATGATACTCAGAGGACACCACCTGAAAATATTCCTCAAGATACTGTTGAGAGGAAGAGTGATGAAACAGAGCAAATAAATTTGGAAGAAGCTACTGTTGAAGTGAGAAGTGGTGATACTGAGGAAATAAACTTAGAAGGAGCTGAAGCTGAAAGTACTGCTCAAGAAAGTACTGCTCAACAAGGTACTGAAAGGCAATTCATTGTTACACCTAGAACCTTAGATTTTGAAGAGGATATTGGTCCTTCAATTCAAGTTCAAGAGGAAGTAGGTCCTTCTAAACAAGCTCAGGAAGAAGATGATATAGCTCATACTAACAGTGATGATGAAACAATTGCTGATATCATGCTTAATATGTCAAGTCAAAGAGGTATTAGTATTCATGAGGTTGAACAACAACATCATACTTCTTCTCAACCTGCACAAGAGATAGATCCAAAAGATAAAGGTAAAGGGATCTTGGTAGAAAAGAAGAAGAAGAAGATGACATTGGCACAGTTAAGACAAATTCAGGTTGCCAAAAATGAGGAAGCAGCTAGAATATTACAAGCAGAGATAGATGCTGAAGAATCAAGAAAGGATGTTCAATCAAAATGGCCAATTAGTAAAGCTAGAGAAAGGAATGATATGATGGCTTATCTGAAAGGTCAAGGATACACAGGTTTAGTTAGATTAACATATACAGAGATGAAGGATCTGTATGATGCTGTTAGAGAAGCTATTCAAAGAGATCTTGCAGGCATTATTTCTTTTGAAGATGACAAGCTTGAAGATAAAAGAAAGGAAAGAGCTGCTACAAGAAGCTCAAAGAGGAAAAGAGTTACTGATGAACAGCCATCAAAGAAGTTCAAGGAAGCTGTTGAATTAAGAACAGACACAGTTGATGAGCTCAGAAATTATCTTAGAGTTGTTGACTTTGAGAATCCAAAAGAAGATTCTGATAAGAAGTCCAAGATATCTACTTTTTCAGTTGTAGAATCTAAAGAAGGAGATTATCTAATCTTTCATAGACAAGATGGAAGTTTTAGAGTGTTTAATTCATTATGGGATATTCTACATCTGATTGATAGAGATGATATGCTTCAGTTATATCTCCAAGTGCAAACTTATTTTGAGCATATTCCACCACAAGGAATAGGTTTGATATTGTTAGGAGATCTCACAACAATCTGGGAGACAGAGGAGTCTAAGGACAGTGCTTTGTGGGAAAATCAAGACAACTGGGAGATTAACAGATGGAGATTCTTTGGATCAGTTGGGATACATGTTTTAGAGTTAGAAGATGGCACTATGATTCATATGCTAGCAGAACAAAGATATCCACTCACAAGAGATCTGATGATCAGAATGCTAGAGCATGGAATGGAAGTGGAACAAGAGGATGAAGTAGCATTGATGGTCATAAAATTATTCATCAAGTGGACTACTGAATTTGAAGATTAATGCATAACTACTGGTATGGTTTCATTATTATATAAATCTTTTGAAAAATAAAGTACTTTCTTCAAAGTACTGCTGGTCAGACAGTACTTTCTCAAAGTACTGCTTGCAGCATAAAACCAGTAAAGTCTTTTGATAAAATTAGTAATTTTTGATAAGTGCAAAAACATTTTGAAGCACAAAGATTAAACAGCAACAAATGGTTTTGAAAGCAACAGCATGGTGTTAGTACTTGTACTACACAACAAATGGTAATCAACTCACCATGTTTAATAAACAAGAAAGAGTTTGACTCATCATGAGGGTACGGCTCTGATGTGATTATCAAATCCGTTTTTAGTTGGCAATTTACTAAAAATTGTATGGTTTTCAACTTACCATATCTATATTAGTGAAGAGTTGGCTAGCCCACAAGATAATGGCTTTGTGGTAAAGGCTGTGGAAAACCATTATATGGTAATTAGTTCACCATGGTAGTGATTGTACTAAAAGAACTAGCTAGTCCAAAAGCAAACGGCTATTTGGTAAAGACTACTCAAATCCGTTGATAGCTGATGATTTGCTAAAAATCATATGGTTATCAATGTACCATGGTTTTTCCTAAATCTAAACATTGGCTACTCCAGAGTTAATGGCTTTGGTAAAGAGACATCAAAATCCATTAAGTTTTCAATGATTCACCTCTCACAGGAGTTAACACACCTGGAAGTGATGAGAATAGTATGAAACTCTTAAGATCTGATGTACATATTGCCAATATGATGCTGCGTTGCTGAAAAGATCTGATGCTGAAAAGAATTGTTGCTGATGAAGATTGAAGATATTATTTGCATTGATGATCACAAAACAATAACGAGTCAGGTTTGAAGAAACAAGCTTTCCTTGAAGATAAAGTATTGAAGTTAAAGACATACAAAGAAACTTGAAATCAAGCAAGTAGAATTCAAGTTAGGGGAGGATTGTTGGGCTATAAAAGTCAAAGTACTGCTACTCAAGTCAAAGTACTGCTATTCGATTAAAGTACTGCTGCTCGTTAAAGGACTGCCATGCAAATAGTTTAAGGACTAATGTGTAATTCTAGAATATTCGTATTAGATTAGAGTTATAATTAGAATTTACTTGTCGTTCAAGTATTGTAAACCGACTAGGGTTTTCCTTGTGCCTATAAAAGGATCCCTAGGTTGGCATTAGAGATATATGTGTTTTAGAGAGACAAGTATATGCGATTAGTGATATACGATTATTAGAGTTTAGAGTTTGTTAGTGAATCTGTGTAAGAAAGCAGGTTCAAGGTTTTAATAATATTCAAAGTCGTTTATTTAATTCTTCTTAGCTTTGTTGAAGTAGATTCCGCATACTTAGCAAAGTATATCAGTGTTTCACTATTAATAGTTTTGAATTCATTCAAAGTTGTTAAACCGTAGACAAGCTACAAGTTAGTTTGGTCAGAGTATATCGATCCAACAACTTAGGGTGCTGAATACACACATTTGCTATCACTTAAAGGAGTTACATTGTAGTGCTCAGTGTCTCATATAATTGAGGATTTATCAAGAGGTCCTAGTAGCCTACTTCTAAGATAAGTTTGGAGTCACATAGAGACGTGGATAGTGCAAGATATAAGACGAAGGTTTGGGAAATTCAACTTCTTCATCAAGTTCGTCATATTTGGTTTTCTTCATCAGTAATCATTACAAGGAGCTTATAGAATTGAAGATTCAAAAGATGATGTAAACATATTAGTTTCAAGGGAAGCTTATTGATTGAACGTTTCATCATCTACATGCACCACTCAAGGGGAAGTTTTGTCTGCGTTCTCTATTTGTTGATAACAAAAAGGGGAAGAGATGTTAGAAGAAATTTGGAGTGGTATGGCATGGATTAAGGGGAAGACAAAGATTGTTTCATTCATGGCGAGATTTAATTATCTCAATTTCTCTACTTCGTCTAGGGAAGTTCGTACAAGAACGTGTATGTTTTGTAATCATCAAATAGGGGAAGATTGTTGGGTTTTATTGATTTGATGATACAAAACAAGAAGAATGAAACATGAAGGACTTAATGTGACAAGAAGGAAAGTTACAAAAAGATGGAGATTTTAGAAGATTCTTAGAAGAATATTTACTTTCCTTATTGTATTATGATTCTCCTTGTAAACCCTAATCCCTCTAGTATATATAAAGAGGACATGGGTCATTAGTTTTAGACGTGCACAAACTACAAGATGTATTCGATTAAAAGGTGTGTGTGTGTAACCTAGACGTAAGTTATAAACGTCTAGGGTTTTAGTTAGTTAGTTAGTTAGTTCAGCCTCAAGGTCGAGTCCTTGATCCCTGTTACAAGGCGTGTAACATGTTCTACCTTGATCAAATAGAATTGGGGCTGTAAATGATTATTAGTGTTAGTATTAGAGATCACAAAGTAAAAACCTTGTTCAATAATAAAGATGTTTTACTTATTCCGCTGTGCATGATTGTTGTCTTTGTTATTGTTTAACCCTAGTGCTCTAAACGGTCCAAGGAGTTTTAACAAACTCCACAACAAGAATGATCTAAAGGCAAGAAGCATGCTGCTGATGACAATCCCTAATGATCAACTCTTGAACTTCAGCAAGTTCAAGTGTGCCAAGACCCTTTTTGAGGCCATTGTTGCAAGATATGGTGGGAATGATGCCACCAAAAAGACTCAAAAGACTTTGCTCAAGCAACAATTTGAGAACTTCTCAGCAACAAGCAATGAGTCACTAGATCATATGTTCAACAGGCTTCAGAAGCTTGTAAGCCAACTTGCTATTCTTGGAATTGAGATACCTCAAGAAGATCTCAACTCCAAATTCCTAAGAAGCCTACCATCAGAATAGGCTATGCATGTTGTTGTCTGGAAGAACAAGCCAGACATTGACACTATGATTCTGAAGGATCTATATACCAACTTCAAGATTGTGGAGCATGATGTGAAGAAGACTACTGGATCAAGCTCAAGCTCTGGGAATATGGCTTTCATGTCATGTCCCAGTACCCCAAGTTCAGTGGAGGAAGTACAAGTTGCTGGAGCAGTTGGTACTGCTAGTTCTAATATTAGTACTGCTAGTACTTCAAGCAGTACTAATGGTCTTCTGGATGAGAATACTTATTGTGCTTTCCTGACTACTCAGCACAATGGAACCATGTTGACTCTTGAAGACCTTTATGAGATCAATGAGGATGATATTGAAGAGATGGACATCAAGTGGCAAATCTCTCTTCTTAGCATGAGGGCTAAGAGATTTTGGAAGAAGACAGACAAGAAGATAAACATAAACAACAATGATGTTGCTGGTTATGACAAGTCAAAGATTAAGTGCTATAATTGCCACAAGATGGGTCACTTTTCAAGGGAGTGCAAGAAGCCAAGACAGCAAGACTCCAGGAATAAGGGCTATGAAGGTAGGTCAGCAGGAACAAGGGTTGTGGAGGTTGCAGACTCAAGCTCAAAGGTTATGGTGGCCATTGATGGCTTAGGGATTGACTGGAACTACATTGCAGAGGAGGAAGCAGCACCTACAGAGATGGCTCTCATGGCTTTTTCAAACTCTGAGGTACAAGTTTCTAATTGTTCTAAATCATGTAATGCTTTAAAAGATCTGGAAACTCTTAGGAAACAATATGATGAACAGAGAATAGAGCTAAACAAGACCAGTTTTAATTTAGCAAATCATAAAAGGGGTTTAGTTGTGTTAGAAGAGCAAATTGTTCATTATAAAGGTAATGAGTCTAAGTTTTCTGATGATATTATTATACTTAAGAGAGACCTATTGCTTAGAGATGCTAAAATTAGTGTGTTGAAAAATGAACTGGATAAGGTTAAGAAAGCCAATGAGAACTGATTGTACAATAAATTGCACTACCAGGCCTTCGATGGTGATCAAAGGATTTATGGGGTGTTGAGGTTGCGCCAAGCTTGTTCTTAACCTAAAATAAGAAATACCAAGACACTAAGTTAAGTGATTGCCCAGGGGTTGGACCCTGCGAACCACCTCCGGCGTGCGAGTAAGTATGTGTATTATGATAAGTCGGTTGTAAATTGAGAGAGTGAAGTTAACTTTAGATAACATACCATGGTTTTGGCCTGTCTAAGCTATTTATAGGGGAGAAATAGGCCTTAGAAGGCGGTTGCACTTGTTTCGGAGATCATGGGGGCATCCCATGATTTGTGGTAACCGCTAGGGCTTTGTGGCCCACGATCTCATCTTTGGCGGGAAAGCCTAAGGGAAGAGGGAACGTGGGTGAGACCAGGTCAAGATGGTTCTTCGTTATGGTTCCTTCACAGGAGGTACCCCAAAGGGATTAAGGCTCCAAACGGTGATGGAGGCCAGGCTCCGAACATTGGCGGAGGCAGTTACGGAGGTCATGGCAGTTACGGAGATCATGGCTGAAATCATGGCTATTGACCAGATCTTCTTTGACCAGTTCTGTTTGACCTTTAGGCTCCGAACATTGACGGAGGCAGGCTCTGAACGTTGATGGAGGTCAGGCTCCGAATGGTGACGGAGGCCAGGCTCTGAACGATTACGGAGGCCAGGCTCCGAACGTTGATGGAGGCCAGGCTCTGAACGGCTACGGAGGCCAGGCTTCGAACGTTGACAGAGGCCAGGTTCTGAACCTCGACAAAGGTTAGACACTATGAGTGCTTCGGGTGAAGATTGATCTGGGCCTTCGAAGAGAAGGCTTCGTACAGGCTCGAAGGGGTGTCCTTTGACCCGTTAGGAGGGTACATCATCAAGCCCCCCAGTCGAAAGTGATATATACGTACGAGTATATATTGCTTACGACTCAAAAATCAGCTTACACTCTATCTTCTTAGTCACAAAATCGTCACTTGAGTATTCCAACTCCCTTCGCATCTCAACATTCTGAACTTGCCTTTTGCGAGCCCTTAAGAGGGATTCCAACACTTCGTGATTGGCTTCGAAGAAGGCTGGGCTAATGATAATCTTCGGATTGGCTGATGTCGAAGCATGATGGTTGGGTGTTACTTCTGGGTAAGAACGTGTAGTGAACGTGGAAGCGGTTATTAGGAGAAAGCTGTTGGAGTCGTTAGTTGGTATTGGATCCAAGGTAGAAAAACCCAGTGGGGGAGTATCTTCTCTCCCTTGATCCATGCCGAAATAATAGTGAAAGTAGTTGGTTGGTTATAAGCTTGGAAATAACGAGACCAATTGTAGCGGTCCCACGGATGGCGCCACTGATTGTATAATAAATTGCACTACCAGGCCTTCGATGGTGATCAAAGGATTTATGGGGTGTTGAGGTTGCGCCAAGCTTGTTCTTAACCTGAAATAAGAAATACCAAGACACTACGTTAAGTGATTGCGCAGGGGTTGGACCCTGCGAACCACCTCCGGCGTACGAGTAAGTATGTGTATTATGATAAGTCGGTTGTAAATTGAGAGAGTGAAGTTAACTTTAGATAACATACCATGGTTTTGGCCCGTCTAAGCTATTTATAGGGGAGAAATAGGCCTTAGAGGGCGGTTGCACTTGTTTTGGAGATCATGGGGGCGTCCCATGATTTGTGGTAACCGCTAGGGCTTTGTGGCCCACGATCTCATCCTTGGCGGGAAAGCCTAAGGGAAGAGGGAACGTGGGTGAGACCAGGTCAAGATGGTTCTTCGTTATGGTTCCTTCGCAGGAGGTACCCCGAAGGGCTTAAGGCTCCAAATGGTGACGGAGGCCAGGCTCCGAAAGTTGGCGGAGGTAGTTACGGAGGTCATGGCAGTTACGGAGATCATGGCTGAAATCATGGCTATTGACCAGATCTTCTTTGACCAGTTCTGTTTGACCTTTAGGCTCCGATCGTTGATGGAGGCCAGGCTCCGAATGGTGACGGAGGCCAGGATCTGAACGGTTACGGAGGCCAGGCTCCGAACGTTGACGGAGGCCAGGCTCTGAACGGCTACGGAGGCCAGGCTCCGAACGTTGACAGAGGCCAGGTTCTGAACCTCGACAAAGGTTAGACACTATGAGTGCTTCGGGTGAAGATTGACCTGGGCCTTCGAAGAGAAGGCTTCGTACAGGCTCGAAGGGGTGTCCTTCGACCCGTTGGGAGGGTACATCATCAAGAACATTCAAATGAGTGTAGACACATTAGAATATGCATCTAAGGGTGTCAGTAAGATAATTGAATGTCAAATCCTCAACAAAGCTAAGTCAGGCCTAGGGTATAAGTCAGTTCCACCTCCTTATAGAGGAATTCCAACACCCCCAGGCATTGACCTAGAACACACAGGGCTGGAAGAATTTCAACTACCCAAGATGGAATATGGTCCTAAACCCAAGGAGAATGTAGTAGTTGAAAATCCTGTAGAGTTAGGTGAACCCTTTGAGGGTGCAAGTGATGCTTCTATCACTGAGGACAAGGTGTCCTCAGGTAGGAACTCAGATGCTCCAACCATAGAGGATTGGACTTCTGATGATGATGAGAGTAATCAGGTTAAGGTTAAACCTGTTAGTATTAAGAAAGAGGGAACAAGTGTTCCCAAGGTGGTCAAAACTGAGACTGTTAGGCCTAGATCAAATGCTAAACCATTTAGACCAACAGTTAGGTATGCTGAAATGTATAAAACCACAAACAAGCCCAGAGGTAACCAAATAAATTGGAACAACCTCAAGTCTCACCAACTAGGTGAAGACTTTGTCTGTTATAGGAAAGCTTGTTACTCTTGTGGTAGCTTTGACCATCTTGCTGCTTATTGTAACAACTGGGTAACTAGGTATTCAAGTCCTAGGGTAAACTCAGTAAGACCTCCCACTCACCCTACAAATGCTAGAATGATACCTAGATCAGTTCTTTTAAAGTCTGGCCAAAGACCAGTTCATACTACTAGACCAACAGTTCATACTGTCAGACCATTTAGACCTGTTTACCCAAGACCAACAATTCAAGGTGCAAAAACAACTTTTAAATCAGCACCAACAACTGTTAAAAGACCCTTTATCAACAAAGCAGTGGTAAATAAACAAGTTTGGAAACCTAATACCACAACTGCTAAGCCAGCAGTTCCCACTGCTAGCAGAATAGTTAGTACTGGTAACATCAAAAACACTGCTAAGGGAAACATGGGCAATGGTGTAAGTGCATCAGCATGTTGGGTTTGGAGACCTATCAAACCTAATGGTGCTTCAATTGTTTTAAAGAGAATGAATTATGTTGATGCAAGAGGCAAGCCTAAGTCAGTAATGGCTTGGGTACCTCAAGGAAATTAATTCCTTTTTGGTTAGCAAAGTTAGTCATGTGCTTATATGTTGTGAGACAAGTGCTTTGCACTTTGTTTCCTTGTTTTTGGACTAACAATTGCAGGTATGAAGGATAAGCACAAAGGAAATTATCAAGTGCTTTATGTTTTGGACTGAATAGTGCTTTGGAGCTAAGTGTGTAATCTTTGCACACAACAAATGGTTATTGGTTCACCATGTCTAACCCACATCAAGAACCAACTAGTCTAGAGCAAACGGTTTCTGGTAAAGACTTCTCAAATCCGTTTATGGTTGATAGTTTACCAAAAACTATATGGTTATCAACTCACCATATCTAACAGTGAAGAGTTGGCTAGTCCAAAGCAAACGGCTAATGGTAAAGACACATCAAATCCGTTGATAGCTGATAGTTTGCTAAAAACTATATGTGTGTTACAATGTTTTTGAAATCCATATAAGTTCATACTGTTCTTTGAAAATCGGTTAGTACTGCTAGTGCAAAGTTTGTATTGCTAGTGCAAAGTTTGTACTGCTGAACTAGCCGTTGTAACTGTTGTGTCAGTAACTAATTTTTGCTTAGAAACTAGCCGTTGGAAGTTGGTTGTGATTTTTACTGATTTAGTTCCGGTTTTTAAGGGATCCTCATCTAGATATTTTAACTTTTATTCTATTATAATCTTATCCTAAAATAAAAGTTAACTTATTCTTTAAGTCGGTCCAATAAAAACCCTAGTACTCTCTCAATAATATCTCATCTCACTTTCATCTTCTACTTTCTAACCTAAATTTGCACTGTTCATCGCTGTTAAATCAATTTTTACTGAAGAATATTATGGCTAATTTGGAGTTTGTCAAGACGCACAACCAAGTTGCTTTTCTTGAGAAAACAGAGGAAGGGGATGGACCAAAATTCTATGAGATTGTGGATTTTCTCAACAATTCTCATATAAGGTATGCTTTAACTGTTTCCCCTACTCTTTTTGTCTCTCACATCACACAGTTTTGGCAAACTGCTATTGTCAAAATTAGTGAAGATGGAGACATGGAAATTCACTCTAAAGTGGATGGCATATCTTTCATTGTTACCGAATCTACACTTAGGAGACATCTTAAGTTACAAGATTCAGATGGTATCAATAACATGCTAAACCCTGAAATTTGGCAAGAACTTGCCAGAATGGGGTATGATACATCCAATCAAAAACTAACTTTTCAAAAAGGATGTTTCTCCCCACAATGGAGATTTCTAATACATACTATCTTGCATTCTTTAAGCCCCAAAAGAACATCATGGGAGCAATTCAGTAGCAATATTGCTATTGCTCTCATATGTTTGTCAACAAACAGGGTTTTTAACTTTTCAAAATTCATATTTGAGAGTATGGTTGCTAATGTGAAAAGTAAAACAAAATTTCTAATGTATCCAAGATTTGTCCAAGCCTTTTTGAATAAGAAAAGAATCGGCTTAAGAAACATAAAGAAATTTTTCCTACTCCTAGCCTGCAACAAAAAGTTTTTCAAAATATGGCTATGGCAAGTAGTCTCTTTAATGGGGTAGTAATACCTCTCTTTCCAGAGATGCTACAAGTTGTTCAGGGTGAAGGGTCAGTCAACCCAACTGAGCCCCAACAAACACCCATAATGGTTCCTAATATCACTCATACACCCCCAGTCACCACAACATATAGGAGAAGAACCAGAAAGGAGACTATTGTTGCTCAGCAAAGTTCTCCTACTCAGACCTTTGAAGCAGATGAGCCTATCTTTCATGATAGTATGGATGAGGCTTACACTACTGCATCTGGCTTAGTAGCTGGGCAGGTCAGTGTAAACATTGCTAAGACCTCTTCCATGGCAACACCTAATGTGCCAAGTCCTCAAAGACTTGCCACAGGTAGTGTAACCCCAAGCCAACTGGAAAATTTGGGTGGTTCAGGAGTACATCCTAGTCTAACTAGGGTAGAAACCGGATCTATGCCCCTTGATTCACCTCTCTTAGCAGGTAACACAGCTAGAAGTGATGAGGACAGCTATACACTAAAGGAATTGATGGTCATTTGTACAAATTTGTCAAACAAGGTGGCATCCATGGAGGAAGAGCTTTCTAGTCACAAAAAGAACTCTGCCAAAGTATACACCAAACTCACATTAAGAGTGAAACAGTTGGAAGCTCAGGTAAAGAAATCCAAGGGTAAAAGGGTGGTACTATCTTCAAGTTCAGATGGTAGTTCAGATGATGGTGATGATTCTCCCAAACAGGGGAGGAAATCAAGAAAGACTGAATCACAAGCTCAGGGGAGGAATTTGGAACTTGAAGAAGGTACTGGTGGTAATAATGTTGATATGGATGAAAGTGGTACTAAAGATCAGAATCAAGAACAAGGTACTGCTGAAGAAGTGGAAGCAGTACAAACTGCTGAAGAAGAAGTGGAAGCAGTACAAACTGCTGAGAAAGAAGAAGAAGCAGTACAAACTGCTAAGGACAAAGGGAAGGATATTCTAACTGAAGAAGAGCCTCAGAAAAAGAAAATCAAGCCCAGAACTCAAGCACAAATTGATTTTGATGAGGAATTAGCAAAGAAGATGCATGAAGCTGATGTAGCAAAGTTTATGGAAGATGGAAGATTCGAAAAAGAAAGATTGGCTTCAGATGCTGCTATTGCTCAAGAAAAACTTGATGAACAGTTACAATACTTAATTGTTACTGATCCCATAGTGAAGGAAAAAGCAGTACAATTGGTGTCAGATGTGAGTCTAAGTGCAGAAGCAAGGTCAGCAATGCTTACTGATTTCATTCTATCAAAGAATAAGGAAGTGGATTTAGATGATCTTATGCAGAAAATCAAGGATAGACAGAAGAAAGGTTATAAGAAGAAGATGCCTTCTTATAAAGAACAAATAAGTTTCATGAAGAGTTATTTGAAGAACCAAGCATTTTTGAAGCAGAGTTACTTCAAAGGAAGATCAGATGCTGAGATAGAGAAAGCTTACTATGAGGCTTATGTTAGAATCAACAAACCAATTCCAAAGGATTTTGTTTGTAACACCCAACCCGACAAGGGTAAAGATATCACAATAATGGATTCACATCAGATCAAAACAAAGCATACATCTTTAGTAATACAAAAATCTCAAAGGATTACAAATGAAAATACTAAATCTACAAGGTTACAAATGAGAAATTCCAAAAACACTAATTCTAAAATACATTATCTTCTAGTCAACTCTAATCCAGAATAGCTATCAAATCTTCTAAGTCCAAAGGTACACTCTTCACTCATTCCCAGCTTCCTACTAAAACCTGCCGCAGGAAAAGAAATGCGGCTGAGCTACGAGAGCTCAGTGAACAGATATAACGGTAACAAAAGCAGTAATAGAGAGTAGTACAAAGAAAACCAAGAATACAGATCATACCGACACAAAATCAAAGCAAAAGGAATAAGGATCGGAATAAGGACAAAAGAAAAGAAATAAGGAAAGGAAACAATAAAGTTATAGAATAAGGGAAAAACAGGAATCTATCACGAGCCCAGATAACAAATAATATCATAGCATACCAATATAATAAAACAAACCTGTGTAGAGTGATCAGCTCTCAGACAATGTGAAAGACGTGTATCGCACACACAATCAGTCACCAGGTATAATAACAGTAAACATATAACATAAACAGAGAATAGATCAAATCTAGGATGCACCCATACGCCCCCGCAGACAATTCAATAATAATAATCATAATGGCCATAGCAGATAATAAATAAGGGACGGAACAGGTCATCACTCTCCTGCCCTAGAGTCATGTCAGAGGTGCGTCAATTACATGGACATGAAACCCTCATGCCTAGTAATTGGCTCATAATATCAAACTGTAGGTCAAAGGTCAAATGTACTATCAAAATAATCAAAAGTCATATCTTAAGGGTACATGGCAAAAGGTTCATGCCAACAGTCCCGAAATAACTATCAAAGGTTCAAATCAGAGTTTATTAAATTAAGTTTTATATCAAAATTTAGTTCAGATTATAAGGACTACTTCAAATATTTCAGAAAAGAATTTCACAGGTTCATAATTAAAGTTTGTAGCAAAAGTTCATTTTAGAAGTTCATGTCAAAAGTTCATTTAAAGCATTTTTTTAATCATGGTTTTCAATAAAATGATCTTTCCGAATAGTTTCTATAAAATAGTCTTGCAAAACGGTTTTTCATAAAAATGTTCTTTAAACTAGTACCCACAAAGGTTAATGATGAAGCGAAAAGTGTACCGCTTTTAGGGGGTCATTTAAGCCCTAAATCGTATTTATTTGATCAAATATTGCCCTAAATCGTTCCTTTTATCATTTTAGGTACTTTGGAGAAGAAATCTGGAAA
This sequence comes from Artemisia tridentata subsp. tridentata, assembly GCA_021014915.2. Classification (NCBI taxonomy): domain Eukaryota; kingdom Viridiplantae; phylum Streptophyta; class Magnoliopsida; order Asterales; family Asteraceae; genus Artemisia; species Artemisia tridentata. The sequence continues at coordinate 252,191,575 of CP139506.1, forward strand.
AGGAAGCATTTTGAACGTTTTTGGAGCATAAAAGTGAAGAATTCGACAAAATGCCAAAGCTGCTGGAAAAGTACACGTGACGGCGTCAAGGATTGCTCCTGACGGCGTCACGGCTTGGCAAAAGAGGTGGATATGACAAATACACGTGACGCGCCAGAAAGTTTTACAAAGAAAGTCTGACGGCGTCACCCTTTAAGGTGATCAAGGCCGTCTCGTGCTAAGACAAAGAGAGATGGCCATCAGGATTAAAGAGTGACGGCGTCACCCTTAACCTTGACGGCGTCAACCCTTGACGCGCCAGAGAGGATTTTGGAGGATTAAAAGGGGACGGCGTCAAGAAGGCCATCAAGAAACCCTAACCGCGGCGGGGTGACGGCGTCACGCTCTATAACGTGACGCCGTCAGATCTGTTTCCCTATATATAGTTTTGCAATTTTTAGTCATTGGTGTGCAACTTTGTGAGGAGAAACCCTAAGATGATTTTTCTGCCATTTTTAAAGGTTTTATACCCTTGGATCTCCCATGTTCAATTGAAGATAAGTAATCAATTAATCATTCAATATGTCTATGTGTTGTTTGATTATATCTTGTTCTTGTCTTTTATTTAACATGCTAGGCTAGATTTATCTTGTGTTTGCTTAGATCTAATGAAACCTAACTATTGATTATTGGTTGTTGGTGTGTTATTAATCGTATTGGATGATTGTTTATCGATGTTAGGCTTAAGAAAACTGGCTAACCTCCTATACGGTAACTTGCTTGAACGTCTTAAGAAACATGAACCAATACGTACTAAGGTTTTTATGGTTGTATTTAATGCATGAGCGAATTCTAGTGATCCCATGTTAGGAGCTTCTTAGTCGGCTCGACATTGGAGTGAAGTAGGAGCTTATAGAGTTGGGGAAGTACGTACGCCACCCCACGATTGGTATTAAGGAATACACCCGTCATCCACGCAATTAATACACACTAATCAACCGGTAAAAGATAGTTAGGGAGTAAGGAAATCTAAGTAAACACATTTCTCTCCATATAAGTTCCCAACCTTTTTATTTTCAGTTATTTTATTTTATTTGCAATTGTAGTCATTTGGGTTAGTTGACTAGCAACTAATTCCGCCCACTCCTTCAAACCCGAGATTTTACTTGCTTTCATAAAAATATAACAATACAAAAAGAATCTTCCCTCACCCTTAGACCTATTAGAGTAGTTTTTCAATCCTAACGACACTATTCCCCTAGAGAACGATCAATCCCCCGGTACTTGCCACTTCACTATACTACATCGGTCAGGTACACTGCCTGGTGGGGATTGCAAGCTTCTCGAGATCCCTCGAGAGGTAAAACCTGTTGTAAGGTCGCAAAACCACGCATCAAGTTTTTGGCGCCGCTGCCGGGGAATAGTTATTGTTTAGGTTGAATTTTTATTTTATTAGGTCTACTCACTTGATTCCTATCGAGTGAGATATTTATTTTCTTTTTATTAGATTTCTTTAGTCTATCTTTTTCTTTGTGCCCTTTGTTTGTAAAACCATTTTCATTTGTCACCATGGCGGATGAAATTCCATTTAGATCATTAACAATAGAGGAACAATTACTTTACACGGATAGATTTGCTTCCTGTTGTTCCAATGAATTTTTAAGTGATCTTAGATATATACAAGAGGAGATGGGTGTAAAGTTTGATAGGTTTGATGAATTATGTGCATGTGCGGCTTCTATTAAACAATCATTGTTAGGATCAACTCCTTTTAGTGAAACCCTTTGGAAAAAATTTGAGGAAAGCTTCCTAACCGTGAACCATAAGTTGAATGAATTGATGGGTTTATATACATCACAACTTGAGGAAACAAATGAGGAAGATTTATCCGACTATAGGTACCATGAGCAAGAAGACCTAGTTTTTAAGAACATGGACCTTGAATTGGACCAAGATTGTGAGATGGTTAGTGTTGAACTACCTAGTTGCATGAGTGGGATAGATTTCACTAAAACATATGACACGCATGAGGAATCCTTTAGGCAATTGGAACATAGTAATCAAGTTGAATATTACTATGAATCGGACTTAGAATTTCAAATGGCTAGAGAAGGATTTGAGATACTTAGGAATGTGTTTGGGTTAGATCCTACCAAAACACATGATGAACATATAGGTGATTTAGATACTATGGAGAATGAGGTTAGAAATGCGAGACCACTAAATACCCCACAAATCCTACCATCATTTGAGGTTAACACACCGCCCGTAACTTACCCGGAAAAAGTAGAAGAGACTATAGGAACCCCAATAGAGGTAGAGCCCTTGGACCAAACACAACTAGAAGAAATAGGTTTGAATACTTGTAGTCACAACCTTTCTTTTAGTTCTATGGAAGTTCCTAGTTTTGATGAACCGGAGCCTCAACCGAGACCCTTACCCAATTTTCCATCCTTGGATGAAAAGTTAGGAATTAAAATAGGTCCCGATCCACCCATCAAACCATATAGTCCGGGTAGTTTTACGATAAAGGTAGTAGACTCTAAGCCTTGTAAAGAGGAAGCCAATATAGGAGTGAACCATGACCTTACATACTTACATCACCCATTTATGGTTGATCATAAGAAACATTATGGGTTTAAACCGGGTTTATTAGGTCAAAGTGAATTCTTAACTAGGAATCTCTCGAAGTTGATAGAAGATGATCTCTTTCTAGGAAAAAATCTTAATCCGCCCATTAGCCCAATTGAATTAGGTAAGGTTATGATGATAGGAGCACACATATTTGAGCATATAATTCATCCACCACTCTTTCCTCACGTGGCATACTCCTACCAAGTTGGTGTGTATCGCTACTATCACCCACACTTAATCTTAAGTGTAGGGAAAACCTCACCTTTATCCATTAAATAAGGGTAGAGTCAGGCTCGTGACTCGAACAAAAACAAGCGCTTCTTGGGAGGCAACCCAAGCTTTATTTGCTTTGTGTGTTTATTTATTTGTTTGTTTGATTTTATTTGCTTCCGTATGTATGTTTAATTTTTATTATTATTGATTCATGTTCGAAACTAAATTGTGAAAATGTTTTATCTTGTTTTTAACTTCGTCTTAACTACATATAAAGGTATTTTGCAAAAGATAAGTGTAAGGGAAATCCAAATCGGTTTATTAGAACAAATGAACATGAATCATAACAATATTAAATTAACATACATATTAGTAATTGTTTGAGTCAAATGCTTGTATCGAGTCATAATGATATTTTGCAGGATTTCCAGGAAATAAGGATTGAGTTTTTCCAGAAATTTTCCGGAAACTTAACATGAAAAATTTGTCAGATCACTTCTGACGGCGTCAAGTTTTAATTTTCTGAAATTTTTGAAAGTTTTGTTTTTCTTCCAGAATCATAAAAAGTTTTTATTAAATCTCTAACTTATAAACTCCAGGAATCTGCAAAATAATCATTCCACAAGCATTATATCCTTATACAGATTTATCCCGCCGATGTTATGCAGGTTTTCGTGTTTGTTTTCTCAGGTTTAACAGGTTATTTTGGACAAGGAGATGTATGTGGAATCTAGCTTTTGGCGCTGCTTTAGTCTTGAAACTTCAACATTACCTTGGAAGAAGATCTAACCATGTTACCTCTTTATCCACCGAACGAATCAAGGGAGTATTTGATTTCATTCTTTTAGCTTGTTTACTTTTACATCTTGTTATTTGAACATTGGGGACAATGTTCATCTTAAGTGTAAGGGGGGGTAAAGTACGATACTTTAGAGAATGCAATTACGCTTGATTTTTCGTTTGTTTAATGGTAGATGTGTAATAAAACTGAGAGAAATACCTGTTAAGGCAATTTTAGTGCCAAATTTAAAATTTTTTACAACATATAGGAGTGAAACTTTGGTCTTAATGAGCGTCTCATGGATAGGAATTATATGACCAGCACAAAACCGTACCACTAAAAAAATTTCCACCCCCAAATATGTGAGGTTCGCCCCTAGAATTGGTGTTAGGAACACGTTTTAATTATTTACAAGTCTTGTTCATTTATAATGTTGCAAGTTTAATAGGATTATATTGTTTGTAATTATGGACCGGTCCATTAGTAATCCATGGACCGGTCACAATAGATAGTTCATGTTAGTAACATGCATGGGAATATTCCTAGAATGATTCCCTCCCATTGCCTATAAATACAAGGCATGGGGTACATTCTAAATGTCGGTTTTTCATGTATTTGTGCGGAAGCTATGCTCGTGTAAAGTTTGATCAAGTGAAAAGCCTACCATTCTTATTCTTCTCTTCTTAGTTCTCTTCTCTAGTTTAGCTTATTAGCTTATTACTTATTTCCATACGTAGCTTATTAATATAGATAGTAGTGTGCGTATCTTGTTCTAAACGAGTGTGTGTTTGAGATCTAAACGGGAACCTACAAGTGGTATCATACGCCAAGGGATTATTAGGATAGTGTGTTTGAGTCGTTAGTATTAGTGATTACGTTGGTTTTTTAAGATCTAGTAAGGTTTTAGTTCAAATCTTTACGTTATAACTCTTATTTGTGTTGATAAATCACTTTGAGTCGTTAAAACTTTCACAAATCTTCGTCCACTTTCATTATCTAATCGTTAAACAAGCTTAATCTTCGTTAAAACTATTGGTTACTAATCGTTTAACGTCAAAAACAATAGTGATTTTTGGTTATTTGAATGATTTAGTGTAATCCGTATTATTAGCGATTGGAAAAAGTTGATGAAAAGTGCTACTTTGGTTTCTGAGTGAACTTCGACAAAAAGGGGTTTTATCGCAGTTGGCAATCAAGAAAGATTAGGGTTTCATCGCAGTTGCAAGTTAACTAAGGGTTCTATCGCATTTGGCAATCAAGATAGATTAGGGTTTCATCGCATTTGGGAGATCTTCGCTTATCGCATTTGAGACTCAGTATTGTACTTTCTTGTATTAGAAAGATTACATACTTCGACTTGGTTGCTTCTCTTCTCTTTTATTAGAGATTGAGAATTTATCGAAATTGGACTTGTGATAAAATTATCGCAGTTGCTATAAATTATCGCAGTTTGATTTCTTATCCTATCGCAGTTGATATTTTATCACTCTATAAGATAATTTTTCAAATTGTAATTGTTTATCGCACTTCATAGTTTTTATCGCATGTTCTATTTTCGTTATCGCTATTGAAGATTATCGCACTTGGTGAATTGTCCTTATCGCATTTGGTGAATTGTCCTTATCGCACTTGGTCAACTGATATTATCGCACTTGGTGAACTCAATTCATCGCATTTGGTGTACTAGGTTATCACATTTGGTGAATTGACCTATCGCATTTGGTGAACAGTACCTATCGCATTTGAACAAAATCTTTTGGATTTTTCAAAATCAACTTTCCATAACTCATCAACACATATCTTAATTATCTTCAAAGATCCAGATATGTCTCAACCACCTCACTTCAATTACTACTATCAGCTACAGCAACATCCTCAACAACAACAATTCCATCCTCAGTATCAACAACAACAAGCATTCGTACAACAGCATCAATTTCTCTCTCCACCACAAGTATCCCCACAACAAATCATGCAACAGAATCAACAACTGCAGAATTACTCATCCTACTCCAGAGAACCTCATTGGTTTAACAAGATGTGTGAAGCAATTAGTAGTCAGCAATCACGTCATGAAGCTGGAAGTCAAGAAACTCCACCAATGCTAACTCCGGGTAACTACGTGCAGTGGGCTAGTAGATTCCTCAGATTCGTTGAACTGAAAAAACCCCATGGTCAGTATCTCAAGAAGGTCATTGAAGAAGGACCCTATCCCATTCCAGCTACTGTAGTTTCAGCAACTCCAGAGAGAGAAGAAACATCCACACCCATTCCGGTTGCCAACTACACAACTGAGCAAACATTACAGCAAGAGGCAAACCAGTTGGCTATGTCTTTCATACTTCAAGGAATTCCTAATCCTATCTACCGAAGTATTGATGCTCAAAAGACAGCCAAAGATATGTGGGAACATGTTCATCTTCTCATGGAAGGAACAGAGTTAAACCAAGAAGATCTTGAGTCCAAATTATATATGGAGTACACACACTTCATCATGGAACCAGGGGAAACCATTGAATCTTACTACCACCGTTTCACCAACATTATCAACGATCTTGATCGTCATGATATTAAGTTACCAAAAATTGCTATCAACTCCAAATTCCTTGGATGCCTTGGTCCTGAATGGCAAAAATATGCAACCTTTGTGAGGCAAACAAAGAAAATTGGTGATGTCAAATACGGACTCATGTATGATTATCTCAGACAACATCAAACAGAAGTGGATAAAGAAATTGCAGCACGAGGAGGCTTCACACCAGCACCAACACCAAATTCACTTGCTCTCGTTGCTCAATCTAACTTCTCTTTACCACAACAGGAATTTGGCAACTCATCTTTTCAACCAACCATTCCACCCCAACCTCATAATCAAATCATTCCTTATGAAGCACCACAACAATACTCTGATAACCAGCTGGTTCCATACAACAACACCGATTCAATGCTGTACTCAAATGCAGATCATGATGAAGAAGAGGATGCTTTCAATTCACTTAATGAAGCATTTGGATTGATTGCTAACGCATTTGGCAGATTCACAAAATCCAACAACCGTCTTCGTTCATCTTCCAATACCAGAAATCAGGCAGTTGTTCATGATGGCAGAGTTGAAGTTCAGAATAGGTCTTCAGGTAGATATGGTTCGGGAAATCGTGGATATGGTAATCAAAGGGTTCAGTCAGGAGGTAATAGGTACAATACTGCAGGGGCAAACAGAAACAGTATGGGGAATGTTCAGAGAGGAAATTCGAATGTTGGGAATGGTCAGAAAGGCATTGCTAATACATCTATCACTTGCTACAATTGTGGGGGGAACGGTCATATGGCTAATGCTTGTCCAAAGCCGAGAACAATGGGCAGTCAGTATCACAAAGAAGCTCTTATGATGGCACTCAAAGATGAAAGGGCAGCTGGAATGATGACTCAGAATGATCAAAGTTTTATGGCAAATGTGGAATCAGATGATGAGATGGAAGACCTTGAAGCAAACGCTGCAGTTATGCTTATGGCTAATATGCAAGAGATGAATATGTCCGAGTCAGGCCCGGTTTATGATACCGATGGTCTTTCTCAGGTACCTGATCCGATATGTCTTATTCATGAAATTGCTTCACCGTCTGCATCTTCATCTACAAACGAAACTTTTGTTCAAAATGAGTCATTATCATCATCATCCGATGATCAAGATAACACGGTTGTATCATTTGATGATGATAAAACAGTTGTTTCCTTTGATGATCTCATCGATGATGCTAATTGTGATCATATTGAACAAAAAGATCCTTTGAATGATCAAGATTCGGAATTACAGGCCTTGTGATTGGCTCTGAACAGTCAACTAATATCAACCACAAATGTGGTCAAACAAAGTCAAACTAGAAAGGGCACAATGCAATTAACCAAGGAGTATAGTTTTATCTCCGGGTCGTTTAAGTCCCAGCGAGATGTGAATTTGTGTTTGAAAACGGATTGTGATCAAGTGTTTATGAACAGAAAGGGGATTATGATTTTGCTTACACTAATGAGATAATAAAATAGCTTTAACCAAGCTATATAAACAAGAACAGGAAACCAAATTAACTAAAAACGTATAAAAACCTAAAACCGTACGTTTAAATTTAAATAAACGTAAACGTACCAAATAAAAAGTGAGTTTTAAGAAATAAAAAGCCTACGGATATGAAATTTATATTTTTACAATCCTAATAATAAAAGAAAATTATTGGAAAAAGAAAATTATTTATTTAACTTATTAATTAATTATTATTAATTAAAAACTATTTATTAATTATTTAAACTAATTAAAATTCTAATAAATACTAAAAGATCAAACAAAAATCTGAAAATTTTTATATAAATACTATAAGGTAATAAAAAGTTAAGAAAATTATAAAAATGAAAATTACTTAATTAAATTTTAAAAAGATAAATCCTATTAAATAGAAGCTATCACTATATTTCTAATTCGTTTGATTTTAAGTCCTAAAAATATTTTTATATTTTTCCTAGATTAAAAATGACAAAAGAAAATTATGAAAATTGGAATTATATTTTTTTGATTATTTTTCTATTTTTTATGATTAAATTACTATTAAAAACTACTTAAAATGATTAAAAATATTAAAACTGATCAAAAAATTATGAAAAATTACAGATAATACTAAAATATTATAAGGAATCTGGGAAAAATAAAATGAAAAGCTGACAAGGCCCAATAAGCAGATTTGGGCTAATGGGCAATAAGCTAATAAGCCAAAATTAAGCAAATAAGCACTAAACTTCACCAACTGATCAGGACAAGCTAAATAGACTTAAATAAGCTTAAAACAACTGATATTACACAATAAGCACTAAGTATTAAGCAATTGGACACTTGGCTGATTTGGAACTATGCACAGAAAATTTCAGTTGAACAGGCAACTTGAGGGCTAGATTAAGCACTCAATTAGCTGTCTAAAAGTGAACCTAAGGGGGGCAAAAGATAGCCTACACTACTGAGACTCTAAAAATAGCAAAAGCCCCATCATGATTACACCAATTGGACTCCAATTTAGGCTGAGATCAGCAACTCAGAACCATGGTTCTGCTGATTTGTTTGTGCAGATTTGCACAATATTGTGCACAGACCAAGTATGTCATAAGCAGCTAATATGGTTATGCTATATAGACTATATGAGACTTAAAACAACCAAGAACAAAGCCAAAATCAGCTAGTGGCTGTTAATGGCTTATTTGAGCATTTGACTGCCCAAAATTCACACAGTGGACACAATTATTGAATATCTAGCTATACTACTTTTGAGATCAGGAAAACAGCTTATTATGGCTTCTTAAAGCTGATGCAAAGCTGATCAAATGACCAATCTACAGTAACCAAAGGTTTTATCCCTTGACTGCACAATAACCAAACACCCCTTATGGGTCAACTGCCTTGGATTTTTCAAAGGAAAATCAAATTTTTGAACTAAAAGTCTATAGATTATTGATCTAATAACTTATATAAACACTAAAAAACAACTTTTAATTCAGACTTAAGCTTATTATTAAGCTAGACTAGATATTGCTATTTTTGGTCTTTTCTAGGATTTTTGAGCAAATTAAATAAAAACTATTATACTACTGACAACTCTGATCACATGCACTAAGAAACTAACAATAAGCTTATAAGAACACAGATCAGCAGAAAATAAGCACTTAAACAGTACTTAATGAAATAAAGCAAAAAATGAGGAAATTCTTACAACTGATTGCTATGGAACTGAGAGAAAGACCAAGAACAGAACCTATCCTAACTTGTTCACACAAGCTAGAATACCCAATAAAACCTTTCCTTATCAGCTGATTACCCCAGAAGAGCTTATCATGAGCTTATGTTGACTTTTCTTGACCATTCTTCAAATTTGATATTAAGAACTGATAAATGCTAATTAAACTTACATGAAGCTAAGACTAGCTTATGTGAGCTTAATACAGGGTTTATTTGAGCTTTTTATAATAATGTGAGAGAGCTTAAGCTTATACGATCACCACAATTCAACTTGAAATTAACTTTTAACTTAAACTGAGTACAAACAACTTGAAGATGAACAAAGATACTTGAAACAACTTATATTGATAATCTTAACTGAGAATTACAATACAGAAATACTGAATTGAAAAATACGATTAATTAAAACTTAACTACTTATTCTACCTGTCGAATTGGCTAACATAGCCTACTATTTATACTACATTATATCTGGGATCTTTATGTCGACATCCTCTGATCAAATCCCCATCATCCAATTGCTCTAATTTTATCTCCTTCGTACACATGGCAATTTGGCGGGAAAACCGGATTTTGACTTAATCCTCTGAATTTGCTAGTGGGATAGTGGGAGAGAAGCATTTATTGTTTTTGGGAGTGTTAGGTAACTTGTAGGAGGAGGGGGTGAGGTGGATGAGCCAGCTGGGGTGTGAGGTGGAGGTGGTGATTGGCTATGGCTGGGTGAGTGGGAAAGACGGGTCAAACTTGGTTTGACCAAGTTTAACTCAGACAAAGGAGTTGGGCTTGTATGGGTTTTGGGCTTGGGTAATAAGGATTTGGACTGGGTTGGGTAAATGGGTAATGGGATGGGTTGTTTTAATTTTTGGTTAAGGGTTTAGTAATGGATCCGGTTCTAGTTAACACAAGGACCATTTTTGTAATTCTCTGTAAGTTGAGGGACTGATCTTGCACTTTTCCAAAATTACTCCAAAGGACCAATCCTGCCATAAAATAATTACACAAGGACCATATTTATTTTTTCTCAAAGTTTTTTAAATCCCAGGGACCATTTTTGTACATTTTCAAACTTCAGGGACTAAACTTGTAATTTTCCCAAACAATCATTCAAGGACCAAATTTGACAATTAAGATTATTTTAGGGACCTTGAATGATAAATTTCACTTTTTTAGATTCTAAGGACTAGATTTGACATTTTATGAAAGTTCAGGGACTAAAATGCAAATTATGTCATTTATTGTTTATTTTTCCCTGAAACTTATAAAAACACAGTCAGATGATATTTTTATTCATTTTTAGACTTTTTAAAGTATTTTTGACTGTTTCTGTAGCTTAAATGTGAAAGAAATGATGAGTATTTACACACTCATCAATCCCCCACACTAAACTATTGCTAGTCCCTAGCAATCTTTTATGAAGTTTTTTTTTTTTTTTAATGGATGTATCTCTTTACCAGAAGCCATCACCTCTGGAGTAGCCAAATGTTTCAGTTCAAGTAAGAACTATGGTACACTGATAACCATGTGATTTTGAGCAAACCACCAGCTGTCAACGGTTTTGGTTTGTCTTTACCAGAAGCCGTTTGCTTCTGGACTAGCCATTGTTTTAGTATGTGATTCTTTGGCACAATGATAACCAAATGATTTTAAGCAAACCATAAGCTATAAACGGATTTGATTTGTCTTTACCAGAAGCCGTTTGCTTCTGGACTAGCCAGCTCTTAGATAAATTACAACTATTATCTTTGGTGAGCTGATTACCAATTATGGTATTCCAAAGCCTTTACCACAAGCCATAATCTTGCGGGCTAGCCAACTCTTCACTAATTAAAGATATGGTGAGTCGAGAACCATACAATTTTTGGCAAATTGCAAGCAATAAACGGATTTGATACATCTTTACCCAGAGCCGTTTGCTCCGGGATTAGCCAATCCTTATGTGTGTTAGACATGGCGGACTGATAACCATTTTCTGAGTTCTAAGTGAGAAAAATTTTTAAAATTTTGGCTAAAATGGGGGTGCTAGATGATACATTTGATAAAATTCGTTAGAATTTCCCCCCCACACTTAGAACTGAATATTGCCCTCAATATTCAAAGCACCGGCTGTTAAACCAACACTTAGAACGTAAAAGGGAAATACTGAATAGCCATTATTTTTATATACATATTTATTTTATTTTTATTTAATTTGCATTTAAGCCGTTAAGGCATGCAAATTCCCTCTATTTTTTTTTTTTTTTTTTTTTTTTTTTTTTTTTTTTTTTTTTTTTTTTTTTTTTTTTTTGGATTGAAACTGAAATACTTACATATATACAACCTGTGGGGCATTCCTCCAAACTTGGGTGGTAGAAAATAGAAAGAAGTCAGAATATATGGGTGAAAACCCATATGGTGTGGGCTAATGTTTTTAATCACCGAGTCACTAGCTTGACTCGACCCCGAATTAAGTTGATTTCTCCCGAACAGTCAGGTTTATCACGCTAGCTAACCGCTTGTGAACGGCCAACTGTAATAAAGTGCTCCTGAACAGCCCGGGAGAAAAAGCAATTTAAAAGTCTACGGGGAAGTTAGTGGAAGGGACCATCTCCCCCACACTAGGTAATAGAAAATAGAAAGAAAACAGAGACATAGGTGAGAACCCATGTTTTGCTAATGTTTTTGATCACCGAGTCACTAGCTTGACTCGATCCCCGCATTTATTGGTTCATGGGGAAAGTTTGAAGATCCGGGACAACCATAAATGGTATGTCCTCTCCAAAGTAGTGTTTTAACCGATGGCCATTCACTTTAAAATTTGGTCCGTCATTTTGAGATAACTCAACGGTACCATATGGATAAACTTTTGTAACAGAGAATGGACCAGACCAACGGGATTTGAGTTTTCCCGAGAAAATCTTTAATCTGGAATTGAAAAGAAGGACTCGATCACCAACGTTGAAAACGCGGTTCTTGATTTTAGAGTCATGAATCTTCTTTGTCTTTTCTTTATAAATCAAAGAGTTCTCGTATGATTGATCACGCAGTTCATTTAGTTCATTCATTTGAACTTTTCGGTGATCACCCGCAGTTTGAAGATCAAAGTTTGCATGTTTCAAGGCCCAGTAGGCTTTGTGCTCTAATTCGATCGGTAGATGACATGCCTTTCCGTACACAAGCTTGTAAGGTGTACACCCGATGGGTGTTTTGTAAGCTGTACGAAAGGCCCATAGTGCATCATCCAATTTATCCGACCAGGATGCACGATTTTCTCCTACAGTCCTTTCTAAGATTCTCTTAATACCCCGATTTGAAACTTCAACTTGCCCACTTGTTTGTGGGTGATACGCAGTGGAAAGACGGTGAGTTACACCATATTTTTGCATGACTTTATCAAATTTGTCATTACAGAAATGCGTACCACGATCACTGATTATAGCACGTGGGGTTCCAAAACGGGCAAAAAGAGCTTTCAGGAATTTTACAACAACTCGGGCATCATTAGTGGGTAAAGCTTTTGCTTCAACCCATTTTGACAAATAGTCAACAGCCACGAGAATGTATTTGTTTCCTCGAGATGATGGAAATGGCCCCATAAAGTCAATGCCCCAGACATCAAAGATTTCACAGACTTGAATTGCATTTTGTGGCATTTCATTCCGTTGTGAAATATTACCGTGACGCTGACAAGCTTCACAAGTTTTTATGAGTTCTTGGGCATCCTTATAGATTGTGGGCCAATAAAACCCGGAATCAAACACCTTTTTAGCGGTGTAGTTTGGACTATGATGGCCCCCCGTGGGTCCAGCATGGCAAGCTTTGAGAATGTCAATAGCTTCCTGTCCGTAAACACACCGTCGGATGACTTGATCCGCACAGATTTTGAATAAGTAGGGGTCGTCCCAGAAATAATGTTTAACATCCTTGAAGAATTTATTCTTCTGTTGGGTCGACATCCCTTTCACTATGAAGTTACCCGCATGGTAATTTGCGAAGTCGGCAAACCATGGGGTAGTAGAATCTCCTCGAAAAGTAACCGCATTGAGTGTCTCGAGAGGAAATGTTTCATTTATTTCCTTTCTCTCGAAAACATCTTGGTGTGGGTTCTCTAATCGGGATAGATGATCAGCAGCAAGGTTCTCAGCTCCTTTTTTATCACGTATGATGATATCAAATTCTTGCAGGAGGAGAACCCAACGGAGTAATCTCGGCTTTGCATCTTGTTTTGCAAAGAGATATTTGAGAGCCGAGTGATCCGTATACACTACACATTTTGTCAAGATCAAATATGGCCGAAACTTCTCAAAGGCATACACCACAGCCAACAATTCTTTTTCTGTAGTGGTGTAATGAGTTTGAGCTTCAGTCATTGTTTTGCTTGCGTAGTGGATAGGCTGAAAATGTTTGGCTTTTCGTTGCCCCAGGACTGCACCGATTGCAAAATCACTTGCATCGCACATGAGTTCAAAGGGAAAATCCCAGTCGGGGGCAACTAGAATGGGTGCCTCAGTAAGCTTTTTCTTTAATATGTCAAAAGCTTTGATGCACTCTGGTGAGAAGATAAAAGGAGCATCCTTTTCAAGAAGATGAGTCATAGGCCGGGCGATTTTAGAAAAATCTTGTATGAATCTGCGATAGAAACCGGCATGACCCAAAAAACTCCTAATACCTTTGACGGTAGTGGGATGAGGTAATTTACCAATGACATCAACTTTAGCTCTGTCAACCTCAATCCCGTTCTTTGATATCTTATGGCCGAGGACAATGCCCTCTCTGACCATAAAATGACTTTTCTCCCAATTTAGACAAAGGTTGGTGTCTTTACACCTTTTCAACATGTTTTCTAAATTGGAGAGGCATGCTTGGAACGAATCCCCGATGACCGAAAAGTCATCCATAAAGACCTCCATTGTTTTACCGATCATGTCGGTAAATATAGCCATCATACACCTCTGGAACGTGCCTGGAGCATTACATAAGCCGAAAGGCATACGTTTATAAGCAAAGGTTCCATAAGGGCATGTAAAGGTAGTCTTTTCTTGATCCTGTGGATCAATGGGAATTTGAAAATAACCCGAGAAACCATCAAGGAAACAATAGTATTCGTTCCCTGCTAATCTCTCAAGCATCTGATCCATAAAAGGCAGAGGAAAATGGTCTTTGCGGGTGGCATCATTTAACTTACGATAGTCAATGCAAACACGCCACCCCGTAACCAATCGAGTTGGAATCAACTCATTTTCATCATTCGTGACAACAGTCATGCCACCCTTTTTTGGAACACAGTGAATGGGACTAACCCAAGGACTATCAGAGATGGGATAAATCAATCCTGCATCAAGAAGTTTGAGAACTTCTTGTTTGATAACATCGTGGATTTTGGGATTTACCCTTCGCTGGTGTTGGACTGCTGGTTTGAAGTCATCCTCCATTAATATTTTGTGAGTACAAAATTCAGGGTCAATACCCTTTATGTCGGAGAGTTTCCAAGCAATTGCTTGCTTGTGTGACTTTAAGACCTTTATTAGAGCAGTCTTTTCCTCATCACTTAAGTCTTTAGCAATAATGACGGGTAATTTATCATCACCTTCCAAAAATGCGTACTCAAGATGAGGCGGTAAGTCTTTGAGTTCGACCTCAGGAAATTCATCAGTTTTATCAACTGATTTGACTTCCTCATTATGAAGTTCAACGGGAGGGAGTGGAGGAGAATTGTCCTGATTTAACAATGTCTCAAGAAGAAGAATATCTCCCTCCAGATCAATCTCAGCGTCATCAATCCCCTCTAGGAATGAATCACACTTGAGAAAATCATCGATCTCTTCCAAATTGAAATCACCTCCCTCAAACGGAGTGAGAGAAGGGGAAGAGTCGGAAATGCCAGGTAAAGAAGATGTGGTGGTATCCCCACTCACAGAATTATCAGAATAACCAAGAAACTCTTGAGAATACTCCTCTGAAACAATATCAATGACATCGATTCGGTTAACCGATTCAGAATCATAATTTGAGGAGTACCTCGAAGTTTGATCGAGGTTAAAGGTAACAGCTTCATGACCCACACGTAATGTGATTTCATGCTCAAATACATCTATGAGAGCACGGCCCGTTCTCAGGAATCCTCTTCCAAGAATGAGAGGAACCCTGGAATCAGCATCGAAATCCACAACCACAAAGTCAGCTGGAAAATGGAACTTTCCTACTTTCACAAATACGTCCTCAGCAATGCCAAGTGGACGAGATATTGAACGATCTGCAAGCTCGAGAGTCATGCAGGTAGGAGTAAGTTCGGGAAGAGAAAGTTTCTTCCATACTGATTTAGGCATCAGGTTGATGCTTGCACCAAGATAGGCCAAGGCATAGCATTCAACCATTCCTGGAAAGACACAAGGTAGTAGAAACCTTCCAGGATCTCCAAGCTTCTCGGGAAGCTTTTTTAAGATAACTGCTGAGCAGTTCTCATTCAATGGAGTCTTTGCCATTTCAAACAGTTTTTCCTTGTTGCTCAACAAGTGTTTGATTGTGGATGCAAACTTAGGCATCAGAATGATAGCATCCGCAAAGCTTATGTCAAAGTGTAATTCTTGGAAAATTTGGAAGAATTTATCCATTTGTTGACTAGCTTTTTCGCGGAGCTTTTGCTCATTTAAACGTGATGGGTAGGGAATAGAAGGTTTGGATTTAGGGTTTTCAACCGGGGTTTCAGGATGTTCAAAGACAACTTGAGGTTTAGTCTTGGGTTTCGGGACAACTGGAGGCTGGACGTTGTTGGTACCTCCGTTATTAGTAGGAAGTACCTGGTCCTTGGTCACCTCAGGCTCACTTCCCACTACCTTGGGGGAAGAAGAAGAAGTGGTAGTGGAAACAGTGGGTCCCTTATATGAAACACCACTTCGGGTTGTGATCGCTTTAGCATCGCCCTTCGGGTTAGCGATCGTGTTGCTCGGAAGTTTTCCTGAGCCCGAAGGTTGATCATTTAAAGATTTTTTAATCTCAGAGATCTGGCTGACCAACAACCTGTTTGTGTCCTCTTGAGCTTTCATGAACTGCCTCAACAACTCATCAGATGATGGATGTTGGGCTGGAATGGCTTGATGTTGATTAGGGAAATTTTGCATTCGGTTATTTTGATTATAACCTTGATGTTGAAAATTCCCTTGATTTGGATTACCATTTCCCTGAAAATGATTTCCCTGGTTGGAATTGTTCCGATTAAAGTTTCCTTGGTGTTGGAAACCTTGATTTTGTCCAGAATTGAAATTCCCTTGGTTTTGATAACCTTGGTTCATTCGAGGTTGATTTTGGTTCCGGTTTTGCAAATTCTGGTTCTGATTAAAACCGGGTGGTCCTTGGTAACTACTAGCTCGGTATGGTTCCATTTGAGGACGGTATTGATTACCTCCTTGATTTGAAGTACCGGCTATAGCATTAACTTCAAAAGGACTACCATCGGTGGCAGTACAGTCGTAGTATGCGTGAGGGCCACCACAAGTAACACAGACTTCCACTTTTTTAACTTCAGCATGTGAAGGAGTTTGTGTGAAAGTGACTTTCTTTTGGCTTGAGAGAACCAAAGCTTGAATAGCATCCGTGAGTTTGTCAATTTTAGCATCGGTGCTAGAAGTACTCACGGGAGATGAAGTAGAAGGACCGGCACTAGCCTGAGAATGATATGGCTTTGTTCGTGCAGTACGGACCTTAGACTTATTTTCAATAATCGCTAAAGCTTCTTTGACAGTCCTACTCAAAAAGTTCCCTCCTGAGGAGGCATTGAGAGAATCTTGGTCAGATTGGCTCACTCCATTATAGAAAGTGTCGATTTGCATCAACTCGGTAAAACCATGATGAGGACATTTACGAAGCAATTCTTTGTAACGATCCCACGCGTCACTAAAAGATTCATCAAATCTTTGTGTAAATTTGATGATTTCATTTTTAAGACTTGTCGTTCTAGACGGTGGAAAAAATTCGTTTACAAACTTTGTAACTAAGTCCTCCCATGTCTCAATTGAACGAGGGGGTTGTTTTTCAAGCCATATCCGGGCTTGTCCCTCGAGAGAAAATGGGAATAGAAGAAGTTTGATTGAGCTAGCAGGGATGTTCTTATATTTGATGGTAGATGTAATTTTGTTAAACCATCGAATGTGAGCATGAGGATCATCCCTTTCAAAACCATAGAATTGGCTTGAGGTCACAAGATTCAGTAACCCGGTTTTGAGCTCAAAACTCTCAGCTACAATAGCTGGAACAACAATGGCATCTCCATAACCCTCGATGGGTGCCTGGAGAAGCTCATTCATTGGCAAATCTGCCATGATGACAGGATCAGTACGTTCCTCAGATACGACTGATGGGGCAGAACGTCTACGACGTCTTCGAGGTATGTTTCCAAGCTCACGGAGAGGGCTTGATGACCTAGAAGAACGAGTGCGCATGCACTAAGACGAGTCTGAGAATCCTTTATAGTGGAGGAAACTCAGAAAAGGGTAAGAAGATTCTTTTTGGATTTTTATTTAAACAAAATTTTTCTATTTAAAATCAAGATCGAGAAAAAACACAAGTGAACTTAAACCAATAATCAACAGGCGTACGGTAGCTCTCTAACTGACAAACGCACAGAGTGGCGGAGAAGCAAAGGTGGGCAGTTACGCTCCTTAAAAACCCGCTTCTTTCAGTCCGACAATTTAATGTCAGACTATCCTAGAACCTCCGTTAGAGTTTGTTTATCAATTAAAGGTGAGCCGATATTCGCAAGTGATACAAAGGCAAGTTTTTATCTTAGGTTTGGGAACTTATTATGGCCGCACCCCCAGTTAGGTAGTGCTCAGTCTTGGTTCTCGATGGTTAATTTTTATTATTTGTTTATTATTTAACACAGAAAATGGAAAATATTTTTGATGTTTTTATTTTTTATATGATATTATATATAGAAAAGAAAAGAAAATATTTTTGTTTTTTATATGGTTTTATGGGGAATGGAAATACGATATTTTTGGTGCTTGATCCGTTAAATGAGTTAACTTCACAAGCGTTTTGCTTTATATATGATAAATATACAAGAGAGAGAAGATATTCACAGATTGGGGTTCAAAGACACGATACTGCAAAATGTTTACAACACGCTGCACACCTCCCCGGCAGCGGCGCCAAAATTTGATTGGCTCTGAACAGTCAACTAATATCAACCACAAATGTGGTCAAACAAAGTCAAACTAGAAAGGGCACAATGCAATTAACCAAGGAGTATAGTTTTATCTCCGGGTCGTTTAAGTCCCAGCGAGATGTGAATTTGTGTTTGAAAACGGATTGTGATCAAGTGTTTATGAACAGAAAGGGGATTATGATTTTGCTTACACTAATGAGATAATAAAATAGCTTTAACCAAGCTATATAAACAAGAACAGGAAACCAAATTAACTAAAAACGTATAAAAACCTAAAACCGTACGTTTAAATTTAAATAAACGTAAACGTACCAAATAAAAAGTGAGTTTTAAGAAATAAAAAGCCTACGGATATGAAATTTATATTTTTACAATCCTAATAATAAAAGAAAATTATTGGAAAAAGAAAATTATTTATTTAACTTATTAATTAATTATTATTAATTAAAAACTATTTATTAATTATTTAAACTAATTAAAATTCTAATAAATACTAAAAGATCAAACAAAAATCTGAAAATTTTTATATAAATACTATAAGGTAATAAAAAGTTAAGAAAATTATAAAAATGAAAATTACTTAATTAAATTTTAAAAAGATAAATCCTATTAAATAGAAGCTATCACTATATTTCTAATTCGTTTGATTTTAAGTCCTAAAAATATTTTTATATTTTTCCTAGATTAAAAATGACAAAAGAAAATTATGAAAATTGGAATTATATTTTTTTGATTATTTTTCTATTTTTTATGATTAAATTACTATTAAAAACTACTTAAAATGATTAAAAATATTAAAACTGATCAAAAAATTATGAAAAATTACAGATAATACTAAAATATTATAAGGAATCTGGGAAAAATAAAATGAAAAGCTGACAAGGCCCAATAAGCAGATTTGGGCTAATGGGCAATAAGCTAATAAGCCAAAATTAAGCAAATAAGCACTAAACTTCACCAACTGATCAGGACAAGCTAAATAGACTTAAATAAGCTTAAAACAACTGATATTACACAATAAGCACTAAGTATTAAGCAATTGGACACTTGGCTGATTTGGAACTATGCACAGAAAATTTCAGTTGAACAGGCAACTTGAGGGCTAGATTAAGCACTCAATTAGCTGTCTAAAAGTGAACCTAAGGGGGGCAAAAGATAGCCTACACTACTGAGACTCTAAAAATAGCAAAAGCCCCATCATGATTACACCAATTGGACTCCAATTTAGGCTGAGATCAGCAACTCAGAACCATGGTTCTGCTGATTTGTTTGTGCAGATTTGCACAATATTGTGCACAGACCAAGTATGTCATAAGCAGCTAATATGGTTATGCTATATAGACTATATGAGACTTAAAACAACCAAGAACAAAGCCAAAATCAGCTAGTGGCTGTTAATGGCTTATTTGAGCATTTGACTGCCCAAAATTCACACAGTGGACACAATTATTGAATATCTAGCTATACTACTTTTGAGATCAGGAAAACAGCTTATTATGGCTTCTTAAAGCTGATGCAAAGCTGATCAAATGACCAATCTACAGTAACCAAAGGTTTTATCCCTTGACTGCACAATAACCAAACACCCCTTATGGGTCAACTGCCTTGGATTTTTCAAAGGAAAATCAAATTTTTGAACTAAAAGTCTATAGATTATTGATCTAATAACTTATATAAACACTAAAAAACAACTTTTAATTCAGACTTAAGCTTATTATTAAGCTAGACTAGATATTGCTATTTTTGGTCTTTTCTAGGATTTTTGAGCAAATTAAATAAAAACTATTATACTACTGACAACTCTGATCACATGCACTAAGAAACTAACAATAAGCTTATAAGAACACAGATCAGCAGAAAATAAGCACTTAAACAGTACTTAATGAAATAAAGCAAAAAATGAGGAAATTCTTACAACTGATTGCTATGGAACTGAGAGAAAGACCAAGAACAGAACCTATCCTAACTTGTTCACACAAGCTAGAATACCCAATAAAACCTTTCCTTATCAGCTGATTACCCCAGAAGAGCTTATCATGAGCTTATGTTGACTTTTCTTGACCATTCTTCAAATTTGATATTAAGAACTGATAAATGCTAATTAAACTTACATGAAGCTAAGACTAGCTTATGTGAGCTTAATACAGGGTTTATTTGAGCTTTTTATAATAATGTGAGAGAGCTTAAGCTTATACGATCACCACAATTCAACTTGAAATTAACTTTTAACTTAAACTGAGTACAAACAACTTGAAGATGAACAAAGATACTTGAAACAACTTATATTGATAATCTTAACTGAGAATTACAATACAGAAATACTGAATTGAAAAATACGATTAATTAAAACTTAACTACTTATTCTACCTGTCGAATTGGCTAACATAGCCTACTATTTATACTACATTATATCTGGGATCTTTATGTCGACATCCTCTGATCAAATCCCCATCATCCAATTGCTCTAATTTTATCTCCTTCGTACACATGGCAATTTGGCGGGAAAACCGGATTTTGACTTAATCCTCTGAATTTGCTAGTGGGATAGTGGGAGAGAAGCATTTATTGTTTTTGGGAGTGTTAGGTAACTTGTAGGAGGAGGGGGTGAGGTGGATGAGCCAGCTGGGGTGTGAGGTGGAGGTGGTGATTGGCTATGGCTGGGTGAGTGGGAAAGACGGGTCAAACTTGGTTTGACCAAGTTTAACTCAGACAAAGGAGTTGGGCTTGTATGGGTTTTGGGCTTGGGTAATAAGGATTTGGACTGGGTTGGGTAAATGGGTAATGGGATGGGTTGTTTTAATTTTTGGTTAAGGGTTTAGTAATGGATCCGGTTCTAGTTAACACAAGGACCATTTTTGTAATTCTCTGTAAGTTGAGGGACTGATCTTGCACTTTTCCAAAATTACTCCAAAGGACCAATCCTGCCATAAAATAATTACACAAGGACCATATTTATTTTTTCTCAAAGTTTTTTAAATCCCAGGGACCATTTTTGTACATTTTCAAACTTCAGGGACTAAACTTGTAATTTTCCCAAACAATCATTCAAGGACCAAATTTGACAATTAAGATTATTTTAGGGACCTTGAATGATAAATTTCACTTTTTTAGATTCTAAGGACTAGATTTGACATTTTATGAAAGTTCAGGGACTAAAATGCAAATTATGTCATTTATTGTTTATTTTTCCCTGAAACTTATAAAAACACAGTCAGATGATATTTTTATTCATTTTTAGACTTTTTAAAGTATTTTTGACTGTTTCTGTAGCTTAAATGTGAAAGAAATGATGAGTATTTACACACTCATCACAGGCCTTGTTATTGACCACCCAGTCACAAATAGAAAAATGCAATGACATCAATCAGAAACTCAAAGAGAAAATTGCAGTGTTAACAAAGGATAATGAGTGCTATAAATTACAACTTTCTGGATATCTTAAACAAGATAAACGTGAAAAAGGTTTTGAAAAGGCTTTCCAACAAGAGTACGTTAAAGTTCAAAATTTAGAAAGTCAAGTTCGTGAGCTAACCATTGCCAAAGCTGAACTTTTCTCTCAGAAAGAAAAGGATCAATTGGAGTTTAAAATTCAAATTGAGACTTTAAATTCTGAATTGTTGAAAACTCAATCTGAGCTTTCTGCATCTCAGAAGGATCTTCTTGAAGAAAAGAAAGCCAATAGGAAATGTGTTGACTCCTATCTTGATCAAATTCTGGATTTGGAAACCAAACTCAAAGACTTTCAAAATGTTGTGTATAAAACGGGTAATTCTGTAACGCAAATTCAAAAGAATGTTGTAAAACCAAGTCCTAAAGGAGTAAGTTTTGCACTTGGCAGTGACACACCCCGCAATTTACACAAAGCACTCAAAGAAAATCCTAAGTTGTACAATGCAACATTTCTGTTAGATGATTCCTTTCAACGTGTTGTTATGTATTCTGTTGATGAAGAAACTGATTTTCTTGAAAACAAGATTGAAGGTCGATCAAAGTCACAAACAAAGTTTTCAAAAGTACATTACGATTATAATGCACGACCTCATTTGAGCAAATCATTTGTTCCTCCTAAGGATCATCCAGAACAAACGTTAACATACACAAACATAAGTGCTCCCTCGTCTATAACTTCTGATCCTACGACTGGTGTACAATTTAAAGATTGTTTGACAGAGGATCTTGTTGATCCACAAATGCCTAAAGAATGTCGGGTTCTTCGATATTTTCAGACATTTATGGATGACATTTCTCGTTTGGAGAGTGAAATTGAGTTCAGTTCTCAAATTCCTATCTCGTCTTTTCTTTCTCCTGTTCAGAAAGAAAAGAAGGAGATTCTTCAAAAGAAAATTCTTCCTCATGTCAGAAATCTGAAAAAGGGTGCAACAAGATGGGAAGAGGAGTTACATACGGAATTAGCATCTATGAAATCCATTTTCAAAGCTAAAGATGACAAGGTTCAACGTCAAAAACTTCAAAAGAAATTTTTAGCAAACGAAAATGATCGACTCTTGCAAAAAGTCTTGTGTTATGACATTGTCTCTGTGATTATGAACTCGCTCTATGAATCTGGTAATGCTTTAATTGTGAATGATCATGCTGTGGATATTAAGAAGTTGCATATGGAGATTGTTAATCTGATACATGAGAATGAGAATCTTCGACAAATCAATGGTGATGTGGAAAACAAAGTTTTTAATCTTCAAAAAAGGTTGGACTGGTGTCAAAAACAAAGTCTTGAATTTGAACTCAAATTTCAAAATCTCATGGAATCTCTTTCATTTCCAGACAGTCATGTACAAAACAAAGAAACAAAGGCTTTCTTAAAAGTTAAACTGTTTCAAAATGAAAAAGACCTGGATGAAGTTATTCAAAACAGAAATGACACAGTTTACCTAAACAGGAAATTAGATTCACAAAATCAAGAGTTCCAACACATCATTATTGATTTAAAGAAGAAAATCAGAGTTTTAGACAAAAGCAAAGAAAACATTCATAAGATTACTCCAGGAATGTATGTAGTGGACAAACAACATACTCAATCATCTGACCCAAACACTGATTCAGCTACTTGTACTTCAACAGGACTAGAAACCACCTCTAAGATCAACCATTCCAAGACTCACAAGAAAAAGAGGAAGAATAGAGTCAAGAAATCTAGGAAGGAAGTATCTAAGTCTGAAGAAGTTCAAGAAAGTAGTTTGAATAAGACAAATGTAACATCAGAAATAGAATTGCACTTATCTGAGTCTAGTTCTAAGAATGATGTAACAGATGATAACTCTTTAACTAGTAATGAAGATGTTTTGGTTGATGCTACTTGTATCTTTTGTCGTCATAGCATACTATCTGGTAATCATACAAAATGTGTTGCTAAAACTTTGCTGACTAAGAGAAAGAAACGAACTAGTGGCGCTTCCTCTAGGCTTAAAACCATTAAGAAATCCATTTTAGGAATGCCCCCACTAGATGTTTCTGAGGAGAAAATAGAAAAGCCCCAATCCAAGACCAAAAAGTCACCTAGTGCATACCTTAGGAAAAAGGCAGAGACTAGTTGGACCTGGCAACGCTGGTTACAGAATACTTTTGATTTCAAATGGTTACCTAAAGTACTAACATCTTGTGTAACTAACCCAGCGGATCCAACCGTTATCAATTCTCCACCTGTTTCCGATGTTTGTGATGCAGGTGATTCAAATCGTCCTTTGGATTGTTGATAGCGGGTGCTCCCGACATATGACCGGCAATCTCAAACTTCTTCAGAACTTTATTGCAAAGTTTATTGGAACGGTCAGATTTGGGAATGATCACTTCGCTGCAATTATGGGCTATGGGGATTATATAAATGGGAACATCGAAATCAGCCGTGTGTATTATGTTGAAGGTCTCGGTCATAATTTGTTCTCCGTGGGACAATTCTGCGATGGAGACTTGGAAGTAGCATTCAGGGAGAAAACATGCTTTATTCGTGATCTTCAAGGGAACGACCTTATGAAAGGGAAACGCGGAACAAGTCTGTATTCTATCTCCTTTGACGGCATGACAGCTTCTTCTCCTATTTGTTTACTCTCCAAGGCTCATCCCACGAAAGCTTGGTTATGGCACAAAAGATTGTCTCATCTAAATTTTAAAACCATGACTGATCTTGCCAAAAAGAAATTAGTTGACGGTTTACCAAAGTTCAGATATGCCAAGGATCACTTGTGTTCTGCTTGTGAACAAGGGAAAAGTCATCGTGCCCATTTTCCTCCCAAAACAGAACACAGCACAGATCATGTCCTACAACTGCTTCATATGGATTTGTGTGGTCCGATGCGCGTTCAGAGTATTAATGGGAAGAAGTATATTCTGGTAATAGTAGATGATTACTCCAGATGGACTTGGGTCTATTTTCTTCGGACTAAAGATCAAGTTCCTTCTATCCTCATCACGTTTCTCACCAAGATTCAAGTTCAAGTCCGTAACACCGTCCGAATCATCAGAACAGATAACGGGACTGAATTTAAGAATCAAATCATTCGGGATTTCACAGAGAAACATGGGATTGTTCATCAGACTTCCATAGCTCGCACTCCGGAACAAAATGGTGTAGTTGAAAGACGAAACCGGACGCTCGTGGAAGCAGCTCGAACTATGCTGATCAATGCCCAATTACCAGATTATCTTTGGGCTGAAGCTGTCAACACTGCCTGTTATACTCAGAACCGTGCAATGATCACCAAAAGACACACCAAAACACCATATGAGATTATACAAGGGAGAAAACCAAACATCAACCATTTTCACGTCTTTGGAGCTTTGTGTTATCCGAAGAATGATAAGGATGATCTTGGTAAACTTAAGGATAAAGCAGATATTGGGATCTTTGTTGGATACTGTGAGAACTCCAAGGGATATCGTATTTGGAATCGTCGGACTGGAGATATTCAAGAAACCATACACGCTAATTTTGATGAACTCACCGAAATGGCTTCTGAGCAAGACCGCTTAGAACCCGCTCACAACCGTCTAAACTTCCCTGAATCTTCATCTGCACCCCTACCTTTCAACAGGAAGGATCTAGAAGATTTGTTTGCACCTATGTTCGATGACGTTCGAGTTACTAGTGCATCAGATGCTTCCACCAGTTCCGCTGCTCAACAACTTCCACATCAAGCACCTGATCCTCCAGCTTCTACCTCTACAGTAGTTGCTACCAATGCACCACAACCTGAACCATCATCAACAATGGAGACAACATCTCAACCAGCAGTTGAAGATTCATCCCCCAGTTCTAACAATGTTCCACCACCAACAGGATATGACGGGAACGCTTTCTTTAATCCATTTGCTCCACCACCAACTGTTCAAGATTCCGGAGAATCATCCTCGAGCAACATGGACCCGTCATATCATCATCACAACGTTCAACACTACCCATCAACTCATAAATGGACAAGGGATCATCCATTAGTAAATGTGATTGGCAATCCAGATAAACCCGTAATGACCCGACAGAAACTCCACACAGATGGTGAAACATGCATTTATGCTCTCACTGTTTGTCAATCTGAACCGAAAAATATCAAAGAGGCCTTGACTTACGACAATTGGATTGAATCAATGCAAGAAGAGTTGGATCAGTTCAAGAGATTAGAAGTTTGGGAACTCGTTGCAAGACCAGATGGAGTTTATGTTGTGGGATTAAAATGGATTTGGAAAAATAAGCTGGATGCAGAAGGAACGGTTATTCGGAACAAGTCTCGGTTGGTTGCTAAAGGGTATAGCCAAGAAGAGGGAATTGACTTCGAGGAATCCTTTGCACCAGTGGCTAGGCTAGAAGCAGTGAGAATGTTTCTGGCATACGCGGCTCATAAGAACATCACAGTTTATCAAATGGATGTGAAGACTGCATTTTTGAACGGACAACTTCGTGAAGAGGTGTATGTTTCACAACCAGAGGGCTTCGTTGATCCAGAACATCCACAACATGTTTACAGGCTTAAGAAAGCTCTCTACGACCTTAAACAAGCCCCGAGGGCATGGTACGATAAACTTGCTGCATTCTTGCTTGCTAATCATTTTACTAAAGGATCTGTGGACCCGACTCTGTTTATACAAAAACACGAGGAGGACATTATCATCGTACAAATTTATGTGGATGACATCATTTTTGGGTCTACCCATAAAAAGTACTCAAACGCTTTTGCAAAACTAATGAAACAAAACTTTGAGATGTCCATGATCGGTGAATTAAACTTTTTTCTAGGATTACAAGTTCACCAGTCACCTCGTGGTATATTCTTGAGTCAGTCTAAATATGCACAAGAGATATTAAAGAAGCATGGCATGACAACTAGTGACACCTATAACACCCCAATGGCCTCCTCATCCCCGAAGCTAGATGCTGATTTACATGGGAAACCCACTGATCCTACAAATTATCGTAGCATAATTGGGTCTCTTATGTATCTCACAGCTAGCAGACCGGATGTTGTATTTGCCACATACCTGTGTTCACGCTATCAATCTAACCCAACAGAAAGACATTTATCTGCTGTTAAAAGAATCCTGAGATACATCAAGGGAACCATTAATTTGGGGATCTGGTATCCAAAGGATTCTGGTTTTGCACTAACTGCTTTTTCAGATGCGGATCATGCGGGATGTATTGATACAAGGAAGAGCACATCTGGTGGTGTTCAATTCCTCGGTGACAAGCTGGTGTCCTGGCAGTCAAAGAAGCAAGATTGTACCTCTCTATCATCAACAGAATCAGAATATGTAGCTATGTCTGCATGTTGTGCTCAAATCATTTGGATGCGATCACAACTGATGGACTATGGTTACATATTCAACAAAATACCGATGTACTGCGACTCCAAGAGTGCCATAGCTATCTCATGCAACACAGTCCAACATTCCAAGTCCAAACACATCGCTCTCAGATATCACTTCATCAAGGAGCATGTGGAGCAGGGTACCGTTGAGCTGTATTTTGTGGGAACGGAACACCAATTGGCGGATCTTTTCACGAAGGCTTTACCTCATGAACGTTTTGTGAAATTGGTTCACCAAATTGGAATGCGATGTTTGACTCCTCAGGAATTGTCAAATTTTCTCAACAACTAATACTTGAGTCAAACATCCAAAAACTATCTTGTAAATATATATTTAAAAAAAAAAAAAAAAAAAAAAAAAAAAAAAAAAAAAAAAAAAAAAAGTGCAAGTACAATTCCTTCTCCAACACTCTGTTCATTTTTTAAATTTTTGAACACGTGTTGAGGGGGAGACATGATTTTTCCAAAATATTAAAAATTGTACTTGCATATTTTTCAAAAATAGTTGTTTCACAAGTTTTTGGTGATAAGATATTAAAATAGTAAATTGTGTGCCTTAAATGTCTTAAATGAGACTTTGTGATTATGTTGATGATGGTTTAGGACTAGAAATTCTAAGTTTCTAAGGTTTAGGGACTATATGCGCAAAAATTGCAAAAATGGATGGTAGATATTTAAGTTGGTAAATTAAACATCGCATTTACTTCTCTGCCAATATTCACCAACCGGAGTTAATACTACCCACCCACCATCATCAACGGACCACATTGATTCTGCTAATCCGAACAAGATTTTTTATTTTTGTGAGTGTTCTTGTGCTTATATTGTTATTATAAAACATGGTTTTGAACAGTTTCATGATCCAACGGCTAGAAAAGTCAAAATCGAGAAAGTTAGTTCTAGGGTTTGCGTTAAGATTAGGGATTTTGATAAAGAGGTTTTGAGTTAAAAAAGATTGCATGATAACACTTTTATAATGTTAGGGAACCTATATTGTATGCTAAATCATACCCAGAAACCACAAATTAATCGAATTGAACTTTAGGGTTTAAGCAACGATTTGGGGAAAACCTTGTGAATGCGTTATTGTGTAATGTGGTTACTGAAAAGTTGTTGTTTGATGTTTAATTGAAAGTTTCCATGCTTGAATCATACCCAGAAACACTTCAAGTGATTTAATTAGGTTTTAGGGTTTAAGAAGAACAAGAACACAAGCAGATTTGATTCTTGATTATTTGTGGTTCGTTTATGTTATAACTTAGTCCAAATGATTAAAATAGTCATCTAAGTTGATTGTGAATATCTGTGGACATATAACATAAGTAATAATGAATCACGATAAAGAATTTGAGTGTTTGTTCATCGTTACAAATCTATCGCAGTTGAGAAAAGTGTTCGATAACTCTTGTATTAGAGTTTATCGAAGTTGGCCAAAATTATCGCAGTTGTGATAGTTATCGCAGTTGTGATAGTTATCGCAGTTAAGATAATTATCGCAGTTGAGATTTTTATCTTGATTGGCTTGATTATCTTGATTGATATAATTATCGCAGTTGAATGATTATCGCAGTTGGATAATTATCGCAGTTGGGATGTTTATCGCAGTTGGGATGATTATCGCAGATGGGATGATTATCGCAGTTGGATAAATATCGCAGTTGGATTTGTTATCTTGATTGGATATTTATCGCAGTTGTTATAGTTATCGCATTTGTTATAGTTATCGCAGTTGTCTTTGATTATCGCAGTTGTGATCTGATGTAGAATTTAATCAATTTCCTTAGGTATATTTTTATATACTTATTGAAATTTATCAAATTTTATTGAATTTGGCTAATTCTTGATAAATTCTTTGATCAAGCATGTATCAACTAATCATAAATACAATAGGGTGCCATGTGTTGTTCTTTAAACTAACAATTTTCTAACAAACATGCATTCTGTATACTTGAATATGATTGTTGATTCAGATACACATCAATGGCATCTTCCCAACAACAACCACTTCCTGCTCTTACCAAAGAAGAAGTCTTTCCTCGTGGGTATACTCTGGAAATAGGGAAGAACAATTCAAGGGTAGAATTGGACAAGATCAAATGTTCTGATCCAAGTTGTCAGATTGCTATAGAGATCCTCAAAGCTCACAAATGCAGGGATATTCTTGACAGCTCAGACACTATTCCAGAGCTATATATTCATCAATTCTGGGATACCTTCACTAAGAGCAATGATGACAAGTACTTTACTTGCACACTGGATCGGAAGCAAATCAGAGTTACACCTGCTACTCTCAGAAAAGCCTTGAAACTTCCAGAGGCACCTGAAGTTGCTGCCCGATTCCACCCAACACCTTCAGAGTCAGAGGTCATGCAATTCCTGGAGGATATTGGTTATGATGTTCAGCCTGACACACCATTAACCACAATCTCCAAGGTTAATGCCAGATACATTCCTCAACCCTGGAGGACTATCTTCTTCATCGTAACACATTCAATATCTGGAAGAGATAGTGGGTTCGAGCATCCAAGACTGGCTCATCTTCAAGTCTTATGGGGATTTCTAAATGAAGAACCTATTGACTTTGCTGCTCTTATTTGGGATGATATAATGTACTTACAGCGTAAAATTTTCAAGAAAATCCCATTTGTTCGATTCACCAAAGTTCTTATCAGCTATTTACTTGATCAACATGAAGACATTGATAAACGTCCTACAGATCAAGAAGTTCATGAATATAGCATGGATAAAACATTGGGCAAAGTTTATTTTCCGAAGGAGAGTACACGAAAGCAAGGTTCAAGGTTGCCAGAATTTTTGATGCCAGAAGAGGTTAGAGAAACAAAAGCTTATCATGATTATGATCTAGCATACCGTGAACGTCGTGTAGGTCTTGCCAAGATGGTTGAAGAACCTAAGTCTTCTAAGACTCGTTCAAAAGGTAAGACTAAGGCAGGAAGTGCCTCAAGTATCTCTAAACCTAAAGGTAAACATCCAAGATCAACATTCATCAAGAGGAGAGTACCCAGCAAACCACAGCCAAAACCAGAACCATACAGAATCATTGATGAAGATACAGAATCTAACTCTGAATCAACTGAATCTGAAGAAGAACATGTTTTTATGACTGAAGAAGAAGCTGAACTTCACAATCAGATCTCCAAGGAGAATGCACAAAAACAAAGTCTCAAAACATTAAGAGCAGATGAAGAGCGTAGAGCAAAGAAAGTATTGGAACAACAGAGAGAATATGAAAGAACACATGGGGTTGGAGGATCACAAAATGTTCCTAAACCAGCTTCGACCCAAGACGATCCGGTTAATCAACCCGGAGGGTCTGGAGCTGAATCAACAAAGGTATCTTCACAGCAAACAAGTTCGGTTAATCAACCCGACTTGGGAGCATCAACTCAGGAGGAACAAGAGAAAGATCAGGACAGCAACATTGTTTTATCTGACAAGGATATTTCGGATTCTATGTTTGATGACAATCCAGAAGAACAAATACGCAATGATGATAATGACGAATGGAACTTAGAAGAAGAAAAAGATATTCTTGGAGACAAAACAACTGAAGCAGCCAAAGATCTTGAAGAAGCGGCTAAACAGGAGGAAGAAAGAAAACGTAAGGAGGAGGCTCAAGCTAATCTGGAAGCAGATAGCTACCTTCGTTCTGACACTCCAACACCTCCTCCTTCCCCTCCAAAGGACTTAGCCAAATCTGCACTGACTATGGTTGTTTATAAACCACAACAGCAGCATGAACAATCATCAGTTCAGCCCTCATCTGCTTCTTCACCGAAGACACCTCCTGGGTCACCACCGAAGAATCCAACACCTCCCCCCTCACCTCAAAAAGAATCAAGTACTAAATCTGATGAACCAATTCCCTCTCTCACTCCATCATCTTCACGATCTTCATCACCAAAATCTAAAACAAAAGCAACGGTTTCTGAAGATATTCGTAAGGCTTACAAAGGAAAGAGCAAGAGAAGGATCGTCCAAGTTACAAAAGTTGAAGTTGTATCTCCTGCAGCAAAGAGACTCAAAAAGGCTGTAAAGAGAGCACAAGCTCAACGAGACAACCAAGCTACAACTAAATTGGCTGAAATGGAAGACTTAGTCAAGAAGTTGTCTCAACAAATGGAAGAAATGCAGAAAAGTAAGAAGCAGATCGATGAATTCCTTGGTTTCAACGTCAAAGATCATATGACACGCAAGGCAAAGAAATTTGTTAAGCAATTTCTTCCTGATCTTCAACAAAACATCAATGATCATATTGATTCACAACTTGATGAAAAGATCAAAGAAGCCGTCTCTTCTTCTTCTCAAACCAAACCACTTCAAGATCTCTCCATTGAAGATATTGAGCTTGTACTTCTCGACAAACTCTTTGCTATCCTCTCTCCCTCTCCAGAAGAAATCAATCTGATCACAGCTCTTCGTGCACACATTGACAAGAAATCATGCAAAGAAACTGCTGACAAAGGTAAACGAATTAGAGAAGATGATGAGGATGATCAGGACCCTAAACCCACACAAAAGAAACACAAAGGCGGGTCAGGGATTCACATCCAGGAGTCAACTGAACATAAACCAGCACCTCAACCTCCTAAACATCAATCCTCTGGTCCAACTGAAACCGAGCATCACAATGACCAATTCACTAATGAAGATATGGACTTTCAGCCACACGATGATCAACCTCATTCACCATCACCATCACCGTCACCAAAGTCAAAGCCATCCAAGTCCAAGCCTTCACACAGCAGAAAGTCATCTACCGGACCAACGGTTGTCTCATGGTTGGATAATGATACAGATGTGCAAGGAAATGAATGGTTCGATCATCTTGCAAGTGCTCAAGTTCAGACCGACGAAGCTTCACGAGTTGAAGACAGCACCTTTGCTGTTACTCAAGAAATTAAAAGAACTCTCAATATTAAGAAAATGACCAAAAAGGAACTTCGTCGGATCAAGAATGATGCTTTCCTTCTTCTGAAGAACAAATCCAATAGCGCAGCAGAACTCGAATATCACCTTGAAAACATTGCACGGGCAATGTCAAGTGACTTTGACTGGGCTAGTCCAGACATCGTCAGGCAAGTTGGCAAGCATCAACCATTCACCACTGATTGGACCAAGCCACTGCCCGTGATTCGAAAACATCATCATTCGGAAATTCCCTTTCTAATGTTCTTCAACAAAGACTTGGAACTTCTAAAGAATGGAGCTCAAGGGACGACAAA
This sequence comes from Artemisia tridentata subsp. tridentata, assembly GCA_021014915.2. Lineage (NCBI taxonomy): Eukaryota > Viridiplantae > Streptophyta > Magnoliopsida > Asterales > Asteraceae > Artemisia > Artemisia tridentata. Next base: position 252,224,150 of record CP139506.1, read on the forward strand.
GTACGCTACATCTATCACTTTCACACCAGCTGCTCACTACACACAATCAGCTATTGAAGAGGCAGCTATCAACAGCAAACTGTTTGTTAAACAGCTCGTCAAATATGATCGTGATGCAGAGCTGGGGATTCATCACTGGTACTCTAAAAGACAAACCTGGTACAAGTACAAGCTTGCCCTCCAGAAATCAAAAGAACCAGTTTACAGTGATCTCAGAATCTTGGCCGTCATCAAAGTAAGCGGATCCAGAAAATGCGACTATATATTTCTAGACGAGATCACAGTAAAGAGAATCGACAACAACCTCTACACATTCTCAGAGGCGGATTTTCCTGATTTGAGTCTAAGTGATATCGAAGACATGTATCTAATGAAGATTCAAGGCAAACTGCAGCATCTTACTAATGAGCTTCGATATGCACTTAGTACTTCCCTGTGTCATTACATCAGGAGAACCATCATCAAAGAACGTGTCGAAGATCTCCAGCTTGGTGTTGAAAGTTATCAGACTCAGCTTAACCTTGTTGAACCTCAGTTCCTTCTAAACAGCAACAAGGATCCTCAGTACACCATGCTACATCGTCCAAATTTTGGGTTCGTCTACAGGAGCACAACTGATTTTCACCGATTCATGGCATTCACTGAAATTCACAAGTTCTGTGATGATACTCTCAAGAGTGTACGTGATGGGTTAGCTAATAGAGTTCGAGATTCGATGTTGGGAAAATCCAGAAGATGGAGTTCAAAAGAGCTGCGACAAGTAAAGGAATTCATTCGGAAGATGGAAGAACGGTTATACCATCGAGATCAGATAAGGAGGCTTGAGAGCTATGTTGGGGGTCGTCCACCGTTCGCCATCAGGCTATTCCAGAGATCAGACCCAGTTTTCACAACTTTTGGCAAGGGCGGTTGATGTAAGAATTTATTATCATATTACATCATTCTAATTCTTTCCATATTGGCCTAAGCATTACGGCTTGTGCACACATAACAGTGTACAACCCGGACCCCAAAGAAAGGACCCTGAGGTACGCTTCAGTGCCTCAATCCTGAAAAAGGAGCGAAAGCTTCTTACTTATGAGCAGAATTAAAATCAGAATGTTTTCCAACGTTTTTCAAACATTCTGCTCATAAGGACAAGTATTCCCTCGTCCAGGGGGAGTATTTGAAAAATATAATCTTTGTTCAAAAAGAAGTATCACAGTTCTTGAAACTTCTTCCCTAAAACTCAAAAACAGCATATTTTAATCATAAACGTTTTTCCAAAAACATCATGAGTATGCTATTTTTGAGGGGGAGAAGAAACAAATGATTAAAATATGATGTCTCATTTGCTGGAATCTCGTGTGCTCATACTCAGAATTGACCCTCGAATTAACGAATAGGAAAGTCAGTAGTCGAAAGGACATGTCCTGGACGGGTAATAATTTCAAGCCAGTTTAACTGGTGATGTAAGCGTGTCTCGCAAAGGATGTGTCTGAGTAGAATGTACCGATTTCGAGCGATAATCTTTGAATCTGATCTGGACGGGTAATAATTTCAAGCCAGTCTAACTGGTGATGTAAGCGTGTCTCGCGATGATCAGGTTCATTGAAAGTCAATCAATTCAAAAAGTGCCAACTCTTTCCGGCATGTGCAAATTTCAAATTTATGACTTATGCGCACATGTTAAGGGGGAGTATTTCTGAAAATCATCAAACTCTCAAGGTGTCAACAAAATGTCTTTACAATTATCGACACTTTGAGAGATTTTTCAATGGTTTTGGTCTAATGGCATCATTAGGATAGTCATGGAGTTACAAGGTGACTAAGGTTAGGGAAAACCGTCCTATGATCCGCCAGAGCCGGAGGGATCTACCCAAGGACAATACCAATAGCTTAGACTAGAAAAGTCCTAGGTATGATATAAAAAAGGAGAAAATGAATGTACGGAGAAAGAAGGGGTTGAAGAATTAAAAAGAAAAGTAAAGAAAAGGGTGAAAAGAAATAGCCCTCCATTTGTTCAACCTTAGGGCAGACACCGGGTTCAATTCATAATCTACTGGTTGATGAGCATCACCGGTATTGAAGACCAAAGACGTCATGGACCCAGTGACGCACCAAAAAAAAACCTTCTAAGCCACTCAAGTGTCTCTCAAAAGACATTTGTTTCATTCACACGGAGAACCCTTCATAATCTATCGACATCTCATTACGAGATTGTTGATATTGAAAAGGAGGCAATCTGCTCCACGCCTCCGATGACCAAACAAATGTGCACTTATTGAGTCTAGAGTCATGAGATTCATCAAAGGTCTCTTAGGTACACGTAGTATTACTCTGCTGTTCTATATCATGGGCAGCGGATGTAAAATTAAGAAAGTGTCCTTCGCAGATCTCAGCAATCTGCCAAGAACATTCATGAGAGAAGTCACAATTGTGATTATCAATGATTGAATGGAAATCCTGCCAGAGCAACATCAAACAACTCTGTCAGCAGGTCACTTCGGTAACTCCTTGTGGGTTACGCTTAGTGTTTGCTCCAAAAGGTCTACAGTCGTGGGGTGATCTCCAGCGACTCACTGAATCGTGGGTGCACTTCGGTGTGTCCGTGTAATCCCTTTCGGGGGAATCCGGTTCAGAACGGTCTGGGTTAAGATCTGAGAAAGTCTTCACACTATGCTGTTGATAATCTCAAGTCTGAGCCTGTAAGTACCGGTTGGTACGTGCTGTTGCTGCTGTTGCTGCTGCTGCTGCTGCTGCTGAGGAGCTGGAGTTCGACCATCAAGACTCCATCATGCTTATATTTTGAAGAAATGTTCTCTTAATGACTCAGTTATTACAGAAGTTCAACACAAGCTATAGTAATGTCAAAAGTTCAAGCATCTCAACCTTTCACAAGTTTAAAGATTGAAAAGTGAGAACATATTACAGATAACAAGTCAAAAATATATGAGCATAATGGAGAAGACAAGAAGACGTTGGAGATTGGCAGATAGAGACAACATCACATCATCATTACACAAGAACAAAGAACCAAAGATTATAAAGACGTCAGAAGCCTAAGAAGCAAAGAAGACGTCGGGCAACATTGATGATCAAGACTTAGGGGGAGATTGTTAGGAACACGTTTTAATTATTTACAAGTCTTGTTCATTTATAATGTTGCAAGTTTAATAGGATTATATTGTTTGTAATTATGGACCGGTCCATTAGTAATCCATGGACCGGTCACAATAGATAGTTCATGTTAGTAACATGCATGGGAATATTCCTAGAATGATTCCCTCCCATTGCCTATAAATACAAGGCATGGGGTACATTCTAAATGTCGGTTTTTCATGTATTTGTGCGGAAGCTATGCTCGTGTAAAGTTTGATCAAGTGAAAAGCCTACCATTCTTATTCTTCTCTTCTTAGTTCTCTTCTCTAGTTTAGCTTATTAGCTTATTACTTATTTCCATACGTAGCTTATTAATATAGATAGTAGTGTGCGTATCTTGTTCTAAACGAGTGTGTGTTTGAGATCTAAACGGGAACCTACAATTGGTAGGAAAAGCATTTATGCTATGATGTGTGTACCGGTAGCACTTAGATTCTAGAACTTGCGTTAGGACCATTCCGAGGCCACAAGTGAGACTACATTCGTGTAGTTAGATTTACTACATGATAAGAGGCATTAGGATTAACCCATTGTTTTACACCTGTGTTTTTGTTATAATTACATTGGCTACATTGGTCAAGTAATTCTCCCACACCCTTTGCGTTGTACTCATTTTTAGTACACGATACCCCTAGTACACCCCTCAGAGCCTATCTTTTCGTTTCTAACTTTAAGCATTTTTACTTAAAGTAAGAATTTGTTTACACCCCACTTAAATGTACACCCAAATCGCCTTAGCCTACCTTGTATGCACTCATTTTTAGTGCATTATTGTGACAACATTTGTTGAAACCCCAAGTTAATTATCTAATTGATTACATGGTTGCTAAGTCGAGTCATATCCTTGTACATATTATTTTGGGATGATTGGGACTCATGGGTAAAGTACTAGTGTAATGGAGTAATGGGGAAGAACAACATTATTACCCCCATATGTGCTAAATATTTTAAAAGTACTCCAAGTGTTTCGATTATCTTAATTCGAGTCATTAGAATAGTTAATTGTAAAGTATGTAAAAGTTCAAGTGTAAGGGGAGAACCAAGGCCCCTATGATGTATTATTTTGGATGGTAGGGCAAGAGTGTATGAAAAAAAAAAAAAAAAAAAAAAAAAAAAAAAAAAATAATATATATATATATATATATATATATATACAAAAAAATGAGAAAAAGAAAAGTAGAGAAAACATACGGACTACCATCCCGTTTCATTTTATGTTTATTTTATCTTTTTGTTATTTTCTTTCATTAACTTAAGTCGAGTCTAGTCTTAGCTTAGCAACGTCATATTGTACATGTAATTAATCAAGATCTTTAACTCGCCACCAGTAAAATATCCTTTATCCAACAAAACCGTGTTTATCATATCCCTACACCTAACGTTATAACCCGTTTAAAAGCCCTATTTGATAGTTTATCTTAGGTGCTTACGCCTAGTGGAGGAGGTTTTTGATCCTTTCCCAAGCCTATGGTAATCTATTTGCTATGACAGGTAGTGAGAGATATTATTCGTTTTCATTTATGAGATATACTTTTATGACACCTGAGAGATGTGAGTATCTAAACACTACTTGTGAGGTGCTAGTTTGTAATCTCCGTGCTTATTATGATTAAAGTGGAACGACTATTTGTTGTAATTACTTTTATTTAGCGTTAAATGACCCCTAACTTGTATTTTGATTAGAATAAAAGCGCATTTGCTTGAGGACAAGCAAATCTCATGTGTAAGGGTATTTGATGAAGCGAAAAGTGTACCGCTTTTAGGGGGTCATTTAAGCCCTAAATCGTATTTATTTGATCAAATATTGCCCTAAATCGTTCCTTTTATCATTTTAGGTACTTTGGAGAAGAAATCTGGAAAAGGAAGCATTTTGAACATTTTTGGAGCATAAAAGTGAAGAATTCGACAAAATGCCAAAGCTGCTGGAAAAGTACACGTGACGGCGTCAAGGATTGCTCCTGACGGCGTCACGGCTTGGCAAAAGAGGTGGATATGACAAATACACGTGACGCGCCAGAAAGTTTTACAAAGAAAGTCTGACGGCGTCACCCTTTAAGGTGATCAAGGCCGTCTCGTGCTAAGACAAAGAGAGATGGCCATCAGGATTAAAGAGTGACGGCGTCACCCTTAACCTTGACGGCGTCAACCCTTGACGCGCCAGAGAGGATTTTGGAGGATTAAAAGGGGACGGCGTCAAGAAGGCCATCAAGAAACCCTAACTGCGGCGGGGTGACGGCGTCACGCTCTATAACGTGACGCCGTCAGATCTGTTTCCCTATATATAGTTTTGCAATTTTTAGTCATTGGTGTGCAACTTTGTGAGGAGAAACCCTAAGACGATTTTTCTGCCATTTTTAAGGGTTTTATACCCTTGGATCTCCCATGTTCAACTGAAGATAAGTAATCAATTAATCATTCAATATGTCTATGTGTTGTTTGATTATATCTTGTTCTTGTCTTTTATTTAACATGCTAGGCTAGATTTATCTTGTGTTTGCTTAGATCTAATGAAACCTAACTATTGATTATTGGTTGTTGGTGTGTTATTAATCGTATTGGATGATTGTTTATCGATGTTTGGCTTAAGAAAATTGGCTAACCTCCTATACGGTAACTTGCTTGAACGTCTTAAGAAACATGAACCAATGCGTACTAAGGTTTTTATGGTTGCATTTAATGCATGAGCGAATTCTAGTGATCCCATGTTAGGAGCTTCTTAGCCGGCTCGACATAGGAGTGAAGTAGGAGTTTATAGAGTTGGGGAAGTACGTACGCCACCCCACGATTGGTATTAAGGAATACACCCGTCATCCACGCAATTAATACACACTAATCAACCGGTAAAAGATAGTTAGGGAGTAAGGAAATCTAAGTAAACACATTTCTCTCCATATAAGTTCCACAACCTTTTTATTTTCAGTTATTTTATTTTATTTGCAATTGTAGTCATTTGGGTTAGTTGACTAGCAACTAATTCCGCCCACTCCTTCAAACCTGAGATTTTACTTGCTTTCATAAAAATATAAAAATACAAAAAGAATCTTCCCTCACCCTTAGACCTATTAGAGTAGTTTTTCAATCCTAACGACACTATTCCCCTAGAGAACGATCAATCCCCCGGTACTTGCCACTTCACTATACTACATCGGTCAGGTACACTGCCTGGTGGGGATTGCAAGCTTCTCGAGATCCCTCGAGAGGTAAAACCTGTTGTAAGGTCGCAAAACCACGCATCAGTTAACAAATGTCATATATAAATAGTATCATATCACCACCCATAATCATTCTTTTAAAATAACTGATTTTTCTCAAGACATTTCCCGGTCATAATTAAAAAGGTTTTCACACAACAGATTTTTTTATATCAGAGGTCGTAACAAAAGGGAATCATGAAAAAGGTTCAAAGCAAAGAGAATTATAAAAAGGACATCAACTCAGCAGTTAAACTGGTCAGGACATGAAAGAGAGGTCATAGAAAGCTCACAAAACAAGAGATCACATGAAAGGTTCACAAACAGAAGGGAACATAGCAATGGTATAGGGAATCCTATTAAGGAAAATGAAAAACTGAAAGAAAAGGGAATGAAAAACCCTTACTGAAAAAGGGCAGAATATCTGTACCTTATTAGCAAAGCAAAATAAGCAAGACAAACACGGAACAGAATCATGGCTCCTCCTTCTTTACACCTAAAGGAGTAGAAGACGGAATTACAAACGATTCTAACTCAGATTACCATTTTTAGTTTACCTTTTCATTTTAAGTAACTTTCTATTTTTAGTAACTTTCCAGATTTGACCCATTTTCACATTTAGCAAGATATTAATATTACATATTAGGTTAAGTCCTTATTTCAAGATTATTATGGAATTAAGGTACATTTTATCAAGTTACAAAAGTTTAGGGTTAATTATGACAAGTATACATAGTTTAGGGTTTTAATTGTAAATTCATATAATTCAAAGGTTTAAAATAAAAGTATCACAAGTCATCCATTTAAATACATAAGTTTTCCAGAATTACACTTTTAACCTTTAAGTTTCACAAATTACAATTCATACCCCTTTAGTTATTAGAAAAGTAACCACATAACAACTTTTAAAAGTTCTTTACACTTTAACAGTTTTTAAGTATGGACTGGGCCTGTTTAAAATAAATTATGAATCATATTATATCTTCGAAATAAAATTCATCAAAATTCACAGAGCTACCTAATTTCCCCTAGTATTTTACCAAATTTTTCCAGATTTTATTTACTAGTATGGGTATGAATGAAAATTCCTTTTTCCAAACCTGTTCCAGAACCGGATCAATTAAAACACCCGAAAAGTAATTAATCCTCAGCCCCATTTATAAAATTTATAAAAATCTAGAAAAATTCCAGTAACTAATATACTCATCAAATATTACTCAGTTCAAAGGAGACCTTCGAATTCGTTACGGTTTGAAAATGAAAAATGGAAAACCCAGACTGTTTTTCCAGACATACTATTCCGATTTGACACTTAACTTTCCAAAAATCAAAAAGTGGTCTTCCAGGCCTCTAAAAATTACAAGGTTAATTTCTACAGAAAGATATTTCATTGAATTTAATTCTAGACTCAAAAACCACCTAAAAACACTTAGTTATCATCGAGATTCGATTGATTAAAGTCGGATTAATATTCCTGATCAGCAGCAGTTTTATGATTTTATGTAAATAATTAGGGTTTCGCTTCAAAATTCGAATGGATTAAATCATGATGTGTATTGATTACCTTATTTGTGATACGAATAGAGCAGGAACACAAGATCAAAGCCTCCTTGTTGTTGTTTTGTGGATCGACAGCAGCAAACAAAGAGAGGCAGCCAAGAACTTTGTAGAGAGAGAGTTTAGGGTTTCAAAAAAATATTTGGCATATCAAAAAAATAAGGGAAACCGACCTATTGATAGGGGAAAGATGGGCCAGGCATGAAGTATTATCATTATGGATTAAGGCCCAAAGGTTGTGCACAAGTGTCAAGGTCAATTCGGCCCAAAGGAAACGCATAAGGGAAAACGTGCGAATGTTTTATTAATTTCGACCCATATGAACTTTCTTAAACGTGCCATACTTTTATATTATAAGGTTTCCCGTAACATTTCGTATTTACTTTAGGTTATATGTTCATATCATATAATTTGGAGTCATAACATGTTGTATAACTCGAGTTTTAATTTATCGCGTATTTCATAAGTTCTTAAAATTTTAAATTTAGAGGGCATTTTGGTCTTTTTACATGTTATCTGAATTTCAGGTATTACATTGTTATAGATACTGGGAATGGTAAAGGAAAGAAAAGGGAAGCAGAAGTGTTAGAGTCAGATAAATCAAAGAAGCAAAGGACTGAAACTGAGAGGTTAACAGATGAACAACTCAAGAACATGATTGTAGTAGTTCCTGAATCTACAAACATCAAACCACTCCAAGCAAAACATCCAATCATAGACTGGGAAGTATTCACAGAAGGTAGAATGAAAGGATGGAAAATCATAAGGGTTGGTGGAATAACTGAGAAGTACAAGTTGTTTGAAGATTTGCTCAAGGGATTTGATAGAGAAGATCTCAATCAGTTATGGATGTTAGTACAAGAGAGATTCAAGATTGTAGATCCTCTTGAAGATAAAGACAAGGAATTATGGGTACAGTTGAAAAGGATTTATGAACCAGATGGAGGAGAAGCAATTTGGAGATTTCAAGCCAAGATCAATGATGTCTCTTGGAAGCTATTTGACACATGTGGTGTTCAAAGGATTTCTACCAGAGATGGGATAGAAATATATATGCTGGTTGAAAAGGACTACCCTCTCAGAACATCAACTTTATTGACTTTAGTGGTTTCAAAATTAAAGATTGAAGCTGAATCAGAGATGGCTAATGTGTTAGTAAGAAGGATATTTGATATTGCAGAACAAAGGAAAGCCCAAACAAAGAGATTGACTTGGTAAGTGTTTGGAAGAATCCCCCCATCATCTACAAAGGTTAATTCAAGAAGAAACTTAGTGATTTGGAGATAAATCATAAGTTTAGGGGAGGATTGTTGGGAATTAAGCTAACAGTTAGTACTGCCAGGCTTATAGTTTCAACTGGTGCATGGTAACACTAGCAGTACTAACTGCCAATACAAACTACTTTGTACTGCTTATGTTTTGTAAACGTGTAATAGGATAAGTATGGAAAGGATTTAGTGAATATCCTATATAGTTAGAGTTATACTTATCTTGTACAAGAATCCTTGGTCTATAAAAGGATATCCTAGGTTAGGTTTTATATACATTCGTACGTATATCTTTTGTTAAGATTCAAGGTTGTAAACCCTAGTGATAAGTCAAGATCACTCGTATTATTGATAATAATATTGAATCGTTTTGGTTATACTTTATTGTCTTCATTGTTCATATACATAAACACTGTTCCATTCATATACAATACACAATATCTTCTAAGTACTAGCTAGTAAATTCCGCGTGCTAGTTAGTATTACTCAAAGTATCTATCTAACACAAGGCGTGTGTTTAGATCCTCTCACTATTCTTCAACACTTTATTTCTTGACAAATACGAGCGTTCTTTTCTTGCACTTGGAGGAGGGATGGATGAGATCACTTGTAAGCAACTTACAACCCATTAATGTGATCAAAGAAGAGTATTTAGAGTGAATTTAGAAGACAGAAAGATTTAGTGCTCAAGAGGTAATTTTTATGTATGAAACAGTTCAGTATTTATAGGCACCAGGAGGAGCGGGGGACGGTCCCTTAAAGTTGGACGGTCCCGTATATATAAGGGACCGTCGCCATGTTTACGGGACCGTCCCGACATACGCTCCTATTTTTGTCCTGATGTGGTGAAAGTTTATCTGGTGAAAAACTTATCTGGTTTTAAGCGGGAAAACTAGCTGTTGGAGAATTTGAAATTCAAATTTATTTTCTTAATAAAACATTTCTCTAAAATTACAAAAATACTTTTGTAAAAATGTTTTGTCACATAAAAATGTGAGGTTTAGTGAAAAATAAATTATTTTATCACTTAACTAAGTTGGTAGATTGTTTGTTCATACCTTATGTGATGTTGTTAGGAATATAAATATTCACATGAAAGACTCGGTCACCCCAATTATGGATTCGCATTAAGTAGCTCGTAGGATTAATCATATTAGTTTAGATATCGTTTCACCATGGAGTTGGGTCGGGTCTTTAACCACTGTCAGCTCACTTCATTGCCCGTGTAGGGGCGTTTTGTAAGAACTATAAATAGCCCTTCCCACCCATGGGAAGGGTTGGACCTTTCATTAGTTCAATCTAATATTATCTCACTTTCTCTCTCTAAACGCTCCCAACTCATCTCTTTCTCTCTCTAATTCGGCCAAATCACAAGAACCATATGTGTTTAGATTAATGAGTATCCTACAATTGGTATCAAGAGCCATGGTTAGATCATTTACAATGTGGATGCTCGGATTTTATATTGGTTTTTGTGAGTTTATTGTGGTTCGAATAGAATAGGTAGAAAACATCAAAATTTGAGGTTTGATCATGGTTTCTAGTGTTGTAAGCTTATACTTTCATGTTTAGAATAGGTATTGTAGCTTACTTTGGTCACTAGATAGCTTATTTCATAAGTGTTATGGATATTTAGGGCTGTTCGAGAGTTGTTTGTGGTTTGTTCTTGGTTGCGACTTGCTTACATGTGGTAAATTCTTGGTTGTGATTTGGTATTCTCTTCTTGCGATTTGTACTAAAAAGAGGAAACAGTTTGTTGTGGTTTGTCTAGGTTGAAATCTGCGATTTGGTTTATTACTTGAAACGGAAAAAGACAAAACCGCAAGAAAGTGACACCTTTGTCCGATTGTGAGTTGCGATTTGACTAGTTGCGATTTGACTAGTTGCGATTTGATCAGTTGCGATTTGAGGTTGCGAGTTGATACTTGCAATTTGACTTGTTGCGATTTGATTAGCTGCGATTTGACTTGTTGCGATTTGACAAGTTGCGATTTGCTAGTTGTTCTATTGCGATTTGCTCCTGATTCTTCACTGCGATTTGCTCCAGATTCTTCCTTGCGATTTGCTCAACATTCTTCATTATGATTTACTCAAGTCTCTACATTGCAACTTGACTCTTGACTTTAACTTGTTCATATCACCAAGTAAACTCAATACAACCAAACATAATCACAACTTAACAACAATACACCTAAACAACAAACAATCAGTCATCATAACACATTCAAGTAATCAAATCACGGTTTATTCTTGATTTTTGTAAAATCTCGAGAAAGAATCTATTTCTCGGTTTAAATCATTGATGTGCCCGGTTCGGTGCAAGTTTTAAATTTATAAGGGGTGAATTACCGAATCTAATGACAACACATACGAGCAAGTATACTCGTCCGTTGTAGCAAGATTTTGATGGTAAGTCGGGATCGTTTGCAGGGATTTGTGTAGTGAATCGAATTGTACGTTAAAAGCAACTATCTCAAACAAGTAGTAATGATATTATGAAAATTCAAATGATTAAAAACTACACTTGCTTAGACTAGTGTACTACAATTGACTAATATGATTGTGATAACTTTGGATAACATGTTGGTTGTGATAATTAGTTTTGACACTAATCTATTGTTTCTACAAATTAAACCTTCGTCAAGATTTTGGTTTATAAAAACAAGCATTAAGTTTAACCAATCAATTCAAGATTAATTCAAGGTTCATGAGTTGGTGTTCCTCAAACACAAAACAATCTTTTGTCTAATCAAACAAGCTTAGGAAATGGTCAATACAAAAGGTAACCAATTATAGACAAGAGGTCACAATTGAAAGCAAACAATTAATCTCTCGACCTTTAAAGTGGTTTACAATCAATCCGTTTTGATAGACAAAAGCATTTTCATTACAATCACAATCAAGTTCCTTTGTTTAATCAAGAATAGTGGAAGACAACAATCATTCATAGACAAATGATTATAACTAGTGGAATAACAATAGTTCTTTCGACCCTTAACATTACTAGCACTAGTTAAACTTGATTACCCAAATGTCACTATGAAACTTAATCACAATTGGTTCTTAGAATCGACTTGAAATTGAATTAAAACATGTTATCACAATCATATGCCAATCAATGAATAATACACATCATCTAAGCAAGTGCACAAAGGCACTAGCCACTCATAGCAAACATAAATGTAAACTCAATACTTTGAACATTAGAAACCATGATTGAAAGTCTTACAATGATTGGAAATAAGATTACAAGTGAAAGACAATGATTCCACAAGCAATGAAAATGGTATATTCGACTTTCTCCCTTCTCCTGGACTTATGGACGAATTTCTTGAGTATTTTCTGTGAATGGTTCTCTCCTAGTACATGTATATTCTCTCTAGATTGATTGGTATTTAAATACCCAACAAATGGTTCAATAAATTGCTCTAACCAAGGGTCTAAGTGCATAAATGCTTCTCTTGCTCTCCAAGTAGTATTGAATGGTTAGAATACTGAAAAGAAGGACCTAGAACCGGATTTATAAAGTCACAATCTTTAATAAAGAAGTCTTGGATCAATCAGCGACTTCCAACCGATCGGATAGAATGGTCTACCGATCGGTTGGTCTTCTCGGTAAATCCAAATTCACTCCATCCGAATCGGTTGCGGGCGGCGACCGATCGGATGGTTACTGCTGGTGGACCTTTTTCTTGGAATTTTGCTATGACTTGTTTCTCGGTCGTAGCTCTTGATTCTTTGATCTTTCTCTTCATTCTTAAGCTTATTAACTCGACTACTTTTGAAAAGATAAGGTTCTTCCCAATAATAATGTTTAATAATGTCCCCCAGTTGGGCCATGATGACATTCGTCAAGAATTCTCCTCGTTTCAGAACCATAAACACATCTTCTAATCATCCCATCGGGACACATTTTGAAAAGATAAGGTTCTTCCCAATAATAATGTTTAAGATCCGAAAAGAATTTACTTCGTTGGGCATGAGTTAATCCTTTCTTTAGAATTCCTCGAACGAGATAATTTGCATAATCTGCAAACCATGGAATTTCGTTCTCATCATCTGTATCAACAGTCATGAGTGTTTCATCCAAAAAATAATCGTCAATCTCATCTTCTTTTAACTCTTCCAGATTTGGATTTTCTAAACAAGATAAATGATCGGCGGCTAGATTTTCTGCTCCTTTCTTATCTTTGATTTCGATATCGAATTCTTGGAGTAGTAAAATCCATCGGATGAGACGCGGTTTGGCATCTTGCTTCTTAAACAGATATTTTAACGCTGAATGATCGGTGAACACGATTGTTTTCGAAAGTACGAGGTATGATCGGAATTTATCGAAAGCGAAAACAACGGCTAACAATTCTTTCTCTGTAACTGTGTAATTCTGTTGAGCATTATTGAGTGTTTTGCTGGCAAAATATATAGGGCGAAAATGTTTCTCTTCTCGTTGTCCTAATACGGCTCCAACAGCAAAATCGCTTGCATCGCACATAAGCTCGAATGGTAGTGACCAATCAGGGGAAACCATAATGGGTGCACTAGTCAGTTGTGTTTTCAATGCTTCGAATGCTTTCATACAGTCTGCATTAAAATCAAAAACAGCATCTTTTTCAAGAAGTTTCGTCATTGGACGAGATATTTTGGAAAAATCCTTAATGAAACGACGGTAAAAACCTGCATGTCCTAGGAAACTTCTAACGGCTTTAACGTTAGTTGGGGGTGGTAATTTGGTAATGACATCGATCTTTGCTTTGTCAACCTCCATTCCGCCGCTGGAAATTTTGTGTCCTAACACAATTCCTTCAGTTACCATGAAATGACACTTCTCCCAATTGAGAACAAGATGTGCAGCTTTACATCTTTCAAGCATTTTATCGAGGTTAGAAAGGCAAGCTTCGAATGAGCTTCCGAAAACTGAAAAGTCATCCATGAAAACTTCCATAGATGTTTCAAGCATATCTTGGAATATAGCAATCATACATCTTTGAAAAGTCGCGGGGGCATTACATAATCCAAAAGGCATACGCCGATAAGCGTAAGTTCCAAAGGGACATGTGAATGTGGTCTTTTCTTGATCAGCCGGATCAATAGGAATTTGAAAATATCCTGAAAAACCATCAAGAAAACAAAAGTATTTGTTTCCTGCTAATCTCTCAAGCATTTGATCCCTGAAAGGCAAAGGAAAATGATCTTTTCTGGTGGCTTTATTTAATTTTCTGTAATCAATACATACTCGCCATCCGGTGACAGTTCTAGTAGGAACTAATTCGTTTCGTTCGTTGGTCACAACAGTCATTCCTCCTTTTTCGGAACACAGTGAACAGGACTCACCCAAGGACTATCCTCGATGGGGTAAATGATACCCGCATCAAGAAGTTTAATGATTTCTTTTTTAACAACTTCTTTCATGTTGGGGTTGAGTCGACGTTGTCTTTCTACAACTGGTTTGGCATCTTCTTCGAAATTGATTTTGTGTTTGCAAAAATCAGGACTAATTCCTGGGATGTCAGAAGTTTTCCATGCAAAAGCTTCTTTATGCTTTTTAAGAACTGAAATAAGACATTCTTTCTCATAATCATTGAGCAACGAAGATATGACTACTGAAAGTAGCGAATTGTCTTCCAAGTAAGCATACTCAAGATTTTCGGGAAGTGGTTTCAACTCAAGATCAGTCGGTGGTTCTTGAAGTGATGTTTTGATCCTCATTTGATCATTAAAACTGATTTCCTCAAAATCTTCTTCTATTATCTCTCCTTCTTCTTCTTCTTCTTCTTCTTCAATCTTAACTTCCATAAAATCAGCGAATTCTTTATCAAAAGTTGTTTCACTAATCTTCTCTGAAATAGTCATGAATTGATCAGAATCTTCAAGTAATGTATCCAATTCTTCCTCAGTGACTTCATCGATTACATCAATGTTAAAGCAAGTGTCATCACTGGAATGTGGATATTGCATTGCTTTATCGATTAAAAAGGTGATTCTATCCTCTCCAACTCCAAGATTGAGTTCTTTTCCTTTTACTTTGATGATCACATCAGCGGTGTTTAGAAAAGGTCTTCCTAAAATAAGGGGTACTCTACTATCTTCCTCCATTTCTAGAATCACAAAATCCACGGGAAAAATGAATTTACCTACTTGGACAAGCATATTCTCAGCAATACCAATAGGATATTGGTAAGTATGATTAGCTAATCGGATACTCATCCTTGTGGGTTTCAAGGTATTGATTGAAAGTTTCGTATACAGCGAATAGGGCATCAAATTGATACTTGCACCTAAGTCGGCTAAAGCATCGCATGTGATGTTGTTTCCTAATATGCATGGAATCAGAAAACTTCCAGGATCTCCGAGTTTTTGTGGAATTTTGTTTTGAACAATAGCTGAACATTCTTCATTGAGAAAGGTAGCGGATATTTGCTCCAACTTGTTCTTGTTGTTAAGAAGTTCTTTCAAAAATTTCCCGTAATTGGGCATTCCGGCTAAAACATCAATGAGAGGTACATTGAGTCTAACTTGTTTGATTATTTCAACAAACTTCTTATAACGCTCCTCCATTCTTTCTTTCTTAAGGCTCTGAGGATATGGGATTTTTGGAGTGTAAGCCTTAACTAGTGGTTTGGGTTTGGGTTTGGGTTTGGGTGGTGTTTTTGGTGTATTTTCCTTCTTGGATTCTTCATCTTCCTCCTCACTATCGTAATTGATAGTTGTGGTGTTGTTTGGGTTGGGTGGTGGATCATAAGACAGGCCACTTCTTGTGAATACAGCATTGATATGCTCATTTCTGGTTTGTGGTGGACGATAAGTCTTATCATTCGATGATGATGGTGGTTTTGGGTTGGTTTGGGTGTTACTAGGCAACGAACCTGATGGTCGGGAAGAAATTTGATCAGAGAGTCTACCAAATTTGTTTTCAAGATCTTGGATAGATGCTTGATGATTTTTCTGACCTTGCTCAACTTTGGTCTTGAGATTGAAAAATTGATTCTTGACGAATTCGTTGGTTGATTTTTGAGCAGTGACGAATTCTCTCATCATTTTTTCAAAATCTGTTTCTTCAGGTTTCTTGTCGGAATTTTGTGAAGTTTGGTTCTCTACTTTTGGTTGGGACTCATGGTTGTTATCCCTTTTTCGGCGATCTTGCCAACTAGCAGAGTTTCGTCCGTAATAATTTCCACGATATCCTCCTCCTCGGTATCCTCCTTGGATGTAATTAGCTTCTCCTTCTTTTGGTTGATCGATAGGTTGATCATTGCATTCTGATGATGGGTGGTTACCTCCATAGTTGTTACAACCATCTCGCATTTCTTTCATCTCTCCTCTAAGATCTTTGTATTGCGAATCGATTTTGGAAACCAAGGTTTCCGCTTTCTCCATGAGTTTAGATGAATCAGAACTTTCGGCAAAGGCAACGGTTTTTCTTAAGGGTTTTGTCTTGGCATCTTTTGACCAGTCGAGTTTGAGAAGAACTCGGTCTTCAAGCAATTGGTATGCCTGGTTAGGAGTCTTATAAAGAAATATTCCTCCAGCATCAAGAATTCCTTGAGATGTTTCATCAAGTTCATGGTAAAAGATTTGGATAATGGTTCCTCGTCCTAAACCATGTCCATGACAACTTCGAAGTAAATCCTTCATACGAAGCCAAGCTTCGACGAGTGATTCGTTAGGATTTTTTGTGAAAGCACGAATTTCTCCCATGAGTCGATCAAACATTGCAGGTGGAAAGAATCGGCTTACAAAAGCTTGCCTCATCTCCTCCCAAGTAGTGATGATTCCTGGTGTTAATTCGTTATACCACACTTTTGCATCTCCAGCAAGTGATGACGGAAAAAGTTTGAGTTTAATGGCATCTACATTTGTATCACTGTATCGGAACATGCCACAAATTTCAATGAATTCGGCAATGTGTTTGTGAGGATCGGCCCTCGAACGGCCATCGAATTGACGGTCTTTGATCATAGAAAGATGGTGACCTTTCACGGTAAAATTGTCACCTAAGTTGACAGCAACAATAGCAGCTCCAGGAGTGGGTGCTACGGCTAGGTTGGCTTCCCACATGGGTCTATCGTCAGCCATGGGAAAAGGTTGATCAGTGAATGGGTTATAAACGACTTTGGCTTCAAAAAGGTTATCAAAAGTTGGGTTTGGTACTCTTGGTACACGATTGGCTAGTGGAACAAAAGGTGTTCTTCTTCTTCCTCTTCTAGATCTTGTTCGAATCAAACTTTCGGGATCGAAAAGTGGTGGAATTGGTTCTACTACAGTTGATCGAGTGTTCATACAATTCCCCAACGAATCGAGGCAATGTCTAAACAAACGAGCAAAGAATGAAAACAATTTGAAAAGATCAGAATCGTCTAACCGATCGGATAGAACAGTCTACCAATCGGATAGATCTCTCGGTAAATTTGATTTGAAGGATCCGGTCGGATGGAAGTGTCCGCCGATCGGATGGTTCTCTCGGTAAATGAAAATTTTGGAAAACCGATCGGATGGATGAACAACCGATCGGATGGGCAGCTCGGTAAAACTTTTTTTTTTTTTTTTTTTTTTTTTTACGAAAACTAACTATATGAGAATTGGACTAAAACTTACAGAAAAATGATCAAAATCCCCGGCAGTGGCGCCAAAAACTTGATGTGCCCGGTTCGGTGCAAGTTTTAAATTTATAAGGGGTGAATTACCGAATCTAATGACAACACATATGAGCAAGTATACTCGTCCGTTGTAGCAAGATTTTGATGGTAAGTCGGGATCGTTCGCAGGGATTTGTGTAGTGAATCGAATTGTAAGTTAAAAGCAACTATCTCAAACAAGTAGTAATGATATTATGAAAATTCAAATGATTAAAAACTACACTTGCTTAGACTAGTGTACTACAATTGACTAATATGATTGTGATAACTTTGGATAACATGTTGGTTGTGATAATTAGTTTTGACACTAATCTATTGTTTCTACAAATTAAACCTTCGTCAAGATTTTGGTTTATAAAAACAAGCATTAAGTTTAACCAATCAATTCAAGATCAATTCAAGGTTCATGAGTTGGTGTTCCTCAAACACAAAACAATCTTTTGTCTAATCAAACAAGCTTAGGAAATGGTCAATACAAAAGGTAACCAATTATAGACAAGAGGTCACAATTGAAAGCAAACAATTAATCTCTCGACCTTTAAAGTGGTTTACAATCAATCCGTTTTGATAGACAAAAGCATTTTCATTACAATCACAATCAAGTTCCTTTGTTTAATCAAGAATAGTGGAAGACAACAATCATTCATAGACAAATGATTATAACTAGTGGAATAACAATAGTTCTTTCGACCCTTAACATTACTAGCACTAGTTAAACTTGATTACCCAAATGTCACTATGAAACTTAATCACAATTGGTTCTTAGAATCGACTTGAAATTGAATTAAAACATGTTATCACAATCATATGCCAATCAATGAATAATACACATCATCTAAGCAAGTGCACAAAGGCACTAGCCACTCATAGCAAACATAAATGTAAACTCAATACTTTGAACATTAGAAACCATGATTGAAAGTCTTACAATGATTGGAAATAAGATTACAAGTGAAAGACAATGATTCCACAAGCAATGAAAATGGTATATTCGACTTTCTCCCTTCTCCTGGACTTATGGACGAATTTCTTGAGTATTTTTTGTGAATGGTTCTCTCCTAGTACATGTATATTCTCTCTAGATTGATTGGTATTTAAATACCCAACAAATGGTTCAATAAATTGCTCTAACCAAGGGTCTAAGTGCATAAATGCTTCTCTTGCTCTCCAAGTAGTATTGAATGGTTAGAATACTGAAAAGAAGGACCTAGAACCGGATTTATAAAGTCACAATCCTTAATAAAGAAGTCTTGGATCAATCAGCGACTTCCAACCGATCGGATAGAATGGTCTACCGATCGGTTGGTCTTCTCGGTAAATCCAAATTCACTCCATCCGAATCGGTTGCGGGCGGCGACCGATCGGATGGTTACTGCTGGTGGACCTTTTTCTTGGACTTTTGCGTATGACTTGTTTCTCGGTCGTAGCTCTTGATTCTTTGATCTTTCTCTTCATTCTTAAGCTTATTAACTCGACTACTTGGACTTTAACTCATTGAAGTACCTCACGGAGCAGAACTTGACACAAGATTCACATGCAATCTCAAATATTTCCTTTTTCCTCATTTTTGCATCTTTTCCATCCATTTTCCTGTCTTTGGCTACAAATGCTTTGCAAACACACTTTGGTACGATTTAGTAACAAAAGCATATAAATATAACCACAAAACATATATAAAACTACCAATAACGCTATCAAAAACATGTTAGATTTAAGCGTTATCAATCATAGAATTGTAAAATCCCATGCAAGGTTACATCATGGCAAGCACTTCTTCTGATGACATTCAAGCTGCCGGGTCCGATGCCCGCCCTCCTATGCTTGATAGGACGGATTATGAATCATGGGTACAAAGAATAAGACTTTATTGCTTGGGAAAAGAAAATGGATTTAACATTCTTAAATCCATTGATGAAGGACCTTTTCAAATGGGCACAACTAGAGATGTTGTCACTACCGCTGAGGATGGAACTGTCACTCTTGGAATCGACAGGCCACGTAATTACAACGATCTCAATGAGGAGGAGAAGAAGCGTTATGATGCAGACATTAGAGCTTCTAACATTGTGATTCAAGGACTTCCCAAAGACGTTTACAAGCTCATCAACTTCAACACTGAAGCCAAAGCCTTTTGGGACAATGTTAAAATGCTTCTGGCGGGATCTGAACTGACCAAAGAAGATCGTGAATCTCAGTTGTATGATGAGTTTGAGCACTTCAAGATGAATCCTGGAGAAAACATCACTGACGATTATGTGAGATTTCACAAGCTTGTGAATGACATGAGAATCATCAGGATGACAATGCCAAATATCCAGCTCAATTCTAAGTTTGTGAACAACATGTCACCCGAGTGGGATAGATTTGTCATAGCCGTGAAGCTCAACAAAGGATTGAGAGAGACGAATTATGAACGGCTGTATGGTTACCTACAACAACATGAAAAGCATGCTGTCTATGATCGCCAATTGAGGGAAAAACTCAATCCAACAACATCTAATGATCCACTTGCATTTGTCTCAAATGTTCAGCCGTTCAATCAATCCTCACTTGATCAAGTTTATCACCATCCCTTTTCATCACAGAATCAGACATCATTGGCCCAATCATCGTTGCACCCACCATCTGCTTTGAACACCCATCTAGATTCAGGATACTCTCACACTGACAAGATGATTGATAATCTCCCCAACCAAGTTTCCCTACCTGTCCAACAGTTCAGAGCAACACTCCCTCAAACCAACAACCAACTTCGAATTGCATCAAATCCACGTAACCATGCAACTGTGGAAGATGGAAGGGTTGTGATTCAGAATGTTCAGGGATGGCAGAATGTGAATCAAAGGAACGTTGCTTGGGGTAATATACAGAACAGAGTTGGGAATGCTAATCAGGGACAGGGAAGGCAAACCAAGTGTTACAACTGTGGTGGACTAGGACACATAGCAAGGAACTGCACTCAACCAAAGCGTCCACAGAACTCTGACTACTTCAAAAATAAGATGCTGTTGATGCAAGCTTAAGAGAATGGAGCAGCTTTGGACGAAGAAGAATTACTGTTTCTTGCTGGTGATGAGGGGAACACGTTTGATGCTGATGTGGATGACGAACCAGTTCATGACTTGGCACTAAATGATCCCAACATCTTCCAAGCTGATGACTGCGATGCTTTTGACTGTGACGTTGATGATGAACCCACTGCTCAAACCATCTTCATGGCTAATCTATCTTCTGTAGTCTCATCACCACAACAAGCTGGTCCTTCCAATGCATCTATCATATCTGAGGTACTAAAGCTATATGACACATATAACATGGTAAATGAACAGAATATTCCCAACAAAGTATAACAGACAGATGTTGTTGAATCAGATACTGTTGATATAGGAAATAGTAATGTTATCCCATATGAACAATATGTGAATCACAACGACGTGTTTGTTGTACCAAGTTGTGCATCTTTTTTTGTCGATAATACTTGTGAATTGCATGAGAACACCCTGTTTATCCCTGATGATACTTTGACCACTAGACGTAACATCTATAAAGATCAGGTGGCCATATATGAACAACGTGCAAAATTTGAGCTAACTAAACGAGAGCAGAAAATGGATAGTCAAATGCGTACATTCATAACAGAACGTAACTTAAGGGAAGAAACATTGAAAAAGGAGTTATATTCTGTACGAAAACAACTTGATCAAACTGTTAAACAAAAACAGGAGATCCAAGAAAGTGTAATTACACTAAAACATGATTTCAAAGAAAAAGAAACAAAACTCTTAAATGATTTTTCCAGACTTAAAACGTTAAAGAATAAGATTGAAAACAAGTTGTACACACAAGACCAAACCAGACAAACTGCTCAAATGATTCAAAAGCATAAAAAGTTGTGTGATGAAAATAGTGAAAAGGATATAGGTGAACCTTGATCAGTTTTACTTAGGAGTGTTAAAGTTGCCCAACCTGCATTATATGATGCAAATGTAATGCTTAAGCCTGGTCATGCCCCTCCCGATGTGTCATCACTTGAAGAGAGTAATGGGATAGAAGCAATAAATAGAGAAAGATTAGCTGAAAAAATGAAGGATCCCAAATGTATAGCAAATCGAATCATAATCAAACCCCATGATTACTCTGAGGAGAACCGATTAGCTATTTTTGTACCTCAAACTAAGTTGACTCCAGAACAAATATTTTGGTCCTTAGACTTAGAAAAGAAGAAATCCAAAGAACTTAAAGCCAAAACTCCACCCTTTAGAAAGATAGCTGCAGCAACGGTGTACCCACCCAATACACCTATGCACTTAGTTCCTTTAACTCTTCCCACAGAATGTAAAACTCTAATTAGCATATATGTTCTTTGTCAACTATTTGCTGACTTTGATAAAACATGTAAGAAGAGAATTACGCCAACGGGAATTACTGAAGGGGAAAGGGGTTTTGAACAAACAAAACGGTGCTACTTAACTTAGGTTATTGCATTTTTTAAACTACTCAAAGAACATTTTGAGGGCATGCAAAAAACCCTTGAAACTAAATTAAAAGAGATGAAAGAAGTGTTTAAAGATATGGAAAACGTGGGGAAACAAAATGCAATTGATCTTAAATGCTGTGAGATTGAGAGAAAGAATATTCTCATCACCAATGAGAATTTGATTGCTAGATGTCTTGCACAGGATTTATTTTATACTGCTACTGATTCTGCATTAACTGCTTGTCAATTTCATGAGTTGTCTACTGCATTGAATGTTACCCATAATCGTGTTGTTAAGCTTGAGGGGGAGAATTTGAAATTGCATGAGAAAATCCAAAATGATGACCATGATAACATGGTTAGGCGTTTTTCAAAACTAGAGGTTGATAATCTTAATTTGTAATTAAAGTATCAACATTTAGAAGAAAGAATTAAAATCTCAAATGCCAAGACATCTTTGGATGCTCTTGAATTTGATGCATATTTTGAATTAAGCAAACGAGATGAAAAAATTCAAGCTCACACTAACACGATTCGAAAATTGAGGGCCCAAATTGCCCAATTAAAATCGAATAAGAGTGATGTGACTGGCACTCATAAACCATCGTCTTTAGATTCTCAGAATTTTCACTATCAAGACACCATCATTAAATTACAACTTGTAAATGATTGTTTTCAAGCTGAAAATTCAAAAGTCAAACATCATTACAAAGAGTTATATGATTCGATTAAAATCACACGTGATAAAACCAACGAAAAAATAACTTCTTTGCTTAATGAGATTGAGAATCTAAAGGCTCAGGTGAAAGGGAAAATGCCAGTCAACACCAGTGATAATGTTGTTCCAAAGGTTTCTGCTTGTAGTAAGTATGCAATTGATGTTGTGCTGATAACGCTCATTTTGTACATATTTTTATAGCGTTATTTGTGTGTGTTTATATGAAATATAGTCATGTTTATGATGGTTTTATGCTTAAAAGTTGTTGAAGATGTGTTTAAGTCTAGGTACAAGGAAATATCATGAAAGATGAAGAAAAGCTATGAAATTCAAGAAAATATCGAAGAAAAGTTCGTCAACGAATACATGGATGCATGATATGATCATTTCCGGTTGTACGTGAGAGGATGAAAGGATTAAGTCAAGATTAGGAGCCAAAAAGTGTGTTTAAAGTTGGAGCTTTATGCTAGCTTGAAGCCAAAATTATATGAAGAAAGTTGGTTCCAAACCCAAGGTTTAAGTTTCCAGACCCAAGGTTTAAGAAAGGGAGCTCATGCCAGAGGTATAGGAATTCATGCCTGAGGTTTAGCCGTCACCCATGCCCAAGGTTTACATTTTCATACCTGAGGTTTGCAGAAAAACTGACATGAAGAGTTTCATTAACTCTCCACTTTAAGCACCATTAAGTATTATGGCCGATCATTTGCTTCTTAATTATGATTATTGATGAAATATTTTAGTTTTAGGGGTGTCTTACAAGCTTAAATAAGACCCCTAATCACTTGTTTTAGAGACAACACTCACAATCAAACCTTACACCATAAGGATTTGATTATACTACTTTCTAACCCAAAAGAGCTCAAAAATCTCTGCCATTCTCGAGGAAGATAACTAGTAGAAGAGGTGGAAGATTCCCTTGTTCGATTGGAGGCCTCAAAGAGTGCTTTAACTCTTTCATTACTCATTGTAATTTTACTATTGGGTAATTTTCTTAATTATTAATCATGTTGGATTGGTCTAAGTTGAATGCAATTTTATGTTTTACTATGATACTTGTTATGGAATGATTCGTGATACTTGTTTGGGAATGATGTGACTAATTGTATGAATGTTGGACGTTTAGTAGGTTGGAAAAAGTGATTAATTCTATGGGTTTGTTTAAATAAATTTGTGTCCTAAAACTTGTTGGTTGAATATTGTTGGATTTAAAGGATGAAAAGATTTCTAATAATTATTTGATTCCAAGAGTTAGTGACAAACAAATTGGTATTTGATAATTGACGAATATCAAATATACAAGTTTTTAAACGGATTCGAAAATATTTAATCACGAGATTGGGTTGAAAAGACTCGTAAGAACCAATTTAACTAATCAACTTTTTCATACATTTTATCACAAAAGAGCTAGCGTAGTAGGATAAGATTTGGCTGAAAGGACTCACCCGTGAAACTAGTAGAAACATGGATTTACTTGATATTACCCATTGACTAGAAGTCCTTGTGAATATTGATATGTGCCTTCTAAGTTTCACCCAAACATGTTCTACATCATATCACGATTAGTCATGATTCCTAAACAAGTATGCTTTTAATTAATTGTTTGTTTGCTTGAGTTACATTGAAACCATTGTTTGTTTAATTCATTTCTAGTACTTTTGATCGTGACAATCTTAAGTGCTATACCATTAATGTTACTAAAATCACAACTAAGTAGTTCCTTGGGACGAACCTTATTTACCAACAACAATACTACAATTGAACGAGTATACTTGCTCGTGTGTGTTTCTTTAAAAAGATAATGGTAATAAGAATAAAAAAATTTAAAATTTGAAGTGAAATTGGGAGATAATAAATAAAATAAAAATCCTCTATTATGAAACGCATCAAGTTTTTGGCACCGCTGCCGAGGACTATGATTATTTTTAGTTATTTTTAGTATATATGATGGTATAAGTTGTTTTAGTATTTGTTTCCATCATTTTTAGTTTCAATTTTTGCTTATTTGGTATGTTTGGTTAATGATTGTTGAGTGTTTGTTTGTTTGTTTTATTTTGAGTTTCCTTGATCTTTTTCTTATTAAGTTTAATATAATAATCACTATGCAATAAGATGTCGAAATCTATAAAGGAAAAAACAAGTTTTTTTTTTTTTTTAAATGATTTTTTTTTTTTGGAAAAAAGTTTGCTGTAAACCTCGGGTATGGATTTTCATGCCGCCGGTTTTGCAGTCGAAGAAAAAAAATCCCAAACCGCCGGTATAAATGCATACCGGGCGGTATAAACTTTCTGTTAACGCAAACCACCGGCCTGGTTTTCCAAACCGCCGGTATGGCTGAAAAGAAAAAAAAAATTATTTTTTCTTTTCTTTTCTTTTCTTTGTTATTTCTTAGTTGTATTTATTCTTGTACCTTGGTTGTATGTAGGTTGTTCTAACTTTTGTATGATTTTCTTTTCCTCGTAGTTAATTAGTTTTATTTTTACTAACCCCTAACGTTTGATTTGGATATGTTGTTTATGTATGTTTGGTTTATTCTTAAGTTATGGATTCACTTAGCGAAGTTTCGGCTTACTTGTAAAAGTTGGAAATGGAATTGATGGACGAGGGAGATGCTATGTCTAGAATGGAAAAATGATTGATTTTGAAAAGGTGAAATTGCAAGAGAAAGGGAAGGAAGTTGAATGTATGGAATTTGAGCATGAAAAGCCTCGGGTAGTTACTTTTACTCGTGCTAAGTTGAGAGAATATGACGAACCATTTATGAGGTATTCCACACCTTGTGGAGTAGAAGGATTAGGAGCTTGGGATACGGAATGTAATCTTGGATAAAATGATAGTTATGTGACTTTTGCTTTCTATGAAAAATTTGGAAATGAAAAATTTGAAGTTGACAAGTATAATAGGAGAATTGCAAAGGATGTGAAGATTGACATTCATGGTTTTACTTTTACCATGGATTTGGTTATTGATGAATATGAAGATACGACAGATCCTTCCGTGGTATTTGGACGAAATTTCTTGTTGGCAACTAAATGTGTTATTGATTTTGATTTGGGTGAAATGCAAGTTAGAGTTGGAGAATTACAAGATGATAAAGATGTTAATTGGCTAATTGAACAAATGGAGGAAGTTTGTGAAAATGAAGATGGTTTCAAAGGAAGTGTAGAAATGGTTAAAATGGGGAAGGCCACCCGTTTGAAGCAAAAATACCCACCCTTTAAAGGTCTCATACCTTCACCATCATCATTGCCACACCCTACCACACTCATTAAAGGAGAAGGTTCAACCAACAAAACACCCTCACTAAATGAAAAACCAACAAAAGAACCCATTGATGAAGCAAGATGTGTTGAAGAGATTACTATGAAGTTTAAAGAATTATTGAATGAAAAACCGATACTTCATGTGTTGGAACATTATGCTCACTATAGGAAGTTATTGGATGAAATTTCGGTGGAGAAAATGAAGCTTGATACGAAGAAGGAAATTGAGGAAGAAGAAGAGGAGAAAGTGATGGAGAAAGGGTTACCTAAAAAGAAAGAAGATCCGGGTAATTATCTCATTCCACTTAAAGTGAATGGAATTGTTGCAATCAATGCATTGGCAGATACGGGGGCAAGTGTTAGCATAATGCCTTATAAGCTTTACAAAATTATGGAATTGGGAAGAGCTATTCCTTCCAATGATGTTTTATTGATGGCTGATAATACAGTGGCAAAAGCTTATGGCAAAGTGAAGAATGTGAGGTTACAAATTGGATTTCAAACCTATTTGTGTGACTTTTTGATTATGCATGTACCTGTTGATAAAGAGACACCTATGTTGGTGGGACGCCCATTCTTGAGCACAATAGGAGCAATTATTGATAATGGGAAAGGAACTGTGGAAATAGATGATGGAGTAGCAAGACGAATCTACCATGCAAAGAAGAGAGAAAAAGTTTTAGCCGATGAAGAGTCGGAAGACGAAGATTGGTTGGATGTATTTGATATAAGCCATGATAATGAGGGCAATCCAAAATATGGGAAAACAGCCCCATCGTTTGATCACATTGAGGATGAAATGGAAAGAGCATTGGCTATGGAGAATTACTTCAATCCATTCAAGAACATTATAGTTTTCAAGAAAATGGTTGATTTCCTTGGTTCCATGCCAATTAAGCTTAAGAATATTGAATGGATATCGGATGGGTATAGCAAATATCAAAAGATTGAAGGTGATAATGATTGGCACACTAAGATAGAGATTACTAGTCCGGGTGGACGCCGATTCACTCGTGCTTTCAAAACAAAGGAAACCGATAGAGTTCTTTCGGGGAAGTTTCATTCGGAGGACATTCTTAGAGATCAATTGAGTTGATAGAAAACCTATGGCATCAAAAAGAAAGCGAGTTGAAAAAGACGTAAATGTCAACCCACTCATTGCTTTTAATGAGAAATTCGGCGATGACGAAGTTGTTAATCTTATGCCCGTGACAAGTGAACATCTGAGGTGGCCTAAGTTAGGTAAAGAAGCAAAAGCATGTTACAATAGGAGATTGGCAAAGCTACAAAAGAAAGAAATTGCGGTACCTAAGTTAGTAAGTGGAAATTTGTTGCGACAATATAATCTTATTGGCACTCTTAAAGACCTATGGAAGACGAGTACGGAGCATGGAGGTCAAGAATATGAAGATCGTAGTTTTGAATATGCCGTTGTAGGAGCAGAAAAGCGAATCTATAAAGAATGGTGTCTAGAGTTCTTCGCCACCATTTATTTCAACCAAAAGGTGAAAGATATCATGGATGAGAAATGTATATGGTTTAGGTTATGTGGACATGATCATGTGTGTACTTTGCCAGAGTTCGGGCAATTACTCAGGTTATATGACGAGGATGACTTTGAGCATGCAGATTTTGAAGATCATTTGACTAAATTAGAGAGAGAACCGGACAAGTATGTTGGAAGGGAAATATGGAATGAAATAGGAGATCTGAATAGTGTTGCACCTTTCAAGGAAAGGGATGTTCAATCACCGTTAGCCCGACTTCTACACAAAATTATTGTGAATTCGTTTGTGCATAGAGGGCATAGTCATCACAAAGTTCATGCGACAGATCTGTGGATAATGGAAATGCTTATGGATCCAAATAAAAATATGAATGTTTTGTGGACTTTGGCGGTATATTTGTCAAAAAGTGCGGCTATCATGTCTGATCGTGGTTTTATAAATGGTGGACACTATGTGACTAAGATTGGAAAAGCTTTAGGATATGATACGGAGGAAGAGTTGAGAAAGATAACAGTGATAAAAGAATGCGAAAAGCTTGACAAGAAGGTGTTAAAAGATTTGTTTGATGATAAACGGATGTGTTTGGTTGATAGACTTGAAAATGTGAATCGCAGCTCACCACCACCACAACAAGACCAACAAAATGTTGGAGAGTCTTCGGGATTGAATGCTAGTTGGGGTGATTGGCACGCGAATTTACCACCAGTGGAAAGGAGAGGAATTTGGAGGGACATGAGTTTGATGAGAATTGGACATCAAATGGATTATTGTGCACCAATTCTCACCCATCTTGGAGAAAATTGTGTACCACCTTATTCTTTTCCAATGGCATATGAACCAATTGGAGTTCCACCTTACCCTTACCCATACACGCCTTATCCTTCGGGACATGTACCCTACCCAATATATAGCACAGGTCAAAGTAATGAAGGGTGCAATGTTAGCGAGGAAGCTTTTACGGGTTATTACTCTAATGTTGGGACGCAAAGTTATGAAGCAAGAACGTCATCAGGAGGATTAGGATCTGGTCCCTTGGTTACATATGCAGGAGATGAGACGGATGATGAATGAATTTGACTTTCATTCATGGCTCTGACGAGTTTTGAACAATATTTATCTTTTTATTCGTACTTTATCATGTTTGCTTAGTACTATTATGTCTGAGACCTATTATTATGTGTGGATAGGATTTTTACTTTGGTTATTGGTATTGTTGCATTTTGTGTTTGTGTTTTGTTTTGCTTATTTTTTAGGTTTGCGATACCATGAGATCATTGATATTTCATATGGTTGGTATATTTTGGAGCTTGGAGTTTCCAACTCATGCGTTTTAACACCAAATATGGAACGCGTTTGATTTCTCGGTGATGTCATTTACTATTTTATTTTCCCTATTTCCTTTACTTTAAAGTTAATTTTTCACATTGAGGACAATGCAAAACTTAAGTGTGGGGGAGGGAAATAAATAGTGAAAATGATTCATTTTTTTTAACTTTTTGTGATTATTTTGGAATTTATTTATTTGTTTTTATTGCCCTTAAGGAAGTAGTTGTTTTTTTTTTACACATAAAGAATTTATATATTAAAAACAGCTTGAAATTTTCCAATAGCATAAAATGGCAATTTGAAATTTTTAACGAATCTCGCTTAAGTGAAAGAATCTATTCTTAGGATTGATAACATTACTTAAGCATTTTTAGCCGATTCTACCAAATATGTGAGGATTTGAGCCTATTATTTGAAGCATATATTTTATGCTTAAATTCTATTTTCTTGCTAAGAGTGTGCCGGTGATTGAATTGATTCTAGAACTTGTACTTGTCATGCATTACGAATTCCAAAGTAAGGTCACAATTTTTGTGATATAAATGAATTTAAATGATAAGAGGCGACTTAGGATTAAACCAAATGGCCTTCCATTTTTCAGATATTGATATATTATCTAGCCAAATTGGTTAGTTAATCACTAAATTTCCATGGACCCATTTGTTAGCACTCATTTTTAGTGCTAGATACCCATAGTTCAACCCTCTGAGCCTATCTTTTCATTTTTGTTTCAACCCAGAAAAAGAAATTTTGCACCTTTAAACCGTAGCCTACCCTTTTAGTCAAGTTGAATCGATGAATTACTTGTTGTTGATCAGAAGAATTTTTGATGATTATGAGTCTACACTTTGTATTTCGAATATACCTTTCTGATGAAGACGAAGGTAGCTACTTCTTATTTGTATCTTTTTGAGGTATATGTTCATCCAAAGTGTGAAACAAAAAAAAAAAAAAAAAAAAAAAAAAGGGAGCCAATGAGCTATAATCGTGAGAATTAGCCAATGCGCTAAAGGATGGTATGAATGTTGATCGATGGATGAATAAAGGAGGAAGGATGAATTGTGATGAAAGGCTATAATCATTTGAGGATACATGGTTCGATTTTTTTTGCATCAAGTAATTCGGGTATTTGACTTGATTCTTGAAAATTATATTAACCAAAATAATCCCATGCCTTATCAATACCCTTTTTGCTTTTGTGAAAATAGCGAATGTATGAATATTGTAGTGACCATCCAGTTTTTGAATAGTTGAACAACGTTGCTAGCAAACTAGAACGTGTTTTAGTGACCATCCGTTATTTGACTATTCAAGAATTCGTTGTTAGCGATCTATTATATTTTGTACAATAGTTATTTGAGCATAAGTTGATATTAACCCTTGGCCTAACATTTCAACCCAAATAAAAGTCCTCTTTGATAAATTAATTTATTTCTTACATGATTTGGATTAGTTTTGATACTTGTACAAGCCTATGGTATGACATGAATCACGACTGTGCAATTGAGTGAAATATATCCCCAAACAAAAGAAATGAGTGTGAGTGAATTATATTATTCTTTTCTTTTCGTGAGGAGCTTAGTTGTGTTATCTAGCTTGATCGAGCAAGTCGTTTAAATTTCACAAATAAAATTAAAGAAATCACTTTTTGACTTTTTACTTCGGTATTAAGGGAAATTTGTGACATTTTAGAAAATAATGGATAATGGCTATTGGAAAAATATTTTTCCAAATGATTACTTTGCTTGAGGGCAAGCAAAACTTAAGTGTGGGAGATTTGATAACGCTCATTTTGTACATATTTTTATAGCGTTATTTGTGTGTTTTTATATGAAATATAGTCATGTTTATGATGGTTTTATGCTTAAAAGTTGTTGAAGATGTGTTTAAGTCTAGGTACAAGGAAATATCATGAAAGATGAAGAAAAGCTATGAAATTCAAGAAAATATCGAAGAAAAGTTCGTCAACGAATACATGGATGCATGATATGATCATTTCCGGTTGTACGTGAGAGGATGAAAGGATTAAGTCAAGATTAGGAGCCAAAAAGTGTGTTTAAAGTTGGAGCTTTATGCTAGCTTGAAGCCAAAATTATATGAAGAAAGTTGGTTCCAAACCCAAGGTTTAAGTTTCCAGACCCAAGGTTTAAGAAAGGGAGCTCATGCCTGAGGTATAGGAATTCATGCCTGAGGTTTAGCCGTCGCCCATGCCCAAGGTTTACATTTTCATACCTGAGGTTTGCAGAAAAACTGACATGAAGAGTTGCATTAACTCTCCACTTTAAGCACCATTAAGTATTATGGCCGATCATTTGCTTCTTAATTATGATTATTGATGAAATATTTCAGTTTTAGGGGTGTCTTACAAGCTTAAATAAGACCCCTAATCACTTGTTTTAGAGACAACACTCACAATCAAACCTTACACCATAAGGATTTGATTATACTACTTTCTAACCCAAAAGAGCTCAAAAATCTCTGCCATTCTCGAGGAAGATAACTAGTAGAAGAGGTGGAAGATTCCCTTGTTCGATTGGAGGCCTCAAAGAGTGCTTTAACTCTTTCATTACTCATTGTAATTTTACTATTGGGTAATTTTCTTAATTATTAATCATGTTGAATTGGTCTAAGTTGAATGCAATTTTATGTTTTACTATGATACTTGTTATGGAATGATTCGTGATACTTGTTTGGGAATGGTGTGACTAATTGTATGAATGTTGGACGTTTAGTAGGTTGGAAAAAGTGATTAATTCTATGGGTTTGTTTAAATAAATTTGTGTCCTAAAACTTGTTGGTTGAATATTGTTGGATTTAAAGGATGAAAAGATTTCTAATAATTATTTGATTCCAAGAGTTAGTGACAAACAAATTGGTATTTGATAATTGACGAATATCAAATATACAAGTTTTTAAACGGATTCGAAAATATTTAATCACGAGATTGGGTTGAAAAGACTCGTAAGAACCAATTTAACTAATCAACTTTTTCATACATTTTATCACAAAAGAGCTAGTGTAGTGGGATGAGATTTGGCCGAAAGGACTCACCCGTGAAACTAGTAGAAACATGGATTTACTTGATATTACCCATTGACTAGAAGTCTGATGAAGCGAAAAGTGTACCGCTTTTAAGGGGTCATTTAAGCCCTAAATCGTATTTATTTGATCAAATATCGCCCTAAATCGTTCCTTTTGTCATTTTAGGTACTTTTGAGGAGAAATCTGGAAAAGGAGGCATTTTGGACGTTTTTGGAGCATTAAAGTGAAGAAAACGACAAAGTCTCAAAAATCGGCTAAAAGTTACCTTTGACGGCGTCAACTTTTACTCTGGACGGCGTCATGCCTTGGCAAGAAAAGGTGGACGTGAAATTTACTCATGATAAGCCAGTGAAAATTGCATGTAAATTCTGACGGCGTCACGCTTTAACCTGATCAAGGGCGTCACGGCTTAAATCAAAAGGGGACGGCGTCACGTTCAAGGTTCGACGGCGTCAAGCCTTGATAAGCCAGAATGGATTTTGGAAGAGCTAAAGAGGGACGGCGTCAAGAAGGTCATCCGGGAACCCTAAAAGCGGCGAGGTGACGGCGTCACACTCCATAAGGTGACGCCGTCAGATCCAAAAATCTATATATAGTTTTCTAATTTTTTGTCATTAGTGGAACTTAGTGTGTGGAATTTTGGGAGAAAACCCTAAGACGATTTTAGCTTCTTTTTCAAGGCTTTTTGCCTTGAGATCTTCCATGTTACATTGAAGATAAGTTATCAATTAATCATTCAATATGTCTATGTGTTGTTTGATTTTATCTTATTCTTGTCTTTTGATTAACATGTTAGGCTAAATTTATCTTGTGTTTGCTTAGATCTAATGAAACCTAGCTATTGATTATTGGTTATTAGTGTGTTGTTAGTTGTATTGGATGATTGTTTATCTATGTTAGGCTTAAGAAAACTGGCTAACTTCCTATTCGGTAACTTGCTTGAACGTCTTAAGAAACATGAACCAAAGGCGTACTAAAGGTTTTTATGGTTGTATTTAATGCACAAGCGAATTCTAGTGATCCCATGTTAGGAGCTTCCTAGCCGGCTCGACATAGGAGTGAAGTAGGAGCTTGTAGAGTTGGAGAAGTACGTACGCCACCCCACGAATGGTATTAAGGAATACACCCGTCATCCACGCAACTAATACACACTAATTAACCAGTAAAAGATAGTTAGGGAGTAAGGAAATCTAAGTAAACACATTTCTCTACACATAAGTTTCTCACCAACATTTTATTTTCAGTTATTTTATTTTATTTGCATTCGTAGTAATTTGGGTTAGTTGACTAGCAACTAATTCCGCCCACTCCTTCAAACCCGAGATTTTACTTGCTTTTCATAAAATATAAAAATACAAAAAGAATCTTCCTCAACCCTTAGACCTAATTAGAGTAGTCTTTCATACCTAACGAACACTATTCCCTGTGGAGAACGATCAATCCCCCGTACTTACCACTACACTATACTACATCGGTCAGGTACACTGCCTGGTGGGGTTGTAAGCCTCTTGAGATCCCTCGAGAGGTAAAACCTATTGTAAGGTTACAAAACCACGCATCAAGTTTTTGGCGCCGTTGCCGGGGAGTAGTTATTGCTTAGGTTGAAATTTATTTCTATTAGGTCTACTCATTAGATTCCTATCTAGTGAGATTTTTATTTTCTTTTTATTAGCTTTCTAGTAGTCTATCTTTTTCTTTGTGCCCTTTGTTTGTAAAACCATTTTCATTTGTCACTATGGCGGATGAAATTCCATTTAGATCATTGACAATAGATGAACAATTATACTTCACCAAGAGATTTGTTTCCTATCATTCCTATGAATTGTTTCGTGATCTTTGTGATATCCAAATGAAGTTGGGGGTAAGGTTAGATGGGTTTAATGAATTCTATGCATGTGATACTTCTCTTAGACAAGCATTATCTGGATCAATTCCTTTTAGTCAGGCCCTTTGGATGAATTTCGAGGAAAGCTTCCTAACCATGACCCATAAGTGGAACGAATTGGTGGATTCGTATGAGCAAAGAGACCTAGTTTCTAAGAACATGGACTTAGAATCAAAACAAGACTGTGAGATGGTAAGTGTTGAACTACCTAGTTGCATGAGTGGGATTGATTTCACCAAACCAAGTACTCCACAAAACCCACCATCATTTGAGGCACCCACACCACCCGTGACTTACCCGGAAGAAGTAGAAGAGACTTTAGGAATCCCGATAGAGGTAGAACCCTTGGACCAAGCACAACTAGAGGATATAGGTTTGAACACTTTTAGTGATGACCTTACTCTTATTTCTAGGGAATTTCCTAGTGTTGATGAGCCGGAACCTCAACCTTTACACAACTTTTCATCCTTAGATTTACATCTAGGAGACAAAAGAGGAACCGACCCACCCATCAACCAATATTATCCGGGTAGTTTTAGGATGAAGGAAGCCATTCACACACCCCCTTCACCTCACGTGGCATATTCACACCCTAAGGGTGTGTATCGCTACTTTCACCCTCACTTAATCCTAAGTGTAGGGAAAACCTCCCCTATTTTTGTCAAATAAGGGTAGAGTCAGGCTCGTGAGTCGAACAAAAACAAGCGCTTCTTGGGAGGCAACCCAAGCTTTATTTGCTTTGTGTGTTTATTTATTTGTTTGTTTGATTTTATTTGCTTCCGTATGTATGTTTAATTTTTATTATTATTGATTCATGTTCAAAACTAATTTGTGAAAATGCTTTATTTTGTTTTTAACTTCATCTTAACTACATATAAAGGTATTTTGCAAAAGTTAAGTGTAAGGGAAATCTAAATCGGTTTATTAGAACACAAATTAACATGAATCGTAATAATAATAAATTAACATACATATTCGTATTTGTTTGAGTCAAATGCTTGTATCGAGTCATAATGATGTTTTGCAGGATTTCCAGGAAGTAAGGTAAAGGTTTTTCCAGAAATTTTCCGGGAACTTAAAATGAAAATTTTTGTCAGGTCATTTCTGACGGCGTCAGGGTTTATAACCTGACGGCGTCAGATTTAATTTTCAGAAATTTTTGAAAGTTTTGTTTTTAAAAAGTTTTTATTAAATCTCCAACTTATAATCTCCAGGAATCTGCAAAGTTATCATTCCACAAGCATTATATCCTTATATATAGATTTTATCCCGCCGATGTTATGCAGGTTTTCGTGTTTGTTTTCTCAGGTTTAACAGGTTATTTTGGACAAGGAAATGTTTTGAATCAAGCTTATGGCGATGCATTAGTCATGGAGCTTCAACATTACTTTGGAAGAAGATTTAACCGTGTTACTTCATTATCCACCGAGCGAATCAGGGGAGTATTTGATTTCATTCTTTTACTTTTTGCTTTTACATCTTGAACATTGGGGACAATGTTCATCTTAAGTGTAAGGGGAGGGTAAAAGTACGATTAGAGAATGCTCTTACGCTTGATTTTTGTTTGTTTAATAGTAGATGTGTAATAAAACTGAGATAAATACCTGTTAGGGCAATTTTAGTGCCAAATTTAAAATTTTTTACAACATATAGGAGTGAAACTTTGATCTTAATGAGCGTCTCACGGATAGGAGTTATATGACTAGCACAAAAACCGTACCACTAAAAAATTTTCCACCCCAAATATGTGAGGTTCGCCCCTAGAATTGGTAGGAAAAGCATTTATGCTATGATGTGTGTACCGGTAGCACTTAGATTCTAGAACTTGCGTTAGGACCATTCCGAGGCCACAAGTGAGACTACATTCGTGTAGTTAGATTTACTACATGATAAGAGGCATTAGGATTAACCCATTGTTTTACACCTGTGTTTTTGTTATAATTACATTGGCTACATTGGTCAAGTAATTCTCCCACACCCTTTGCGTTGTACTCATTTTTAGTACACGATACCCCTAGTACACCCCTCAGAGCCTATCTTTTCGTTTCAACCTTTAAGCATTTTACTTAAAGGAAGAATTTGTTACACCCCACTTAAATGTACACCCAAATCGCCTTAGCCTGCCTTGTATGCACTCATTTTTAGTGCATTATTGTGACAACATTTGTTTAAACCCAAGTTAATTATCTAATTGATTACATGGTTGCTAAGTCGAGTCATATCCTTGTACATATTGTTTTGGGACGATTGGGACTCATGGGTAAAGTACTAGTGTAATGGAGTAATGGGGAAGAACATTATTTATTACCCCCATATGTGCTAATAATTTTAAAAGTACTCCAAGTTTTTCAATTATCTTAATTCGAGTCATTAGAATAGTTATTTGTAAAGTTATGTAAAAATTCAAGTGTAAGGGGAATGCAATGCCCCTATGATGTATTATTTTGGATGGTAGGGCAAAAGTGTATGCAAAAAAAAAAAAAAAAAAAAAAAAAAAAAAAAAAAAAAAAAAAAAAAAAATCAATTAAAAAAAAATACAAAAAAATGAGAAAAAGAAAAATAGAAAAAACATACGGACTACCATCCCGTTCCATTTTATGTTTATTTTTATGTTTTTGTTATTTTGTTATTTTGTTTCTAGCTTAAGATTGAGTCGAGTCTTGGCTTAGCAACATTGTATAGTACATGTAATTGATCAAGATCTTTAACTCGCCACCAGTAAAACATCCTTTATCCAACAAAACCGTGTTTTCCTTTTCCCTACACCTAACATTATAACCCATTTAAAAGCCCTCTTTGATAGTTTATCTTTGGTGCTTACGCCTAGTGGAGGAGGTTTTCGATCCTTTCCCAAGCCTATGGTAATCTATTTGCTATGACAGGTAGTGAGAGATATTATCCGTTTTCATTTATGAGATTTATTTTGATGACACTTGAGAGATGTGAGTATCTAAACACTACTTGTGAGGTGCTAGTTTGTAATCTCCGTGCTTATTATGATTAAAGTGGAACGAATATTTGTTGTAATTACTTTTATGTTAGCATTAAATGACCCCTAACTTGTATTTTGATTAGAATAAAAGCGCATTTGCTTGAGGACAAGCAAATCTCAAGTGTAAGGGTATTTGATGAAGCGAAAAGTGTACCGCTTTTAAGGGGTCATTTAAGCCCTAAATCGTATTTATTTGATCAAATATCGCCCTAAATCGTTCCTTTTGTCATTTTAGGTACTTTTGAGGAGAAATCTGGAAAAGGAGGCATTTTGGACGTTTTTGGAGCATTAAAGTGAAGAAAACGACAAAGTCTCAAAAATCGGCTAAAAGTTACCTTTGACGGCGTCAACTTTTACTCTGGACGGCGTCATGCCTTGGCAAGAAAAGGTGGACGTGAAATTTACTCATGATAAGCCAGTGAAAATTGCATGTAAATTCTGACGGCGTCACGCTTTAACCTGATCAAGGGCGTCACGGCTTAAATCAAAAGGGGACGACGTCACGTTCAAGGTTCGACGGCGTCAAGCCTTGATAAGCCAGAATGGATTTTGGAAGAGCTAAAGAGGGACGGCGTCAAGAAGGTCATCCGGGAACCCTAAAAGCGGCGAGGTGACGGCGTCACACTCCATAAGGTGACGCCGTCAGATCCAAAAATCTATATATAGTTTTCTAATTTTTTGTCATTAGTGGAACTTAGTGTGTGGAATTTTGGGAGAAAACCCTAAGACGATTTTAGCTTCTTTTTCAAGGCTTTTTGCCTTGAGATCTTCCATGTTACATTGAAGATAAGTTATCAATTAATCATTCAATATGTCTATGTGTTGTTTGATTTTATCTTATTCTTGTCTTTTGATTAACATGTTAGGCTAAATTTATCTTGTGTTTGCTTAGATCTAATGAAACCTAGCTATTGATTATTGGTTATTAGTGTGTTGTTAGTTGTATTGGATGATTGTTTATCTATGTTAGGCTTAAGAAAACTGGCTAACTTCCTATTCGGTAACTTGCTTGAACGTCTTAAGAAACATGAACCAAAGGCGTACTAAAGGTTTTTATGGTTGTATTTAATGCACAAGCGAATTCTAGTGATCCCATGTTAGGAGCTTCCTAGCCGGCTCGACATAGGAGTGAAGTAGGAGCTTGTAGAGTTGGAGAAGTACGTACGCCACCCCACGAATGGTATTAAGGAATACACCCGTCATCCACGCAACTAATACACACTAATTAACCAGTAAAAGATAGTTAGGGAGTAAGGAAATCTAAGTAAACACATTTCTCTACACATAAGTTTCTCACCAACATTTTATTTTCAGTTATTTTATTTTATTTGCATTCGTAGTAATTTGGGTTAGTTGACTAGCAACTAATTCCGCCCACTCCTTCAAACCCGAGATTTTACTTGCTTTTCATAAAATATAAAAATACAAAAAGAATCTTCCTCAACCCTTAGACCTAATTAGAGTAGTCTTTCATACCTAACGAACACTATTCCCTGTGGAGAACGATCAATCCCCCGTACTTACCACTACACTATACTACATCGGTCAGGTACACTGCCTGGTGGGGTTGTAAGCCTCTTGAGATCCCTCGAGAGGTAAAACCTATTGTAAGGTTACAAAACCACGCATCAAGTTTTTGGCGCCGTTGCCGGGGAGTAGTTATTGCTTAGGTTGAAATTTATTTCTATTAGGTCTACTCATTAGATTCCTATCTAGTGAGATTTTTATTTTCTTTTTATTAGCTTTCTAGTAGTCTATCTTTTTCTTTGTGCCCTTTGTTTGTAAAACCATTTTCATTTGTCACTATGGCGGATGAAATTCCATTTAGATCATTGACAATAGATGAACAATTATACTTCACCAAGAGATTTGTTTCCTATCATTCCTATGAATTGTTTCGTGATCTTTGTGATATCCAAATGAAGTTGGGGGTAAGGTTAGATGGGTTTAATGAATTCTATGCATGTGATACTTCTCTTAGACAAGCATTATCTGGATCAATTCCTTTTAGTCAGGCCCTTTGGATGAATTTCGAGGAAAGCTTCCTAACCATGACCCATAAGTGGAACGAATTGGTGGATTCGTATGAGCAAAGAGACCTAGTTTCTAAGAACATGGACTTAGAATCAAAACAAGACTGTGAGATGGTAAGTGTTGAACTACCTAGTTGCATGAGTGGGATTGATTTCACCAAACCAAGTACTCCACAAAACCCACCATCATTTGAGGCACCCACACCACCCGTGACTTACCCGGAAGAAGTAGAAGAGACTTTAGGAATCCCGATAGAGGTAGAACCCTTGGACCAAGCACAACTAGAGGATATAGGTTTGAACACTTTTAGTGATGACCTTACTCTTATTTCTAGGGAATTTCCTAGTGTTGATGAGCCGGAACCTCAACCTTTACACAACTTTTCATCCTTAGATTTACATCTAGGAGAAAAAAGAGGAACCGACCCACCCATCAACCAATATTATCCGGGTAGTTTTAGGATGAAGGAAGCCATTCACTCACCCCCTTCACCTCACGTGGCATATTCACACCCTAAGGGTGTGTATCGCTACTTTCACCCTCACTTAATCCTAAGTGTAGGGAAAACCTCCCCTATTTTTGTCAAATAAGGGTAGAGTCAGGCTCGTGACTCGAACAAAAACAAGCGCTTCTTGGGAGGCAACCCAAGCTTTATTTGCTTTGTGTGTTTATTTATTTGTTTGTTTGATTTTATTTGCTTCTGTATGTATGTTTAATTTTTATTATTATTGATTCATGTTCAAAACTAATTTGTGAAAATGCTTTATTTTGTTTTTAACTTCGTCTTAACTACATATAAAGGTATTTTGCAAAAGTTAAGTGTAAGGGAAATCTAAATCGGTTTATTAGAACACAAATTAAACATGAATCGTAATAATAATAAATTAACATACATATTCGTATTTGTTTGAGTCAAATGCTTGTATCGAGTCATAATGATGTTTTGCAGGATTTCCAGGAAGTAAGGTAAAGGTTTTTCCAGAAATTTTCCGGGAACTTAAAATGAAAATTTTTGTCAGGTCATTTCTGACGGCGTCAGGGTTTATAACCTGACGGCGTCAGATTTAATTTTCAGAAATTTTTGAAAGTTTTGTTTTTAAAAAGTTTTTATTAAATCTCCAACTTATAATCTCCAGGAATCTGCAAAGTTATCATTCCACAAGCATTATATCCTTATATATAGATTTTATCCCGCCGATGTTATGCAGGTTTTCGTGTTTGTTTTCTCAGGTTTAACAGGTTATTTTGGACAAGGAAATGTTTTGAATCAAGCTTATGGCGATGCATTAGTCATGGAGCTTCAACATTACTTTGGAAGAAGATTTAACCGTGTTACTTCATTATCCACCGAGCGAATCAGGGGAGTATTTGATTTCATTCTTTTACTTTATGCTTTTACATCTTGTTATTTGAACATTGGGGACAATGTTCATCTTAAGTGTAAGGGGAGGGTAAAAGTACGATTAGAGAATGCTCTTACGCTTGATTTTTGTTTGTTTAATAGTAGATGTGTAATAAAACTGAGATAAATACCTGTTAGGGCAATTTTAGTGCCAAATTTAAAATTTTTTACAACATATAGGAGTGAAACTTTGATCTTAATGAGCGTCTCACGGATAGGAGTTATATGACTAGCACAAAAACCGTACCACTAAAAAATTTTCCACCCCCAAATATGTGAGGTTCGCCCCTAGAATTGGTAGGAAAAGCATTTATGCTATGATGTGTGTACCGGTAGCACTTAGATTCTAGAACTTGCGTTAGGACCATTCCGAGGCCACAAGTGAGACTACATTCGTGTAGTTAGATTTACTACATGATAAGAGGCATTAGGATTAACCCATTGTTTTACACCTGTGTTTTTGTTATAATTACATTGGCTACATTGGTCAAGTAATTCTCCCACACCCTTTGCGTTGTACTCATTTTTAGTACACGATACCCCTAGTACACCCCTCAGAGCCTATCTTTTCGTTTCAACCTTTAAGCATTTTACTTAAAGGAAGAATTTGTTACACCCCACTTAAATGTACACCCAAATCGCCTTAGCCTGCCTTGTATGCACTCATTTTTAGTGCATTATTGTGACAACATTTGTTTAAACCCAAGTTAATTATCTAATTGATTACATGGTTGCTAAGTCGAGTCATATCCTTGTACATATTGTTTTGGGACGATTGGGACTCATGGGTAAAGTACTAGTGTAATGGAGTAATGGGGAAGAACATTATTTATTACCCCCATATGTGCTAATAATTTTAAAAGTACTCCAAGTTTTTCAATTATCTTAATTCGAGTCATTAGAATAGTTATTTGTAAAGTTATGTAAAAATTCAAGTGTAAGGGGAATGCAATGCCCCTATGATGTATTATTTTGGATGGTAGGGCAAAAGTGTATGCAAAAAAAAAAAAAAAAAAAAAAAAAAAAAAAAAAAAAAAAAAAAAAATCAATTAAAAAAAAATACAAAAAAATGAGAAAAAGAAAAATAGAAAAAACATACGGACTACCATCCCGTTTCATTTTATGTTTATTTTTATGTTTTTGTTATTTTGTTATTTTGTTTCTAGCTTAAGATTGAGTCGAGTCTTGGCTTAGCAACATTGTATAGTACATGTAATTGATCAAGATCTTTAACTCGCCACCAGTAAAACATCCTTTATCCAACAAAACCGTGTTTTCCTTTTCCCTACACCTAACATTATAACCCATTTAAAAGCCCTCTTTGATAGTTTATCTTTGGTGCTTACGCCTAGTGGAGGAGGTTTTCGATCCTTTCCCAAGCCTATGGTAATCTATTTGCTATGACAGGTAGTGAGAGATATTATCCGTTTTCATTTATGAGATTTATTTTGATGACACTTGAGAGATGTGAGTATCTAAACACTACTTGCGAGGTGCTAGTTTGTAATCTCCGTGCTTATTATGATTAAAGTGGAACGAATATTTGTTGTAATTACTTTTATGTTAGCATTAAATGACCCCTAACTTGTATTTTGATTAGAATAAAAGCGCATTTGCTTGAGGACAAGCAAATCTCAAGTGTAAGGGTATTTGATGAAGCGAAAAGTGTACCGCTTTTAAGGGGTCATTTAAGCCCTAAATCGTATTTATTTGATCAAATATCGCCCTAAATCGTTCCTTTTGTCATTTTAGGTACTTTTGAGGAGAAATCTGGAAAAGGAGGCATTTTGGACGTTTTTGGAGCATTAAAGTGAAGAAAACGACAAAGTCTCAAAAATCGGCTAAAAGTTACCTTTGACGGCGTCAACTTT
The DNA here is from genome assembly GCA_021014915.2 of Artemisia tridentata subsp. tridentata. Taxonomy (NCBI): domain Eukaryota; kingdom Viridiplantae; phylum Streptophyta; class Magnoliopsida; order Asterales; family Asteraceae; genus Artemisia; species Artemisia tridentata. Next base: position 252,266,455 of record CP139506.1, read on the forward strand.
TACTCTGGACGGCGTCATGCCTTGGCAAGAAAAGGTGGACGTGAAATTTACTCATGATAAGCCAGTGAAAATTGCATGTAAATTCTGACGGCGTCACGCTTTAACCTGATCAAGGGCGTCACGGCTTAAATCAAAAGGGGACGACGTCACGTTCAAGGTTCGACGGCGTCAAGCCTTGATAAGCCAGAATGGATTTTGGAAGAGCTAAAGAGGGACGGCGTCAAGAAGGTCATCCGGGAACCCTAAAAGCGGCGAGGTGACGGCGTCACACTCCATAAGGTGACGCCGTCAGATCCAAAAATCTATATATAGTTTTCTAATTTTTTGTCATTAGTGGAACTTAGTGTGTGGAATTTTGGGAGAAAACCCTAAGACGATTTTAGCTTCTTTTTCAAGGCTTTTTGCCTTGAGATCTTGCATGTTACATTGAAGATAAGTTATCAATTAATCATTCAATATGTCTATGTGTTGTTTGATTTTATCTTATTCTTGTCTTTTGATTAACATGTTAGGCTAAATTTATCTTGTGTTTGCTTAGATCTAATGAAACCTAGCTATTGATTATTGGTTATTAGTGTGTTGTTAGTTGTATTGGATGATTGTTTATCTATGTTAGGCTTAAGAAAACTGGCTAACTTCCTATTCGGTAACTTGCTTGAACGTCTTAAGAAACATGAACCAAAGGCGTACTAAAGGTTTTTATGGTTGTATTTAATGCACAAGCGAATTCTAGTGATCCCATGTTAGGAGCTTCCTAGCCGGCTCGACATAGGAGTGAAGTAGGAGCTTGTAGAGTTGGGGAAGTACGTACGCCACCCCACGAATGGTATTAAGGAATACACCCGTCATCCACGCAACTAATACACACTAATTAACCGGTAAAAGATAGTTAGGGAGTAAGGAAATCTAAGTAAACACATTTCTCTACACATAAGTTTCTCACCAACATTTTATTTTCAGTTATTTTATTTTATTTGCATTCGTAGTAATTTGGGTTAGTTGACTAGCAACTAATTCCGCCCACTCCTTCAAACCCGAGATTTTACTTGCTTTTCATAAAATATAAAAATACAAAAAGAATCTTCCTCAACCCTTAGACCTAATTAGAGTAGTCTTTCATACCTAACGAACACTATTCCCTGTGGAGAACGATCAATCCTCCGTACTTACCACTACACTATACTACATCGGTCAGGTACACTGCCTGGTGGGGTTGTAAGCCTCTTGAGATCCCTCGAGAGGTAAAACCTGTTGTAAGGTTACAAAACCACGCATCAAAGTCCTTGTGAATATTGATATGTGCCTTCTAAGTTTCACCCAAACATGTTCTACATCATATCACGATTAGTCATGATTCCTAAACAAGTATGCTTTTAATTAATTGTTTGTTTGCTTGAGTTACATTGAAACCATTGTTTGTTTAATTCATTTCTAGTACTTTTGATCGTGACAATCTTAAGTGCTATACCATTAATGTTACTAAAATTACAACTAAGTAGTTCCTTGGGACGAACCTTATTTACCAACAACAATACTACAATTGAACGAGTATACTTGCTCGTGTGTGTTTCTTTAAAAAGATAATGGTAATAAGAATTAAAAAATTTAAAATTTGAAGTGAAATTGGGAGATAATAAATAAAATAAAAATCCTCTATTATGAAACGCATCATGTGCCTATTCCGCTTCCCCTGAGGAACAACAGGTCTGCTCATCAATTATATCTCACTCACCTTAAGGATAGACTTGATACCCTTCGTGAGATCGTAGAAGAGGATAGGATAGATAAACCACTTGATAGTGCAGTTGTAAATGCCTGCTTCCTCACTAAACGGTCTCAGGAACTCTTAGAATATGTCATTGGCACAGGTCCTAAGATTGATAACAAGCGAGATAGGTTTATTGCATCTTCCTCAATGACTAAGAATAAGCAAGTTACCTTTGATGTACCATTAACGACATCTGAACCCAACACATCAAAAATGGAAAAATAAATGGCAGTAAAACAAACTAATGTTTCCACCATTGCTTCTACAGGAGTAAAGAGTGACACTAAAGCTAGCGGGTCAAAGCCTAGTCGCAATACACAGGAAGATAGGACTGCGCCAGCTAAGAGTGCTCATGAGAAAAAAGTAGAAGACCACCTTAGGAACAATAACTTTGGTTTGAACGAAACGAATCGTGTTGATTCTAGTATTAGCTATAAGCGTACTGTAATTAATTCGAATTCTAATGCTATTTGCAAGACATGTAATGAATCATTAATTTCTGGTAATCATGATGAATGTGTTGTGTCATTCTTGATGTCTTCTCAACGATCCCCAGTTAAGAATATTAGAAAACCTAAACTGAGTAAGCAAATTTGGAAAGCAACAGGAAAAATGTTTGCTAATTGTTGGCTATCAATGGAGACCCACTGGAAGAAAATTCACTTTAGGAGATCAGTTCCCCTTAACTAGAATGACTAATCATAAAGTAGTGAATGTTAAGGAATGAAAGCCAACTGGTCGAATTTTCCCTTTAGAGACACAATGCCCTATAACTAGGTCAATTGCTGCTACTAGTGAAGTTTCCACTGTGAATACCATGGCATCTATGAATCCTGTAGTTCCAGAGTTTGTTTGTGCTAACCAAACGGACCCCAGTTGCATGTGGGGATCCACCTTTTTCAGTTATCCATCGTTGTCTGTTTTCAAATGCAGGTCGTACAAATCGTCCTTTGGTATTTGGACTCAGGCTGCTCAAAACATATGACCGGGGATCGCTCACGACTCAAGAATTTCGTGAATAAATTTATCAGGACAGTTAGATTCGGGAACGACCGTTTTGGGGCAATTATGGGTTATGGAGATTATGTGTTTGGCGACAGTGTAATTTCCCGGGTATACTACGTGGAATGACTTGGGCACAATTTGTTCTCTGTTGGTCAATTTTTTGATTCCGATCTTGAATTTGCTTTCAGAAAACACACATGTTTCGTCAGAGAATTGGATGGTATTGATCTCCTTAAAGGCAGTCGTGGCACTAATCTATACACCATCTCTATTGAAGACATGATGTGGTCATCTCCTATTTGCTTGCTGTCAAAGGCCTCAAAGAACAAATCATGGCTTTGGCACCGTCGTTTAAATCACTTAAACTTCGGCACCATAAATGAACTTACTCGCAAGGATCTTGTACGAGGTATGCCCAGATTGAAGTTTGAAAGGGATCATCTTTGTTCTGCTTGTCAACTGGGCAAAAGCAAGAAGCATACTCACAAACCCAAAACTGTCAACTCCATTATGGAAGTTCTTCACACCCTTCACATGGATCTGTGCGGACCAATGAGAGTGCAGAGTATAAATGGGAAGAAATATATTCTTGTGGTGGTCGACGACTACTCTCGGTTTACATGGATGAAGTTTTTGAGAACCAAGGACGAGATTCCAGAAGTTATCATCAAACTTATCAAACAGCTACAAGTAAGACTCAACAAAACCGTTAGAATCATCCGCACAGACAATGGAACTGAGTTTGTTAACAAACAACTCATTCAATTTTATAAAAGTATTGGCATAACTCACCTGAAAAGTGTTCCACGCACTCCTCAGCAGAACGGGGTTGTTGAAAGACGAAATCGGACTCTTTTAGAGGCTGCACGAACCATGCTGATATTTTCCAAAGCACCGATGTTTCTTTGGGTGGAAGCAATTGCTACAGCTTGTTACACCCAAAACCGATCCTTGATACATACTCTTCACAACAAAACTCTATATGAGCTGATACATGGCAAGAAACCAGATCTTTCTTTTCTGTGAGTGTTCGGTGCTCTATGCTACCCGACAAATGACAGTAAGGATCTGGGAAAACTCAAGGCTAAAGCAGACATTGGATTCTTCGTTGGGTATGCACCAGATCTCAAGGGATACCGAATCCAAAACAAACGAACCCGAAAAATTATGGAAACCATTCACGTGACATTCGATGAGCTGACTGAGCAAATGGCGCCTGGACACACAAGTTCTGGACCCGCACCTAATTTTTTGTCTTTTGGACCAATTAGTTCAGGTCTTGTACAGCATTCCACTCCTACAGTTTCTTATGTACCCCCCCCCCTCACGAGTGATGAGTTGAAGAATTTGTTTGATCCGATGTTTGATGAATACTTTGAGCCACCAACTGTTGATACTACATCTGACACTCCACCTTTACCTCAAGTTGATGATGCTCCAATTCCACACAACTTAGATGGTCCATCTGTATCTGTCTCAATTAGTCAAGATGCACCATCTGCCAGTCACTCACCATCATCATCAAATATTCAACCTCCTTCGGTACAGCAAGGCACTGCAGTTGACAATTCTTTTGAAGTGAATCCCTTTGCTCTTGATGATGATGTCCCATTCGAGAATATATTTGCTCCTGAATATCCTACCGAGACATCTTCTTCAGGGGATCCTAACATGGTTACATCAGTTCCCTACCATCAACCACATGAACATCTCAGAAAATGGACTAATGATCATCCGATTAACAACATTATTGGAAATCCCTCTCGTCCGGTATCCACATGAAAGCAACTTACCACTGATGCCTTGTGGTGCTTCTTTAATTCCGTACTATCCAAATTCGAACCCAAAGACTTCAGAGATGCTATGTCCAAAGACAGTTGGTTTATTGCAATGCAAGAAGAAATTCATGAATTTGATCGACTTAAAGTATGGGAATTAGTACCACCTCCAGATTGTGCAATGATTATCGCTCTAAAGTGGATCTTCAAAGTGAAACTCGATGAGCATGGTGATGTTCTGAAAAATAAGGCACGGCTTGTTGCAAAGGGGTATCGTCAAGAAGAGGGCATAGACTTTGAAGAATCATTTGCACCGGTTGCTCAAATTGAAGCCATCAGAATCTTTCTCGCTAATGCTGCCAGTCAGAATATGACAGTATACCAAATGGATGTAAAGAAATCATTCTTAAATGGTTATTTGAAAGAGGTAGTCTATGTCAGTCAACCTAAAGGATTTGTGGACCCTGATCGTCCTACTCACGTCTATCGCTTGAAGAAGGCCCTTTATGGCCTAAAGCAGGCACCTAGGGCGTGGTATGACTCTTTGTCTAAGTTTCTTCTGGCAAACAGATTCTCCAAAGGTGTTGTTGATCCTACACTATTCACTAGGAAAACGGGCAAACATCTACTTCATGTTCAGATCTACGTAGATGACATTATTTTTGCCTCCTCTGATCCTATGGAATGTGATCGGTTTTATAACGAGATGAGTTCTAAGTTCCAAATGTCTATGATGGGACAAATGTTGTTTTTCTTAGGTTTACAAATCTCTCAAAGTCCCGGAGGCACCTTTATTAATCAATCCAAATATGCAAATGAAATATTAAAGAAATTTAGATTTGATTCAAGTAACCCTATTGACACTCCTATGGTTGAAAGATCGAAGTTGGATGAAGAACTCTCTCGAATCCCTGTTGATCAAACCAAGTTTTGAAGTATGATTGGATCCCTAATGTATCTCACCGCTAGTAGGCCAGATCTTTTGTTTGCAGTATGCATGTGTGCTCGGTACCAGTCTAAGCCCACCAAAAGGCATCTGGAAGCGGTAAATCGGGTCTTTCGATACCTTCAAGGGACTATTCACATGGGTCTCTGGTATCCCAAGGACACCGCCATGGCACTCACGGCTTATGCAAATGCAGACCATGCGGGGTGTCAAGATACTCGTAGAAGTACGTCGGAAGGTGCCCAGTTTCTAGGAGAAAAGTTAGTAAGCTGGTCATCTAAGAGGAAAATGAGTACATCTATATCTTCCACAGAGGCTGAATACATTGCCATGTCTCCGTGCTGTGCTCAAATCCTATGGATGAGATCTCAACTATCGGACTATGGCTTTGCATACAACAAGATTCCTCTGTATTGTGATAACAAAAGTGCTATAGCTTTCTGCTGCAACAATGTCCAACATTCCCGATCAAAGCACATCGATATCCGGCATCACTTTATAAGGGAACAGGTTGAGAAAGGGGTTGTTGAACTTCACTTCGTGAGGACTGAGTTTCAGTTGGCTGATATCTTCACTAAGGCACTCCCGAGAGAACGGTTCCAATTTATTCTCCCTCGACTTGGCATGAAGAGTTTGACGCCAGAAACCCTCAAGTGTCTTCAAGAAGAAAATAAGGAGTAAGGGATTTGCTTCATGTATCCTTGTATATATATTTTAAACCAAAAAGAAAATAGAAAAATATAAAACCTATAAAAACCATAAAAATAAAAAAATCACAAAAATACAAAAAATAGTTCCTCTAGGCATGTCTTCTGTTTATCGATAACATTTACAGTCCTAGAAATGTCATTCAATAATGACACGGGACTTTAAATGAAGCTCGAGCAGAAGTTAAATTGAAAGGTTAAAATATGTCATGACGGCTTGCAGTTACTTCAGACTGTAACCCGTTCTTCATTATGGGGAAAGCACGTCGCCAAAAAGACGGTTGTTCCTCCCACTGGGTGATGTTCACCCGGGCATGGATTACTTTATATCCATGTTTCTTCGATTTAATGTACGTTTCAGTGCATTATCTCTCGTATAAGAAGAGACGTCTTCTTTGCATCACAAATTCTTTCTCGTCTATGATTCTTCAGGAGAGCTTTTGTGTTTCACAAGGTGGTAATTGGACTTAAATTTTCACAAATACTTGACGCTCAATTCAATGGCTACAGCTCTTTAAATAGAAAACGGGTCATTAATTCAGGGGGAGAGTATTTGTTCAAATTTTTGACACCTCTTTAAACTTTTTGCAGCATTAGTAGTGATCCGACACTCTCCCTCTTGGTTTGAGGGGGAGCATTAGTATGTTCTATTATCAGCACATATTAAACCTGACCACATTTTCTCCCATATTTTCTAAACTTATTTAAATCAATTGGGATCACAAAATCTCAAAAGGTTTGAAATTTCTGATCAGGGGAGAAAATGTGATTTAAATATGCAATCTGATAAAAAAATGTGATGTTTTGGACTTAAATGTAAGCTCTCCCATATGTGCTAAACTATTTTGTATATCAATGCACATATTGAGGGGGAGCAAATGGTTTGTGGTGACAAAAAGGATATGGCATCTCATGTGAGCGCGACTCAGACTTCACCAATGAATTAACGAAACAAAAACTGTCATTAATCGAAAGGACTTGTCCTGGCCGGGTAATAATTTCAAGTTGGTCTAACCAGTGATGTAAGCGTGTCTCGAAGAGGACTTGTCTGAGTAGAGTGTACCATTTCGAGAAACTTTCTGTGGACTTGAGCAGGCCGGGTAATAATTTCAAGCTAGTCTAACTAGTGATGTAAGCGTGTCTCGAATCGGTCATGCTCACTGAAAGTGGATCAATTCAAAAAGTGCGAATTCCACCCAACATGTGCAAATTTATAATAAAATCATCTGAGCACGTGTTAAGGGGGGGTATTTGAAAAATACAAAACTCTCAAAGTGTTTGCAAAATGTGTTTTATAACTATAAACACTTTGAGAAATTTTTCAAAGATTTGGTTGACGGCAACATAGGATAGTCATGAAGTTATAAGGTGGCTAACGTTAGGAAAACCGTCCTATGATCCGCCAGAGCCGGAGGGATCTACCCAAGGACAATACCGAATAGTTAGTATTAGAAAGTCCTTAGGTATGATTATGAAAAAAGGAGTAATATGAGAAAGGAGAAAGAAGGGGTTGAAGAATTAAAAAGAAATGTAATGAGAAAGGGTGAAAAGAAATAGCCCTCCAATTATTCAACCTTAGGGCAGAAACCGGGTTCAATTCATATGCTACTGGTGGTTACTAAAGTAACACCGGTATTGAAGACAAGACGTCATGGACCCAGTGACGCACTGCACTAAACCTTCTAGCCACTCAAGTTCTCTTAAAAGGACGTGTTTCATTCTCACGGGGAACCCTGCATAATCTATCGACCGCTCATTACGAGTTATGTTGATATTGAAATAGGAGACACCGCTCTAGTCTCCGACTACCAAAAATTGCACTTATCGAGTCTAGAGCCGCAAGATATATCAAAAGATCTCATAGGAACACATGTTACTTCTACACTGGTTGTTCAACATTAAGGACACCAGTTGTAAACTTATGAGTCTTACGCAGATCTTAGCAATCTGCCAGAACATTTATGAGAGAATTTACAAATGTAATTCTCAGTGATTGAATGGAAATTCCTGCCAGGGTCAACATCAAACAGCCCTGAAAGCAGGTCACTTCGGTAATTCTTTGTGGATTACGCTTAGTGGTCGCGGCGGTTTCAAAACGGTCTACAGTCGTGGAGTGAACTCCAGCGACTCACCTAATCGTTGATGTACTTCGGTAGATCTTGTAAACCCTCTTGGGGGTATCCGATTCAGGAACGGCCTTGGTAAGGATTAGAGAAAGTTTTCACACTGTGCTGTTAACAATCTCGAAATCCAAACCTATAAGTGTCGGACGTTTTATTGCTAACTGTCGTATGCAGGAATTCCTGGCGGTTGCAGTTGATTGCCAATAAGATGCCGATCCATCACCCCATGCTCACACTTCACCATCATAATCAAAGAAATCATGATAATTAAAAGACTTTCAACACTGCTTCCGCAATTCTGATGTTGAAAATCATGATCCAGAAAAGTGTGAACATGTCAGTCCAAAGATCACAACATCACATGGAGACGATACTGCAAAAAGATGACTTGGAGACGTACGTTGGATGATGACCTCAATAAACCCTCAAAGATCATCTAAGACAAAAGAATAGTCATCAAAAAGTTCACTGCTGAATGTACAAAGATTAAAGACTTAGAAGAATCAAAGATTGCGAGCTATGAACTCTAATCTATGTAATAGAATGCTAGAATTCAAAGTGTAATTTCCGGGGTGACCTCCCTTAGGGGGAGATTGTTAGGAATATAAATATTCACATGAAATACTAGGTCACCCCGAGTATGGATTAGCATTAAGTAGCTCGTAGGATTAATCATATTAGTTTAGATATCGTTTCACCATGGAGTCGGGTCGGGTCTTTACCCACTGTCAGCTCATTCCATAGCCCGTGTAGGGGCGTTTTGTAAGAACTATAAATAGCCCTTCCCACCCATGGGAAGGGTTGGACCTTTCATTAGTTTAATCTAATATTATCTCACTTTCTCTCTCTAAAGGCTCCCAACTCATCTCTTTCTCTCTCTAATTCGGCCAAATCACAAGAACCATATGTGTTTATATTAATGAGTATCCTACAGATGTTGTGGTTGAAACGAGTTTTCTCGATTATAAATTTGTTAAGCGTAATTTTACGTAACGTGTATTTATATTTTGTGATTATCAAAACATGTAGAGACCGGAAAATGCAAATGACGTTTTTGACATTATTTGTATTAACAAAAATATTCTAAGTGTTTACAACTGTTGGTATAAGAGTTAAAACTGCTAATGTAAGTTAATACTGCTGAAAAACTTCAAAGATTTTACACTAAGTGGTTCTAGAGCAAAGTTAAGACTGCTGAGGAAGTTAATGCTGGTGCGTCAAAGTTACTACTGTCAAGCAAAAGTTAAGACTGTTAGATGTTTTTGTTAATGCTGTTTATGTTTTAGATAACTTTTATGTGAAGTTTTGTATTAGATAAGTATAGAAAAGATTTGATATACTTAGGAAAGTATTGTAAGCCGACTAGGACTCCTTAGTCTATAAAAGGAGGTCCTAGGGCATAGAGTTAGATACGTTTTAGATACATAGCTTCAAGGTTTTGTAACCCTAATACTATGAAGAGTATTCATATTATTCATTAATAATATTGAGGCTGATTTGTTTGTTAAACTGTTTTGATCTTTGTGTTTACAGTTACATTGAAAGTTCTTCTTAATATCAAAGACTAGATTCCGCATAGTATTTGATATATTCAAACACAGTTTCTACTCTAGTTGTGTTAGATTTATCTAGCATAGCTAAACCTTATACAAGCAAAGGAATTCGATCTAGTGTTCAACTGGGATCAACAAGTGGTATCAGAACTTGTGATCTAGAAGCTGTGATCAAGAAGAATCTGTTTTAATACACAAGATCTTTCTAGAAGACATGGATCAAGATTCTGCACACACGGTGGCTGCTTCCAAGGTACCTATGCTCAAACCTAGAGAGTTTGAGATCTGGAGGATGAGAATTGAGCAATATATCCAGATGATCGACTATTCACTATAGGAAGTCATAGAGAATGGTAACACCTTGCCTAAAACAACAAGATCTGCAGAAGGTGTTGTGACAGTGGTGCCTATTACATCTGCTAAAGACAAGGCTCAGAGAAGACTAGAGGTAAAAGCTAGGAGTACTTTAATGATGGGCATCCCTAATGAACATCAGTTGAAGTTCAACTCTATCAAAGATGCTATGTCTTTGCTTGAAGCTGTAGAGAAAATATTTGGTGGGAATGCTGCTACAAGGAAGACCAAGAAAACTCTTTTAAAGAAGCAATATGAGAACTTCACTGCTCCAAGCACAGAGATGCTTGATCAAACCTTTGACAGACTTCAAAAGCTTGTAAGTCAGTTGGAGCTTTTGGGTGAAAAGCTTTCACAAGAAGATGTTAACCAAAAGCTTTTAAGGAGTTTGTCACCTGAATGGAACATACATGTTGTTGTGTGGAGGAACAAAGATGATCAGGATACAATGAGCATGGATGATCTCTACAACAATCTCAAGGTGTATGGACCTGAAGTTAAAGTGATGTCAAGCTCAAGTTCAAGCACACAAAACATGGCTTTTGTGTCTTCTTCAAATAACAACTCTAGCAGTCCTAATGAAGCAGTTAACATTGCTCATGGAGTTTCTACTGCTAGCACTCAAGTTAATGCTGCTAACCTTACACACATTGATAACTTGAGTGATGCTGTTATTTGTGCATTCCTTGCTAGTCAACCTAACAGTTCTCAACTCGTACATGAGGACTTGGAACAAATTCATCCGGATGACATTGAAGAGATGGATTTGAGATGGCAGATGGCTATGTTGACTATGAGGGCCAGAAGGTTCTTAAAGAAAACAGGAAGGAAGATTACTGTCAATGGTAATGAAGACATTCGTTTTGATAAGTCTAAAGTGGAGTGCTACAACTACCACAGGAAGGGACATTTTGCTAGAGAGTGCAGATCACCAAGGAATCAAGACAACAGGAACAAGGAAAGCTCCAGAAGGAGTGTGCATGTGAAAACATCTAATTCCAAAGCCTTGGTGTGATGTGATGGTCTTGGTGGTTATGACTGGAGTGATTAGGCAGAGGAAGGACCTAACTATGCACTCATGGCTTACTCATCTTCATCTTCAAGTTCTGACTCTGAGGTATCAAATGAATCTGTTTGTTCAAAATCTTTCTTAGAAACTGTTAAATTTCTTAAATCTCAAAATGATAAACTATTAGAAGATTTAAAGAAATCTTGGTTATGGGTTCTAGGTTATAAGACAGGTTTAGAGTCAATGGAAAAAAGACTTGAATTTTATAAGAAGAATGAGTCTGATTACATAAAAAAGATTAATGTCTTAAAAGGTGAAATCTATGTAGGAGAAGTAACTATTAGAGAGCTTAGGAAGAGGCTTGAGATAGTTCAAAAGGAAAAAGATGGCATACAACTAAGTGTAGATAAATTTGAATATGCATCTGAAAGTGTTAACAAGATCATAGAGTGTCAAATTGTTAACAAATGTAAGACAGGTTTAGGCTATAATACAGTTCCCCCTCCTATTACAGGAACGTTTATGCCTCCAACACATGATTTGCCTTTTACTGGTTTAGATGTGTTTGCTAATGAGCCTGTCATTGAGAAAAGAAAAGTTGAGTCTAGTGAAGAGCATAAGGTAGAGGTAGGTAGGAAGAATAGTGATGCACCAATTATTGAAGACTAGCCGAGTACCCGCGCCTAGCGGCAGCGGTGTCTAGTTTTTGACAGTTTTTTGCGGCGAATAATTTTCTTTCGACAAAATGTGTTTGTAGCGTTAAGAAATCCATTTCGAATATTTGTTTTTATAATGGCATGATTGCATAGCGGCAACAATTCAATAATGTCTGGTTAACGTCGATCTTTTTGTTTGAGTATTTTCTCCGATAACATTGTGTGGAACGTTTTGGTTATAGTTCGATTGAGATATTTATGTATTGAATGTGTTTAGCATGCGGAATCTACTACAACACACTTTAAAAGAACACAAGGTGGTGAGTTTAAGTAAATGTGTGAATGCAATGAACAACGAACACAACTTTGTTTAGAACAAAACGATTCAATATTATTGATGAAATAATACGGATGATCTAAATATCACCAGGATTACAAAGTAATCTTGAATCTAAGATTGTAAAAGGATTTGTGATTCGAAGTAACTAAGTTACTTGAGAGATAGTTTGGTTCGTGGTTATTAGTTGTGAAAGATGCATGCATGAAGAAGTGACTAAGATATCCTTTTATAAGATAAGGATATCTTATTACATGTTGTCAAGTAGATGAATATAATACTATACTTTGACTATATTAGCGCCTACAATTAAATACAACTACCCATGTACACTCTGATATATTCTTCTGTCACCACAGAAGACTAATCTACTTCTACATAACGTATAACAATGTACAAAGACTAATAATTCAACTAAATATCTATTACAAAATATCTAATCGACTTGACATAAGCTTGGCAGGCTCTTCATTAGCTAGCAGTACCTTCTACCCAGAAGGTACTGGTAGAACATCTTCGTACACAACAAAATCAATTAGCAGGCTCTTCTCATCATTGGCAGGCTCTTTGACTTTGATCATTTTATTCCCAACAATCCTCCCCTAAACTTGTTATTTCCATTAAAATACACAAGTTTCTGATGAATAAAATACATACCTTGAGGATTTGAGAACTCTTCCAAACACCTTACTTTCTATCCTTCCTTTTTCTTTCATATTGCTCAGATATGCTCCTCAGCAAACTCTGAACAATCTCTGAGTTTTCTTCATCCTTGTCACACCTTAATCTCTTGGAGATCATAGCTTTAAGCACTTCATAGCTAAGAGGATACTCTTTCTCAGCTAACATAAAAAGTTCTATCCCACTCTGTGTGAAAAGATGATGAGTATGGCTATGACTTAGAAATTCCCAAGTTGTTGAAGGATCATAATAGGGAAATTTCTAATGAACATCTTTGGGATCAGGATCGAACATCCTATTGAATTCCACCCAAAGCTCTTGTTCCTTAGCATCTGTACTAGAATTTGTGGCTAACCTAATCTGCACTAGATTCCACAATTCTTCCAAATCTGCTCTATCAGATGCTCTAACTAAATTTTCAAAATTCTTGAAGATAGCAGACTGTCCCCCAACCCTTAATATTTTCCATGACTTACCAAATCTATCATGGTGTATTTCCCAATCAATTATAGGGTGTCTAGACCTAATTGGATCAGCATGAATGATAGTGGGTAAAGTAATCAACATTTTACTTACTTGCCCTTGATCCAATTTTGCTACTTCTTTCTTCTGAGCATCTTCCTTCTTCTTTGATGGGAGTACATCAGATGGAACATTATAGTAAAGATTCTTGTAGGCTTGAAGATATAAAAAGAAGATTTCATCAGCAGATTTCTTCTTAAGTTGATAATCAGTCCAATTTGCCTGATTCTTCAAAAATTTCTTCATAAAGATTGTTTGATCTTTGTTAGTTTTGCCCACTTTAAAACCTCTCTTCTGACTTTCCTTCATCTTCTCAAAAATGTCAGCCAAAGCTGCTTCTTTGTATTTCTTGTTGATGAAAGATTCAAGTGCTTCAGTCTTCTCATCAGAATTGAGTGTCTTGTCATTTACTATATTTGCTGCATGACCTTTCACAATTGGATCATTGTTAATAATCCATAACATCTGTGCATCAAAGGTCTCTTGAGCAATTTGAGTATCAAGAAGAGCTTGAGCAGCTTCTTCAGCTTCTTTCTGCTCTTTCATTTCTTCAAGCATTCTTGAGGCTTCTCTAGCTTTTAGCTCTTCTTCTTGAACTCTTTTGGCCTCTTCTTCTCCTAAAGCCATCTGAATTTGCTGAGTTCTTTTTAACTTCTTGGACTTTGGCTCATCTTCAATTAGAATGCCTTTGCCCTTATCCTTTGGAGTTTGTTCTTGTGATGGAGCAGAGGATTGCTCATCAGCAACTAGAATCCTCTTTCTCTTGTACACTCTCTCAGCAGACCCTTTATACCCCATAGCCAATAGCCTTTCTCTCCTGGCAGACTCTTCTTCTGCCCTAGCAGGCTCTTGCCCTGCTCCAACAGGCTCTTGCCCTGCTCCAACAGGCTCTTCATCATAAACTTGAGTTCCATCATGGAATTCAAATTGAGCCTGTTCCTCCTCTTCTTCCTCATCTTCAGACATATCCTTCCTCCCCTTTTTGGAAGAGTGATCTATCCTATCAGCATCTGACTGTGAAGAACTAGATAAAACAACCTTTGCAGACTTTTTACCTTTTAACTTCTTCACTTCACCCTCCAATCTCTTAACCCTCTTAACCAATTTGATGTTGATCTTAGAAAACTTTTCATTTTGACTTTTAAGAGCTTTCTCTAAGAACTTCACCTTGTTTTTCAACTCTTGCATTGTCTGAGGTGATTGGGTTTGTGATGTATGATGTGGGGATGTTGGTGGTGTTGCTGATGGTACTGGAGATGGTGTTGGTGATTTTTGATGTGTTTGTGAAATGAAACCATGTGAAGAACTAGATGATGGTGTATCAGCAGATGGTGTTGGTTCTTCTGGGTGTTGTGGTACCATTTCATCAAAAAGTGGAACTTCCTCCCCTCTAAAACCAATTCTCATATTTGAAAATACTTTTTGAGAAAGTTTTGGTGTTTCATAAACTGAGTCTGTGGGAAGCAACACATGTTGTAATTTTCCAATGATGCATCCAATGAATCTTGGATACATCAAAAATTTTGTTTTACTATCCACATTGTTTATCAATCCTTCAAAAATATATTTAGAAAAATTGTATTTTCTGTTTGTAGCTAAGCAAATGAGAGCAGAAGCCATGTTGCTACTAAATTGCTCCCAAGAGGTTTTCTTCTGGCTCAAACAGTGAAGGATTGTGTGAATCAAAAATCTCCATTGTGGAGTAAGATGCTTTTTCAGAAAAGTGAGTTTATTGAACTCAGCATGATACCCCATTCTTGTTAAATTTTCAAAAATTTCAGTATCTGGTAACTGACTAATACCATCAGAATCATCCAAATGAAGATGTCTTCTTATGGATGACTCAGTAAGAGTCAAATGTTTACCATCCACTTTGGCTTTTATTCTTTGTTCCCCATTTTCAGAAGTTTTAATTTTAGCAGATTCCCAAAATTGTAAAATTTGTTTTTCATAAATAGTGGGATTGACTAGCAAAGCAAACCTGATGTAGGAGTTGTTTAAAAAGTCCACTACTTGATGAAATGAGGCATTATCCTCTGACTTCTCCAAAAATGCTAACTGATTGTGACGTTGAACAAAGTTTAGATCAATTGTGGAAGCCATAATGAAAATTTTGAATATGATGGTGGGATTGTTTGATAGTACTGATAGAAGATGAAAGATGTATGTGAATTATGATAATGACTGATGAAAGAAGATATGAGAGAATTACTTTTAACCGACAATAATAAAGATTATAAAAAGAAATTGAAAAGGCGGTTAAAAAGATCTTTTATATGTGAAATATAATATAATATAGTCATCAGTAATTTACATAACTACCCCAACGGCTAATTTTAACTACCAGGCCTAAAGGCTAAAACTTTTTCTGACAGGCTCAACGGCTATCTAGCAGTACCTTTGTACTCTAGCAGTACCATTTTTGTACTAGCAGTACCTTTTAAAGTTTTATAAAAATCCCTTATAGTTTTTAGCAAACTATCAGCTATCAACGGATTTGAGTTGTCTTTACCAAAAGCCGTTTGCTTAAGGACTAGTTAACTATTTACAATTAAGTATGGTTAGTTAACAACCATATAGTTTTTGGTAAACTATCAACCATCAACGGATTTGATTTGTCTTTACCAAAAGCCGTTTGCTTAAGGACTAGTCAACTCTTAAGTTTGTAAAAAAAACTTGGTGAGATGAATACCAAAAGCCATGATGGCCCAAAAGATGGTGCAATTTCCTTGGATGGAGGAAATTTAAATCAGGCAATGATGCTGTGTATCTTGGATGATTGGCTCAACAAGTGAAATCATCTAATAGCATGCCTTTGAGTTGAAAACATTTCTTAGTTTGATCTAGATAGAACTTTCTCCTTGAGAAATGCTTCATCCCTTCTAGATATGTGATCTAACTCTCTCTTTTTCAACTCTGCATCATCTTGTATGCTTTTGTCTTTTCTTTCATCAATTGGTCTTTCTTCCATTCTGGACTATAAATTCCTCCCCTGAGATTGTTGTTTATCCTGAAATGAATAAAACTTTTGTTGTCCCTTTTGTTTGAAAGAACTCTTGTTTTGTTATCAACCTGAAATGTGTTAGTTGCAAACCAAAAGAACAAAGTGTAGAACACTTGATCTATATAATTGTAAACATTCAAGCATTTATATGAACAAAACATAGCAATTTTGTATCAGCAGGACCAATTATGAACTAACAGGACCTTTTGACTAACTAGCAGTACCATGTTAAAAATGCAATACCAGTTAATTTTATGAACAAAAACATATGATTTTCAAAGATTTATCATTCCAATACCTCCTACAAGATATTTGAATCTTCCTAAATCAAAAGCTTTGGTGAGAAGGTCTGCATAATTCTTTTCAGAATCAATTTTAACAACTTGAATTAACCTTTTCTCATTGCAATCCCTTATGAAATGGTGTCTGATTTCAATATGTTTTGTTTTTGAGTGTTGAACTGGGTTTTTAATGATACAAATAGTACTGCTATTGTCAATATAAATAATGGTGTTAAGAAAATTGTACCCATAGTCAAGCATTTGATTTTGGATCCAAAGAACTTGCCCACAACAACTTGCACCAGCAACATATTCTGCTTCAGTTGTAGAGTTGGCCACCATTGTTTGTTTCTTGCATTGCCAAGAGATTAGTCTGCAACCAAGAAATTGACATCCACCAGTTGTGGATTTTCTGTCTAGTGTTGCACCAGCATAGTCACTATCCGAATAAGCCATCAATTCAAAAGATGATTCCCTTGGATACCAAAGACCCAACCTAGGTTGACCCTTAAGATATCTAAAGATTCTTTTGACTGCTGTGAGATGAGAGATTTTGGGATGTATTTGAAACCTTGCACACACACATACTGAGAACATGATATCTGGTCTTGATGATGTAAGATACATCAAAGATCCAATCATAGACCTATAATTGTGCAAATCCATATCTTCTCCTTCAGCATCCTTGAGTAGCCCTTTGTCTGGATCCATTGGTGTACTTGCAACCTTAGAATCAGCAAAATTGAATTTCCTTAAGATCTCTGCTACATACTTATCTTGGCTGATAAATATGCCTTCTTTGGATTGTTTCACTTGGAGACCTAAAAAGAAAGTAAGTTCCCCCATGGAACTCATTTCAAACTTACTGTGCATAAGTTTTTCAAATTCTACACACAAGCCTTGGTTTGTTGATCCAAAGATTATGTCATCAACATAAATCTGCACTAACAAGATGTCTTTCTTTGTCCTTTTGATGAACAAAGTTGGATCAATCCTGCCTCTTTGGAATCCACTTTTTAGTAGAAAACAAGCCAATGTTTCATACCATGCCCTTGGAGCTTGATGTAGGCCATACAAAGCCTTGGTAACCTTGTAAACTTTATCTGGATACTCAGCATCAATGAAGCCTGGAGGTTGAGATACATATACTGGTTCTTCAATTTCACCATACAAAAATGCACTCTTAACATCCATTTGATAGACAGTGAAGCCTATGAATGAAGCATAGGCTAAGAAAAGCCTAATTGCTTCAAGTCTTGCAACTGGAGCAAACACTTCTTCATAATCTACCCCTTCCTCTTGAGTATATCCTTGTGCTACCAATCTAGCCTTGTTCCTGATCACTATACCCCTTTCATCCTTCTTGTTTCTGAACACCCATTTGGTTCCAATTGCCCTATGACCTCTGGGCAAATCAACCAATATCCAAACCTTCTGAATCTTGAATTGGAGAAGCTCTTCTTGCATAGCTTCCACCCAACTTGTATCATCTAAAGCTTTGTTTATGTTCTTGGGTTCAGCCTGAGATAGAAAACATGAAAACAGGCATATATTGGAATTATCATTATTCTTTTCTTCATAAATAGAGGAGATTAACCCTTCTTCATCTGAGGATAAGACTTGAGATAAACCAACTTGAGATCTTGTTCTAACACCAGAAGTTATGCTTCCAATCACATCATCAGATGAGTGATCTTTTAGAATTCTAGTGTTTTGGTGTTTTAGGAACTTCATATGTAGTTGGAAGATTGCTAATCCCAACCTCTTCTTGAAAAGAATCATCTATTTGAACATTCAATGGCTCAGCAGTACCAATACTTGTACTAGCAGGACCATCTGAAGAACTGGCAGTACCATTGTCATTAGCACCACTTTCTTGATTCTCTTGATTCTGAGTTCCTTGATCTTCTTCATTGCCTTCATTTCTTGAGTTTGAAGGTCCTTCTTGACTTGAAGATAGATCCATACTTTTCCAAATTGGCATCCAGATGAAATCTTGATCTTTAGGAGCTTCAACATTTTCTTTAGAACCTGCATTATTATTAGCATGTGTACCTGAAACAGGCACATAATTCATAGATTCTGAGAGCCTATCAACATCAAACATCCAATCTGGTCCAACTCCTTTCACATTTGCTAGTTTCTCTTGAAACTCTATGTGAAGATTCTCTTCTACTAGCCTAGTGCAAGTGTTGAACACTCTATAGGCCTTACTCTGCAAGGAATACCCTATCAAAAAGCCAACATCTGCTTTTCCATCAAATTTGCCTAAATGATCTTTGGTATTGAGAATAGTAACCTGACAACCAAAAGGTCTCATAAAACTTAAAGATGGTTTTCTACCAAAGAAAAGTTCATAAGATGTTTTTCTATGTGGTTTTGTCACAAGAACCCTGTTTTGTACATAACAAGCAGTACCAACTGCTTCAGCCCAAAATGAAATAGGCAACTTAGAGTCTACTAACATAGTTCTAGCAGCCTCTATAAGTGTTCTATTCTTTCTTTCTGCTACTCCATTTTGCTGAGGTGTTCTAGCTACACTAAACTCTCTTTTTATGCCTTTTTCCTTGCAAAAGTCATCCATAACTCTATTCTTGAACTCTGTCCCATTGTCACACCTGATGATTTTGACTTTCTTATCAGATTGGTTTTCTACCTCAGTGATATAGGTTTTAAGTATCTCACTAGTTTCATGTTTAGATCTTAAGAAGAAAACCCATGAAAATCTGCTATAGTCATCAGTAACAACCAGACAATATTTCTTTCCATTCAAGCTACACACATTAGTAGGACCAAAGAGATCCATATGAAGCATATGTAAAGCCTGAGAAATAGAGTTTTGGGTCTTGGGCTTACAAGAAGCTCTATGTTGTTTGCCTTTTAGACAGTCAACACAAGTTTGGTCGTTTTGGAAAATCTTTTTGGGTAAACCTCTTACTAAATCATATTTTGCAATAGTGTTGATTGTTTTAAAGTTTACATGACCAAGCCTTCTATGCCAAATCATAGATTCATCCAATGAGGCCTTTGCTACCAAACAAGTTAAACCTTCCTTGGGATCAATGTTCTTTAAATTTACAACATACATATTGTTCCTTTTTGGAATTTTAAGAAGGATCTGACTCTCATCAGGCATCTTAAAATCAGAAGAAAGAACCATACATTCATTGTCAGTAAATAGAACATTGTTCTTTTTGTCACACATTTGTGAGACACTAAGAAGATTAAACTGAAGTTCTTTCACAAAATACACATTTTCAAAATCTATTTTACTGGTTTTGATAGTACCTTTACCAGTGATCTTTCCTTTTATTCCTCCCCCAAAGGTAACATATCCTCCATCTAAAGTTTTGAAGTCTGAGAGGAATGACATGTTGCCTGTCATGTGCCTTGAACACCCACTATCAACATATCCTTGATCTTCAATATCAGTTGAATGTTCCTGCACATGAATAAACATATTAGTTTCCTTGGGGTACCCAAGCCATGACAGACTTGGGTTTGCCTCTTGCATCAATGAAGTCAAACCTTTTCAGGATTGTTGATGCACCTTTAGATTGGATTGGTTTCCAAATCCAACATGCTGAGGACTTAACAGCACTTTCCCTTTTAATCCATTGTGTGGTCTTTGGTCTATCAGTACCAATTTTGGCAATACCAACTTTGGCAGTACCATGTGGTCTAGCAGGACCTTTTGGTCTAGCAGGACCTTTGGTTTTTGGACTCCAAACTTTTGTTTTGACCACATTTATCTTTTGAATAGGATTCTTCTCAACTTTTGGTACAGATTTATAAGTGTTTCTTGTACCCTTATCAGTTGGTTTTGCAATAACAGGCTTATCTTGTCTAACAGTATGTTTAACATTTGTGGTGTTAGACTTAACAAAACTTTTTCTGGGGTGATTAACATTTGTTTTAGCTTTTGATTTACTCCCAGAAACCCATTTATTACAATAAGCATGAAGATGTTTAAAGCTACCACAATAATAACAAGCTTTATTAAACATAACAAAGTCATCACCTAATTGTTGTGATTTAAGGTTGTTCCAATTTCTTTGGCTTCCCCTAGGTTTGTTATTACATTTTTCACAACTTTCAACTGTCTTTAAAACAGTTTTGGCTTTAGCTTTTACTTCTACTTTCTTAGGACTGGATGGTCCTACTTTGATTCCTTAAATAGGAATAGTCTCATCTTCATCATCATCAGATACCCAATCCTCAATAATTAGGACATCTGGTCTCTTCTCAGTGAGTACCTTGGAGAGTGAGACATTCTTAGCACCCTCAGAAGGTTCACTTATCACTTCAGGCTTAGCTAATGGTTTTGCAACAAATTCATGTAAACCTGATGCAGCAAGATCACTACCTTGTGGACAAGGAATTCCTCTATAAGGAGGTGGACATTTGTTGTATCCTATCCCTGATTTTATCTTCTTATTCATCTGATTCTCTACTATACTCCTAGTACACTCAGAAGCATTTTCCAATTTAGTAACAGTCAGTTGAATATTGTCTCTAGCTAATGTCACTTTAGTGCACTCATTTCTTACCATTTCTATTTCTATATCTTTCAAAAATATTTGTCTATGAAGAGCATTTTTGGCATCAGTAAAGGTAAGTTCATTTTCTCTATAGTGAGTGATTTGTTTTTCTAGCTTAGACATACCACACTTGTGGTCAAATAGAGCTTGATTGGTTTTTCTTTCTACTATTGTGAGTTCATCAAAGCATTTTCTTAAAGTTTGCAATTCTTTAAATGCTTCACATGTATTTGAACATTTAGAAATTATTACCTCAGGAGTGGAGAATGCCATCAAGGCCAATTCATCAGAAGTTGACTCATCTTCACCCATGAAACTCCAATCAAAACCCATGCCATCTATAGCAACCATTGCTTTTGGCTCAGCAACTTCAACAACCTTACTCTTGCTTTCAAAGCTTCCTTTCTTCTCAAAGCTTCCTTGGTTTCTATTGTCAAACCCTCTACCTCTGTCATCCTGCCTCTTAGGTCTTCTACACTCTCTAGAGTAGTGACCTTTCATGTGGCAGTTGTAACACTCCACCTTTGACTTATCATAGCCAGCAGGCTCACTTCCATCTATCAGTATCTTCTTGCCAGTCCTCATCATCAACTGCTTAGCTCTAATGCTTAAAAGTGAAAGTTGCCACTTTAGGTCCATTACTTCAAGATCATCAGGATGAATCTCTTGAAGGTCTTCAAATGTTAATACAGACCCATTGTGTTGAGATGTAAGAAAAGCACACCCAATTGTTTCATCCAAAATGGACTTGGTGCTACTAGAAGTACTAGCAGTACCAAAGGTTGTGTTAGCAGTACCTTCTTCTCTGCCACCTTTGTCTTCATGATCAACCTTTGAGATGTTTGGGGATGAAACAAATGCCATATTTCCTGAGCTTGACCCAGTAGTCTTCTTAACTTCATGTTCTACAATCTTGAAATTGTTGTAGAGATCATTGAGACTCATCTGGTCAATATCTGACTTGTTCTTCCATACAATGACATGCATAGACCATTCTGAAGGTAAACTCCTAAGAAATTTAGAGTTTAGATCTTCTTGAGTTATCATCACTTCATGGATGGCTAACTGACTTGCAAGCTTCTGAAGTCTATTGAACATACTGTCCAAAGACTCATTGGTTGTGGCTGTGAAGTTCTCAAATTGTTGTTTGAGAAGTGTCTTTTGTGTTTTCTTGGTAGCATCATTACCACCAAACCTAGCCACAATAGCTTCAAAGAGGGTTTTGGCATCTTTGTATTTGTTAAAAATCAGAAGTTGATCATTTGGAATAGTCATCAGTAACATACTCCTTGCCTTGAGATCATTTTTCTTCTGAATTCTTTCATCTGCATTTGATGGTTGGTTTTGTATTGTTGATACAAGAGCATCATTTACTGTTGATGTGGTGATTTGGGGTTTAAATGAATTGCCTTGTTCAATAATCTCCCAAAGTGCATAGTCCTGCACTTGAAAGTATTGTT
This sequence comes from Artemisia tridentata subsp. tridentata, assembly GCA_021014915.2. Lineage (NCBI taxonomy): Eukaryota > Viridiplantae > Streptophyta > Magnoliopsida > Asterales > Asteraceae > Artemisia > Artemisia tridentata. The sequence goes on from CP139506.1 coordinate 252,289,180, forward strand.
CAACCCTGAGTCGCCACATTTCAAACTCATTTTGTTTCAGTAGTGGAAGTTTAGCTGCAACATTTGTCTGAATATGTTCAACATCCATTTTTCTTTTAAATTTGTAAATATCAAGCCTAGCTCTGATACCACTTGTGGAACGTTTTGGTTATAGTTCGATTGAGATATTTATGTATTGAATGTGTTTAGCATGCGGAATCTACTACAACACACTTTAAAAGAACACAAGGTGGTGAGTTTAAGTAAATGTGTGAATGCAATGAACAACGAACACAACTTTGTTTAGAACAAAACGATTCAATATTATTTATGAAATAATACGGATGATCTAAATATCACCAGGATTACAAAGTAATCTTGAATCTAAGATTGTAAAAGGATTTGTGATTCGAAGTAACTAAGTTACTTGAGAGATAGTTTGGTTCGTGGTTATTAGTTGTGAAAGATGCATGCATGAAGAAGTGACTAAGATATCCTTTTATAAGATAAGGATATCTTATTACATGTTGTCAAGTAGATGAATATAATACTATACTTTGACTATATTAGCGCCTACAATTAAATACAACTACCCATGTACACTCTGATATATTCTTCTGTCACCACAGAAGACTAATCTACTTCTACATAACGTATAACAATGTACAAAGACTAATAATTCAACTAAATATCTATTACAAAATATCTAATCGACTTGACATAAGCTTGGCAGGCTCTTCATTAGCTAGCAGTACCTTCTACCCAGAAGGTACTGTGGTAGAACATCTTCGTACACAACAAAATCAATTAGCAGGCTCTTCTCATCATTGGCAGGCTCTTTGACTTTGATCATTTTATTTTCTCCCAACACATTGTTTTCTCTTATATAGTTATTTTTGGCATTTTTCACTTTTTGGTTTCCGACCTTTTAGCCGACTAATTCACGGAGTTTGAATTCACCGCCACACACAATCAAATCAGGTAAAGTACTTCCTTTTTAAAAGTTGGTGTGAGTTTGCATCGTCAAAAATTAAATTATAGTGGAAGATTTTTGTCGGTCTTTAGATTTTTTACATTTGGTTAATAGAATAAAAATTTGACAATAACGTAGCTTTTTTTTTTTTTTCACCATGAGCAAACCTTAAGTTGCCCTTTTTTCACCATGTGCAAGGGTTGTCCATTTGTGCAAACTCAAACTTTATCATGATTATTGTTCGATTTATTGATTAATCTATGTCCCTAGATAAAGATAAATAGACATTAAAACAAATTAGTTTTTTTCCCTCTTATTTAGGATTGTTGAAAATAACTCAAATAATGGGGATATTTTTCTCTTGATTTCATTTTGGTTTTCATAAGTTATGCTTTTTGGGTCATTGAAATTACCTCGTGTTTTTTGTTTCCTTTTCACTCAGTTATCGAGTTTTGAATGAAGAGAAATGGAAAATAATAGGAAAAAGAAAAGAAAGAGAAAAGGAAAGTATGTGTTATTTGTTATGTTCTTGAGATAGAGGAAAAGAAAAGTAATCATGATCATGTTCTTGAGGGGCAGGAAAAGGAATATTATCCTTTACACAACATACGGTTCCTTTTCCTGCCAAAAGTGGGAGGAAGATTTACTTAACAAAACTTACTCCCTATTTCCTTTATACTTCCCTTTCTTCCCTTAAAAAAACTCAAGAACACAAAAAACTATCCATTTCCTTTCCTCTTCCATTTCAACTCGAGAAATGAGCTTTAGGTTTCAGGGGTTATGCTATGTTTTTTGTTTCCTTTTAAGTTTCATGGGTTAGGGTGCTCGGAGTGGCTGGCGGGTTGCCCAGCGGGTTGCCCATACCGCCGGTAATACCATTCCGCCTATAGCGGGTTGGCTAGAGCGGTTTGGTGAGCGGGTATATTACCCGTTGGTGAAGCCGCTATTTTGAACGTTATATGAGAGTTTAATGTAACATTTAATTCTTTTGAAACTTGTGAAAAAGGAGCGTTGGGCATTCAAAGCAAAAATAAAACGTTGTCATTCAAAGCAGTTAAAAAAATATATATATACACTCTTTTTACAGCTTCATTTCGAAGCTATAAAAAAAATTAACTCCATTCTTCATCTTCAACAATTCAAATCACCATGGATTCAAGAAAAGGAAAAGGGGTTGCTAAACCCGGACGTGAAAAGGGCTCTCGACAACAAATGTTTCGGCCCCAAACTCAAACACAGCAATCGGTTGTCGATCCGTACTATCGTCCCGCACCACCGGTTGTCGATCCTTACTATCCTCAACCTTATGCATACAATCATCCTCCTCCTCCACCAATGTTATCGTGGATGACTGAGCAAAAAAAACAATGTTATCGTGGATGATTGAGCAAAAAAAACAAATCGCGGCGAAGTACGGATGGCATTGTGATATTTAGATATCTATTGTCGTAGTTTTATTTCTATTATTATGTTATGGACTTTCTCGTACTTTTATTTTAATTGTTATGTAAAGAACTTTTATTTTTATTATTATGTAACGAACTTTTATGAAATGTTATGTGTTTAAGTTATAAATTGTGTAGTTTAATAGTTTAGAGGGAAAAAATAAAAAAATTAAGAGAGCTAAAAAATCATAGGCGTGAGTGAAATTGGTTAAGAGAAAGGTTGAGCTGAGTTGGCATAATGTTATTGGATAAATTTGAGAGGGTTAAAAATTTGATAGTGATGACTACTTCTCCCCTTATGCTTTTCTTCTTAATTCCCTGTGTCTTTTCGGTTATCCATGTGCTTACAACTTTATTTTCCAGTTCTTCTTTATTTTCCAGTTCTTAAAGTTAAGTTTCAAACTTTTCAAATTAGTAAATTGTCAAATTTTCAAAACTATACTTTTTTTGAATTTCAAAATTGTACAAACTTTGATACTGTATTTTTTGTACCAGGCTATTTTTTGTACGAGTTTGCGAGCTAATAAGCCCATTTTCAAATGGAATCCAAGATTTCATTATACGTCTCTCAAAACACATGATAACTACAAAAGATTCAAATATATCTTGTTTCTTGAGCAAACAATTAAAATCTCAAAGCATTTCACCAATAACATCTTTAAAAACCTTATTATACGCCCAAAATAAATGCAATAAAGTGATAAACCTTTAGGCTAAAACCCCTCATAAAATAACTTCAAGATTGCCCCATAGATGGTTCATATATGTAAATTGAGCGTATTAGATACGAACTTGCCTCAGTTCAAAAAAAAAATTAAAATAAATAAAATAAGAACTTGACTCATATCAAAACAAATCTATAATACTTGGGTCGAAAACAATATGGTCCTTAATGAAATAAAGACTTTGAGATTGAAAAGTGTTTTAAAGCATGGCATATAAAAAAAACCATGTGCCTCAAAACAAAAATGTTCAAATAGCCATGACATTTAGAAAGAATAATATACAATAATTCAAACATCAAAGACAGGAAAGTTGTGTTCATAAGCCTCATATTATCATCGGCCTTTGAACGATGAAAAGAACTATCCAAAAAAACACTTAATTTGCTAGATCTAAAACTATAAAGCTCAAAAACTTATAGATCTAACTAAAACAGCCGGAATCCTTTAGATCTGACCAACAAACCTAAGATCTACATAACAGAAAAAAAATAAAAATAACCACTTAACGTGAAGACCATTCTTTTAACAACCAACAAAGCATCAACACAACCACTTAAACCACTAAAATGACGAAAGCAGCAACAAACACATCCATCAAAACATCAAAACCGCATGTCTCTTGAAAACAACCACAACCGCAGCCAGCATTTTTTTCGACGTCGATACCATCCCTATTACCACAACAACCGAATAAAATTACGGCTTGATTTTTTATATATGTAAAAATAAAAATAAATAAATAAATAAATAAATAATACCTTGCGTTTAGATTTCGGGTAAAAGATTCGGTAAGATCTTTGTTTAATCTCGGTTTCTAGCAACAGATCCGGTCACAAAAATATCCTAACTACACTGGTTCACCAGACACACAACCACCACCCGTCTCTCTATGCACCGAAGCCACCTGAAAACCGATCAGATACATAGATCCAAACAAACCAAGTAGTGGTGGTGACGACAGATTCAAATAATAAAGGGGTTGTGGCGGCGACAGTTATAGAGAGAGTGGTAATGTGTATTTTAGGTTAGCTAGAAAGAGAAAGAGAGCAGATATATGTGTTTGTGTGTTTTTTTTAGGTTTGGTTTGTCTATTGTGTACGCCTTTAGTTTATATATTAAATAGGCTTTGGTGTCTGAATCTTAAAAAAATCTAGCTTCTGTGGTCGGTTTGGAGTTAGGAGGGGGAGTATAGAAGTATAGAAGTATAGATTATGTGTCTGATGATGAGCAGTGGCGAAGCTAGACCAACTTCAGTGGGGGGTCGGGATCCAATATATCGAAATTTCACAATTAAAATGGGTGGTCGAAACCGAATATACCGAAATTTTTCTACACGAAAACTATATACCCCCTACATCGCAAAAAAAAATTTGGGGAGTCCCCCCCTCCCCCCCCCCCCCGCCCTAAGGTAGCTGCGCCCTTGATGATGAGGATAGGGATGTAGCTCAACCTAAGATTGAAAGGAAAACAGTTAGGCCTAGTAATGCTAAGATAGAGTTTAAACCACAAAGAAAAAGTACTAGGGAAACTATTATGTGTGTGGTAGTTTTGATCATTTGCAAAACACTCACAGTCCTAAAGGGAATCAAAGAAATTGGAATAATTTGATGTCTCAGAGGCTAGGAAGTAATTTTGGGGTGTTTAATAAAGCTTGTTATGTGTGTGGTAGTTTTGATCATTTGCAGGTTGATTGTTGTTACCATCAAAAACAATTTCAAAATTAAAATATGGTAAAACCTGTTTGGAACAATGCTAAAAGGGTGAATCATCAAAATTTTGCTAAAAAGACACACCCCAGTGCTAAAAAGAACATGGTTCCAAGAGCGGTACTAATGAAGTCTGGCTTAGTATCACTTACTACTACTAGACTAGTTAATGCTGCTCAGTCAAAAACAACAGTGAAAGGTGCTAGACCAATGTCATATCCTTCAAAAACAGCACATTCAACTGTTAAGAGGCCCATTCAAAAGAAAACAACATTCAAAAACAGTAATTTTAATCAAAGGGTTAATACTGCTAGGCCAAAAGCAGTAGTTAATGTTGTTAAAGGTAATAATGTTCATGTTGTTAAGGCCTCAGCTTGTTGGGTTTGGAAACCAAAGATTAAAGTTTTAGACCATGTTTCCAAACACGACAATGCATCAATCACTCTAAAGAAGTTTGATTATGTTGATGCATAAGCAGATCAAAGTCAGTGATGGCTATGGTCCCCAAAAGAAACTGATGTTCTTACTTTATGTGCAGGGCAAGACACAGGTGGATTTACAGGATAAAGGAGTTATTGATAGTGGATGCTCAAGGCACATAATAGGGAACATGTCATATCTTACAGACTATGAAGAAATTGATGGAGGATATGTTGCTTTTGGAAGTAACCCCAAATGAGGGAAAATCACAGGAAGAGTTACTATTAAAACTGGTACATTAGATTTTGAAAATGTGTATTTTGTGAGAGAGTTAAAGTTTAATATCTTTAGTGTCTCACAAATGTGCGGAAAAAAAACAGTGTTCTTGTTGGTTTTAGAGTTACTGCTGCTTGCACGGTTAAGACTGCTAATGGAAATGCTCTAAGTCATTACTGCTGCTAGTAGAAAAGATTATAACTGCTTATGTATTTTACTACTGCTAGTGTTGCTGATGATGTTCAAGAAAATATACTAAGTGGTTACTACTGCTAGACTAAATGTTACTGCTGCCAGTTTAGAGTTACAACTACTTTCAGAGTTACAACTGCTGCTGAACTTGAAGGAAAATATTCTAAGTAGTTAGTACTGCTAGAAGAAAAGTTAGTACTGCTAGTATTAACTTACTACTGCTGAAGAGTTAAAGCTGCTAGAGTAAGAGATACAACTGCTAGAGTGTTTAGTTTGTACTGCTTATGAGATAAACTTGTATAGTCGGTTAGATAAATATAGAAAAGATTCTTTAAAGATTTATATTGTATAGCAAGTAATTATAAGCCGACTAGGACTCCTTAGTCTATAAAAGGAGGACCTAGGGCATAGAGATAGATGTGTGATTCTTTAGAAAACTTCAAGGTTGTAAACCCTAATACTTTTGAGTATTCGTATTATTAATAATATTGAAGTGTTTTGTTTGATATTACTGATTAATATTAAGTTCTTCTTAAGATTAAAGTTTAAATTCCGCATAAACTTTAATATACTCAAAGACAGTTTCTACATAAGTTGTATTGGATTTATTCAATATTACTTAACCTTTACAAGCTAAGGGAATTCGATCAAGTGTTCAACTGGGATCAACAAGTGGTATCAGAGCTTGTGATCTAGAAGCTGTGAATCAATAAGAACCTATTTAAACTCATCTTACTAAAGACATGGAGTCAGAATCTATACACATGATTATTGCATCTAAGGTGCCAATGCTCAAGTCTGGAGAATATGAGCTATGGAGAATGAGAATAGAGCAGTATATTCAGATGGTTGATTATTCTATGTGGGAGGTCATAGACACTGGCAATTCTTTACCTAAAACAGAAACTAATGGTGATGGTGAACAAGTTACCTTGCCTATTAAAACTGCTGAAGAAAAGGCACAAAGAAGACTGGAAGTAAAGGTAAGAAGCACTCTCATGATGGGCATTCCTAATGACAATCAGTTGACTTTCAATCACATCAAGGATGCTAAATTGTTGTTGGAAGCTATTGAGAAAAGGTTTGGAGGGAATGCTGCTACCAAGAAGACCAGGAAGAACCTTTTGAAGCAACAATATGAGAATTTTGCTGCTCCAAGTTCTGAGAATCTTGATCAGACTTTTGACAGACTTCAGAAACTTATTAGTCAACTAGCACTTGTGGAAGTCTCAATTCCTCAAGAAGATATAAATCAAAAGTTTCTGAGAAGCTTGTCACCAGAGTGGAATACATATACTATAGTATGGAGAAACAAGGCTGATCTTGATATAATGAGTTTAGATGATCTGTATAGCAATCTTAAAATTTATTAACCTGAAGTCAAAGGGTCATCTAGCTCATCCACAAGCACACAAAACTTAGCTTTTGTGTCCTCTTCTAATAACAGTTCTGGCAGTACTAATGAAGCAGTTAATACTGCTCATGGAGTTAGTACTGCTGGCACACAAGTTAATGATGCTGGGTCTACAACCCTTGATAACTTAAGTGATGTTGTTATCTATGCTTTCTTAGCTGGTCAATCTACTAGTCCTCAGATTATGCCTTCCACCTTAGAGATCCCCGATGATGATGTTCATGGTAAGTGAAAATCTTCTATGTTGAATGATCCTTATTACATCATATGGTTGATTATCCTATCTTGCGCAGGTCTGCCTAACACAAAGGAGCTGCCGAATGCTCTTGCGTGTCACCAGCTGGTTGAAAAGGTGACTCCTCCCAGTTGGAAGGGAACCTTGGACAACATGTCTATGGAGGAGCTTTGTAATCTGCATGACAAGAGCTATACTAGACAGGCTGTTTTAGACAACCATTTGAATTCTCGAACAAGAGACCTGGTTCGTGCAGTAGTGGCTGTGAGGGAGAAGATGGATGCCATCTTAGCCAAAGAAAAGAACAGGGACCAAGAGTATGCTGAGCTGGAGGCAAAGTGTAAAGAAGCAATGGAGGATTTTGAGAAGAATCCTATTGTTCAAAACCTTCGAGCAAGAATTGATAGTCTCGAAGGGCAGTTGAAGGAGACTCAAGCGGAGTGTGGTAGATTGAGGATGGAGGAGGCTAAGGTTTCTGGTTACAAGGCACAAGTTACTACACTTGAGTCTAAATGTGCAGGTCTCGAAGCCGAAAGGGATAGGTTGGTGGATCAGGAGATCAAGCTATACGAGGAGTTAGATGGGCTAAAACTCCAATGCAAGAGCTTAAAGAGGGACAGGGCTGAAGTGGTGTCGAAGGTTGTTCCTTATGTTGCAATGGAATTGTACCATAGTGATGAGGTGGGGAGATAGTTGGGAAGCTGGTGAACGCAACCATTTTTTATGGTAAATGCACGACGTTGGAATAAATCGCAGAGACCAAGAAACCTGTGGTCTTGCCGGAGGTACCTTACTACCGCCCAACGTCCGAGCAGGAGTATAATGATGCTGACAACGCGTATACTTCAGCAGAGTACCATTTCCTCACCGAAGCAACCAAGGACCCCTCAGCCTCAATAGAAGATCTCCTGTCAAAGAAACCGAGGAAAATTCAGCCTCCGTCTCCCACCAAGAAGACTGCATCTGTGAAGCCTCCGTCTCCATCACATCAAGAGGATCCCATGTCCTCGAAAAATGCATAAAGGCTGCCGTGTTGGCAGTAATTTGGTCTTAAGGGTGGCATGTACCCTCTGAACAATGTCCCAGTATGCTTGATAACTTGAGTGATGTTGTTATCTATGCTTTCTTAGCTGGTCAATCTACTAGTCCTCAGATTATGCCTTCCACCTTAGAGATCCCCGATGATGATGTTCATGGTAAGTGAAAATCTTCTATGTTGAATGATCCTTATTACATCATATGGTTGATTATCCTATCTTGCGCAGGTCTGCCTAACACAAAGGAGCTGCCGAATGCTCTTGCGTGTCACCAGCTGGTTGAAAAGGTGACTCCTCCCAGTTGGAAGGGAACCTTGGACAACATGTCTATGGAGGAGCTTTGTAATCTGCATGACAAGAGCTATACTAGACAGACTGTTTTAGACAACCATTTGAATTCTCGAACAAGAGACCTGGTTCGTGCAGTAGTGGCTGTGAGGGAGAAGATGGATGCCATCTTAGCCAAAGAAAAGAACAGGGACCAAGAGTATGCTGAGCTGGAGGCAAAGTGTAAAGAAGCAATTGAGGATTTTGAGAAGAATCCTATTGTTCAAAACCTTCGAGCAAGAATTGATAGTCTCGAAGGGCAGTTGAAGGAGACTCAAGCGGAGTGTGGTAGATTGAGGATGGAGGAGGCTAAGGTTTCTGGTTACAAGGCACAAGTTACTACACTTGAGTCTAAATGTGCAGGTCTCGAAGCCGAAAGGGATAGGTTGGTGGATCAGGAGATCAAGCTATACGAGGAGTTAGATGGGCTAAAACTCCAATGCAAGAGCTTAAAGAGGGACAGGGCTGAAGTGGTGTCGAAGGTTGTTCCTTATGTTGCAATGGAATTGTACCATAGTGATGAGGTGGGGGAGATAGTTGGGAAGCTGGTGAACGCAACCATTTTTTATGGTAAATGCACGACGTTGGAATAAATCGCAGAGACCAAGAAACCTGTGGTCTTGCCGGAGGTACCTTACTACCGCCCAACGTCCGAGCAGGAGTATAATGATGCTGACAACGCGTATACTTCAGCAGAGTACCATTTCCTCACCGAAGCAACCAAGGACCCCTCAGCCTCAATAGAATATCTCCTGTCAAAGAAACCGAGGAAAATTCAGCCTCCGTCTCCCACCAAGAAGACTGCATCTGTGAAGCCTCCGTCTCCATCACATCAAGAGGATCCCATGTCCTCGAAAAATGCATAAAGGCTGCCGTGTTGGCAGTAATTTGGTCTTAAGGGTGGCATGTACCCTCTGAACAATGTCCCAGTATGCTTGATAGGCCTGTGCGTATGTGTTAACAATTTTTCTTTGTATGCTTTCTAGTTTTGATCCCCATGGCTCCGACAATTGTTTGATATTTGTTGTTGCTATGATTATATTTATACCTAGTTGATATGCCATGTCAGGGGACAATGTCCCGCTTTTGGATATCATGTTTTCTCTCTACATTTTTAATAAACGTACATATACAACCTAAGGTTACAACCTATTGTATGTACTTTGGACCAAGATTTTTAGCAATCGTATAATTTGACTGCGACAGAGGGTTGCGACTCACTCCATCTTTATCCTTAAGATACAAAGGGCTTAGAATAACCTAAGTCTTGTAGGAAAGGTAATGTGAAATATAATGGATGTTATATGTATACAAGACATGTGTCTTGAACCATCCTTCGACATTGAAACTTGTAAAGTACTTGGCTGAACAAATCTTTGTTGTAAAGAACGAAACAAGAGATTTGAGGGAAATGCGTTATATCATTAATTGGGTAGGGAGAATTACATCATTTTAAGAAATGAACACTAGGACACCTACCATTAATGCTTCTTTCCCCAAGTGAGAAGAATGTGTTACATGAAATTGAAAAAAACAAGCTAAGTGTTTTAAAAGAAGTAAGTCTTATATGTAAAACTTACGAAGGTTGGTACCATTCCAAGTCCTATCCATGACCTCTCCTTTAAGCGTTGCGAGCTTGTAGGCTCCATTGCCGTAGGCTTCCGATATAACGTAGGGTCCTTCCCATGTAGGCCCTAGCTTCCCTTCGTATTCAGCCTTGCTTGCGTTGTTTAACCGAAGGACATATTCACCTGGCTTGAATGTGGAGGGTCGAACTCGGTTGTTGTAATACTTCTCAAACTTTTGTTTATAGATAGCCTCTCTGATTGAGGCTATTTCTCTTCTTTCTTCTAGAAGATCAAGATTTTCCCGAAGCCTTTCTTCATTTGCTTTTTCTTCAAAGTTCATAATGCGCTCTGTTTCGATGCTTATTTTGGAGGGTATAACAGCCTCCGTTCCATAAGCAAGGCTAAAAGGAGTCTCCCCATGGCTTGACTTGGGGTGTGTCTTATGTGCCCACAGAACTTGGGGTAGTTCGCCTACCCACCCATGATGGCTTCGTCCTAACCTCTTCTCGATTCCATTAATAATGTCCCTGTTGGCGACTTCAACTTGTCCGTTGCCCTGAGGATGGTATGCGGAAGTGAATGACTGTTTGATCTTTAGGCCTTCGCAGAAGTTTGGGAACACCCCTTCGGCGAATTGCTTACCATTGTCGGAGATGATAATGTGAGGAACACCAAATCGACAGATTATGTGTTCCCACACAAACTTTTCCATATGTCTTCCTGTCACTGATGCCAAAGGCTTGGCTTCAACCCATTTGGTGAAGTAATCTATGGCTACGACCAAGAACTTTACCCCTCTTGGAGCTACTGGCAGGGGTCCGACTATATCGATTCCCCATTGGCAAAAAGGCTTTGCTGATGTAACAGAGGCCACGTTTTGCTCAGGTAGTCTTGGAACTTTTGAGTGTATCTGACATGCGTCGCACTTTTGTATTATTTCAGCTACGTCTTCTTGTATTGACGGCCAATAATATCCCAGCTTCGTTATTTTCGAGACAACGAAGTGAGGGCCTGCGTGCAGGCCGCAGGACCTTTCATGAACCTCATAGATGATGTTCGAAGCTTGCTTCAGCCCCACACAACGAAGCCATGGAGATAAGAAAGACCTCCTGTAGAGATTATCCCCAATAAGTCTATATTGGGGAGCCTTGAACCTGACTTTTCATGCAAGCTTTGGATCTTCTGGCAGAATACCGCTTATCAAGTACTCTCTTATTGGAGTCATCCAATTGGATCCTTCTTCGAGTATGATGTCAGACACTTCATTTTGTTTGATTGACCTTTCGGCCAATACTTCTTCCAAGACATCCTTTGTTAGGTAAGCAAACGCCATTGAAGCCAGCTTGCTTAATGCGTCTGCTTTCTTGTTTTGGTTCCTTCGAACATGTTCTATATTGTAGGACTCAAATCCATGGAGGAGTTCTTTAGCTTTATCCAAATATTGCTTGATAGTGGGCTGCCTTGCTTCATAAGAGCCCTTGATTTGGTTAGCTACTAGCTGCGAGTCCACAAAAACGGAGAGATCACGAACCTCCATGTCCTTTGCGAGTCGGAGGGCAGCTAACAAAGCCTCATACTCAGCTTCATTGTTTGTAGCCTCGAACTCAAAACGTAATGCATAAGTGTGCTCTTTTCCTTCCGGACTGACCAGCATTAGACCTGCTCCCGAACCATCGGAGCTTGAGGCTCCGTCTGTGTACAATTTCCACCCCTCTTTCAGCTTTAGGGGCTTTTCCTTTGGGATTTCCTTATCTTGACTAGGTCCGGAAGGTGTTTCAGCGAGAAAGTCTGCGAGTATCTGACCTTTGACGGAGTTTCAGCCCTTGTACTCTATCTCATGTTCTCCCAGTTCAATGGCCCATTTGGCCACTCTACCTGACTTCTCAGGCTTCGACAGTATCTGTTTAATTGGCTTATCAGTCAATACCGTGATGGGATGAGCTTGAAAGTACCTTCGAAGGTGCCTTGCAGCATAAACCAAGGCGAGGATTAGCTTTTCCAACTCCGGATAGTTCAATTCAGCTCCTTGCAAGACCCTGCTAATGAAGTAGATTGTGACTTGCTTCTTTTCCCTTTCCGCCAAGAGCACAGCACTGATGCTTTCGAAGGATGCCGCAATGTACATGAATAACACTTCGCCTTTGATTGGGGCTGTAAGTGTTGGTAAAATTTCCATGAACTCTTTCAGTTTTTAGAAAGCGGCTTCTGCCTCACAACTCCATTGAAAAGTCTTCTTGTCTGTTCAGTGGCTTACTCTTAGGGCAGTGATTGCTATATAATAATTATCGCCGTTGTTGCTAAATTCAAGCAGTTTTTTATATAAATTTGTATGTTATATAATAGTTGTTAAAGCTGTTTTTGAAAAAGCAGTTGTTGAAAAAGCACCCCTTGAGTGTCTTGAAGAATGGCAAAGATCGATCCGCGCCTTTCGAGAGGAACCTGCTAAGTCATGCAAGCTTCCCGTTTAGGCTTTGTACCTCTTTCAATGACTTCAGAGCTTGTAGATCAGTGGTGGCTTTAACCTTCGAAGGGTTAGCTTTAATCCCTTGCTTTATAATCAAATGCCCCAAGAATTGTCCTTCTTCCATACCAAAAGAACACTTCTTCGGGTTAAGCTTCATGTTGATTGCCCGTAATTGATCGAAGGTTTCTTGAATGTCGGAGAGTAAGTCCTCTTTGGTTCTGCTCTTGATTACCATGTCATCAACATAGGCTTCCAAGTTCCTTCCTATCTGCTTGTGGAAGGCTTTGTCTACCAACGGCTGATAAGTAGCCCCTGCGTTCTTCAGACCGAAGGGCATTTTCTTGTAACAATAAACGCCTTTTCCTGTGTAGAAGGCTGTCTTCTCTTCATCTTTCTCCGCCATTTGTATCTGGTGATACCCTTTGTAGGCATCTACAAAGCATTTTAAACGGAACCCCGAGAGAGATTCCACCTTCCAATCAATTTCTGGCAGAGGGTAGCAGTCCTTCGGGCAGGCTTTGTTGATGTCGGTGAACTCGACACACATACGCCACCCTTCGTCATTCTTCTTTACCATAACTGGATTGGCCACCCAGGTTTGGTATTTCACTTCTCTAAGAATTCCTGCTCCTACAAGTTCATCCACCTCTTTGCAAGCGGTTGTGTTCCTTTCCGGTCCCAGGCTTCGTCGCTTCTGCTTAATTGGTTCAATGTGTTTTAACTCATTAAGCTTATGCTCTGTGCCGAAGGGCTTGCCATCAATCATGAGTGTCCTGGGAACCCCGGTCATGTCTGAGTATGTCCATGCGAAGACATCCTTGTTGGCTTTGAGTAGCTTCTCCAAGTCTGCCTTGAAGTTAGCAGGGAGTTGCTTTCCGATTACCACCGTTTGCTCTAGATAGAGCTCATTTACCACAATGCGTTCTTCGGCATCTGTAACTAGAATGACCTTAGGAGGTTCCTAAGGACTTTCTTTGATCTTTTCGCGAACGTCTCCTGCCTTTCCCTGGTTGTAACTAGAAAATACGGTTCCTATCCCATATGGTGTATGGAATTTTACCGCTGCGTGTATGGTGGAGACTACAATACCCATCTTCTGCATGGCAGTCCTTCCTATCAACAAGTTGTAGGGAGAATCGAACCTTACGATTGCGAAAGTGAGGGTTTCTGTTCTTGCGAGCTTTCCATCTCCAATCGTTATATCCAATGGTACTTCTCCCAGAGGCCACGAATGCTCACCTGAGAATCCTACCAAAGGTATCTTCGAATCAACCCGTTGCGACCTGATTGAAGGCTTGAGCTTTAGGAAGCAATACTCGTATATGATTTCGTAGGAGCTTCCGTAGTCCATATAGGCTCTGTTCACTTCCCGGTTGGAAATTAGGACTTTGATGACTACTGGGTCGTTCGAAGGGACTTGGCCGGTAATAGAGGGAAATGTTACTTCCCCTACCTCGTTTATCTCCTTCTCCATCACCTTTCTTTTAAAGCTGGCTTCGCCCCAATGAACCATGAGTATTGGCGCTTCGGGAGGAGTAGTGTCTTTAGCCAACTGAGTGTCGAACATTCTTTCCTTGCCCTTCTTTATACCCTTCACCAAATGTGCCAATTTCCCGGACTTTACGGCTTCTTCAATCTGCTTCTTTAGCTCCCTGCAACTGTTCGTATCGTGGCCAAAATCTTCATGGAAGTGACAATACTTGCTTGTATCTTTGTTTTTACCCTTGCTTGTCATGCGAGGGGGTGCTTCGAAAGCCTTAGTAGCCCTCTCCGTTGCAAGTATTTCCTTCAGAGACTTAGTTAATCCTCCTAGCAAACCGTGGTTAGGACCTTTGTTGTACGGAGAAAACCTGTCTCTGTTTTCTTGTTCTTTGATCCTTCCCACGTAGGATGCTTCGAGAACTTTTCTCTGTCGATCGGAGCACCATTAGTAGATACTTCCTTTGCTTCGATCCAAGTATATGTCTTTTCCATTAGCCCTTTGTAAGTTGTTGGAAGATCAGTGGACAAGAACTCCACCAAGCTTCGATTTTGTAGGCCATGTACGAAGCCAAAGATGTGCTGATCTTCATGTAGACCCAAGATCTGTAAAGTTTCATCGGTGTACCTAGTGACGAAAGCTCGTGTGCTTTCGTTCCCCTTCTGTTTAATGTTATGCACCGTTAAATGGGTCCTTGTAAACTTCTTTTGCTAACTGAAGTGTGATCGAAACTTAGCCTTGAGATCATCGAGATTGACAATGCTGCCAGGCTTTTGCCCATTCCACCAAATACGGGCAGAATCCCGTAGGGTGTATGTAAACTTGAGACAGGCTACAGGCATGACCCACTTTTGCATCTTAATGGCCCCTTCGAACAAATGTAGGAAATTGTCCGGATCCCCCTTCCCATCATAAGTCCCAATGTGCGAAGGCATTTTCAACCCATCAGGCAATGGGTAGTCTTCTATCCACCTAACAAAGGGTGTAGCCAAACCCATGGGGTCCGAATATAGGCAATTATAGGGTGGTGCATACATAGGAACATTACTATATGAAGTATTATTTGGGGGTACTCCCATAGGAGTTTGGCTAGGGTAGGACTGATAAGATGTGTTCATGCCGAACGGATAACCGTTTCCCATGGCATACAGAGGGTATACCGTAGGATGCCCAAAGGGTATGCTCCCATAAGGTTGAGGGAGACTTGGGTTGCTAGGCTGCCCATTTACTGGAGGATATAAACCTTGAGGGTAAGACTGAGTTTGGAACGAGGGGTACATACCATTTGGAGGAAGATTTCCTCCCACATTAATTGTAGGCGGATTGCCTTCTACGCCTGATGCGTGAGAAGGCTGCAACGAAACCCCTGCTTCAGTCCTTCCAAGATGAGCTGCTAATAATGGAGGTAGATTCACCCCCGTCTCTTCCCTTCGTTGGCTCCTCCCATTGGAACCTTCGGCAACCGCTCCTTCCCTCCTAGTCGGAGCCCTCTCCGGGACTCCTTCGAACCCAACGGACCTTCTACTTAGCCTTCGACCAACTGGTGACCCAATCCTTAGGGTCGAGAGTTTACTCCTTGCGTCGGAGGCCTAGGCTCTATTTCCATTTCTTCATCATAATCGTCACTTGAGTATTCCAACTCCCTTCGCATCTCAGCATTTCGAACTTGCCTTTTGCGACCCCTTAAGAGGGATTCCAATGCTTCGTGGTTGGCTTCGACAAAGGTTGGGCTAATAACAGGCTTCGGATTGGCTGATGTCAAAGCATGATGGTTGGGTGTTACTTCTAGGTGAGAACGTGTTGTGAACGTGGAAGCGGTTATTGGGGGGAGGTTGTTGGAGTCGTTAATTGGTATTGGCGCCAAGGTCGAGAAACCCGGTGGGGAGTATCTTCCCTCCTTTGATCCATGCCGGATATATAGTGAAAGTAGATGGTTGGTTATAAGCTTGGAAATAACGAGACCAATTGTAGCGGTCCCACGGATGGCGCCACTGATTGTACAATAAATTGCACGACCAGGCCTTCGATGATGATCAAAGGATTTATGGGGTGTTGAGGTTGCGCCAAGCTTGTCTTTAACCTGAAATAAGAAATACTAAGACACTACGTTAAGTGATTGCGCAGGGGTTGGACCCAGCGAACCACCTTCGGCGTGCGAATAAGTATGTATTATGATAAGTTAGTAGTTAATTGAGAGAGTCGAGTTAGCATACCATTGTTCAAGCCCGTCTAAGCTATTTATAGGGGAAGAAATAGGCCTTAGAGAGCTCTTCCACGTAATTCGGAGATCATGGGGGCGTCCCATGATTTGTGGTAACCGCTAGGGCTTTGTGACCAACGATCTCATCCTTGGTAGGAAAGCCTAAAGAAAGAGGGGACGTGGGTATGGCCAAGTCAATGTGGTTCTCCTTTCTAGTATCCTCGCAGGAGGTACCCCGAAGGGTTAAGGCTTCGATTGGCGGCTTCCCAACTTGTAACCACTTCATAGATGAATGGTTTTACGCCAATGAAGATTTTAGGAGATTGACCTGGGCTTTCGAGGAGAAGGGCTTCATACAGGCTCGAAGAGGTGTCCTTCGACCCGTTCGGAGGGTACATCATCACTAAACCTTTAGGAGAGAATAGTAAGTTTAATGAGGAGAAACCTGAGGTTGAAAAGACATATTCTGATGCACCTATCATTGAAGATTGGGTGTCTGATGATGATGAGGAACAGGTGAAGACTAAACCTAAGGTTGATAGTATAACAGTTAAACCTAGTGTTGAACAAGTTAAGTTTGTCAAACCTAGTTTTGGTGATAAGGTGTCTAGGAAAACTGTTGAAAATACTGAGCAACCTAGGAAGAACACTAACAGGCCTAGAGTTAACCAGAGGAATTGGAATGGAATGATGTCACAAAGATTAGGCAGTGAATTTGTGATGTTTAACAAGGCTTGTTATCACTGTGGTAGTTTTGAGCATTTAAGAGAAAATTGTTTTTACTACAAAAAGCTTGTTTGGAACTATGCAAGGAGGGTGAATCATCAAAGTTCTTTCTAAAAATACTCACCCACATGCTAAAAGAAACATGGTTCCAACAACAGTACAAATGAGATTTGGTTTAGTATCAGTTACAACTGCCAAGCAAAAATTTTCTAAACCAGCAGTAGTAACTAATACTGCTAGATCAGTTAGTACTGCTAACACAAAAAGAACAGTGAATGGTGCTAAACAATTGACAAAGTTTTCAAATAAAGCACATTCAACTGTAAAAAGG
This sequence comes from Artemisia tridentata subsp. tridentata, assembly GCA_021014915.2. NCBI lineage: Eukaryota > Viridiplantae > Streptophyta > Magnoliopsida > Asterales > Asteraceae > Artemisia > Artemisia tridentata. Next base: position 252,306,678 of record CP139506.1, read on the forward strand.
CCCATTCAAAAGAATACATCAATTAGTGCTGCTAAGGCAAAACCAGTAGTTTCTACTGCTAAGCCAAAAGCAATAACTGATACTGTTTTGGGAAATCATTTTTATGCTATTAAGGCCTCAGCTTGTTGGGTCTGGAAACCAAAAGTTAAAGTTTTCAACCATTTTTCCAGTAATAGCGGTGCATCCATAGTTTTAAAGAAGTATGATTATGTTGATGCACAAGGCAGATCCAAGTCAGTATTGGCTTGGGTCCCCAAAATAAACTGATTTTCTTACTTTATGTGCAGGGCAATCCACAGGTGGAATTAGAAGATAAAGCAGTATTTGACAGTGGATGCTCAAGGCACATGACTGGAAACATGTCCTATATTGAAGATTTTGAAGCAATTGATGGAGGATATGTTGCTTTTGGGAGTAATCCCAAAGGAGGAAAAATCAAAGGAAAAGGTACAATAAAAACTGGTAAATTAGATTTTGATAATGTGTACTTTGTAAAAGAGCTTAAGTTTAATCTCTTTAGTGTCTCAAAAATGTGTGACAAAAAGAACAATGTTCTTTTTACTGACACTGAATGTTTTGTCTTATCTCCTGACTTTAAGTTGACTGATGAAAGTAATGTTTTGCTTAAAGTTCCTAGAACAAACAACATATATAGTGTTGATTTAAAGAATATGGTTCCCAAAGGAGGTTTGACATGTCTCTTTGCAAAGGCCACATCTGATGAATATAAGCTTTGGCATAGAAGGCTTGGACATTTAAACTTCAAAACAATGAATAAATTGGTTAAGGGAAACCTTGTAAGAGGGTTACCTTCAAAAGTTTTTGAAAATACTAAAATCTGTGTTGCTTGTCAGAAGGGAAAACAACATAGAGCTTCTTGTAAGTCCAAAGCTGTGAACTCTATAAATCAGCCTTTACATATGTTGCACATGGATTTATTTAGACTAACATTTGTAAAAAGTTTAATGAAAAAGATGTATTGCCTAGTTGTCACAGATGATTATAGTAGGTTTACTTGGGTTTTCTTTTTAGCATCTAAGGATGAAACCAGTGGAATCCTTAAGGCTTTTATCACCAGGGTAGAAAACCTAGTTAATCATAAGGTTAAAGTGATAAGATGTGACAATGGAACAGAGTTTATGAATAGGGATATGAACCAGTTTTGTGAGTTGAAAGGTATTGAGAAACAGAATAGTGTAGCTAGAAATCCTCAACAAAATGGAGTTAGTGAGAGGAGGAATAGGACACTTATTGAGCTGGTGGAACAATGTTAGCTGATTCTAAATTACCTACTACTTTTTGGAAGAGAACTTGCATGTTAGGTTTAGTGAGAATACACCTAATGTTGCAGGGAGTGGACCAAACTGGCTGTTTGATATTGATTCTCTAACCAAGACTATGAATTATGAGCCAGTTGTTGCAGGTACGGAGTATAACAATTTTGCAAGTACAAAAGCAAGTAATGATGCAGGTCAAGCTGGTAGGGAGACAAGACCTGGTAAAGATTATATTTTGCTGCATATTTGGACTGCTGATCCACCTTTCTCAACCCAAGAGTCAAAGAGTTCACAAGAAGATGATCTTGCTGAAGATCCAAAAGATGATAAAGAAGATGGTGTAAAATCTTCTGATGATGATAAAGTGGTTAATGAAGAAAAGCAGACTGATGATCAAGAAAAGGATGATGTTAATACTGCTAAGCCAAGTGTTAATGCTGCCAATGAAGAGCAGTACTAACTCTGTTAATACTACTAAGCCAAGTGTTAATGTTGCTGACAAGGAAGGCATATCTTTTGATGATGATGACTATCCAGATGATTCTAACATGCCTGCATTGGAAGAAATATATCCTGATACTGATGATGATGTACTTGGTGCAGAGGCTGACTTAACCAATATGGAAGATGTAGTTCCTGTCAGTCCTATTCCAACTACAAGAGTTCACAAGAATCATCCCAAAGAACAAATAATTGGAGAGCCAAAATCTGCTGTTCAAACAAGAAAAATGATAAAGGATTTGAAGGAACAAGGTTTCTTTGCTAGATCCCTTCATCAAAGAAACAGTCAAAAAGACCTTCAAAACTGTTTTTTTGCTTGTTTTCTATCACAAATAGAACCCAAGAATGCTCATAAAGCATTACAAGATCCAAGCTGGGTGGAAGCTATGCAAAAAGATCTTCTACAATTCAAGCTTCAAGAAGTTTGGACACTGGTGGATTTGCCTAATGGAAAGAGGGCAATTGGTACTAAGTGGGTTTTCAGATGCAAAAAAGATGAAAGAGGCATTGTGATTAGAAACAAGGCAAGGTTAGTAGCTCAAGGATACCCTCAAGAAGAGGGTATTGATTATGATGAAGTATTTGCTCAAGTTGCAAGAATTGAAGCTATAAGATTATTCTTGGCTTATGCTTCATACAAAGACTTTGTAGTGTATCAAATGGATGCCAAAAGTGCTTTTTTGTATGGGACTATTGAAGAAGAAGTTTATGTCTCACAACCACCTGGTTTTGAAGATCCTAATTTTCCTAACAAGGTTTACAAGGTGGAGAAGGCACTATATGGTTTACATCAAGCTCCTAGAGCTTGGTATGACACATTGTCAACATACTTGTTGAATAATGGTTTTTGTAGAGGGAAGATTGATAAAACTTTGTTTATCAGAAGGCACAATGATGATATCTTGTTAGTTCAAGTTTATGTTGATGATATCATATTTGGATCAACAAACAAGGTTTTATGTTTTAAATTTGAAAATCTTATGCATGAAAGATTTTAGATGAGTTCAATGGGAGAACTTACATTCTTCTTAGGGTTACAAGTTAAGCAAAAAGGAGGATGACATATTTATCAGTCAAGATAAGTACGTAGCTGAAATTTTGAAGAAGTTTGGGTTTACTGATGTGAACCCTGTAAAGACAACTATAGAAACTTCCAAGCCCTTGCTCAAAGTTGAAGATGGTGAAGAAGTTGATGTTCACTTATATAGATCAATGATTGGCTCATTGATGTATCTTACAGCTTCAAGACCTGACATAATGTTTACAGTATGTGCCTGTGCAAGATATCAAGTCACACCAAAAGTTTCACATCTTAATGCTGTGAAGAGAATTTTTAGATATTTGAAAGGTCAACCCAAATTAGGCCTTTGGTATCCAAAAGATTCACCTTTTGACTTGGTTGCATACACTGATAGTGACTATGCTGGAGCAAGCTTGGATAGAAAATCAACAACAGGAGGTTGTCAGTTTTTGGGATGTAGGTTGATTTCATGGCAGTGCAAGAAACAAACTATGGTTGCAAATTCCACAATAGAAGCTGAGTATGTGGTTGCTTCAAGTTGTTGTGGACAAGTGCTCTGGATTCAGAATCAATTGCTCGATTATGGGTACAATTTTATGCATACTAAAATATATATTGATAATAGCAGTACTATGTGCATTATAAGAAATCCTGTTTATCACTAAAAAACAAACCATATTGAGATAAGAAATCATTTTATAAGAGATTGTTATGAAAAGAAGTTAATTCAAATTGTTAAAATCCATACTTATAATAATGTTACAGATTTGCTCACAAAAGCTTTTGATGTGGGTAGATTTCAATTTTTGGTTGTCAGTATTGAAATGATAAATCTTTGAAAATTCTTATCTATTTGTTTTTTGTACAGTTTTGAAAGGATTAGTACTGTTATTGGGTCTATAAATTGTTTGTGTTGCTAAGTATACTTACTGTTGTTGGTCTACTAAAAATTGTTGTGTTAATGTTGCTAGTTATACTTAGAACTGCTAGTTAATACTGCTAGTTTTTCTGAACAACTGCTGAGTATAATTAGATGATGTAAAGTGTTATTACTTGTGTTTTTCTTGATTTTAGACTAACATTTGCAGGTTAAGCAAGCAGTATGATTGATGTTGATGGTGTGTGAGAAGCAAAGTGGTGATTTGTTTGCTGTGGTGCATCTGATTAATGATTGAATGGATTTGGGAATCTCTTGACAAAGGCTTACACCTGAGTTAGGAAATTCTTTAAAGTCTTTTCATGAAATCAATCTATTTTGAACATGAATTGATGGTCATAGTTAGTCAGATAGTAACTGAGCTAACTCACTCTATACCATTCTATCATTTGATAGTGTGCTAGGCTAAGGACATCTGGTATAGAGAACAGCGAGCAAAAGTGAATCTAATACATTTGTGTTAGAGGTAACACCTACCACGAGCTGGAAACCTTGTCAAGAAGGCTCTTTTAATGAGTCTATCTGATCACAGGCAGTATTTATACTGACATAAATGGTTCTCACACAACCAGAGGTTAAATGCAACCGAAAATGATTAAGTGTCTTCCTTTACACTTAATCCCTTCAAAATATCTGAGTGCAGTATTGTTTTTAAAGATAATGGGAATGTAGTGCTGAGAAAATTTTATTTTTCGTCAAAAGTTAGCGCTGCTAAGCATAAACTTAATGCTGCTAAGTCTAACTTAGTGCTGCTAGGTTTCTACTGCTATGTTTTAGAGTGCAGGGTATGGTTATGTAACTTTTCACTTAAAGGGTATAAATCCCCAATTGATTCACATAATCAGTTTCACGCGCACATAATTCACTCTCATCTAAACCCTAATTCAATTTTTATCTTCAAATCGAAAAACCCCCAAACCAAATCATCGTGTCGCACTTAACTTTTACCGAACCACACAAGAGTGTTGCATTTTTAGAAAAGTCTAACGAGTCTGTAGATTTTACTGAAATCATTGATTTCCTTAATGCAAGCTATATAAGGTTTGCTTTAACAGTAAAACCCACTATATATATTTCCAACATTATACAGTTTTGGTTGTCTACTAAGGTCGAAACTCATAATGGGGAAGTAAAAATTCATGCCCTTGTAGATGGGCAGAAGATAGTCATTACTGGGGCATCTATTAGAAGAGATCTTCTTCTAGGAGATGCTAATGGAATTGAGAATCTTCCAAATACTATAAGTTTTGAAAAACTTTCACTAATGGGCTATGAGAGGAAAACTGATACTTTAAAATTTTACAAAGGCAACTTCTCTTATCAGTGGAAATTCTTAATCCCTACTGTCTTAGTGTGTCTTAGTCCAAAGACCACTGGTTGGAATGAATTTAGTAGCAATTTGGCATCTGCTATAATTTGTTTGGCTGAAAATGATCAAAGATTTAATTTGTCTAAATTAATTTTTGACAGTATGGTTAAGAACTTGGATAGTTCTTCAAGCAAATATTTTATCTATCCAAGGTTTTTACAACTCTTTTTGGACAATCAGTTTGTTAACAAGAAAAGTCATAAAAGATTTTATCCCACTCCCTCTCTTACTAAAAAGGTTTTCACTAATATGAGGAGGGATGGAAAAGATTTTTCAGACATAGTTACACCATTGTTTTCTACAATGGTGGAACTTGCTAAACAAACTCAGGGTGAAGGTTCAGCAATCCCAGCTGTTACTCATCACACACCTACACTTTTGGCATCATCATCACAACAACCTAAAAAGACATACAAACATAGGACTCATTTACAGAACACTGAGCTACCTTAGGCTAGTGGTTCTACTCACAATGTTGCAGATGAGGCTGTCATTGGTGTGGAGAATGACATGTTGGTAAGGGCTGTCACTACTGTGTCTAGCTTAGAAGCAGCACAGGTCAGTGGTACCAAAAATAAGACCCAAACCAAGACAACTTCTAATGAGTCTGGTTCCCATGGAACTGATTCAGGTGAAGGACCCAGTCACATGGCAAATATAGGAGGTTCAGATGCTCAACCTAGGGTTGAGACTGAGCTTAACACTTCCAGTGATCCACCTCTCGGGCTAGGTAACACAAGCCGAAGTGGTGAGGATAGCATTGGACTTATTAATGAATTTATGGAAACTTGCACCAAACTATCTGCACAAGTTCTTGATCTACAACAATTGACTACTTCTCAAGGTGGTGAAATCAAAGCTTTGAAGAGAAGGGTTAGGTTCTTAGAAGGTATTCAAAATTCAAGAACTCCAAAACTTAAAAGAGTACATAAGGTGGGTACAACTCAAAGGGTTAGATCTTCTGAAGCTATCAGTTTGGGGGAGGATGCTCCCAAACAGGGGAGGAATGAAAACCAAGCTTCAGGGGAGGCTAAGGACAATGAGGGTGCTGGTGCAGAGAGTGAAGAAAATGAGTATGTGGTTGCTGATACTCAAGGAAATGAAGTGGTGATTGATAGTGTTGCTAAGGTGGATAGTGCTGCTGGTAAAGATGTTAGTGCTGCTAGTAAGCAACTTACTGCTGCTAGTGCAAAAGTTTCTACTGCTACACCAAAAGTTACTACTGCTGAGGTTATGGATGGTGAGAGCATTTTGGCTCATGCAATGATTGAATTGAAGACATCCAAACCACCAGCTAAAGGTGTTGTTATAAAAGAGCCATCTTCTACACCATCTTCTACATTTTGCTACACCTCAACAAAATGGAGTTGCTCCACAAGACAAAGGCAAAGGTAAAGCTATACTTGTTGAAGAGTCTGTGGAGGAACCACTCTCAAAAGCAAAGCAAATGCAACTTGATGCTGAGGTTGCAGAAAAATTAGCTAAAGAGTTTGAAGAGGAAAACAAAATTATTGAAGAACAAAGGAGAGTTGCAGCTGACAAAGAAGCTCAAAGATTAGCACTGATTAATGAATGTGATGATGAAAGAGCCTAATGTGATGCTGATTGGGAACTTGCTCAGAAACTTCAACATGAAGAGCAAGATCAGTATACAATTGATGAAAGGGCTAGGTTGCTAAAAGAGTTCTTTGAACAAAAGAAGAAATTTTATGATGCAGAAAGACTAAAGGCTAAAATGAATAACCCATCCACCAAGGCTCAAAGAAGAAAGTTTATGTGTGCTTATCAGAAGAACATGAACGGATGGAAGCTTAATGTTCTAACTCAATTTGAGGATATAGACATTCAAGAGCTCTATGAATATGGAAAAAGAAAGATAAGCAGCTTTGTGCCTATGAATACTGAAGTGGTGGAGGGTACTGTTGAAAAGAAAGAAGAAAGCCCTAGTTCTAAAAGAAAAGGAGAAGAGCTGGTCAAGCAAATAAGCAAAAAGCAAAAGTCTGAGCAAAAGGTAGAAACAGAGCATAAGGCAGAGCAAGAGCAGAGTGAGCAAAAAGATGAAGCTGATGTAGAAAATGAAAGTGATAAAGTACAAATGTAACCTCATACGGAACTTGCATTAGTCAATGAAGAAGAAGTCATGGATACAGTTCCTCTCAGTGTCAAACAACCAATTGTTGCTTTTACTTCAGGATTACATGGTAAGACAGCATATTGGGATATCAAGAGAGCTGATGGAACATCTGTGAGGTTTGTTAGCTTTCTACAAATGGTTCATCATTTTGATAGAGAAGATATGGTGACTCTATGGAGGCTGTATAAAGAAAACTTTGGTTATAATAGGCCAGAACAAATTTATGATAGAGTCATCTGGGATATTTGAAAGTGATGTTTGAACCACATCATGAGGATGAGGAGTGGAGAACTCTATGGCACAACACAGTTCTACAATGGAAAATTTTTCAGTCCTGTGGAGTTCATGCTTTGGGTGTACATGGTAGGACAATTTACATGCTTGTAGAAAAGGATTATCCTCTATAATATCAGAAGGCTATTGTACATCAGATGCTACATGGAAAGAGAAGACTCCAACTTCAATATCCTTATGATGAAATAGCTTATCAACTGCTCAAAAAGATGGAAAAGATTCTAGCACCCAAGGACAAGAAATAGAATTAATTGTTTGGAAGCATCCTCTTAGTGTTTGTTCAAGCTTAGATTGAAACTTGATGATTTTAGAGGAAAATATCAAGTTTAGGGGAGGATTGTAGGGTTTTAGAGTTACTGTTGCTTGCATGGTTAAGACTGCTAATGGAAATGCTCTAAGTCATTACTGCTGCTAGTAGAAAATATTATAACTACTTGTGTATTTTACTACTGCTAGTGTTGCTGATGATGTTCAAGAAAATACACTAAGTGGTTACTACTGCTAGACTAAATGTTACTGGTGCCAGTTCAGAGTTACAACTGCTTTGAGAGTTACAACTGTTGCTGAACTTGAAGGAAAATATTCTAAGTAGTTAGTACTGCTAGAAGAAAAGTTAGTACTGCTAGTATTAACTTACTACTGCTGAAGAGTTAAAGCTGCTAAAGTAAGATATACAACTGCTAGAGTGTTTAGTTTGTACTGCTTATGAGATAAACTTGTATAGTCGGTTAGATAAATATAGAAAAGATTCTTTAAAGATTTATATTGTATAGCAAGAAATTGTAAGCCGACTAGGACTCCTTAGTCTATAAAAGGAGGACCTAAGGCATAGAGATAGATACGTGATTCTTTAGAAAACTTCAAGGTTCTAAACCCTAATACTTTTGAGTATTCGTATTATTAATAATATTGAAGTGTTTTGTTTGATATTACTGATTAATATTAAGCTCTTCTTAAGATTAAAGTTTAGATTCCGCATAAACTTTAATATACTCAAAGACAGTTTCTACATAAGTTGTATTGGATTTATTCAATATTACTTAACCTTTACAAGCTAAGGGAATTCGATCAAGTGTTCAACTGGGATCAACAATTCTTTTTAATGACACTGGATGTATTGTTTTATCTCCAAACATTAAGTTAACTGATGAAAGTCAAGTTTTACTTAGAGTTCCTAGAAAGAACAATATGTATAGTGTTGATTTAAAGAATATAGTTCCTAAAGGAGGTTTAACTTGTCTTTTTAAAAAAGCCACATCTGATGAATCTAAACTTTGGCATAGAAGGCTAGGTCATTTAAATTTTAAAACTATGAATAAACTGGTTAAGGGAAATCTTGTAAGAGGTTTACCTTCCAAACTTTTTGAACATGATCAAACCTGTGTTGCTTTTCAGAAGGGAAAGAAGCATAGAGCCTCTTGTAAGCCCAAAACTGAGAACTCAATCAGTCTTCCTGTACATATGTTGCATATGGATTTGTTTGGCCCAACATTTGTAAAAAGTCTTATGAAAAAAATTTATTGCCTAGTTGTCACAGATTATTTCAGTAGGTTTACATGGGTTTTCTTTCTAGCTACTAAGGATGAGACTAGTGGCATTCTTAAGTCCTTTATAACTAGGATAGAAAATCTAGTAGATCACAAGGTTAAGGTGATAAGATGTGACAATGAGACTGAGTTCAAGAATAGAGAGACGAATCAGTTTTGTGAGTTGAAGGGTATTTTGAGACAATATAGTGTAGCAAGAACTCCTCAACAAAATGGAGTAGCTGAGAGGAGAAATAGGACACTAATTGAGGCTGTTAGGACTATGCTAGCTGATTCTAAGCTGCCAACTACTTTTTGGGCTGAAGCAGTTAGTACTACTTGCTATGTGCAAAATAGAGTGTTAGTTGTTAAGCCTCATAACAAGACCCCATATGAACTTTTCATGGTAGAACACCAACTTTAAGTTTTATGAGACCATTTGGGTGTCCTGTTACTATTCTCAATACCATAGATCACTTAGGCAAATTTGATGGTAAGGCTGATGAAGGTTTCTTTGTTGGATACTCTTTGAATAGTAAAGCCTTTAGAGTATTCAATAGTAGAACAAGGATAGTGGAAGAGAACTTGCATATTAGGTTTAGTGAGAGTACACCTAATGTTGTAGGTAATGGACCAGATTGGCTATTTGATATTGATGCACTAACAAGAACAATGAATTATGAGCTAGTTGTTGCAGGTACACAGTCTAATGGTTTTGCAGGTACAAAATCAAGTGATAGTGCAGGTCAAGCTAGAAAGGAGATAGAACCTACAAAAGATTACATTTTGCTACCATTATGGACTGCTGATCCACCATTTTCCTAAGGTCCAAAGAGTTCTCAAGAAGATGAAGTCAAACCTTCAAGTGATGATGAAAATAATGTTAATGAAGATCCAAGAAAAGAGACTAAATGTGATGATCAAGAGAAAGTTGATAAGGTTAACACTAAAAATGATGTTAATACTGCTAGTGATGGAAACACCACTAACAATGTTAATATTGGTAGTTCAACTGTTAATGCTGCTGGCACAGAAGTTAATACTGTTGATGGAAATGCAAGCAATGAATTTCCATTTGATCCAGACATGCCTGCTTTGGAAGAAATATGGGTTGACAGTGATGTTGAAGATGATGTTGAAGTGGCTTATATGAACAATTTGGATCCAACAATCCAAGTCAGTCCTATTCCAACCCCAAGAATTCATAAGTATCATCCTCTTGAACAAGTAATTGGAGATGTGCATTCAGCTACACAAACAAGGAAGAGGTCCAAGGATTTGAAGGAACATAGGCTCTTTCTTAGAACTCTTAAACAAAGAAACAGTCATCAAGACCTTCAAAACTGCTTGTTTGCTTGCTTTTTATCACAAGTAGAACCCAAAAAGGTAATTCAAGCATTGAATGATTCAAGCTGGATAGAGGCTATGCAGGAAGAGCTTCTACAGTTCAAGTTACAAGAAGTTTGGACTTTGGTGGAGTTACCAAATGGAAAGGGCTATAGGCACTAAATGGGTTTTCAGGAACAAGAATGATGAAAGAGGAACTGTGATAAGAAATAAAGCAAGATTAGTAGCTCAAGGGTACATACAAGAAGAAGGGATTGACTATGATGAAGTCTTTGCCCCTGTTGCAAGAATTGAAGCAATTAGGCTGTTCTTAGCTTATGCTTCATTTAAAGATTTTGTGGTGTATCAAATGGATGTCAAGAGTGCTTTTCTCTATGGGAAGATTGAAGAAGAGGTATATGTATGTCAACCACCAGGGTTTGAAGATCCAGACTTTCCTGATAGAGTATACAAGGTTGAAAAAGCACAGTATAGGCTACATTAAGCACCTAGAGCATGGTATGAAACCTTGTCAACATATTTGTTGGACAACGGGTTTCACAGAGGAAAGATTGACATACCTTATTCATCAAAAGGCATAAAAGGTGATATTTTGCTGGTCCAAGTGTATGTGGATGATATCATCTTTGGTTCAACAAAGAAGGAGTTATGTGTTGCATTTGAGAAGTTAATGCATGATAAATTTCAGATGAGTTCTATGGGAGAACTTACATTCTTTTTGGGATTACCAGTGAAGCAAAAGAAGGATGGTATATTTATTAGTCAAGATAAGATGTTGCTGAAATTTTGAAGAAGTTTTGGTTTACAAAAGTCAAGACTGCAAGCACACCAATGGAAACTTCAAAGCCTCTGCTCAAGGATGAAGATGGTGAAGAAGTGGATGTTCATTTGTATAGGTCAATGATTGGTTCATTGATGTATCTTACATCTTCAAGACCTGATATTATGTTTGCAGTGTGTGCATGTGCTAAATACCAAGTCAATCCAAAAGTTTCACATCTTCATGCTGTGAAAAGGATTTTTAGGTACTTAAAAGGTCAACCAAAATTGGGCCTTTGGTATCCAAAAGATTCTCCTTAAGTGATTATGCTGGAGCAAGCTTGGATAGGAAGTCTACAACAGGAGGTTGTCAATTCCTAGGATGCAGGTTGATATCATGGCAGTGCAAGAAACAGACTGTGGTTGCTAATTCCACAACAGAAGCTCAATATGTGGCTGCTTCAAGTTGCTGTGGACAAGTGCTTTGGATTCAGAATCAACTACTTGATTATGGGTACAATTTTATGCATACCAAGATTTTTATTAATAATAACAATACTATGTGCATAATTAAAAATCCCGTTTTTCATTCAAAAACAAAGCATATAGAGATCAGACATCATTTTATTAGAGATTGCAATGAAAAGAAATTGATTCAAATGGTTAAAATCCATACTGACAAGAATGTTGTAGATTTGCTTACAAAAGCTTTTGATGTAAGTAGATTTCAATATTTGATTGCTAGTATTAGAATGTTGAATCTTTAAAATCTCTTATCTTTTTATGCTTTTGTAAAGTTTTGTATGGATTAGTACTGTTATTCCAGTCATTAAATGTTTCTGCTGTTAAATATAATTAGTACTGTTGGTTATACTTAAAACTGCTAAGTTAATGCTGTTAGTTATACTTAATACTGTTAGGTATAATAAATAGTATGATCATTGTGAATTTGTTATGGCTTGTGTTTGTTTGGTTTTTGGACTAACATTTTGCAGGATAAGCAAAGAAAAGTTGTTGGATTGATGATAAATAAGTTGTTTTGGAGTTTATGCTGGTAACTCAGTGTTAATGCTGCTAGGCATAAGTTAGTGTTGCTAGGCATAACTTAGTGCTGCTGAGGTTACTACTGCTGGTTTATTCAAGTGACTATTTCATAAATTATTCGATTAAGGGCTTATATCAGCCAATCATTCAGTTTAATCGATTTCATTCGCATATAATACTCTCTAAACACAAACCCTAACTCAATTTTATCATCTAATCACAACACCCACCAATTACCTCAATGTCAAACCTTAAGTTTGCTGATTCACATAACATGGTCGCATTTTTGTTAAAACCCATTGAAAGTGAAGGATTTGAACAGATTATTGATTTCTTGAATGCACACCCTATTAGGTATGATTAACTGTTAATCTTACTATATGTATTTCACACATTGAACAGTTTTGGTCTTTTGCTGTGGCCAAAACAATCAATGAGGAAGTACATATACATGCCCTAGTAGATGGCATGAAGATAATTATCACTGAAACATCTGTTAGAAGATCTCTTCGACTAGCATATCAAGAAGGTGTTGAATGTCTTTCAAACTCTACTATTTTTGAAAACCTTGCATTGATGGGGTATGAAAAGCCTTCTGATAAATTGACTTTTTTATAAAGCATTCTTCTCCCCACAATAGAAATTTCTTATTCATACTATCTTACAATGTTTAAGTCCTAAAACAACTTCTTGGAATGAGTTTAGTAGCAATATGGCATCTGCTATTATCTGCTTGGCCACAAACCAAAAGTTTAATTTTTCTAAATTGATTTTTGATTGTATGGTTAAGAACTTGGATAATTTTTTTGAAAATTTTTATATGTATCCAAGGTTTTTGCAAATACTTTTGGATAAACAATTTTCTGAGAAAGTCACTCATAAGAGACAATATATTGCACCTTCTAATACCAAAAAGATTTTCAGTAATATGAAAAAATTGGTAAAGGATTTTCTGGTACTGTAACACCTTTATTTCAAACAATGGTGGTACAAGGCCAACAACAAATGGGTGAAGGTTCAGAAATCCCCACTAATACCCAACACACACCCATAATTTTACAACCATCCACATCATACCCTCAAAAGACCCAAAAACCTAGGAAGCTAAAAAGAAAGAGCACTGAGATACCTCAGTTTAGTGCTCCTAGTATGGTTGCAGATGAGGGTGTCCATAAGGAGAGGGATGACAGTTTAGTGAGGGCTGCACTACTACTTCTAGTTTAGATGCAGAGCAGGACAGTGGTAACAGCAATAAGACCCTATCCAAGGCAACATCTAATGAGTCAAGTTCTCATGGAACTGATTCAAGTGATGGTCCCAGGCGCCAAGACACCATGGGGGGTATGGATACTCAAACTAGGTTTGAGGTTGTACCTAATCAATCCAATGAAACTAAAGGAATTGATGAAGATAGTATGAAACTAAAGGAATTGATGGAACTTTGTACAAATTTGCAAAAAGAGGTTTCTAACTTGAAGAAGACCACTTCCTCTCAACAAACTCAAATCACAAGGTTGAGGAAGAGGGTCTAGAAGCTAAAAGGGAGAAATAAGTCAAAATCTCATGGGCTTAAAAGATTGTGTTAGTGCAAATATTACGATATTTAATCTATATAGTCTCGTTTGTTTTGATTGATGACAAACCATGTAACTTGTAATACATAACGTAAAATGTACAAGTTACTCGTAATCATATTTTGTCTCAACATACATTCAACATCTCTCGATGACTCAAGTCCTTGTATGCTACAACACAGGTTCGTACATGTTTGTTATATTGCGTTATGATCAAAACCCAAATAAACCATTAAACACATCTAGTAAAATAGTTTATATAAAACCAAAACCATTTTTATGAAACACTTATAAGTAATATTTATTACTTACATTTTCATAAAATACATTCTCTAGAATCAACTAGTTAAATGTAATATACTAGTAAAATGGCTTGGACTATCCATAACTTAAAACCCATGACCCATAACCCATGACCCATGACCCATGTGTATTACATCATGCATGACATCACAATGGGTGAAACCCATGACCCATGACCCAAAATCCATAACCCATGACCCAAATTCCATAACCCATGACCCAAGATGTCTTTGACATCATGCATGACATCACATGACTCATGGACCATAACCCATAACCCATGACCCATTACCCATGACCCAAATAAAAAGGAGCGTCGCAGGTTCCCTCGCGGATCCCTTGGTTTACAAGGGCCGGATCCCTTTCAAAGGGATCCGGGTGAACAGTAAACAACTTCTTCTTTTTGCCTTTAAATAGCAAACCATTTCTCATCATTTAATCACACCTTTCACACATTTTCTCTCTACCATTTCTAACACATTTAGATCAGTAGGAAAACATGTAAAACACCTTCTTTCTCATATGATCATAATGCTTCTAACTCTCATTTTGTTGTAAGCATACTCCTGAAGTGATCCTCCAAAGCAAGCCTTAAGATCTTGCATCCTTACCTACTGAAGTGATCCTCCAAAGCAAGCTTAGAGATCTTGCATCCTCATCCACCACAACCATGTATACATGAAGATCTATCACAACAAGCCTAGGGAACTTGTGATCTTCATTGAAGGCTTTCTATTAAAGGAAGTTCATTTAGTTTAGTCATTCGTATCTATTAGACACATTGTCTTGGATCTTCTCTTGTATCTTCTTCTTGTATCTCTAACTAGATTAGATGGTTTATGTGTTTGTGCCATAAAACATAAGGCTTGTTATGTTGGGCCACAAAACATAGCGGGTGTCATAATTGTGTTATGTAGATTGGTGTAGTGGGGCGTTGGTTCCTCATGATGAGTTGTGTTGATCGGGTAGTGGTTCCTCCTTTGTAATGGAACCTGATATCTAGCCTTGTACTGGATAAAATGTAGCCGACGAAGGTTTGGCTCTACCTCGTGTAAGAGCTCGGTATCTAGCCTTGTATCAGATAAAGTGTATGCGACGTTGTGTTGGTTTGGTCCGCCGTGTTAAGGACCCGATATTTAGCTTTGTACCGGATAAAGTTTAAGCTATGTTGTGTAAGGTTTCTCCGCCGAGAATGGATCTTGTTGATCTAGTGAAGTAACTCTCGAGTTGGATACTCAGGGAGTGGAGTAGGGCGAAGAGTAGCTTCGTAACCGAACCACTATAAATCCTCGTGTTGGTTTACGTATCCTTCTTACTTATCGCTTTACTTTTATTCTTATATTGTTGATTGTCTTTATGTTGACACTTTACATATTACGTCAAGCTTAATCGGCAATTTGTCATAAGGATGTTTTCAGAAAAGAAATATAAACCGGACTAATAATGGCGAAACTTGCTTTATACTATATTTGATACAAAAGTTTTTAAGTTTGTGTTAGGAATATAAATATTCAGATGAAGGCTCGGTCACCCCGAGTATCTATTTAGCATTTATATAGCTCATAGGCTTATTTATATTAGCTTAGTATTATTAGTATTAGTATTAATAGTATTAGTCGTATTTATGTTTGTGGAGTGGGTCGGGGCTTTCCTCACTGTCAGCTCACTCCACAGCCCACTAGGGGCACCAATATTAGTTAGTATATAAACCCCTTCCCACACTTGGGAAGGGTTGGAACTCTTGTCATATTTTACACACACAAGCTAATCTATTACAAGTTTTCTCCCAACTCTCTCTAACTTCTCTCTAGTTCATCTCATCTACCATGGATCTAATCTTCCACAACCCAAGACCACCCGAATCATACACACAATCAAGAAGGTTAGATCTTACAATTGGTATCAAGAGCCATGGTTAGGTTCGGTTTGATTGTGTGTTGGTTTCATTTTTTTGGTTTGAATCATGGTGCATAAACTGCTACACAATTTTTTTTGGTTCACTGTTTTACAAATTTTTTTGGTTCGAATCTTTGAAAAATAGTTTTGGTCACTATAATGTTTTTGCTACTGTCCATGTGGTGTTCAGCAAAATAGTTTGACTAAAATGGTTTTGCTACTGTCCATGTGGTGTGTTCTATTTGGCTCGAATCTTTTCTGCTAAAACTGTTTTTGCAACCAATCTTCATTAGAATACATATCTTGTAATTCTGTCTTGTTGTAATCTTCATATGGGCCTCTAATGGGTTTGTATTTTTGACTGCACATTGGCTTGGTTAAAACATCATGCTTAACCGGTTGACTTGGTCCATATTCACCCTTAGATCTGTTCATATTTGATGTTGCTCAGAAATACCGCATGTGTTGCTCGTTATCATACTATATTCATGAACACTTTTGTGTTTGCGGCTTATTTGTGGATTGAATGTTGTGTTAAAAGTTGGGTTCTGTGGTCAATATATGGTCTGAAAAATGTGGTCAAGAATGTCAGAATAGTTGGGCGGAATACGTGGTCGGAATCTCGCCGTGTTCTTGGTTGCTGCTTGTGTTAATATGCTATGTTCTTGTATGCGGTTTGTGTCATCTTGGGATTGTAGTTTGGATTGTAGCTGCAAAAAGAGGATGCGGTTTGTATGGTCTAAGCATACTGTTTTGGTTTTTAACTAAAACCGGCATAAAGACAAAAATGGGTGAAAGTGACAGCTTTGACCGGTCATGAATGCTGTTTGTCTAGTTGTTCATGAATGCGGTTTGTATATATGAGCATGAATGCGGTTTGTCTGTATGATTGTGGATGCTGTTTGTCTATTAGATTCATGGATGCGGTTTGCATGAATTTTCATGAATGCTGTTTGTCTGAATGATTATGGACGCGGTTTGTCTAAGTTTTTCATGGATGCGGTTTGTATGAATATTCATGAATGCTGTTTGTCTGAATGATTATGGACGCGGTTTGTCTAGTTTTTCATGGATGCGGTTTGTATGAATGTTCATATATGCGGTTTGTCTGTCACTCGGTCAAACGGTCAAACGGTCAACGTGTTATCAAATATCAAAATGAAAGAAGAAGGAGATGAAGCAGTGAATCAGACCATGACCAGCATACAACAAACCAAAATAACAGTTGACTTCAGTATTATACACATCATCAGTCCAACAACATTGATACAAATGATTATTTCAAAAGGTAGAATGAAATAGAAGCTAGAGATGCAACAGACCATGACCAACAACCCTAACCTTATACCCATCTAAAACCAACAACATACAAACTTTCATACAGCCAACCAAATCCAAACATCTTTTACAAACTCAAAGTAACTCGTATCTCAGATTATTGTTTCGTGTAGTACAAAGGCCTAAGATCTTTTACAAATCCAAACACACGAAAGATAATCATCATAGATTTGAGATGAGTTTATACTCATTTTCTTTTATCCGCATAAATCTTCAAGAAAAGGTCAATAACATCTTTTTGTTATCACCTTTCTTGCTATTCGGTTCTATAAATACAACAACATCATTGATCTACTGATGCAATTATGGAAGCATTGCTTCGTTTATATCCGAAGTTAAAAGAAAGACATATAACAATGATGTTATTGTCTATCTTTGATTCGATTCAATGTAACACAAACAAAACATATAACCTACCGTGACCCTCCAAAGGATCTTGAAATCTTCAATTACTCTCTTGACTCGATTGGTGATGAAACTTTCATCTAGGTATCGGTGTGGTTGTGCCTGCGTTTGTATCTTATTCGGATTAAACATGTGAGATTCGATTGATAGATGATGATGATGTGATGAGATTCTTGAAGGTGAGTTGTTACTGAGATGAGTTTAGATCTTGATCTAAGGGTTTGGGTTGCTGCGATTTTTACGAGTGAAAGGGGCGGATGTTTTAAGAATGTGATTAGGGTTTGAGATCAAGTGGGTTAATGATGGTTAAATACCCACTGTGTTAGGGTAGGATTGTTATCATTGGACCGGTCCAAGTTGGTGATAACTTTTCTGGGCTGTGTGGTCATGGAATTCTCAATGGGTTAATGGGTAATAATTGTTGATTGGGCTTATGGACGTGTGAATTCATCTTAGCTGAATTTATTTACTCGGCTAAGTATTGGATCAAGTTGTGATTTGACGTCTTTGATTTGAATTTTAAAGATTAGTGTTGCACTTCACTCTTGGTTGTTCTTGTTGATTTCACGGTTTCTCCTTTTGATTTTAGAAAATCCCGCGAAAGATTCGATTTCTCGGTTTAAATCACAAGAGTTGTAAAATCCCGTGAAATTAATTTTGGACAAGTGGTCGGGACTTGGATTTAGACAAAATATAACTTACGGGGTTTGACTATTTTTTCCGGATAAGTTTGTGCTTCAAGGTCAGCAGGAATTGGGAAATTATGGTAACTTGGTTGGTTTGTTAATTCACAGGTTGGTGTACTTAGTGTCACAAACATCTCGGGGTGGATGGATGCACGATGTTTGATGACCCTTGCTCAAGCGTATTTAAGGTGATTAGACCTGGATGTTCAAGAAGTGGATATATACAATAAAGGATGGAAGGTTGGGTATATATCACTACCTATATTTAAAGGAGTTACGTTGTTGTGCTCAATATAGGTTCTAAATCACAATTTGAAATTTAAGGTGATTAGACTTGGATGTTCACGAAGTGGATATATACAATTAAGGATGGAAGGTTGGGTATATATCACTACCTATATTTAAAGGAGTTACGTTGTTGTGCTCAATATAGGTTCTAAATCATAATTTAGTGCAAGTTTAAGTCGTGGACTTGTTCTTTATCAAGCTTCATCAAGTGATTGTTGTTTCTCAAGCTTCTAATGGGATTGTTGTTCAAGATCTTCTCAAGAGGTAGTCAGGCTTAAAGACAAGAGGTGATTTGTTTGGAGACATGTTTTAACCTTTTACTCACTTTAAAGTCATATGCATTTCATCAAGCGGTTTTGGCATATTACGAGCTTCAATGAATTGTTAATCTACTAAACCATTGATGATGAGGAAAGCAAGGGGTTACTACAAGAGAGTCTTAATCACCATCTTCGTTGCAGTAGTTTCATTTGTCTCTTTCCATGTTTTGTGCCTGACAAATTCACAAACATCACGGACTCTCAGCTTTGGCAAAAAGGTCATTTCATGTCCTTTTTGAGGGGGAGAATTATCGCAAGTTTCCTAGAAGTTCTGTCTCCAACGATGTGAATTTTAGCGGTTCCGGTTACAGCGGGTTAGATCGTATCAGTTCAGTCTCCAGCGGTTTGAATCTTAGCAGTTTCGGTTACAGCGGGTCAGATCGTAGCGATTCAGGATTCAGTGGTTCAGTCTACAGCAGTTTGATACTTACTGTTGTGCAGTTAGTTCTTGAATTTATTTCTCAGATAAATCTCAAGAACTGTAAAATCCTGTACACAGTACGACAACTATTCCACATCCAAGTAGCTGGGTCAGACAGCTTTGTTTGATAGGACTGACTATGAGTCATGGGCACTTCTAAGAATTAGCGCATGTTTCTTCTCTTTTTGGCTAGTCAACAGCACAAGATGATCACGAAGTTAATCAGGTATTCTTTATTTGTGATTGAAGTTGAATTTCACGAAGGCGTCTACTTATTTTATCTTGAAGTCGGGGTTGGTTGGATGCATGACCTTCATTGATAACTTGCTCGTGCTTAAGATTTTAAGTTGAAGACTTGGGTTATCTAGTTACCAGTAGTCGGGGTAACTATCACTTAAGAGTCATGGGAGTACTCAGTGTCACACGTCAATGACGATGTCGATAATCGCAAGAGGTGTTAATGTCTCATACTTTGGTTGGGTATTGAGCTCTTAGAGATTTGCTTGGAGCATTAATTCTCTACACCGTTCTTCCAACATTAGTGCAAGCTTAAGTAACAAATTTGGGGACTTCTACTTCTGTTTTCAGTATTGGTATATCGGGTTTCCTTCATCAAGTGGTCACTAATCTGTGTACAAGGTTGGTTAGTTGGACAAAGGTTTTAAAAGTTGTGATGTGAACTGTAATTCTCTCAAGATATTCTTAACCCAAACTGATGTTCACCAAAACCAAATCAGTCATGCCACATTCAATCTGTTACTGTCTCACGGTTTCTTCTTGGTTTTGTAAAATCCCGCGAAAGAACTTATTTCTCGGTTTAAATTATAGATTTGTAAAATCCCGTGATGATGGGCTATGCGCTCTTGACCATGATCGGGTTAAAACCATTATCAAAGTTCAGCTATAACATCACAAATGGCTGGATCGAGGCATTTAATCGACAAGATGTGACTAAGGGGTTAGTCCAGTATTATTTATTTGAGGCTGAAGTGAAATTTCATTGGTGCATGTACTTAGTATCTGAAGATATCGGGGAGGTTGGATGAAGATTCTTCGAGATCCTTGTTCGAGCTTTCAACATTTATAATGACGAGGACTTGGATATCTAGTTATTTTGTCTTTCTCTCTATCACAAAATAACTATCACTTTAAGGAGTCACGTTGTAGTGCTCAGTGTCACACGAAGTTGTGGATATCCAAGAGGTGATGTACGTCTTATACTTGATGGTTGGTTGGTTGAAGAGTATAGAGTACTTAGGGATTCGATGTTGCACGAAGTCTCTACACCGCTCTTTGTCACGCATTAGTACAAGTTTAAGTCACAAGTTCGGGTTATATTACTTCAGTATCAAGTTCATCATATTGGGTTTTCTCCATCAGTGGTCACGACATCAAGCTGACAGAATGATAATGGGGTTGGTAACGAGTTAGATGAGAGAAGAAGTAAAGAGAGAGAAATGACGTCTGAACACTTCAGTGCAGGCCTCGTTCTTCATCAGATGACGTCTGAATACCTCAGTTCAGGCCTCGCTCTTCAACATTATGACGTCTGTACACATCAGTGCAGGCCTCGCTCTTCATCATAATGACGTCTGAATACATCAGTTCAGGCCTCGTTCTTCAGAGAAAAGAAAAGTGTACGCTTGAGTGCACTTTATCTTCAAAAGAAGAGGAATCTTCTTATTTATGGCCATTCTCATCAACAAGTTTTACGCTCTTTCCGTGCTTATTCAGTCATCAAGTGGATCGGCGCATATTGGAGTATATTTTTATTCACTTGTTCAACCAAAAATTGCAGTTGACAAGCATATGCAATTTTTGAGGGGCGGAAAGGGTGAATAAACAACATGTCAGTCTTCAAGAACCGTCAAGTGGAGCTACTTACCGTTGATGGTATTCATATTCACTAGTTCAATCATCAAAAATTGCAGTTGGCAGGCATATGCAATTTTTGAGGGGGGGAAAGGGTGAAT
Source organism: Artemisia tridentata subsp. tridentata (assembly GCA_021014915.2). Taxonomy (NCBI): domain Eukaryota; kingdom Viridiplantae; phylum Streptophyta; class Magnoliopsida; order Asterales; family Asteraceae; genus Artemisia; species Artemisia tridentata. The sequence goes on from CP139506.1 coordinate 252,328,091, forward strand.
ATTAATCTACATGTTGGTTGATGATTGAGAAATGGTCATACGACTCCTGAATACGTCAGTTCAGGAGTCGTGCAAACCATGTTTCTCCAACACTGCTTCTTCCGTCTACCAAGGTGTTGAAGAACATGGTCATGGAATGCTAATCTACATATTCTCACGGGCTGGTACAATCAGCAACAATGGGTTTCTAGTCGATGCTTCATGTACACGTCATTAGGCTGCATGTACACATCATAATGATGATTCCGATTAATCGTAACCATCATGGGGGAGAGAAATGTGTACACCAAGGACGCACAACAGGTTCACATGATCGGGCGTAATCATTTATTCCGGTGTTGATAACCGCAGAGATGATCAGTGGTTCAACTTGTTACCTTGGTATTTACGTTTCACTGTTACGTCATGGGCTGATTAATCGTAACCATCAGGGGAGAGAGAATGTGTACATCAAGGACGCACAACAGGTTCACGTGATCAGGGATTAATATCCAAGGATGGATACATACTATAGATGATCAGTGGTTCAACTTGTTACTTTGGTGTTATACTTAAGACTGAAGAAGGTTGAGTCGTCAGTCTATTCTACATTCTCTGTTGGGAGTTATCATCTCATGTGTATGCCACGGGCTGATGGGTTACATGTAAGGTTACTGGAAGGCATTTGGTGAGATAAAGATGGTCAGTCTATTCTACATTCTCTGTTGGGAGTTATCATCTCATGTGTATGCTACGGGCTGATGGGTTACATGTAAGGTTACTGGAAGGCATTTGGTAAGATAAAGATGATTGGTATTCTGTTCCTCCACATTGGGAAATCTTGAAGAAGGTCGAGTCTACAGTCTTCTCCACAGTCAAAACATGTTGAGTTCTTTTCTTACAACTTGATATTTAACCTAATCCCATGACAGTTCTTGTTTGATGAGTTGTGGAGTTAAGTTAGGTTCAAGTTGTTCCGTAGTTTAAGGTTAAGTCCAACTTGATGTTAACCTAATCTCATGACAGTTCTTGTTTGATGAGTTGTGAGGTTAAGCTTGATTTCAGTTGAGGCTCAACTTAAACTATCGAAAAGATACCTAAGGTTTTTGACGGTGTTACTCAAGGACGGGAGTGTTAGAAGACTAAAGACGGCATGCATTTGGTTATCAAAAGACTTCTTCATATTATGGGCGTTCATCCAAAGTCTTCCTCCTATTATGGGTGTTCATCAGAAAGGTTGTCAGATTGGGGGAGAGCACTAATTAGGGGAGAGTGAAAAGCCAGAATCAATCCTTGATTAAAAGTACTCACATTGCTCTTCAGCAAGTCAAGTCATGAATGCGGAGAAGATTCAGGATGCTAAGGAGTAATGGTTTCTGGTTCGTATCCTTGTATATATATTTTGCTTCTTACATTCTTTTTCATATCTTATACTATTTTGTAAATAGATATATAGAAATCTTGCTAATTGTAAATAGAGAAACGTAAAATCAGAAAAACCATAAAAAAATTAAAAAATTAGAAAAGACCAAAAATAGTTTCACCTAGGCATGTCTTCTGTTTATCGATAACATTTACGGACTTAGAAATGTCATTCAATAATGGCACGGGTCTTTAAATGAAGCTCGAGCAGAAGTTAAAATGAATTGTTAAAACATGTCTAAAATGGCTTGCTATTACTTTAGATAGCAACCCGCGCTTTACAATGGGGAAAGCACGTCGCCAAAAAAAACGGCTGTTCCTCCAACTGGGTGATGTTCACCTGGGCATGGATACTTTATATCCATGTTTCTTCGATCTGATGTACGTTTCAGTGCATCATTTCTGGTAAAGGAAGAGAAATCTTCTTTGCATACAAATAGTTTTCATTCTATGATTCTTCTGAAAATTATTTGTGAGACACTCGGTGGATATGTGTTGTATGAAAATTTGTTTATACTTGGATTATGCATAAAATTTGTCACTCAATCAACGACTACAAATCTTTAACTAGGTCATTGATTGAGGGGGAGAGTGAATTCAAATTTTATATCATCAAACGGGTTTCTTGATTAATTCTTAACGCTTTGAAAAGGTTTTGTAGTTAATGGGGTATTAGTTGAAGAGGATCTTGCTAAAACTTTATATCAAATGACCAAACGTGTTAGTTGCTAGAAAGTTTAGGACATTATGTGCAATTTGCTTATAGTTTCCTAGCTTTATGTATCTAGAAGGTTTATTTGTGTTACTTTGGTATCCTCGTTTAATCCCCTAGATACATCAAAACTCAAAACCTAAAAGAAGTTAGAAAACCAGATGTGTTTGATGTTCTTGAATACTCCACTGGCATTTGTATGAACTAAGTGAATGAGTTTCAAATGTTGTTTGTCTCTGCTGCTTAATTGTTGTTGATATTGTACATATGTTCTCAGGATTCGCTTAGGTAGATTGCTATTATGTTAGAATCATGTTCCTAAGATCCTGAATTAAATATTGAAATCTGTGTGAATTGCCATGTTCATGATTGCTATTTGCTCTTCATGCTAGATAGTGGTTTGACGTAGTTCCTGATTGGGGTTTGATTATAAGATGAACTTGGTATTATAATGTGGCAAGCTGCTGAAGGGTAGCTATTAAGGAATAGTGTATCTGTATGCATGTATATCTGTGTTGATATTCTTATGCAGATTCCATAGCCAAAATGAATGCACCAGTTCCCATTCTAACCATTTGATCAGACGTTCAAACTCTATTGATTGGCTCGGAATTCACCACGACAACAACATCGGCAGCAATAACAACAACAACACCATCATCACCACCACCACCTTCAGTGAAACAAAGCAATATTTGTTCCGATCTCGCCAAGTGGGGATCTACAATACTTGGACGTTCTTGTTGGTGGATGGATAATCGATGTTGACCACTGATTCACTCAGAAAAACGGATGATTACATTGTCTGTGCAAAAGGTCAATATCACTTGTGTCATAAACAATAACTTGTGTATATAAAGCAGTGAATCTCCCTCTTAGATTAAGGGGGAGCTCAGTATGTTCTCATCATCAGAATATATTAAATCGGACACATTTTCTCCCACATTTTCTAACTTATTTAAATCAATTGGGATCACAAATCTCAAAAGGTTTGAAATTTTTGATCGGGGGAGAGAATGTGATTTAAATATGAAACCTGATGAAAATGTGATGTTTTGGATTTAAACGTTAGGCTCTCCCATATGTGCTAAACTCTTTCGTATATCGATGCACATATTGAGGGGGAGCAAATGAAAAAAAAGGATTTGGCATAGCATGAGATCGTGACTCAGACTTAACAAATGAATTGACGAAACATATACTGTCATGAATCGAAAGGACATATCCTGGCCGGGTAATAATTTCAAGCTAATCTAACTAGTGATGTAAGCGTGTCTCGAAAAGGATGTGTCTGAGTAGAGTGTACCGTTTCGAGAAACTTTCTATGGACTTGACCAGGACGGGTAATAATTTCAAGCTGGTCTAACCAGTGATGTAAGCGTGTCTCAAATCGGTCATGTTCACTGAAAGTTGATCAATTCAAAAGTGCGAGCTTCACCTGACATGTGCAAATTTATAAAACAATCATTTGAGCACATGTTGAGGGGGAGCATTTGAAAAATATAAAACTCTCAAGTGTTTGCAAAAATGTGTTTCCAAATCATGAACACTTTGTGAGATTTTTCAAAGATTTGGTTTGGCAATCGTGGATGAATACCAAAGACCGACCATTTTAATTAATGCATGGAGTTATAAGGATGGTTAGGTTAGGTTCAAGTTCCCACGATCCCGCCAGAGCCGGAGGGATCTACCCAGGGACAATCCACTAGTTAGTGTAGAAGTCCTTAGGTATGATTAAAAAGGAGAAAAGTGGATAAGGGAAAAGTGCCGACTGAGATGGAGCTAGTACTGGAACAAACCCAACAAGGTGCTAGTTATGAAGTCTCGGTAAGCACTGAAGGGGTTGAAGAATGAAAAAGAATTGTAAAGATAAAGGGTGAAAAGAAAGAAGCCCTCCTTACAACTTAGGCAGAAACCGGGTCAATACATATGCTGTCAGAATCACATAGTTGATTGCTGGCATTGAAGACAAAGTATCATGGACCCAGTGATACGCTGCACAACCCTCCCTAGCCACTCAAGGTCCCTCAAAGGATTCTTGTTTCAATTGTCACGGAGTTCAATACATTCCTATCGTCTCTCTCACTCCGAGTTGGATGATATTGAAAAGGTGGCAGTCCTCTCCAGCCTCCGCTCACTAAATCAAAACGCACTATAGAGTCTAGAGCCACGAGATGCATAATAAGATCTCATAGGGACACGAATTATTTCTACACTGGGTGTTCAACATTAAGGACACCAGTTGTAAACTTAAGAGTCCTACGCAGATCTTAGCAATCTGCCAGAACATTTATGAGGGAATTTACTAATGTAATTCTCAATGATTGAATGGAAATTCCTGCCAGGGTCAACATCAAGCAGCCCTGAAAGCAGGTCACTTCGGTAATTCTTTATGGATTACGCTTAGTGGTCACGGCGGTTTCCAACGGTCTACAGTCGTGGAGTGATCTCCAGTGACTCACCTAATCGTTGATGTGCTACGGTTCGATCTTAAAAAGCCCTCTGTGGGTTTTCGATTAGGAACGGTCTTGGTAAGGATTAGAGAGAGTTTTCACACTATGCTATTAACAATCTCGAAGTCCGAACCTGTAAGTACCGGACATTTTATTGCTAACTGTCGTATGCAGGAACTTCTAGCGATTGTAGCTGATTGCTGTTGCAGCTGTTTGCGGTTGTAGCTGATTGAATGCTGTAGCTGGTTGCTGTTGTAGCTGGTTGCAGAAAAGATGCCAATCCTCTAACACATGTTCACACTACATCATCATTGTTATTCAACAAAGTCATGATCACCCAAAAGACCTTCAACACAGCTTCTGCTAACTCTGATGCTGAAGATCATGACACCATATAGTGTGAGCATGTCGGCTCAAAGATTTATACATCACGTGGAAACATACTACTGAAAGATGACTTGGAAACAAATGTTGGATGATAAAGTCGAAGAATACTCAAAGATCATCCAAGACGATCAAACGGTCATCAAACGTACACTGCTGAATGCACAAAGTTTCAAGACAATAAAGAATCAAAGACTACGAGCTATGACGACAACTTCAGAAGATAAAATGCTAGAATTCAAGTTATTATTTCCGGGGTGACCTCCCTTAGGGGGAGATTGTTAGGAATATAAATATTCAGATGAAGGCTCGGTCACCCCGAGTATCTATTTAGCATTTATATAGCTCATAGGCTTATTTATATTAGCTTAGTATTATTAGTATTAGTATTAATAGTATTAGTCGTATTTATATTTGTGGAGTGGGTCGGGGCTTTCCCCACTGTCAGCTCACTCCACAGCCCACTAGGGGCACCAATATTAGTTAGTATATAAACCCTTTCCCACACTTGGGAAGGGTTGGAACTCTTGTCATATTTTACACACACAAGCTAATCTATTACAAGTTTTCTCCCAACTCTCTCTAACTTCTCTCTAGTTCATCTCATCTACCATGGATCTAATCTTCCACAACCCAAGACCACCCGAATCATACACACAATCAAGAAGGTTAGATCTTACAGTTTGAAATGGAAACGTATTTACCCCCCCCCCTCTCTACCGTTTCTATCGTTTCCACAATTGGTATCAGAGCGGGTTAGCTCTAGTTTTAAAACAAATGATTTTTTAAAACCGAGTAAGGTCCTTGTATCAAATTTTCGGTGAAGTTAAGCATAATATGAAATGTGTTTTGTTGACTTTTATTCTTTGAAGTTTTGTTGTTAGATATCTTGTTATTCAAGCTTGAATAAAGATTAAAATGGGTAATATAAGTTCACTAAAAAGTCTACAAAGGTTAAACCTTTTCGTCGGGTCAAAATATGTGTTTTGGTAAATCTGTGTCAGATCCGCGGATCCCTTTATTATCAAAGGGCGGATCCCTTTTGGAAGGGATCCGGCGGATCCGTCTGCACAGAGGACAGTTTTTGATAAACTTCAAAAATTCATAACTAATTGACCGTAAGTCCGTAGAAGTCGTGCCACCTATCGTATTAAAGGTATTTAAGTCTACTTTCAAATGAAAATAATTTCATAAACTGATTCAAAATAAAAATTTATAGAATCTTTGTTTTATAATAGAAAGTCATTTTCCGGTCATAACATTTGCACAAACTTTTGGTCTAATTGGAGACGGATGTCTTCATCTTTGAATATTAGCATGTTTTCTTTTGAAACTAAGGTTTTGGTCATATTCATAAATATAAAGGAAAACTAATCAAGCTTGGTATACATATTTATATTTAACACAAAGCGATAAAAAGAACTTTCGTATGCTATGCTGAATGATTAATTGTTTTACCTTGCATTACTTGATCATATGCTTATAGTTTTTTGTTGGGATTTAAAGGCTTCAAGGTGTTAATGCTGCTCATGATGTTAAAACTGCTCATATGATTAAGATTGCTCAGGTACTTAAATGAAAATACTCTAAGTATGTTTGTACTGCTGGTACAAAGATTAAGACTGCTAGTGTATATTACTACTGCTGGTAATGTTGCTGAACTTCAAAGAAATACACTAAGTATGCTAGTGCTGCTAGAAGAAAAGTTAGTGCTGCTAGTACTAACTTACCACTGCTGAAGTATTAATGCTGCCAGAGTTAAAGTTTAGTGATGCTGGAGTATTGATTAGTGCTGCTGATGTATTAAGTCGGTTTATGTGTAAGATAAGTATAGTAATACCGTGTAACACGTTTAGATAAATATAGAAAAGATTTATCTTGCATAGAAAGTTATTGTAAGCCGACTAGGACTCCTTAGTCTATAAAAGGAGGTCCTAAGGCATAGAGATTGATACGTATTCATTGAGTCATAGAGTTATAGATTCAAGGTTGTAAAACCCTAATACTGTTGAGTATTCGTATTATAGTCAATAATATTGAAGCGTTTTGTTTGATATAATTGTGTTATTTGTTTACTGTTACAATTGATTCAAAGTTCTTCTTAAGATCAAGTACAAGATTCCGCATTGTATTTGATAAACTCAAAGACAGTTTCTATACTTAGTTGTGTTGAATTTATTCAAAATAACTAAACCTTTACAAGCTAAGGGAATCAATCAAGTGCATAACTGGGATCAACAAGTGGTATCAGAGCTTGTGATCTAGAAGCTGTGATCAAGAAGAACCTGTTTAAGCTCGAGATTGTTTAGACCTTACTAAAGACATGGATTCAGAGTCTACACATATGATTGCTGCATCAAAGGTACCAATGCTCAAGCCTGGTGAGTATGAGCTCTGGAGAATGAGAATCGAGCAGTATATTCAGATGATTGACTACTCTCTGTGGGAGGTCATAGAGATTGGTGATAGCTTACCAAAAACTGAAACATCTGCTGCTGGTGTTGTGACTATTGTGCCTATTAAAACTGCTGAAGAAAAGGCAAAAAGAAGACCGGAGGTTAAGGCTAGAAGCACTCTTATGATGGGCATTCCTAATGAACATCGGTTGACTTTTAATTCTATCAAGGATGCTAAGTCTTTGTTAGCTGCTATTGAGAAGAGATTTGGAGGGAATGCTGCTACTAAGAATACAAGGCAAAATCTTTTGAAGCAACAATATGAGAACGTTGCTGATTCAAGTTCTGAGAATCTTGATCAGACCTTTGACAGACTTCATAATCTTGTCATTCAATTAGCACTTTTGGGAGAATGAATTCCCCAAGAAGATATAAGTCAGAAGTTTCTAAGAAGCTTGTCACTAGAGTGGCATACACATACTGTGGTGTGGATAAATAAGGATGATCTAGACACAATGAGCATGGATGACCTTTACAACAATCTTAAAGTGTATGAACCGAAAGTCAAAGGGTCATCTAGCTCATCCTCAAGCTCACAAAACTTGGCTTTTGTGTCCTCCTCCAATAACAGTTCTGGCAGTACTAGTGAACCAGTTAAAACTGCTCATGAAGTTACTACTGCTGGCACTCAAGTTAATGTTTCCAGTTTTACAAACTTTGACAACTTGAGTGATGCTGTTATCTATGCTTTCTTGGCTTGTCAATCAAATAGTTCTCAGATTGTGCATGAGGACTTGGAACAGATTCATCCAGATGATCTTGAAGAGATGGACTTGAAGTGGCAGATGGCTATGTTGACAATGAGGGCAAGGAGATTCTTGAAGAGTACATGAAGGCAGCTCAAAGTCAATGGGAATGATATGGGGTTTTCTAAGTCAAAGGTAGAATGCTACAACTATCACAGAAAGGGACACTTTGCAAGAGAGTGCAGGGCACCAAGGAGCCAAGACAACAAGAATGGAGAAAGCTCAAGGAAAACTGTGCATGTGGAACCTACAAATTCCACAGCTTTGGTGTCTTGTGATGGTTTGGGTGGATATGATTGGAGTGACCAAGTAGCAGAAGGACTAAACTTTCCACTCATGGCTTATTCTTCTTCATCAAGTTCTGACTCTGAGGGCAATCCACATGTGGAGTTACAGGATCAAGGACTTGTTGACAGTGGATGCTCGAGGCACATGACAGGAAACATGTCCTACCTCACAGATTTTTAAGCAATTGATGGAGGATATGTTTCCTTCGGGAGTAATCCCAAAGGAGGGAAAATCACAGGCAAAGGTATAATCAAAACTGGTAAATTAGAATTTGAAAATGTGTACTTTGTAAAAGAACTTAAGTTTAATCTCTTTAGTGTCTCACAAATGTGTGACAAAAAGAACAGTGTTCTTTTTACTGACACTGAATGTTTTGTCTTGTCTCCTGACTTTAAGTTAACTGATGAAAGTCATGTTTTGCATAAGGTTCCTAGATAAGACAATATATACAGTGTTGATTTAAAGAACATGGTTCCTAGAGGAGGTTTGACTTGTCTCTTTGCAAAGGCCACATCTGATGAATCTAAGCTTTGGAATAGAAGGCTTGGACACTTAAATTTCAAAACAATGAATAAATTGGTTAAGGGAAACCTTGTTAGAGGCTTACCTTCAAAAGTTTTTGAAAATGATAAAACCTATTGCTTGTCAGAAGGGAAAGCAACACAGAGCCTCTTGTAAGATCACGGCAGTGAACTCTATAAATCAGCCTTTACATATGTTGCACATGGATTTATTTGGACCAACATTTGTGAAAAGTTTAATGAAATGGATGTACTGCCTAGTTGTCACAGATGATTTTAGCAGGTTTACTTGGGTTTTCTTTTTAGCAACTAAGGATGAAACCAGTGGCATTCTTAAGACTTTCATAACCAAGATAAAAAACCTAATTAATCATAAGGTTAAGGTGATAGGATGTGACAATGGAACTGAATTCAAGAATAGGGATATGAATCAGTTTTGTAAGATGAAGGGTATTATGAAACAGTATAGTGTAGCTAGGACTCCTCAACAGAATGGTGTTGCTGAGAGGAGAAATAGGACACTAATTGACACCGCTAGAACAATGTTAGCTGATTCTAAGTTACCTTCTACCTTTTGGGCAGAAACAGTTAATACTGCTTGCTACGTGCAAAATAGAAGTTTAGTAGTTAAGCCTCATAACAAGACCCCTTATGAACTTTTATATGGTAGAATACAAATGTTAAGTTTTTTAAGACCATTTGGGTGTCCTGTTACTATCCTCAATACCATAGATCACTTAGGCAAGTTTGATGGCAAGGCTGATGAAGGTTTCTTTGTTGTATACTCACTGAATAGCAAAGCTTTTAGAGTGTTCAATAGTAGAACCAGGAAAGTGGAAGAGAAGTTGCACATTAAGTTTAGTGAGAGTACACCTAATGTTGCAGGTAGTGGACCAGACTGGCTGTTTTTATATTGATGCCCTAACCAAAACAATGAATTATGAGCCAGTTGCTTCAGGTACACAGTCTAATGAGTTTGCAGGTACAAAAGCTAATACTGATGCAAGTACACAAGCTAGAAAGGAGACAGAATCTGCACAGAAGTACATCTTGCTACCCATATGGACTGCTGATCCACTTATCTCAACCCAAGTTCCAAAGAGTTTACAAGAAGATGATCAAGATGAAGATCTAAAAGATGATAAGAAAGATGGTGTTAAGTCTTCAAGTGAGGAGAAAAAGCAGAATGATGAACCTGCAAGAAAAGAAACTGAAGAACAAGTGCAGGATGATAATGTTAGCTGTTTTAATGAAGTTAATGCTACTAGTGATGGTAACAACACTAACAGCACAATGATAAAACTGTTAATACTGCTTGATGAAGATGAATATCCAATTGATCCAAACATGCCTCCTTTGGAAAATATATATGCTGATACTGATGATGAAAGAGTTGGTGCAAAGGCTGACGTAAACAACATGGAGGATACTATCCCTGTCAGTCCTATTCCAACTACCATAATTCACAAGAATCATCCTCAAGAACAAATCATTGGAGATGTGAAGTCTGTTGTTCAAACAAAAAGAATGACAAAAGATTTGAAGGAACAAGGTTTCTTTGCTAGATCCCTTAATCAAAGAAACAGTCATAAAGACCTTCAAAATTGTTTGTTTGCCTGTTTTCTATCACAAATAGAACCCAAGAATGCAATTAAAGCACTGCAGGATCCAAGCTAGGTGGAGGCTATGCAGGAAGAGCTTCCACAATTCAAGCTACAAGAAGTTTGGACTCTAGTAGATTTACCAAATAGAAAGAGAGCCATTGGTACTAAATGGGTTTTCATATGCAAAAAGGATGAAAGAGGCATTGTGGTTAGAAACAAGGCAAGATTGGTAGCTCAGGGATATACTCAAGAAGAAGGGATTGACTATGATGAATTCTTTGCCCCCGTTGCAAGAATTGAAGCTATAAGGTTGTTCTTGGCTTATGCTTCATACAAAGATTTTGTGGTGTATCAGATGGATGTGAAGAGTACTTTTCTATATGAGACAATTGAAGAAAAAGTATATGTCTCTCAACCACCTGGATTTGAAGACCCTGACTTTCCTGATAAAGTATACAATGTGGAAAAAGCACTTTTTGGTTTACATCAAGCTCCCAGAGCTTGGTATGACACATTGTCAACATACCTGTTGGACAATGGTTTTAGTAGAGGGAAAATTGACAAGACCTTGTTTATCAAAAGACACAAAGATGATATTCTGTTAGTTCAAGTTTATGTTGATGATATTATCTTTGGATCTACAAACAAGGAGTTATGCATAGAGTTTGAGAAATTGATGCATGAAAGGTTTCAGATGAGTTCTATGGGAGAACTCACATTCTTCTTAGGGTTACAAGTCAAGCAAAAGAAGAATGGCATATTTATCAGTCAAGATAAGTATGTGGCTGAAATTTTGAAGAAGTTTGGGTTTACTGATGTGAAGCCTGGAAAGACAACAATGGAAACTTCCAAGCCTTTGCTCAAGGATGAAGTGGTAAAGAAGTTGATGTACACTTATATAGATCAATGATTGATTCATTGATGTATCTTACAGCTTCAAGACCTGATATTATGTTTGCAGTGTGTTCCTGTGCAAGATACCAAGTTACACCAAAATTTTCACATCTAAATGCTGTGAAAATAATTTTTAGATACTTGAAAGGTCAGTCAAAATTGGGCCTTTGGTATCCGAAAGATTCACCTTTTGATTTGGTAGCATACACTGATAGTGATTATGCTGGAGCAAGCTTGGATAGGAAATCCACAACAGGAGGTTGTCAATTTCTACGATGTAGGTTGATTTCATGGCAGTGCAAGAAGCAAACTGTGGTTGCTAATTCCACAACAGAAGCTGAGTATGTGGCTGCTTCAAGTTGTTGTGAACAAGTGCTCTGGATTCAGAATCAATTGATGGATTATGGGTACAATTTTATGCATACAAAAATATTTATAGATAATGGCAGTACTATGTGCATAATTAGAAATCCTGTTTATCACTAAAAAACAAAGCATTTTGAGATAAGACACCATTTTATAAGAGATTGCTATGAAAAGATATTAATTCAAATAGTTAAAATTCATACTGACAATAATGTTACAGATTTGCTCATAAAAGCTTTTGATGTGGGTAGATTTTAATTTTTGATTGTTAGTATTGGAATGTTAAATCTTTAAAATATCTTATCTCTTTGTGTTTTTGTAAAGTTTTGTAAGGATTAGGTCAATAAATTATTTTTGTTGCTAAGTATACTTAGTATTGCTAGTTATACTTAGAACTGCTGTGTTAATGTTGCCAGTTATACTTAAAACTGCTAAGTATAATTGATTATGTGATTATTGTGAATTGTGTTATTTCTTGTGTTTTGTTTTGTTTTTAGACTAATCTTTTGCAGGATAATCTATGACAAGTGTTCGAATGATGATACATAAGCTGTTTGGAGTGGAAACTGACTTAGTGCTGCTAAGCATAAGTTAGTGCTGCTAGGCCTAACTTAGTGCTGCTAGCTTTCTGCTGCTAAGTTTGAGAGTGCAGGGTACTGTTTTAGAACTTTGAACGATTAAGGGTTTATATCCTTTAATCATTCAAACAAGTATTTTTATCCGATCAAAACCTCTCTCAAACTAAACCCTAACTTGTTTTTATCATTTAATTGCAAAACCCAGCAAAACCCTACACGATTTTTTCAAAATTACACAATGTCGACTTTGTCTTTTTCCGACCAACACAACATGATTGCATTTTTACAAAAACCTAAAGAGTCTGAAGGTTTTACTGAAATCATTGATTTTCTTAATGCTACCCATATTAGGTATGCATTAACAGTAAATCCTAATATATATATTTCCCACATTAAACAGTTTTGGTCTACTGCCAAGGTTGAAAGTATTAATGGGGAAGAACATATCAATGCCCTTGTAGATGGGCAGAAGATACTTGTTACTGAAACAGCTGTTAGGGAAGTTCTTCACCTAGCAGATGTTAAAGGTATTGAGTATTCTGATAATTCTACAATTTTTCAAAACGTTGCATTGATGGGGTATGTAAGGAAACATGATTCCTTCAAGTTTTACAAAGGTTCCTTCTCCCCTCAGTGGAAATTCTTGATTCATACCATCTTACACTGCTTAAGTGCAAAAACAACTGGATGGAATGAGTTTAGCAGTAATTTGGCCTCTGCCATAATCTGCTTGGCTACAAACCAAAGTTTTAATTTTTCAAAACTGATTTTTGATGGTATGGTTAATAACTTGGATAAGTCTGCAAACAAGTTTTATATATATCCAAGGTTTTTACAAATGCTTATGGATAAACAATTTTCTGCAAAGAAAATTCATTCAACAACCTATCATGCACCCTCTCTTTCTAAAAAGATCTTTGCAAACATGAAGAGGGTAGGAAAAGAATTCTCAGGGAATGTAACAACATTGACTGAATCAATGTTGCTACAAGCTCAAAATCAGGGTGAAGGTTCAGTAATCCCAACTGAGACCCATCACACACCCACTATTTTACCATCCACATCTCAACCACAAAAGACCTATACCCGTAGGATCACAAAAAAAGGGCACTAAGCTTCCTCAGGCTAGTGCTGGTATGGATGCAGATGAGGCTACCAATAAGGAGTGGGAAAGTAGTTTAGAAAGGGCTACCACTACTGCTTCTAGCTTAGAAGCAGAGCAGGTCAGTGGTAACATCACTAAGACCCAATCTAAGGCAACATCCACTGAATCAAGTTCCCATGGAACTGACTCAGAGGATGGATCCCCAGGTGCCAAGAAACCAAGGGGGCACAAGTGCTCATTCTAGGGATGAGGCTATTTCTAACATGCCCAGTGATCCACCTCTCGGGATAGGTAACACAATCCGAAGTGGTGAGGGCAGTATGGAACTTTCAAATGAATTGATGGCAACCTGTACAAAATTGTCAAAAGATGTTTTTGACCTCAAGCAGCTTACAACTTCTCAAGGTGATGAAATCAAAAGTTGAAGAGAATGGTTAGATATCTAGAAGGAAGACAGAGGTCAAGAACACAAAAGCTCATAAGATTTCATAAAGTGGGTACTACTTCCAGAATTGAATCTTCTGATGAAGCACAGAGTTTGGGGGAGGATGCTCCCAAACAGGGGAGGAATACAAGCAAAGTTTCAGGGGAGGAAACTAGGGTAGAAAATGAAATGTGGATTGAAGCACAATTGGTAGATGAGGAGATTGATATTGCTGCTGAGTTTGTGGTTCAAGATAAACAAGGAAATGTGACTGCTATTGATGTTGTTGATATGAATCAAGATAATAAGGATGGAATTACCTTTATAGGTGTTGAAGATATTGTGGAAGAGCAGGTGGATATAGTTAAAGCTGCTGGTATTGAAAAGTTGGTTGAAGTGGCCAAGTTGATGGTTAATGCTGCTGATAATGATGTTGCTAGTGTTGAAATTTCAGTTAGTGCTGCCAGTGAAACAGTTAATGCTGCTGAGCCAAATGTTAGTACTGCTGGGAAGGAAACTGAAGAAGTTACTACTGCTGCAACTACATATATTGATGATGAAGAACTCACTTTGGCTCAAGCTATGATTGATCTGAAGAAAGCAAAAACACCAGTTAAAGAGAGTTCAAGGCCACCAGTAAAAGGAGTTGTGATTAGAGAACCAACATCAACACCAAAACCAACAAACACACAATCATCAACTGATAAAGGCAAAGGTATTCTGATTGCAGAACCTAAAGAAAAGCCTTTGTCAATGAAGGCTAGACAACAACAACTCATAGAAGATGAAGAGCTAGCTAGACAAGTGCAAGCCGAGCTTATTGCTGCAGAAGAAAAGGAAAGAAGAGAGTAAAGCTCAAAAGGAAGAAGAAGCTAGTCTTGCATTGATTGACACATGGGAATACATTCAAGCAAAATGTGAGGCTGACCATATGGTAGCTCAAAGAATGTGGCAAGATGAACAAGAGGAGCTGTCCTTAGAAGAAAAATCAAAACTCTTCATGGAGTTCTTAACTCAGCAGAAGAAATTCTTTGCACAGAAAAGGGATGAGGCTAAGAGAAACAAACCACCTACCAAGGCACAACAAAAGCAAATTATGATGACCTACTTGAAAAATATGGATGGCTAGAAGCCTGCACAGTTCAAGGGCATGAGCTATGAAAGAATTAAAGAACATTTTGACAAAGTTTTCAATAGGGTGAACACTTTTATTGCTATGGATGCTGAAGAGGTGGTGGAGGTTTCTAAGGAAGCAGAGAAAGAGAAAGAGAAGAGTTTAAAGAGAGTTGGTTATGAGATTTAGAAAGAAAGCACTAAAAAGCAGAACCTTGATGAGCAGACAAAGCATGAGCAGAAGGAAGGAAATGAACTGGATGAAGAAGAGCTACAACAGATGATGATAATAGTTCTAGAACAAGGAATGAATGTTGAAGCTTTGCAAACCAAGTATCCAATCATAGATTGTGAGATTTATTCTGAAGGAATAAGGAAGTACTGGAAGATCATCAGAGTTGGAAACAATTCTGAGGTATATCAGTTCTTTGATGATATGTTGAAAGCCTTTGACAGGGATGATGTTAGCATTGTTAAAAGTAATGGTCATTTATGTTATTACAACTTTGTAATGTGTCGTGTAATTTGCATAGAATAGATGATGGGCTAATGGAGTTGGACTAAGCTAAGTGACTAAGTGTCAAGTTATATTAGTCCATTGAATGTAAACATGTAATCTATAGTCCAACCCATGATCATGAAAGCCCATAGAAAGCCCATGTGGCTTTTTAGGTTCATTGTATAAATACCACTCTACACCTTATTTAGAAGGCGTTCGAGTGTGTGCTTTGTGTGTGTTTTTATATAGCTTGTTTCCATCTCTTATTCTCTCTATATATATACACACGGTTTGCATATGTACTCGATCCATCTCTATCTCTAGTGTGCTTATACGATCTATATTAGAGTGATAAAGTTAGTTCTCGTGTCCTACAAGTGGTATCAAATAGCCAAACATCGATTTAGGAGTTACTTGCTTTTCGTTTTTTTGATCAAAGTAAGCAAAAGGTTGCATTTTTTTTACTCATAAAAATGTGAACTTTTTGTTTCAAGTTTTTATTTTTACGCATAGTAGGTTATTAGTTGTTGTTTTTCCATAGTTATTTACGTTTGTTAGTGAGTTTTGGTTGATTTCATCGAATCATAATCTTCAAAATCTGCTCTTGTTGCGTTAAAAGTTCTTACTTTGTATCGAAATATTGTTAAAAGTTAAAATAGGCGATAAAGGTTAGAACTTTATTGTTATTTAAGGGTTTCTGAAGTTATTTGATCGAGTAAAATAGCTTAGAAGATTGTTTGTTAGTCATTTTTGGATCCTCATTTAAACAGTGCATTTTGTCGAAATTCCCTTGTATAAGGGTTTATCTAAATTGTTGCTTCGAAGAATTTAGACAAGTGAGGGTTTGTCTAAATTGTGGCAGTGAAGAATTTAGACAAGTGAGGGTTTATCTAAATTGTGGCATCTTTGAATTTAGACAACTAAGGGTTTATCTAAATTGTGGCATCTTCGAATTTAGACAACTAAGGGTTTATCTAAATTGTGGCATCTTCAAATTTAGACAACTAAGGGTTTATCGAAATTCCTTGTATAAGGAATTGTTGAATTTATTGCTTCGCACAATTCAAATAAAAAGGTTGTCACAAATCTGTGGTGTATCGCAATTACTAGGGCTTATCGCAATTGTGGATTATCGCAACTTAGAACTGTCGCAATTACAAGGCTTATCACAATTCCCAGCTCTGTCGCAATTCTCAACTTTGTCGAAATTCATAGGGTTGTCGCAATTGCAGAAGTTGTCGCAAATCAGAATCTGTCGCAAATTCAAGGGTTATCTAAATTCGACATGCACTTGATTTCTTCGAGATCAAACAAGAACTCAGTATTCCCATGCTTGTACAAGTGTGTGGAATACTTCGACAAAGGGAACATCGTCTAATTTGTACAAATTAGATAGATTTTATCTAAATTACAAATTTGTCAAAATTGCACATTTCTATCTAAATTTAGATTTTTTCAAAATTGTATAATTTTGTCTAAATTGAGATTTACATCAAAATTGTGATTTTGTCGAAATTGTAATTTTGGTAACTTTGTCGAAATTGTTATCATTTGATTTTTTCTAAATTGTGAGCTTGTATAATTGAGATTTCCAAACGTGCCCTAGTTCATCTAAATTGCAAGTAATTTATCGGAATTGACTGCTGCTTGATTTCTAAAGACTAAACTGCAAACGATCATAAGTTAAAGACCAGAACCTCACTATAACAACTGATCTTAAACTACCAAACAGAACTCCTATTTCGTTGCAACGATCCAAGATCAACTTCATCACACATCGGAATTAAATTGAAAAGCAAATGCAAATGAAAGAGAGAGATTCAAAGAAAGCGTTTAAAGTGTTCAAGTCTGAGATTGAAAAGGTCATAAATATATCGGGATATGAATCAAGGTTCGATCAAGCATTTGAATACTTCATCAGAGACCGATTTCATTATTTCAAAGAAAAACTCATCCAAAGCTTGAATCAACTTGAAAAGCTAATTAATGAAGATGAACTTTATACGCACAACTGCAAGAAAGCTCTTAAAGTGATCAGAACACAACTTCAGAGTATATTTAACCCTTGGTTATTGAACCAATCAGAGTTTCTCGATGCATTTTACCAAAAATTTCGGGTAAGCTATATGACCTTCAGAACTAAATGCATCGATAACATGGGTGAACTCGAAAAGATACTTGATATAGAGGAAGTTGAGTTAAATGAAATTGAGAAGCAGAAACGGGAAAGAGAGCTACTTGAAAGAGAAATGCTATTAAAGGAAACAGAGGTGAATAAGAGAGAGACGGACAAAGATTAACAAACAGTCAATGAGGGTACAACATCTTATGCTAGCTTGGTTTTCACGGGAAGTGATACATCTTCAGAACAGTAGGTTAAAAACAGTAGTCCAAGGTATGATTCGGATGCTGATGATACACACAGGAATGAAGCTGTTTGGGATACTGAGGATGATCATATCAGACCTTCATTTGACACAGAGATACTGGCTACAGTACAACATTCAAAAAATAATGATAATGTTGTTTTGTTCGATAATGTGTTTGCTCATGATAAGACACATCCTGCGCATCCTGAGTCCATAAGTGACACATATGTGGTGGAACGGTTTGATAGTAATAACACTCCTACAACTCCAGATATGGATCCTAATGGAGGTGAGCTTGCCCAGGATGGATCTTCTTATGAACAAGATCGTACCTTATTTGCTTCATTAATCCAAAATTTCAAACAAGAACTTGATAAGTGCAAAGAGGACAATCGCAAAGCTAAGCAAGCGAATGTCTTATTGACCAAAGAGCTTGAGAGATTTAAAGAAATGGAAAAAGGTTTTGAAAATGTAACAAAAAGAAAAACTGAACTTGAAATTGAAATCTCGAACCTTAAATCTCAAGCTCGGAAGTATTACTGCACGGAGATTTTGTCAAACCAATTTTAAAACAAAAAGAAGAACTTGAAGTTGGTTATAGAGAATCTGTTTTTTTGTGAAAAACGTTCCATTCAAAAACTGGATGAACAAATGGTTCTTAACAATAGAAAGGTTGAAGCGCTTTTAAAAGAAATATCTGATTTAAAAAGTGAAAATTCAAAGCTTCAGAAAACCAATTCAAATTTTAAGGTTGTTAAAACAAAACTTGAGAATGAAAATCAAGAGTTTTTGAAACGAGCAAACAATCTTGAAGTAAAACTTCGAAAAACAGGACTGAGTGTTCAAACTTTACAAATGATGCTTCCTAAAGATGAGGACGTTTATCAAGGAAAATACGGACTTGGTTTTGAAAATAATGATCATTTGGAAAATAATTTGGAAAATGATATGAAAAATGAAAAACCTTGTTTTTTAAACAAAGTGCAAAAATTGACACCTAGTTTGTATGATGCTAAAAAACTGGGAAAAGGTTTGTCGACTGATGTTCTGTTCAATTCAAAAGATGAAGACAAATCTGAAGAGGAAAAACGTTTAAAAGTAAAACAAAGAAAAAGCCCATTCTCGTACCAAGGCTTTGTGTATGGTTGTACACAATTGACATATATACCAAAAGAACCTTTGAAAAGAAAAGACACAAATGTAAAAAGATATTTTGAAGAAGCTCAACTTGTTACTTATGATGCTAAGTTATGGCAAAATAAAGCAAGAAAACAGTTTTGTAATCTTAAACATCACATTGAGCATACGTTATAGGTCATTTGGTTTAAGCAACAATACACCAATAATGATTACTATAATCTTCTTTCATCAGATTCTCGCCTAAAAATGGATGTCTGTAAGATTTTAAAAGATGAGATTAAACCTCGTGTAAAAGATATCAACTTAAGTTTTGATTACTTTGAAAAATATCTTGTCACTGAAATGAGAGAAGATTTAAAGTACATCCATTCTCTTGAAGACGAATTTGATGAAAAATGCTTAATACTTGATATTCAAAAAGAATTTTTCACAAATCAAATTGAGTCATTCAAGTCAGTGTCTGTCAGCCATGAGTGTGAGAATGTGAATTTTGAACAAACATCTTCTTTGAAATCTGAAAATCTTTGTCTCAAAAAGAAAATCACAGACCTTTCCTAAGAAGCAGCTAAAGTCAAAGAAGAATTGTCAAAAAGAACTGCTCAGTTTGAGAAAGATTTAACAAAAATTGAATCACAAAGTATTTCTTTCCAACTCAAACTGCAAGAAAAGAAAATTTCTTCTGAAAACTCTTTGACAACGGTGCTTAAAGGAAAAGAAAAGATTTTTGAAGATAATTGTGATGATGCCAAAATCAAGTTTGATCTTGACGAACTTGATACAACAAATATTGAATTGGAACATGCTGTGGCATCATTACAAAAAGAAAATGAACATTTGAAACAGACTTACAAAAACTTGTTTGATTCAATCAAACGATCAAGAGTTCAGAATCAAATTTCAAACAAATCTGACTCTCGGATCGCAACAAATCATCATTTTGAAAAAGAAAATTGTGTGCTTCAAAAGAAAGTTGTTGATTTGGAAAAGATCCTAGCACAACAAGCCAAAGATTTTGATGATGCCAAAACCAATTTTTCAATCGAAATGGACAAATATAAAAAATATTTTGCACATCTTGAAGATCAATATGTTTCATTACATGAAAAACTGGCATCACAAGATCATCTTTCGATTAAAAAAGAATACAATGATTTGCGAACGTGATACAATGCCTTAAAAGCAAAGTTTGATGCTCTTAATTGATCAAAAGGCAAATCTCATGTTTCAAACAAGTCAACACCAAAAGTAAGTGTTTCGGAGAAGGTTTACACGGGTGAATCTTCAAAACCATTTTTGAAAAAAGTCTCTCAATTTACGACCTATTCTTTGCAAAAAGGAAGAAAGTGTTCAAAGAGACTAAATTTTTCCGAAACAGTTACTCCTCAAAAGTTTTCAAGGTCAAATGCTTCAAATGGAAAGAATCAAGGTTTTGAAACTCCATACTCTAGCTTTACACCGGTAAAGAAAGTGTGGAAACCAAAGCAAAGTCGTTCAAAACCTTTGAAATATTCAAACTCTGAAATGCTTCCGCTACAACATAAGAATGGCTCTGCTTTGAAAATTCCAAATTCGGGAAGGTTTCCATTCATCTCAAAAATGAATTTTCGAAATGAAACACCGGGTTTCAACAATGGATGGAAAACTTCTTCTTCAAGTTTTAAAACTCCAAGAGAGACACCAGGTTTCTCAAACAACTTTCACAAGAAAAAGAGTTTTAAATCACCGTTGATTCCACGAGTGTTATTTAACAATGAAACACCGGTTTTCAGTCCTCGTTGGAATTCAACTTCTTTGACTCGGATTGACACAGCTTACAAATGGATTTCAAAATATGGTAAACCCCGCTGGCGCCGTGCTTAAATGGGTTCCAAAGGTTATTGTCTAATCTGATCTCATTATGGCTTCTGGACACATCAGTTCAGGACCCTTGCTTCAAAGAAAGGAAAGTGCTTATTCAAAACAAAAAGTTTTTAAATACTTTTTGAGCATTTATCCTAAAAATCTCTATGGCTTGTAAGTATTTCATCTTACAACCCGCGCTTAAACATTATGGCTTATGCACACATAACAGTGCATAACCTGTTTCTCATAGAAAGGACCCTGTTGTACGTTTTATTGCAACAATCCTAAAAGAAAAGAAGTTCTCACGCAAAGTTTATCAAAACAAACTTCATAATCTTAAGCAAAATTTATTCAAAATTCTTCAAAAGGTTTTTCAAAACTTTTCAAAATTTTGCTTAAGATTTTCAAATCTTTACTCCCCAATTCGCTCCAAAGTTTAAAACTGTCAAAGCCTATGCAAGTTTTGAGGGGGAGTATTTCAAAATCAAATTTGTTCCAAAAAGTTCATGCAAATCCGTTTCTCCCTATTAGCTTTCCAAAAACAATGATTTTTATCAATCGGTATCAAAAATACCATCGAAATACTATTTTTGAAGGGGAGAAATGTGATTAAAATGTGATCGTTATTATATCTCAAAGAGCTCGACTCATGTATAACCAAAGAATTGACGAGAAAAACGAATGTCAGTAATCGAAAAGACTTTTCCTGGACGGGTAATAACTTCAAGCTGGTCTAACCAGTGATGTAAGCGTGTCTCGCAAAGGACTTGTCTGAGTAGAATGTACAAATTCAAGAGATTCTCTTTTAATATGACCAGGACGGGTAATAATTTCAAGCTAGTCTAACTAGTGATGTAAACGTGTCTCGCAATGGTCATATTAACTGAAAATCAATCAATTCAAATGTGCGAACTCTACCCAACATGTGCAAATTTATCTTAAAAATGCATGAGCACATGTGAAGGGGGCGTATCTCAAAAATGCAAAACTCTCGAAGTGTTATCTAAAATATGTTTCTTCATAAACACTTTGAGAGATTTATCAAAAGGTTTTATGGCATGAGATCAACAAATCTAGGATAATCATGGAGTAATAAGGTGATTATGGTTAGGTTATGTCCTATGATCCGCCAAAGCCGAAAGGATCTACCCAAGGACAATTCCAATAGATTAGAATTAGAAGTCCTTAGGTAAGACTGAAAAAAAAAAAAAAAAAAAAAAAAAAAAAAAAAAGAAAAAAAAAAAAAAAAAAAAAAAGAGTAAAATGAGAAAGGGAAAGAATGGGTTGAAGAATGAAAAAGAAAAGTTTAATGAAAGGGTGAAAAGAAATAGCCCTCCATGAAAGCTTAGGGCAAAAACCGGGTCAATACATCTGCTATCGGTATTCACTAAGTTGATACTGATATTGAAGACAAGACGTCATGGACCCAGTGACGCGCTACACAAACCCCTCCCAGCCACTCAGATATCTCTTAAAAGATATTTGTTTCACTTCTCACGGAGAACACTGCATAATCTATCGGCCTCTCATTCCGAGATGTGTTGATATTGAAAAGGTGGCACTCCGCTCCATGCCTCCGACTACTAAAACCAAAATGCACATTATCGAATCTAGAGCCATGAGATTCATTCAAAGATCTCTTAGGATACACATCCAATATAATACACTTGTGTTCGCCAAAAAGGACACAAGGTGTACAAGAGTCTTAATGAGACCTTCTGATCTTGCCTCATACATTATGGTGGTTATTTGTTTCAAATGGTCTACAGTCGTGAAGTGATACTTCGGTATACTTCAGCGGCTCACCTGAATTGTGGGTATACTTTGGTATATCTGTTGTAAGCCTTCTTGAGGGCATCCAATTCAGGAACAGCCTTTGTAAGGATTAGAGAGGGTTTTCACAATGTGCTGTTGATTCTCTCGAAGTCTGAGCCTATAAGTGCTCGAAATCCCGCCAAGGAGATTCCTTTCATGAATTGAGTCCTTAAGATGTGGGTCTCTACTTGGATTTATCCATAGTAGTGATAACTGTCCCTCAACGGGATTAGGACGGCTGATGAGCCCAACCAAGGTGATTGGAATCAAGACATTCATCAGTAAAACAATCGTAGAGGTCTATTCTCTAAGATAAGTCCACCGTGATCGATTGGTGATTTTATCTAACAAAACTTATGCAGGTACTAATGAATGTCCCCTTGGAGAATGACCGAAAACCATCATTTGATATATCAAAACATCTTCACCTCCACATACTCATACTTATGAAGATCATCCTCAACAAAGCTCAAAGTGAAAAAGTTCAAGACAAAAAGATCAAGATAAAGACAAAGTGTTATGACAAAGTCAAAAAGCTAATCAAGATGTTAAGAACAAGTTCATGTATCAAGTAAGGATGACACAAGTATGAAGTTCAAAGGTTTATCAAAGAAGTATGAGTATGATGGAAGAGACGACATTATAAACCCATGAAGATGTTGATCAAGGCAAGAACGACCAAAAGATGATACTTTAAAGATCACATAGCATGAAGGAACGAAGAACCAAGACTATTCTGCAACGACACACAAAGTTCACGACAATGAAGTCTAAAGACCTAATCACTCGGAGCATCATTTGAATGACCTTCCCTTAGGGGGAGATTGTTAGCATTGTTAAAAGTGATGGTCATTTACGTTACTACAACTTTTAATGTGTCGTGTAATTTGCATAGAATAGATGATGGGCTAATGGAATTGGACTAAGCTAAGTGACTAAGTGTCAAGTTATATTAGTCCATTGAATGTAAACATGTAATCCATAGTCCAACCCATGATCATGAAAGCCCATAGAAAGCCCATGTGGCTCTTTAGGTTCATTGTATAAATACTACTCTACACCTCATTTAGAAGGGGTTCGAGTGTGTGCTTTGTGTGTGTTTTTATATAGCTTGTTTCCATCTCTTATTCTCTCTATATACATACACACGGTTTGCATATGTACTCGGTCCATCTCTATCTCTAGTGTGCTTATACGATCTATATTATTGTGATAAAGTTAGTTCTCGTGTCCTACAGATGACTTAGAAAAGCTGTGGAGTCTGGTTATAGAAAAGTCAACTCAACAGAACCAACAAATGACAAAGAAAAAGTGCTATGGGTAGAGTTGGAAAGGATATTTGAACCAGCTGCAGATGATGCATTATGGAAGTTTAAGTCTGGTATTCGTGGTTTGACATGGAGATTGTATGATTCATGTGGAGTGCATCATGTGGAAACCGTAGAGGGGGGGTGAATACGTTTCCATTTAAAACTTAAAACTTTTGTATCGAACTCCCGATCAAGTGTGATGTGATATGAAAAGTGTCAACTATGATCATATAGCATCAAGAGATGAATATAGTAAACCACAACATATACACAATCAAACCACGACACATAGATAATCAACATAACATAAGCAACAAGCCACACAAGCAAAAACGCAATGCAAATATAAAGCGATAAAGAATGAAATGAAAGTAAAGAGATAAGTAAGAAGGCACAAACCGGACACGGTGATTTATAGTGGTTCGGTCATGAAGCTCCTCTTCGCCCTACTCCACTCCCCGAGTACCCAACTCGAGAGTTACTTCACTAATCAACAAACTCCCTTCAGGCGGAGAAAACCGTACACGTCGCTTAACTTGTTTTCCGACACTAAGCTAGATGTCGAGTGCTAATCTTAGCTAGCACCAATCTACCACGATCTACCCGATCTACACCGTACACGTCGCTTATCCTATTTCCGACACTAAGCTAGATGTCGAGTGCTAATGATTGCGTGGTTTTGTAACCTTACAACAGGTTTTACCTCTCGAGGGATCTCAAGAGGCTTACAACCCCACCAGGCAGTGTACCTGACCGATGTAGTATAGTGTAGTGGTAAGTACGGGGGATTGATCGTTCTCCACAGGGAATAGTGTTCGTTAGGTGTGAAAGACTACTCTAATTAGGTCTAAGGGTTGAGGAAGATTCTTTTTATGTTTTTATATTTTTATGAAAGCAAGTAAAATCTCGGGTTTGAAGGAGTGGGCGGAATTAGTTGCTAGTCAACTAACCCAAATGACTACGAATGCAAATAAAATAAAATAACAAAAATGAAAAGTGGTGAGAAACTTATGTGTAGAGAAATGTGTTTACTTAGATTTCCTTACTCCCTAACTATCTTTTACCGGTTAATTAGTGTGTATTAGTCGCGTGGATGACGGGTGTATTCCTTAATACCATTCGTGGGGTGGCGTACTTACTTCCCCAACTCTACAAGCTCCTACTTCACTCCTATGTCGAGCCGGCTAGGAAGCTCCTAACATGGGATCACTAGAATTCGCTTGTGCATTAAATACAACCATAAAAACCTTTAGTACGCGTTTGGTTCATGTTTCTTAAGACGTTCAAGCAAGTTACCGAATAGGAAGTTAGCCAGTTTTCTTAAGCCTAACATAGATAAACAATCATCCAATACAACTAACAACACACTAACAACCAATAATCAATAGCTAGGTTTCATTAGATCTAAGCAAACACAAGATAAAATTAGCCTAACATGTTAAACAAAAGACAAGCATAAGATAGAATCAAACAACACATAGACATATTGAATGATTAATTGATAACTTATCTTTCAATGAAACATGGAAGATCTCAAGGCAAGAAGCCCTGAAAAAGTAGCTAAAATCGTCTTAGGGTTTTATCCCAAAATTCCACACACTAAGCTCTCCCTTAATGACAAAAGATTAGAAAACTATATATAGATTTTTGGATCTGACGGCGTCACCTTATGCATTGTGACGCCGTCACCTCGCCGCTTTTAGGGTTCCCGGGTGACCTTCTTGACGCCGTCCCTCTTTAGCTCTTCAAAAATCCATTCTGGCTTATCAAGGCTTGACGCCGTCGGATCATGAACGTGACGCCGTCCCCTTATGATTTAAGCCGTGACGCCCTTGATTTAGTTAAAGCGTGACGCCGTCAGAATTCTCATGCTAACTCACTGGCCCGTCATGAGTAAATTTCACATCCAACTTTTCTTGCCAAGGCATGACGCCGTCCCATGTTAATTGTGACGCCGTCAAGAGTAACTTTTAGCCGATTCTTGAGACTTTGCTGTTTTCTTCACTTTAATGCTCCAAAAACGTCCAAAATGCCTCCTTTTTCCAGATTTCTCCTCAAAAGTACCTAAAATGACAAAAGGAACGATTTAGGGCAATATTTGATCAAATAAATACGATTTCGGGCTTAAATGACCCCTTAAAAGCGGTACACTTTTCGCCTCATCAAATACCCTTACACTTGAGATTTGCTTGTCCTCAAGCAAATGCGCTTTTATTCTAATCAAAATACAAGTTAGGGGTCATTTAATGCTAACATAAAAGTAATTACAACAAATAATCGTTCCACTTCAATCATAATAAGCACGGAGATTACATACTAGCACCTCACAAGTAGTGTTTAGATACTCACATCTCTCAAGTGTCATCAAAATAAATCTCATAAATGAAAACGGAAAATATCTCTCACTACCTGTCATAGCAAATAGATTACCATAGGCTTGGGAAAGGATCGAAAACCTCCTCCACTAGGCGTAAGCACCTAAGATAAACTATCAAAGAGGGCTTTTAAATGGGTTATAACGTTAGGTGTAGGGAAAAGGAAAACACGGTTTTGTTGGATACGGGATATTTTACTGGTGGCGAGTTAAAGATCTTGATCAATTACATGTACTATACAATGTTGCCAAGCCAAGACTAGACTCAATTTTAAGCTAGAAACAAAATAACAAAATAACAAAAACATAAAGATAAACATAAAATGAAACGGGATGGTAGTCCGTATGTTTTTTCTATTTTTTCTATTTTTTTCTCATTTTTTTGTGTTTTTCTTGATTTTTTTTTTTTTTTTTTTTTTTTTTTTTTTTTTTTTTTTTTTTTTTTTTTTTTGCATACACTTTTACCCTACCATCCAAAATAATACATCATAGGGGCGTTGCATTCCCCTTACACTTGAATTTTTACATAACTTTACAAATACTAATCTAATGACTCGAATTAAGATAATTGAAAAACTTGGAGTACTTTTAAAACATTTAGCACATATGGGGGTAATAAATGATGTTCTTCCCCATTACTCCATTATACTAGTACTTTACCCATGAGTCCCAATCGTCCCAAAACAATATGTACAAGGATATGACTCGACTTAGCAACCATGTAATCAATTAGATAATTAACTTGGGTTTTAAACAAATGTTGTAACAATAATGCACTAAAGATGAGTGCATACAAGGTAGGCTAAGGCGATTTGGGTGTACATTTTAGTGGGGTGTAACAAATTCTTCCTTTAAGTAAAATGCTTAAAGGTCGAAACGAAAAGATAGGCTCTGAGGGGTGTACTAGGGGTATCGTGTACTAAAAATGAGTACAACGCAAAGGGTGTGGGAGAATTACTTGACCAATGTAGCCAACGTAATTATAACAAAAACACAGGTGTAAAATAATGGGTTAATCCTAATGCCTCTTATCATGTAGTAAATCTAACTACACGAATGTAGTCTTACTTGTGGCCTTGGAATGGTCCTAACGCAAGTTCTAGAATCTAAGTGCTACCGGTACACACATCATAGCATAAATGCTTTTCCTACCAATTCTAGGGGCGAACCTCACATATTTGGGGTGGAAAATTTTTTAGTGGTACGGTTTTTGTGCTAGTCATATAACTCCTATCCATGAGACGCTCATTAGAACTAAAGTTTCACTCCTATATGTTGTAAAAAATTTTAAATTTGGCACTAAAATTACCCTAATCAAGTATTTCTCTCAGTTTTATTACACATCTACTATTAAACAAACAAAAGTCAAGCGCAATTGTATTCTCTAAAATCGTACTTTTACCCTCCCCTTACACTTAAGATGAACATTGTCCCCAATGTTCAAATAACAAGATGTAAAAGCAAAAAGTAAAAGAATGAAATCAAATACTCCCCTGATTCGCTCGTTGGATAGTGAAATTACACGGTTAGATCTTCCTCCAAAGAGAATGTTGAAGCTCCATGACTAATGCATCGCCACAAGCTTGATCCCATAAACATTTCCTTGTCCAAAATAACCTGTTAAACCTGAGAAAACAAACACGAGAACCTGCATAACATCGGCGGGATAAAATCTATATATAAGGATATAATGCTTGTGGAATGATAATTTTGCAGATTCCTGGAGATTATAAGTTGGAGATTTAATAAAAACTTTTTATGAAAACAAAACTTTCAAAAATTTCTGGAAATTAAATCTGACGCCGTCAGGTTATAACCCCTGACGCCGTCAGAAATGACCTGACAAAAATTTTCATTTTAAGTTTCCGGAAAATTTCTGGAAAAACCTTTACCTTACTTCCTGGAAATCCTGCAAAACATCATTATGACTCGATACAAGCATTTGACTCAAACACACGCTAATATGTATGTTAATTTATTATTATTACAATTCATGTTAATTTGTGTTCTAATAAACCGATTTAGATTTCCCTTACACTTAACTTTTGCAAAATACCTTTATATGTAGTTAAGACGAAGTTAAAAACAACATAAAGCATTTTCACAATTTAGTTTTTAACATGAATCAATAATAATAAAAATTAAACACATATACGGAAAATAAAATCAAACAAATAAATAAACAAACACACAAAGCAAATAAAGCAAATAAAGCTTGGGTTGCCTCCCAAGAAGCGCTTTTCTTTATTAACGAGTCTTGTAGCTAGACTCAAAGTCACGTACATTACGTGACTCCATCATCGGTCACGGTTCCTAGGCCATTCTCCTTCCCGGTTTTATACTCCGGTCCTAATTTCAAACAATCCTTGTAGAAACCGAATATCCTTTCCATAACATAGTCTACTCCTTTACTTCTATCCTCATCATTCCTATAGTAGACCGCTTGCTTAAGCTCCTTCTCAACATTTGACAAGTGTTGGAATTGTTCTATCTTATATGGCATTTGGTAGCTTACTTCATCGGTCTCATCCTTAAATCTAACTATCCCTAAGGAAGGTTCATAAGTCATTCTAGAGACCTCAACAAATGGTTTTCCAAAAACCACTTGAGTCAAGGATGCATCGACTATTGGGCGGATATCTTCTACAATTACAAAGTCGGTGACATAGGTGAAGTTTCCTACATAAACCGGTAATCCCTTAACTCTTCCCGTGAAGTTACTCATCCAACCCTTGTCAGGGAGCATCCTATACCCAAGTTGATTTTTCATTATCAAGTTGTAGTGGGCTCTAGTCATGATGTTTATGGGCGATCTAAGGTCGATGTAAGCTTTCCACACATGTAGATGTCCGATGTTGCATGGTATGTTGAGATTAGAAGGGTCGCCTATTTCTATGATTGGTCTACCTAGGAAGTATGGTGTCTCGGGGTCATCGAATAGGTTTGTATGATATGCACGCTCTTCCTTAGTGGGTAGCCTATTGAAGTAGTCCTCATCATTATCTACTTCCTCAATCACGCTTGTCCTAACTTCCTTATCAACCTCGACTTTCCTATCCTCATCCTTAGGTTCACTTTCTATCCTACCCTCATTCTTGTCACTTTCTTCCATGCTCCTATCGATTGGTTTAGTAGTGACAACGTTGACGAAGTGGACATGTTTGGATGAAGAAGGGTCTTTGACTTGGGGTCCGCTATTTGTGTTCCTAGCGTCCTTATGTGGAGGTGATAACACTTGGTTATGGAGGGCTTTCAACAAGTTGTCAATTTTATTGGTCATCTCCGTCTGTTGTTGATTGAATTCGGTCTCGAATCTAGCTATCCGAGCTTCTTGAGATGCCATAAATTGGGAAATCAATCCTTCAAAGTTATTGGTACTACCATTGCCGGAAGGATTGTTGTTGAAAGTACGGTTCGAGTTGGAACCGCTTGATTGGAAACGATTAGGTGGGTTGGAAGAATTGGTTTGTTGCGAGTTTTGGTTTTGTTTCCACCTAAGGTTCGGGTGATTTTTCCATGAGGGGTTGTACGAATCACCGTAATGGTTTGGCTCGGGTTTGAAAGTGTACCACTTGTCTCCTGCTCCGTCGGTACGCGAGGATGCGTAGTCCACAAAAGCTTGTTCGGGGAGTTCCATGCAATCACGAGTGTCGTGGGGACCACTACATAATTCACATGAAGAAGTGATTTTGTTCACTTGGCTTGAAGATTTAGGAGCCTCGTAGGATTTCATGAGAAACTTGACTTGGTCTTCAAGTTCTATGATCCTACGGTCAGAAGTGCTTGAATTGTTAGAAGGCAAAGATATTGCCTTGACCGTTTTATTCAAATCACGGGGATCACTCCAACTTTCGTTGTCATAAAGAGCAAGATCCTCTAGGAGAGCCCATGATTGTTCCGCACTTAGATCACGTAGCTTGCCACCGGCCGATTGGTTAATGGTTTGCCTCGTGGAGAGATTGATATGGTCATAGAAGATTTGGACTTGGAGCCAAAGTTCTATGCCATGGTGAGGGACTTTTTGGAGTAAGTCCTTGAATCGAGTCCATGCCTCGTAGAGAGTTTCGCCTTGACGTTGTTGGAACATCAAGATATCATTCCTTAGCTTGGTAGTTCTTCCCGGTGGGAAAAACTGAGCAAGGAAACGAGTGGTGAGATCATCCCAAGAGGTAATGGATCCTGCGGGTTGACGTTCTAGCCACTGACTAGCTTGGTCCCGCAGAGAGAGAATTGGAAGAGACGCAATCGGGTCGTCTCTCGAGTGGCAACATCAAGGTCTATAGAATCAACGATTTTAAGAAAGTCCTTGAGATGTTGATTAGGATCTTCAGAACGAAGTCCATGGAATGCGCATCCACTTTGCACCAACCGGATGGTGTCGGATCGCAAGGGTGTGATATTGGCTCCTTGAGTGAGCTCAATGGTGTTTCGATAGCCATGGTGGCTAGGACGGGAATACTCTCCTAAAGTACGGGCTCTAGGAGGTGGTGGTGGTTGTTGTGGTGGTGGGTTGTGGGGGTTAAGGATATTACCATCTTCCATGATGTCAGATGGTATGGTTACGAACAAAGACACGAAGAAAATAGATAGACTAAAGAAAACCTAGAAAAATAAAATAAAAATCTCACTAGAAAGGAATCTAGTGAGTAGACCTAATAGAAATAAAAATTCAACCTAAACAATAACTATTCCCCGGCAGCGGCGCCAAAAACTTGATTGCGTGGTTTTGTAACCTTACAACAGGTTTTACCTCTCGAGGGATCTCAAGAGGCTTACAACCCCACCAGGCAGTGTACCTGACCGATGTAGTATAGTGTAGTGGTAAGTACGGGGGATTGATCGTTCTCCACAGGGAATAGTGTTCGTTAGGTATGAAAGGCTACTCTAATTAGGTCTAAGGGTTGAGGAAGATTCTTTTTATGTTTTTATAATTTTATGAAAGCAAGTAAAATCTCGGGTTTGAAGGAGTGGGCGGAATTAGTTGCTAGTCAACTAACCCAAATGACTACGAATGCAAATAAAATAAAATAACAAAAATGAAAAGTGGTGAGAAACTTATGTGTAGAGAAATGTGTTTACTTAGATTTCCTTACTCCCTAACTATCTTTTACCGGTTAATTAGTGTGTATTAGTCGCGTGGATGACGGGTGTATTCCTTAATACCATTCGTGGGGTGGCGTACTTACTTCCCCAACTCTACAAGCTCCTACTTCACTCCTATGTCGAGCCGGCTAGGAAGCTCCTAACATGGGATCACTAGAATTCGCTTGTGCATTAAATACAACCATAAAAACCTTTAGTACGCGTTTGGTTCATGTTTCTTAAGACGTTCAAGCAAGTTACCGAATAGGAAGTTAGCCAGTTTTCTTAAGCCTAACATAGATAAACAATCATCCAATACAACTAACAACACACTAACAACCAATAATCAATAGCTAGGTTTCATTAGATCTAAGCAAACACAAGATAAAATTAGCCTAACATGTTAAACAAAAGACAAGCATAAGATAGAATCAAACAACACATAGACATATTGAATGATTAATTGATAACTTATCTTTCAATGAAACATGGAAGATCTCAAGGCAAGAAGCCCTGAAAAAGTAGCTAAAATCGTCTTAGGGTTTTATCCCAAAATTCCACACACTAAGCTCTCCCTTAATGACAAAAGATTAGAAAACTATATATAGATTTTTGGATCTGACGGCGTCACCTTATGCATTGTGACGCCGTCACCTCGCCGCTTTTAGGGTTCCCGGGTGACCTTCTTGACGCCGTCCCTCTTTAGCTCTTCAAAAATCCATTCTGGCTTATCAAGGCTTGACGCCGTCGGATCATGAACGTGACGCCGTCCCCTTATGATTTAAGCCGTGACGCCCTTGATTTAGTTAAAGCGTGACGCCGTCAGAATTCTCATGCTAACTCACTGGCCCGTCATGAGTAAATTTCACATCCAACTTTTCTTGCCAAGGCATGACGCCGTCCCATGTTAATTGTGACGCCGTCAAGAGTAACTTTTAGCCGATTCTTGAGACTTTGCCGTTTTCTTCACTTTAATGCTCCAAAAACGTCCAAAATGCCTCCTTTTCCAGATTTCTCCTCAAAAGTACCTAAAATGACAAAAGGAACGATTTAGGGCAATATTTGATCAAATAAATACGATTTCGGGCTTAAATGACCCCTTAAAAGCGGTACACTTTTCGCCTCATCAGCTAATCTTAGCTAGCACCAATCTACCACGATCTACCTGATCTACCCTTGATCCACATGATCAATCACACAAGCCCAATGGCTTCAAGAGATCTCCAAGATCTTGACACGATCACAATGATCTACTCCCACTTGACTCGATCTACCCGATATACCCTTGATCCACATGATCAATCACACAAGCCCAATGGCTTCAAGAGATCTTCACTATCTCTTAAGCTCACAATGATCTTGACTCACTCTCTCACAAAAGAAAGATAATCTTGATGTATGCTATGATACAATCAAGAGTGTAACAAATGTTACAAGACCTAACAACTACAACTCTTGTATCTTCTTGGATACCTTGAGTTCTTCTCTTGCAAATGAAGATGAATGATAACACTTTGTATCTACTTGGATACTTTGTGTTCTTCTCTTGCTAATCAAGAGGGATGACAACACTTTGTATCTACTTGGATACTTTGTGTTATTCTCTTGCTAATCAAGAGGGATGACAACACTTTGTATCTACTTGGATACTTTGTGTTCTTCTCTTGCTAATCAAGAGGAATGAAGAGGATCACTTGAATGGAGGATTGGATCACTCTTAAACAAACTAAGACTCTCCAAATGATCAAAGAAAGTCATTTAAGTGCGGAGGGATTAGACCAGAGAAAAAGGACTGGAAAAATCAAGTTGGAAGTGTGAAATGGTCCACTATTTATAGGCAAGAAAAATCTGAACGTTACAGAAAATTTTGTATGGACGGCTCCACTAAACATGCCACGACTCCACTAAATTTAGTGGAACCGTGGAGCCGTCCTAGACTAGGACGCTCCAAATTTTGTATTTTCTGGTGAAAACTTATTTGGGGAAGGTTGGAGCTGATTTTGGGGGGAAAAATAGCTGTTGGGATTTTTAAACTTATTTTTCAAAATAAAAAATTTCTTTTTAATTCAGAAATAATTTGTAAAATATATTTTTGAAAAAATGTTTTGTCACATTAAAAATGTGAAGTTTAGAAAAATATAATCCTTTGATCATTTGTCAAGTAGTAGATTTGTTTGTCCATACCTTGAGTGATTTATGTCGGGATGGAAATCTACGACTTTGTTGAAGCATACTTGAGACGTCGGGAGGTGTTGATGTAAGTATGCATTGATGATTTGTGTTTACAAGTAACTTGCACATTTTACGTTCTGTATTACAAGTTACATGTTTGTCATTATTAAAACCGAAGAAACCGTTTAGTTTAAATATCGTAATATTTGCACTAACAATCTCCCCCTTTTTGATGATGACAAATATGTAAACCGTAAGACATAGTAAAATGTAAAAGTTACCTGTTTACACTCCCCTTCTCCCCCTTTTTTCAAATAAAAAAGGTAGTTTCCTCGAGCGCTCCCTTGAATTTACTCCCTACTCCCCCTTATTGCACTACTATCCTTTCTCCCCCGAAAGGCGAGCTTGCATCATCCTAGTGAAGCCTTCTATCAACACTTGTAAAGACGACTCCATGCTATGTATTCAAATACTCCCGAGCTCCCCCTAGCTCAATGCTCCCCTATGGTGACTTAATCCCCTTGTTTATTTACCTTAGTATCTAGCGGATCCATGGATCAAATTCTTACAAAGGCTTTTCCTACATCAAGGGTTAGCTTCGTGCAGCATAATATATAACAGTATAGGAGCAACATTATAGGGATAGAATACACATAGCAAGATATGCATGGGTTAAACTATGTTAACACGTAAGTGTCACAACCCGACCGAAAACCTAAGATGTAATTGTTCACTCAATCACACTAATCAAGAACGAGATTCGTTCATTGAGTGACACACTAAATGACTTATTCCAAGCTGTCATTGGGAGGAAAGTTCTAACAAACCTTTTGAACAACATAATCATCTACCTAAGATGATTGATGTTAAGGATAGTTTCTTGATAAGACATACTCTAAATGATTACTATTATGACAAGTCGTGCCATAAAGTAGACTCGATAGAGGTTATACTTAAATGATTTCATAAGGTGGGAGAGTGTTGGTTGTGGTGACAACAAGGACAACTTGGGTTATGTGGTTGTAGGGGATAAATAATGGGATGACCCATTAGTGGTTGTGATGATGGTGATAGTGATAAGGATGATGTGTTAGTGCCAAGTTCAAAAGGTGATGTAGGTGCCAAGTCCAGAGAGGTTTGACGGTGATAGGGTTAGTGTGATAGCTAAAGGTTGTGGTTGACTTGGTGAAGGTAAGGGTGTAGGAATCCTAAAAGTGGATGATGATGATGTGGTTGGAGATGTTGGTTTTTCCCTTTGAGGAAAGGTGGGAAAGGATGGTTTAGGTTAATATATCGTTTGCACTGACAATGAGATGCATGATACATTTCAAAAGGGAAAAAGAAAAGGTGCATGTGATCCTAACAGGATTGTTGGTGGATATCTCTAACGGGGTTAAGGTAATGAAGTTCTAGGTTTCTAGGTTGGATGATCCTAGTTGTGTGTTAGAGATTATTTGGTGCATGAAGGGTTTCGTGTGTTTGTGAGGATTGAAGGTTGTTGAGCTAACTGTCACTTATCCAAAGTGAGGAGTAGCTGTAAGGTTTGAGTGTAATGAGTTTGGTTATAAGGTTTGAGTGTGATGATCTATGGGTTGAAGGTACTTAGACTAACTATCACTGTCAAGAGTGAAGTGTAGCTAAAAGGTTTGAGTGTGATGATGAAAGATGTTAATGTGAGGTTTGAAGATGAGATGCAAGATAAGCTTGCAGTAGTGAGGCCTTATATAGGCAAGGGTTGTGGGATTCAAACTAAAGTTGGTGATGGTGTCCTATGGTGTAGTGAGGAAATCTTAGGGTGTGTGTGAGTTTGCAAAATTTTGCAGGTTTGAGGTTAGGGATGCAGGGATCAGGAGGGAACAGTGAAAATTCGTCAAACATAGGCACGGTACCACTAAATACCACACAGTACCGTTAAATTTAATGGTACCGTGGCCTATTTAACGTTACTGTGACCTGGAAGTCGCGAATTTTCCTGTGCAGCCTAGTTCTGGGCAGCTAAAGGGAAGTTTCCTAGGGAATAAGAACCACATTAATGTGTTCTTGAGAGTGTTTGGTGAAAGGCTATATGAGTGTGTTTTCGCTCCCCCTTAATCTATGACCATCCGGACAAGATGCAAAAGATAAAGAGGAAAACAAACGTTGACGGAAGCGATGAGCTTAGTAACGTCATGACAAGTGGTGGATAGCATACGATAAACTTCACCTTTGAAGTCACGTAGCTCTTCTCAATCATTGTGAATATTCATAGAATATTATGATGAGGCATGTGATCACGTGGAGATATCCTAAGGGTTAAGAAGATAAAATCTTCAAGGTTGTGATGTTAGTGATAAGGTTCTAGTGGGGTTATCTATGTTGATGAAGAAGGGTTATATCAACGTATCCTAGCGGTTCTTCGTTTGAAGTGTGTGGAAGATGAGTGGGATGCGGAAGCATTGGTAGTGTTTAGTACCATGCGGAAGTGAAAGGGAAGAAGGCTTAGGAATCAGAAGATAGATACAATCTGTTCTAATAGGAGACGGTTCTGGTTCAAGACTACATCGAGTGGGTTTCGATAGTGTTTTTGAAACAGTGAGAATAAACTGTCTCAGCAGATAACGGTCTGACGGTACCGTTAAATTTAGCGGTACCGTCCCCTATTTAAGGGTACCGTGACCTGCTGAGGTCGGTTTTGACCCAGAATTAGATTTCTGACAAAGAAATTTCACATATGTTGTGATTTTTCTAGACCTTAGATTAAAAGAATTTATACCGAATAAATTCTTTTATGAGTGAATCCAACGGGATTCGATGAACGTTTGTCGAGAACGAGAAATGACATTTAATTGCATTTTGCAAATTAAATAAACTTTAAATATTTCGGATGAAATATTTAAGTTGTCATTGGAGTTAAATAGGATTTTACGAATAAATTTCGCTGATTTAGGGAGATTTTTCGACACGAGGAGAGAATTTATACCTAATAAATTCTTTGAACGGTACTGGACGAGAAGAGATGACTTTTATATTTCCGAGGAAATACATAGGTAGTCATTAGAGCGATGTGAAAAATGACTTGATATTTCCAGTGAAATATCTAAAAGTCATGACACGAAATAGAAGAGATGATCTCAATATTTCCAGTGAAATATTCAAAGAGTCATGAGACGAGACGTACGAGATGACTACAATATTTCCAGTGAAATATTCAAGTAGTCATAAGAGGGGTACAAGGGATGACTTTAATATTTCCAGTGAAATATTTAAATAGTCATAAGATTTATGGAAAATGTTCCATCATTCCTAGAACTTCTCAGAAAGATATTCATGCAGACAGAAAGATAAAGGTGAAAAGTTGTTTGGAAGCATCCTCCTGGTGATGGTTCAAGATTTAAATGAAACTTGATGATTTTAGGAGAAAATATCAAGTTTAGGGGAGGATTGTTGGGATTTAAAGGCTTCAAGGTGTTAATGTTGCTCATGATGTTAAAACTGCTCACATGATTAAGATTGCTCAGGTACTTAAATGAAAATACTCTAAGTATGTTTCTACTACTGGTACAAAGATTAAGACTGCTAGTGTATATTACTACTGCTGGTAATGTTGCTGAACTTCAAAGAAATACACTAAGTATGTTAGTGCTGCTAGAAGAAAAGTTAGTGCTGCTAGTACTAACTTACTACTGCTGAAGTATTAATGCTGCCAGAGTTAAAGTTTAGTGCTGCTGGAGTATTGATTAGTGTTGCTGATGTATTAAGTCGGTTTATGTGTAAGATAAGTATAGTAATACCGTGTAACACGTTTAGATAAATATAAAAAGATTTATCCTGCATAGATAAGTATAGTAAGCCGACTAGGACTCCTTAGTCTATAAAAGGTTATAGCTTCAAGGTTGTAAAACCCTAATACTGTTGAGTATTCGTATTATAGTCAATAGTATTGAAGCGTTTTGTTTGATATAATTGTGTTCTTTGTTTACTGTTACAATTGATACAAAGTTCTTCTTAAGATCAAGTACAAGATTCCGCATTGTATTTGATAAACTCAAAGAGAGTTTCTATACTTAGTTGTGTTGAATTTATTCAAAATAACTAAACCTTTACAAGCTAAGAGATTCGATCAAGTGCATAACTGGGATCAACATTTTTGTTCTTGTTTGTTTGTGTAACATATGTGGTTTCCTTACCTTGCTATTCATTCACTTGCTTGTCGATTAAGTAATATTTACTAATCAATGTGCTATTTGAAGGAGTGTTTGGGATAACATCTAGTTGTGTTGAAAATGTTATTTTCTTAAATGCTTGAATAAGACATATAAGTTGAATAATGTTTAAAACATGTAATATGCTATATGATTTCTTGTTGAGTTTGTTATTTGTGCAACATAAGTGTATTATGTGCTTATATGTTAGCTGATTTCTTGATTTCATCTTTTTTTGTGTTGTTTTCTGAAACGAAAAGAATGTACATCGGATCATAACCCACACTTGTGTTGATGATGTACTTTCCCGTCTTCTTCTCCATGATCGCATTCCAAGCTTCATAGTAGGATTGACAACTTGATTGTTTCATCCGAAATACTAAAGTAGATTATTTTGCAATTGGTCATATCCAAAAATCCAAACTCAAGCTTCCCAACAACATAATTTGAAACCCCACGTCCCACACTCTATATTAAAACATATTGTTTAACTCTAAAAATCATCACACCAATTCATAAACCTTTTAACATAACATCTTTGTCACCTTAATTGTTGTGCATAATGATAATAAAACGAAGCAAAGTATCATCATTATTACTCTTCGATAGGCCATTATAGGAATACAAATTTTCCTAACTTGAGAATGAATACTGGGGAACTTATTGCACTAGAAACTCAATTTGACCTAACGGTTGAATTGCTTCAGGGAAGTTGGGTATGTGGAATCACCCGTAAAAATGGTCGTGTTTAGCCTTAATTGAGCACCGCTAGTAATAGTCTCATATTCATTATCTCACTTGAAAAATCTCTACTCCTATGTTTTCCTAACGTAAGTTTACAATGGCAATACATTGCATTGTCTTAGAATTACTAATCAAACAAGTAGTAAATTTGATTTTTCTTTTGTTAGTCACTCACAACCACTTGCCTCATCAATCGATTATCTAGCTTTGATCGAGAAGAGATACATGACTTCAAGGATGAAGTTCATTGTATGCTAATCACCATCCGTAATGACTATACTTAGCTCATCGCCTTCATTAAACCGAAACAACCTTCTAAACAATCTAATTCATTATCTTCTCTATCTCTTGTTAAACTCATTATGTTGGATGTCCACCAATTATGTGGGGGGGGGGAATTCATTCACATAATTATCTTTTAAGAACGCATATACATGTGTCTCTTACTCTTCTAAACACATAGGTAAACATCTCTTAGCTAAAACCAACTAAACCGTACTTGCTTCAAGCCTCTCTAATCCAACACTTACTCTTCTAAACACAACTCCTACATATCCAAAAACAACAACTCCACCTTCTGGATTTTAATTTAAATAAAGCCTATGATTGTCCTAAACTAGCACGTCACAACTCTATTGTCTAGAACACCATCATATATCCTCTTCCCTCTTGACACATACCTTGTACGCTATTGTTAGTGCAAACGATTTTCTAATTTAGACCATCTCTTTCAACACATGCTATTATGAAAACTTATTTTTGAGTTTTGATAGGTGTGAGTTACCTTTGCGAGCCTTCTGTGTAAATTTAGTTCTCAGACGCCGGATCCCTTTGGGATAACCTGCCGGATCCCTTCTTGAACGGATCCGGAGGAACCGGTTGAACAAAGATACGTCTCTTACTTTTCTACCTTGATATCTATTAAATTACACATATTTTTTTGTATCAAAATCCTCATATTTACGGCTAAATAAATAGC
Source organism: Artemisia tridentata subsp. tridentata (assembly GCA_021014915.2). NCBI lineage: Eukaryota > Viridiplantae > Streptophyta > Magnoliopsida > Asterales > Asteraceae > Artemisia > Artemisia tridentata. The sequence continues at coordinate 252,367,643 of CP139506.1, forward strand.
AAAATATGTATTTTAAGCGCATGTATTGTTAAAATGTGTTATGCGTTTAGTTTGAGAAACATGTGTTTGTGTTTTCCATTTTGCAAAACTAGAAAATCAGGCAAAATCGGACGAAAACGTAAAGAATCGGACAAAATCATAATAAAACAGACGAAAACGTAAAAAAATTGACGAAAACGTGAAAAAATGTACAAAAACGTAAAAAACGGATAAAAATGTAAAAAATTGGACAAAAAAGTAAAAATAAAATAAAAAATCAGACGAAACGTAAAAAACATACGAGAACGTAAAAGAACGGACGAAAACGTAAAAAGACAGAAGAAAACGTAAAAAATCGGATGAAAACGTAAAAAACAGACGAAAGCGGACAAAAACAAACAAAACGTATAAAAACGGATAAAAACCGACGAAAACGTATAAAAATGGACGAAAACGGATTGGGGGTATTTTAAAGGAAAATAGGTGAAAAAAAAAATGTTTTGTAGTTTTGTATATTAAAGTTGGAAATAGGAATTTTGTGTTTTGTAAAGAATTTCATTGGAAAAAAATAATTGAAACGCGATCTCTGTTTTCCACAAAACATTTTGTGAAAAATAAGGGCACCCTTAATCTTTCAGCCCAAAATGCGACCCAGTTTCTATCCGAATTTTGACGCGAAATATTGACTGATCTTGGATGGTGTATAAATAGAGGGATACGTGGCGTCACTTGAGCCACTCTTTTCTTCTTGGGCAACACTCCAATATAAACAACATCAACGACAGTAACAAGATCATAGGGCCATTCATATTCATTTTTTTTCTTCTTTGCTATTTTTTTCTTTTTATTTTTAGGTTAGATTTAATTAGTTTTAGTCTTTAAGCTGATAGGGTTAGAACAGTGAAGAAGAAAAACACAAGTTAGGAAGAGAATTTGCTAATTTCTTGACTGATTTGATCAGCCTTTCATTCCAAATAAATAGCAAATAAAAATACAATTTAGTCCCCATACTAAAACATAATGAAAAACAAACCCAAATAGTAGAAAAAGATAAATACTAAACGTATCAATACTCCCCGCTTAACCACTTTTTGACCCCAAAAAGTGAATCAAGGACCCTTTTCTTCATCTCCAGTTGCTTTCTCATCATCTGTCTCATACTTTCACAATTAAATTATAAAAGAGAAGACCACCAACCCACTACACAACAATTACCTATAGCTGAATAATTAAAGCATATCATTAATTTATTTATCCTAAGTCACCAAGCCCAAATGTCACACTGGTCTTCATCCTCAAGGTGAAAAATCCGGATACGACTTGGTGAACCACGGCGGACGCCACTCAACTCGGACAGTAGCATTCGGAGCCATTTCCATCCAGTTCCACGGTGGACGCCACTCGAATCTCTTTATGGCACCATGCTTAGTTCCTTTTATTGGCTCATCTACATCCATATATAATGGGCGTAGAACCAGGAGGGTATAAACTTGTGTCACGGGTTGGGCTGGTTTTAGTGATGGTGTCGGGGCCGGTGTTGGTGTCGCCGGTGTGGGTTTAAATGCATCTGTTGGTTTATTCATAGTTGGTTTTGGTGAAGGTGCTTGTTTGAGGGCTGGGTTTTGAATGTTACTATGGTGCGGGTGTTTTTGTATGGTTAAGAGCGGTGGTTTCGGAACAATAACCAGAGAGAGAGGGGCTGATTTTGGTTGTGTGGCTGAAACGGATGTTGGAGGTGCATGGGTATGGAGGGCTTCGGCTGCTGGAGGAGGGGATGGTACGGTTGCGGAAGTGGGTTTATCACGAACTGCCTTCAAGATCTCCTCCTGTTGCTTGAACAACTGCTCCTGCTGCTGCATGAGGGCTGATAAGGCGGCTTGGATGTCGGTGATGGCCTTGTCATGGGACTTGAGGGTGTTGTCGATCTCCTGGTTGCGAGTGTTGGTCATGGCGGCGAGGAATTCCGATGAGAGATCGGAACGGCTTTGATACCAATGATAGGGTTAGAACAGTAAAGAAGAAGAAACACAAGTTAGGAAGAGAATTTGCTAATTTCTTGACTGATTTGATCAGCCTTTCATTCCAAATAAATAGCAAATAAAAATACAATTTAGTCCCCATACTAAAACATAATGAAAAACAAACCCAAATAGTAGAAAAAGATAAATACTAAACGTATCATAAGCTTTGTGTTGATCTTTATTTAAGCTAATGTTTTAATCATTATTAGTTTATGTTGATGTTTTATTAAATTCAAGCTTTTATTTTAATGTTTTAGTTAATCACTTTTACCCACTTAGGGCCTGTTTGGTAGGGCCTTTTTGGAGGAGATGTTAGCTTTTTGTTAAAAAATAATCTCCTCTAAAATAAATAGCTCCGTTTGGATACATTAACTTCAAGCTTTTATTTCAAATAAATAGCTCCTAAATGAAATGCTGATTCATGAAGCTTTTTAAACATCTTGGAGCTGTTAAAACTTTAAATTACTGATATACCCTCCAAACATTCGTTTACAATTATAAATATGTCCTTTTATGTCATTTTACATCTTATATTTACATTTAACAGCTAACTTACCAAACACTTTTATTGGAAAAAAGATATAGCTTGTAGCTCATGTTAACAGCTTTGCAGTTTACAGCTTACAGCTTACAGTTTACAGCTTACAGCTAATTTTGCCAAACATACCCTTAATCTTCATTTTCATCGTTTTTAATCATCTTTTTATAAAATTTTCTTCTATGAACTTATTAGTTTTATGTCTTTAGATTATAAAGTTCAAAACTTTTTATAAAATTATCATTTTTTAGTCACTTTGTTTTATAAAGCTTGCATTTTTAAAGTCTTAAATCGCAAATTAGTGGTTTTTATTAACAAAGTTTTAATCTTTTTACTTTTAAAATGATTTTTATGGCATCTATCATTCATTCTAAGGCGTGGAGCTTAAGGGTCTTATAAGCTAGCTTATTTTCTAAAGTTTATAGCTTTAAAATCTTTTATTAAGCTAATTAATTAATAAAGTTCACAACTTTATTGATTATTTGGTAGAATATAAGCTACTAAATAAATAATCTTTAGTATTTGTTAAGTTTATAAGATTAGCTGGTTTTATTCGTCTCATTTCGTCAAAGCGGGTTCTACTTCCTTTCCCTTTTTTCTTATTCCTTAATAGTTTTAGTTAAAATATTTAGTGTAAAATAATATGCTTATTATTATTGTTGTTGATGTTAGCTTTTTAATATGAGTAGTGAGTGATTTTTATATGTTTGTTAAGTGAGTAGTGATTTGAGATTTAAGTGTGAAAACTTATAAATTATCGATTAACAATCTTCGGTTATGTGGATTGATTTTTGGTTATTTTGACGGGCAAAAGCCGTTAGGGTAATTAATTAAATCCAGTAATTTTACCAAGATAAAGAATTGTTTTTAAAATAAACCAACGTTGTGAGAAAAAAGTTTTTTAAAGGGGTATTGAAGATTGTTGATTAATAATTTCCGGATTATTTTAGATTTATTTAGTTGCTTGTTTTGACGGGCAAAAGCCGTTATGATAATCAATTAATTAAATCTAGTGATTATTACCAAGAGAAATGATTTTTTTTCAAAATAAACCAACGTTGTGAGAAAATAGTTTCTTTTAACGGGTATTAATTCATCACTTTAAACTCTAATTCACACTTAATGATCTTTTCGTCTGACTTGATAAAGCATATCCTTTATTATCATATTTTAGATCTTATATTATTGTTTTGCTTGTAGTTTTCTTTTATTAATCAATTTAGCTTTTAAAATCTTTTATAAAAAACAAAAATATTTCGATAATTAACCATCAAACAAAACATAACCAACGTATTTCAATTCACCACTCCTTCGAAACGATACTCGGGAGATCAATACTTGCCAAGATACTTTAGTATTAAGGTTTGTATAGTCTGTCCACTTTTATAAATTATTTTTGAAGGGTAAAACGACCTCTATATCACCTTCCAGACCTCATTAGATTAGTTGCTCATACCTTATTAAACACAATTGAACTATCCTTATTCTCAGTAGTTCCTTTACCTTCTTATGGATGTCTTAGAATTCTTCCAAGATGTTTATGATTTATCATTTCTTAAACACTCATCATCTTTTCATTCCGGTGCTTACACCTTCTTCCTCTTATCTTAATCCACTTATCCTCATATTAATCTTATTTTCCACAAAATCATTTTACCCATTTTATCCCTAAAATGCTCTAAAATCAATTTTTCATTTCTTATATTTTTTAGGAAATTTTCTGACTTTCCTCTTGACCATTCTCTGATTTTTATCTCCATTAACCACTTTCTAAGCCAACTAGTTTCATCCTTAATCATCTCTTAGCTTTCTTTAGCTCTCATCTCTCTATAAAACCCATCATTAGCAACTTTTCATCATTAGTCTTAAGTTATCAGGACTTCCACTATTTAAGACACTCTCTTACACGCATCACCTCAACTTATATAGGCTAGGAGCACTTACATACACACCAATCCTACATTTCCCTGTCTTAGCTATCCGGATCCCTAAGCTAGTGCTAGCCGGATCCCTTTTGAGAAGGATCCGGTGGATCCGGGGAAACAGAGCAATTAAAAACAAACTCTTTTATGTGATCCGTATATGTGACTATTTATGTGTTCTCTTTTGCTTCCATGATATTATGTGAACAATTTCTCTGTTTGTACTAATTGATATAATTGTTTGCCTTTTGTACTAACTCATTTGGATTTGTGTAGGTTGACAATGGTCGATTTCATTATCAAGTCAAGTTGTGCTCATTCGCACATTTATCATATTCCTCATCTTGCATTATGATAGAACTTATGTACGCCATCATCAAATAAGTTCTTGGACCGTTTTGGACTCTAGGTTGTTTAGACCTTGATCTAGGATAATCAATTAACACAATAATAATGATCAAAACAAGATGCACAGCGGAATAACAAAAGATTCATTATTATTATCAAGGTTCTTCGCCATCATCTCTAACACTAACAATACACAAAACCTAGGCATCCGTTGTAGGAACTCGATGCCTAGACACACCCTACACCTTTACTTAGACGTCTACATCTTTACACACATACACAAAAACCTACGCCTCTAATCCTCTTTATATAATAGAGGATTAGGGTTACAAATGATATATTCTATAAATAATAAAAGATCTTCTTCCTTTTATAAACTTTCATCCTTTGTCTCCATAAGTCCCTCATCTTTCATTGTTTTGTCTTATCAACTCAAATATAATTCCCAACAATCTTCCCCTAGTTGATATGACAAAACCAAGTAAGCATGAACTTCCCCTGAAGTTAATATGTATGAAAGATAAATGAACTTCCTCTTAAGCCATGCATATCATCACGGATCTTCAAGCTGCAATCTTCAATATATTTTTCCCCTTTTTTTTATCATCAAATGGGGAGCAAAAATATGCAACCTTGATCTTCATAACCACGAGCTAGTACCATACATCCAACTTAGTCTTCCAATGTCTTGAATCGCCCTCCATGACACCAAAACGCTTTCTTTTATAAATGAACCCAAGACATAAAAAATCCCAAATCTTCTTTAAGAATACCAACGAGCAATCATAAAAACCTTCACCTCGATGTAGCACATAAATGGTTAATCATTTTAACAATAAAGCTTCCCCTGAAACCCATATGTTAACTATTTTCATGATTTTTCAAATCTGTAGGCTTTATATACTGTTGAAGAAAACTAATCATTACCAATTTGATGCTTAAGTAGAAGAAACCAACCTTGTGTCTTATGCCTTGTACTAAAAACGACTTCGAACGTATACCTCATGTATAGGGAGACCGCAATCTCTTGACAATAACCACTGAGCACAATAACGTAACTCCTTCAAGTGTTTTGTCAATTCGTTGTCACCTGAATGAACAAACAAGTTACCTTTAAAGTGTAACACACACCTTAAGATATAATAAGACACAACCTTGAAAAATTCCACTGCATCATCAAATAAGCAACAAAAACTCCTCTTCGCCAATAAGAAAATTAATTCGAGCCATAAATCTTTAACGAACTGAAAACAAATTCCAATCTTCTTCGTGTGTGTGAACATCCCCTCTGTGTGTGTAAAATCTCCAATAAACCATACATGCTTCCCCTCACTGCTCGTAACTCAAGCATATATATCGAACCAAACACTACTAGCAGTAGAAAAATAAATCAAGTCGAGCAGTAGAATGATCAAAAGCTAGCAGCAGTATGAATCCAGGTCGAACAGTAGAAACTTATAAGAGCAGCAGTACAAAAATTCAATTTGATCAGTCTGCAACCCATGTGCTATGTTGAATAACTCTACCGTCATACTCAATAGCAAACCTCCAATCAGTAGTAGCATGGACCCATGTGCAATCTTTATTAAATCAAAATACGAACCAATTTAATCCCAAGAATGACTTGTGTCCCATTATTCCACATACGGCAATTTTCATGAATATACCGACCCATGATAATATTTGACCAGTCAGTACAAAGTTAATCAAGAATTGAATTGATAGACCAATCAGACTATTGAAACAAATAGAAACCATTAGGCAATAAACGCCAAATCTCAATTAATTGCAACAAGTACGAGGTTTTGGTTGAATCAACCAATAAATGTTGTATCATGAACAAATTAAATATACCTTCGATGCGCCAAGTTCTTGATTCAATCAGATTACTTTCATATTCAAAAAAAAAAAACAAACGCAGCAGCATAAATATACGATACCTTTAATATTCAAAGATGCTTTCTGTCGAAAATAAACCTTGTATAATCGAGAGCCCCCCTCTCTGATACCACCTGATAGAACTTATGTACGCCATCATCAAATAAGTTCTTGGAACGTTTTGGACTCTAGGTTGTTTAGACCTTGATCTAGGATAATCAATAAACACAATAATAATGATCAAAACAAGATGCACAACGGAATAACAAAAGATTCATTATTATTATCAAGGTTCTTCGCCATCATCTCTAACACTAACAATACACAAAACCTAGGCATCCGTTGTAGGAACTCGATGCCTAGACACACCCTATACCTTTACTTAGACGTCTACATCTTTACACACACACACACAAAAACCTACGCCTCTAATCCTCTTTATATAATAGAGGATTAGGGTTACAAAGGATATATTCTATAAATTATAAAAGATCTTCTTCCTTTTATAAACTTTCATCATTTGTCTCCATAAGTCCCTCATCTTTCATTGTTTTGTCTTATCAACTCAAATATAATTCCCAACAATCTACCACTTGACCGGATCTAAACACACGAGTTGTGTTGGAGATACTTTGAGTATATACTTGACAGCACGCGGAATTTACTATCAAGTACTTAGAAGAATTCTTGTTTGGTGATTGTATAGATGTAACAGTAAGAACAATAACACAATATTCACTCAAACAATTAGCTTCAATATAATATGAGAATTACAATTATGATTGTGAAGCTCTAAAAATGCGTGTATAAACCTTAACCTAGGATCTCCTTTTATAGGACAAGGAGTCCTTTACAATTAACCTATCTACCGTATAAATCTAACTTTATAAGATATACATTAAATCTTTTCCATATATATCTTCACAAAGTTTTATCTTCACACGACTTTATCTCATAAACCGTACTAACTTCTTGTTCCAACAGTACTAACTGACTTAGTACTGATAGTGTATTCTTGAATGATCTTCAGCAGTACTAATTATTTATGAGCAGTACCAACTGTTATTTTAATTCCCAACAATCCTCCCCTAAACTTATGATTTCTGTGTAAATCAACAAGTTTCTTGAATTAAACTCCAATGTTATATGATGGGGTGGATTCTTTCAAACACTTATCTTCAATCTTGAAACACTTGGGAATTTTCTTCACATATCCACCTTTTGACCAAAATTCATAATAATACATCAAATTTGGTCAACTCCTCAAAAGTCACCATAATTAAACTTATTCCTGCAAGGAATTAATTCCTAATACCAACCCAAAGAATTAATTCCTAATACCAACCCAACATTCAATGGCATTAAATCTCCATTGGTTCTATAAAAGATCTTGAATTATCAACACTAACCCATCACATTCTTCAAACCATAACACAACTATCAAACACAATGAGTTCATCCAATCAAAACATGGTTAAGATTTCATCGGATTCGTCTTCGGATTCAGGAAGTGAAGGATGGAAAAATTACTTTCCACCAAACTATTCTAATCTGAACATCAGGAACCCAAATCCACAAGCTGAAAAAGTATCTTCTGATGACCTTCCAACTTCCTCTGATGATGATGATCAGCAAACACAGCCACCTCCACTATCAGTTTTACTAACAAAGGAGATCGAAAAAGCTGTGTCAGGTATGAGTAGGATCTCGGTGCCTGTAAGGAATCAACCACGACCAAAGCCAGATAAACAAGTGATGGGGCTCCCTAGTCCGAAGGTGTGGAGCTCAATCAAGGACAAAGGAGTTCACAAGTCCATGCCTGACTTTAAGGATAAAGGGAAGAGGAAGCTTGAGTAGTGATGAAGGTGTTAGGTTTGTGTGTTGAGAGTAAGCTTGGTTGTTGGTTATGTTGACTTTGAGTCCAGGATTGTAACAAAACTTCTGCTTATGTAATGAATGCACCACATTAATGAATAAACTTTATGGTCCTTGTGTACATAAACCACTCTATAAGCCTTTGAACAAACTATAACAGTAAGTACTTCAGCATAAACTTCACACTCTTCTCAGATTCTGAATTGATATCCTCCCCTGAATTACATAATCATCTTTAACAACAACTGAACAAATTTTTAATTCCTCCCCTGTTTGGAAGAGTCTTCACCATCAGATGAACTAGAACATATGACATTCGAGCTCAGCATCCAATATGACAATATGTATAAGTTACCATCAATTCAGTTTTGTAGTTTCAAACTGCTCTCAACACTTCTAGATGTGTAACCGTCTGAGAGAGGTGAATCATAGAGCATAAACTTAGTTGAAAACCAAGTCTAAACCAGCAGTACAAACTAGTTGAAACTAGCAGTATATACTGTTTGTTGAAAAAAAATATTTAAGAGTAGGATAAACTCAGTGTGGATTTGAAAACAGTTTTGTCCACTTATAGTTTTTAGCAAACTATCAGCTATCAACGGATTTGATATGTCTTTACCAATAGCCGTTTGCTATAGACTAGCCAACTCTTCACAAGTAGATTTGGTGAGTTGATAACCAACCAGTTTTTGGTAAACTGTCAACCATAAACGGATTTGAGAAGTCTTTACCAGAAACCGTTTGATCTGGACTAGTTGGTTCTTATGTGGATTAGACATGGTGAACCAATTACCATTTGTTTTGTGACAAGCATGCACACATGATAGTCCAAATCACCATACTTCCCAAAGCACAATCCAAAGCAAAAAGCTTTTCTTAACCTGAAATGTTAGTCCGAAACCAAAGAAAACACAATACACAATATTTTCTTTTAACAGTTATCACAATTGACTAAAGAATTCACAAGCAGTACTAAAAATTACCAAGCAGTACAAACTATACAAATAGCACAACTAGCAGTACAAAAACCAAAAACACTTAGACATTAATCTTTTGAAGGATTAAGCATTCCAATACCTGTTACCAAGTACTGAAATCTTCCTACATCAAAACCTTTTGTTAAGAGATCAGCAAAGTTGTCATCAGTATGTATTTTAACAACTTGTATTAACTTCTTTTCAGCACAGTCGCGCATAAAATGATGTCTAATTTCAATGTGTTTAGTTTTTGAATGTTGAACTGGATTCTTAATGATACACATTGTACTGCTATTGTCTATATGTATAATTGTGTTTAAGAAATTGTACCCATAATCAAGCATCTGATTTTGAATCCAAAGAACTTGAGCACAACAATTTGCTGCTGCCACATATTCTGCTTCAGTAGTAGAAGTGGCCACCATAGTCTGCTTCTTACACTGCCAAGAAATTAATCTACAACCCAAGAACTAACAACCACCTGTTGTAGATTTTCTATCCATGCTAGCACCAGCATAATCAGAATCAGAGAATGCCACTAGATCAAATGCAGAATCTTTAGGATACCATAAACCAAGATTTGGTTGACCTTTAAGGTACCTAAAAATTCTCTTTACTGCTGTAAGATGAGACACCTTAGGATGTACTTGGAACCTTGCACAAGCACACACTGAGAACATAATGTCAGGCCTAGATGATGTAAGATACATCAAAGACCCAATCATGAATCTGTACATGTGCACATCCACATCTTCACCACTGTGATCCTTTAGTAACAAGTGTGTCTCCTTATCAACTGGTGTACTAGCAACTTTGGCATCTAAGAATTGGAACTTTCTCAGAATTTCTGCTACATACTTGTCTTGGCTAATAAAGATACCATCTGATTTCTGCTTCACTTGTAGCCCTGTAGGATCGAGTGCTTCTAGCTTGATTGAGCTTGGTTAAACCGTTTATGTAAACACAAACAGCTTAGGAGAATCTCTAGGTGTAAGACTTGTGTCTATGCGGAAACTAAACACAAGAATATAAAGAAGAAAATAACTAACAAGGTTTTGATCCTCTATGGATCGGATTATGAACTAAGAAATTGTGTTATTGAATATTGTAATGTCGTAAGTCGTCCAAAACTTATAGACGAGTGTTCCTTTTATACTAACAAGAAGACCTAACCCTAACTCGTCATACAAGAAAATGTGTGAAGAGATATACATCAATCTCTTCTAAAAATAAATCTAACAAACATTCTAAACTTACGGGATAACAATTACTAATACCCGCAGTAATGACTATTATCAGCAGAAACAAAAATAAACTATCAGTAGCAATGAACTTCAGCAGGAACCACACACTATCGGCAGGAACCAGCTTACACTATCAGCAGCAATGAGAAATATATTATTTCCCAGAATTCCTAACAATCCTCCCCTAATCTTGAAGTTGACTAGGTTAACTTGCAAGATTCCCACTTGATAGAGCTTTAACTTCTCAGGCTTGAGGATTGCATTTGAGCAGCAGCAATAGTAAGTAACCAGCAGCAAAGTTCAGCAGCAAAAGGAAATAATCTTCAAAATAATGAGCTGGGCACCATGTCATCCACTTGATCTTGACTGCTACTATGACAAAATGTACATCAAATCGCTGAAGTTGCATACTATTCTCATCACTTCCAGGTGTGTTAACTCCTGTGAGAGGTGAATCATTGAAAATTAATGGATTTGATGTCTCTTTACCAATAGCCATCACTACTGGAGTAGCCAATGTTTAGGTGTGTAAGACCATGGTACATTGATAACCATCTGATTTTTAGTAAATCAGCAACTATAAACGGATTTGAGTTGTCTTTACCTGTAGCCGTTTGCTCAGGACTAGCCAATTCTTAGGTTCAAGATAACCTTTGGTGAATTGAGTACCAAGCATGGTATTCCACTGCCTTTACCACAAGCCATACACTTATGGGCTAGCCAATTCTTTGGAAACCCCAAAGGAGTAAAATCCATGGCGAATTGAAAACCATTCAACTCTTAGTAATGAAACATCGGTGAGTTGAGAACCCTATAGTTTTGAGCAAACTATTACAGCTGTCAACGGATTTGATTATCACACCAGAGCCGTACCCTCATGGTGAGTCAACTCTTTCTTGTCTGTGAGACATGGTGAGTTAATTACCATTTGTTGTGTAGGTGTAAACACCAACACTGTACCTGCAAGGTTTGACTCAAAACCATACAAGTCAACACAAAAATATACAATTTTTTTTTAATGAACTAAAGAGAAAACAAAGAAAAAGAAAATAACAAATGATACAACAGAAAGCCTCCCCTTAGGCTTTGTCCTCCCCTCAAACTCAGTACCTAAGGATTTACCATCCCAATATGGACCACCAAATGATTAAACCTTGGTCCATCAAAAGCCTTGGTCAGCAGATCAACCACATTATCATCATTATGAATTTTAATCACCTGAATAAGATGCTTCTCATGAGCATCTCTTATGAAATGGTGTCTAATCTCAATATGATTTGTCCTTTGATGATAGACAGGATTTTTAACAATGCACATAGTGCTTTGGTTATCAATAAAGATCTTAGTGTTCATGAAGTTGAACCCATAATCTAATAATTGATTTTGCATCCAAAGAACCTGTCCACAGTAGCTAGTAGCAGCAACATACTCCGCCTCAGTAGAAGATGTAGCCACTATAGTCTGCTTCTTGCACTGCCAAGAAGAAACTGACAACCCCCAGTAGTTGACTTTCTATCAAAGTTAGCACCAGCATAATCACTGTCACTATAAGTGTAACACCCCAACCCGACAAGGGTAAAGATATCACAACAATGGATTCACATCAGAAAAAAACCAAGCATACATTTTCATTAATACAAAAATCTCAAAGGATAACAAACGAAATACTAAATCTATAGGGTTACAAAAGAGAGAGCTTTCAAAAACACTATTTCTAAAATATATTATCTTCGGTCCAATTCTAAATCCAGCATAGCTATCAAAACTTCTAAGTCCAAAGATACACTCTTCTACCATTCCCAGCTTCCTACTAAAACCTGCCGCAGGAAAAGAAATGCGGCTGAGCTACGAGAGCTCAGTGAACAGATATAACGGTAACAAAACAATAATAGATAATAAAATCAAGAAGAATCAGGAATACTGGTCATACCGATAACTCATGAGGTAAGAGTGAGATGTCAGGAATAAATAAGAAATAAGACTAAGGAAAAGAAAAGGGAACAAATAATAAGGAAATCCATAAGATAAGGAAAACAGAAATCTATCACAAGCCCAGAAACAAATCAATCACATCATCTCAAATATAACCAAATAGAGTAGCTAGCTCCCAGATATGTGAAAGACATGTATCGCACACACCATCAGTCACCAGATAAATATAACAACGAACATATAACATAACACATACAGATAACAGGTCAAATCTAGAGTGCACCCATACGCCCCACAGACAAATCAATAATCATAATTATAATGGCCATAGCAAATAATAAATAAGAGATGGAACAGGTCATCACTCTCCTGCCCTAGAGTCATGTCAGAGGTGCGTCCATGACATGGACATGAAACCCTCATGCCTAGTGATTGGCTCGTAATATCAAACTGTAGGTCAAAGGTCAAACGTACTATCAAATAATCAAAAGTCATATCCTAAGGGTACATGGCAAGGTTCATGTCAACCAGTTCAGGATTATATATCATAGGTTCAACTTAGAATTTATCAGGTTAAGTTTTATATCAAAGTTTAAGTTCAGATTAAAAAATTATACCAAACGTTTCAAAAGAGTATAACAAAAGTTTATAATCAAAGTTTCATATCAACAGTTTATCTCTAAAGGTTTCTATTTAAAAGTCCATTTAAACAATCCTTCAAAAATGGTTTTCATAACACTGATCTTACAAAACAGTTTTCTTCAAAATGGTCTTCCAAAGCTTTTAGTAACTTTCATTAAAACGATATTACTTATTCTGAAGCGACTTTCCAAAAAAAACGTTTCATATGTAGTTATAATAACCGTTCACAATCAATTAGGTTTAAATAAGGACTTAACAGACTAAGGTTTATATCAAAATCAATTTAGTTTTATGGCAAGTATATTAACTTAAGATTTAAAATAAGGTTCACAAATCAGGGTTCAGGACAAGAGATCAAATACAAGGTTCATGAAAGTTCACAAAGCAGAAGATCACATGGAAGGTTCACAAATAAGAGACCACGTGAAAAGTTTACAAACAAGCAGGGAACATAGCAATAGTATAGGGAATCCTAATAAGAAGACAAGGACTGAGAGAAAAAGGGAAATGAAAGACCCTTACTGAAAGAGGGCAGAATATCTGTACCTTATTACGAATGCAAGAACACAAAGATAAAAGCTGACAAAGATGAGATTACTCCTTCCTCGAACCTAAGGAGTAGAAGACAGAAGTCCAAAGGGTCTTTAGTTATATTTCCATTATTAGCAAGTAAATCATATCACAGATTAGATTAAATTCTTATTAAGATGATTATGGAAGTAGGGTACATTTTATTAGGTTACAAAAGTTAAATGACAAGTTTACATAGTTTAGGGTTTCAATGGCAAATTCATCTACTTCAAAGGTTTAATCATGAAAATACTTTAAGTTACTGATTTAATACACACTATATTCAGAACGACATTTTAGTCTCTTAAGTTTTCACAGTTTACAGCTTACACCCCTTTAGTTATACATAATTTACAAAACAAACCCTACATTGCATAGTTCATGTTTTAATCCCTATAATATTTATTTTTACCAACCAAGCACCTTATATTACAATTTTACAGAACATATCCTCACAATTATATGTATTACGATTCAGGTCCTTCAGATTTCATAATTTACACATTTAGTCCTTTAACTTTACCAAACTTATATTTCAAACCCTAATTTAGTAATAATTTCATATCATACCCACAATTACTCAAAATTACACATTACGCCCTTTATCATATTATCTACTCAAAATAACTTCAAGTTTCCAAAATTTACACTTTCAGCCCCTCTATTTTAATTATTTACAATTCGACCCATATAAATACTATTAATTCATTTTCTTGCAATATTTACACCTAGGACCCTCAAGTTATATTTTTCCTACAATTGTACTGACCTAATTAACATTATAAAAATATCCCACAAGTTTCAAAGTTGGCAAAACACACCCTTTATATTTAAAAACCCCAATCGGTTTACTTAAAAATCATCAAAACTAAACCTAGTTTATCCCAATCATTAAACCAATCATTAAACAATCATGACATGCATTTATTAATCAGATTTATACCAAAAACTCTAACCCTAAATTCGTTACTAGGGTTCTTCTTATTTTTCTTTGTTTTTCATTAAATCCGATTACAACATTAATTCAAAAACGCATGATTTAAGCTTCCAAAAATCAAAGGGTTATTTTTCTAGAGTTATATGATCAGTATGAAACCCATAAAAATTATATACAAAGCTCAGAAAAATCATATAGCTTATTATAGATTTTACGTACGTTTTACTCTCCATGATTATAATCGATCAAAGTTGCTTGCATGGTTCAATTTATCTATTTTATATGGAACATATATGATGCCAAGAACATAAGAAAAATACTAGATGAACATTTGCACGATCGAATGAAGCGAACGAATTTATACCTTGCGGCTAAAGAAAATCGACAACAAAATCCTTCTACGAACGAACGAGCAATCCTACGACCCAATACTTATTTTTCCTAGCCTTCTTGGATGATGATGAACTCCAAAAAATTTCTTGCTCAGGTCCAGAAAGTCGAGTGAGGGTTTGAGGGATTTTAGTTTTGTCGATCTAGGGTTTTTTGGCAAAATAGGGTTTTCTAAAATATGTGTTTGTATTTATATTATATTAACCGACCTAGGAGAGGGCTTGGGTCCAGAATTTCGGCCCTAGAAGCTTATCATAAGAGTACAATTCGATTTTGTACATAATTCCCTTATTTAGTTGTATTTATCTTGGTTTAAAAGGTTTTGTAAATATAATTAGTTTTATTTAATTTATTTCGGTGCATATATAATTATGTATATATATTTTGTAATTCTTGGACATTCAAAATAATGTAGTGTTGTCCCAGAAATTAATTTGTTTCATATATGGTTCGTTTTCAGAAGTTTGGAATCGTTTCAGAATTTTATAGCTTATTTATTTTGGTTTTATAATTTCAGGGGTAATTTGGTCTTTTACAAGCTATTTGAATTTCAGGTATTACAACTTCTTCCCCTCTAAAAAAAAATTTTCGTCCTCGAAAATTGACGTGAAACGGAATGGAAACACAACTGACTGCGAACCGGAATATGAAAACTTGATTCCTATGACTTTATAATATCGGTTAAAACTTCGTTTTCCTCAAAAGGTAAAATTATACCGAATCCAAATCGAAAGAGAGATATATCGAACATAACGAATGATAATCGGATCTTCTCGAGAAAGACGCAGGAATACATGGAATATTGACGGATGGGTCATCCCCAGGATTTGATTTGCCAAGTCAGAATAGAACGTATGGAATAGATTATCGATAACATCAATTGGCAGGAGTTCCCTATCAGGACCTAAGATTATTACCGAAAATTCTTAGACATCAGCAGAATGCGTGACGAGAATCCAGACGTGCCATCCACCTATGGTGAAAGCAGGTTACGCGTACCGTTAGAATGAACTTAAGGTCTCACTACTGCGGTTGATCTCAAACAGTTATCATAATTTCCAAAGTTCTAAGGCACTTCTTGAAATATCCGATGCCCACAATAAGTGCACGTTATATGATGTAAGTATTATCACGTTGGCCAGACGTCATAATACTGGCATCATATAAATATGCCCTCATGATGGTCATACTTGATTTCAAGTCGTGAACAAAATTAACTTATCTTATTCCACCTAGTCTTCCTACGGTCTCAGAGGTCATCAAAATTTAACCCTCTGACTAAATGGAGAACGATTCACTAGAAAGAATTACCGAAAGTCCCAGAATGGCTATCAGAATTTGGTACATCACTAAAAGCATCAAATCATTCATCCTTTGCCAAAATCTCTCAAAACAAGGTCATCACTGAACACACGAACAGGAATGCTTCTAGGAACTTAACTCATTCGAGGATCTTATTACGAAACTTAAGTAAGTCAATGGAGTGAAAGTTAGTCGCCAAGAACTTCGGCCTTCATAGAATAAATTTTCCTCCAACCATAAAGGGTCTTTTCCAAAACCCGCTCATTTAACACATCTAATCTCTTCAAGTCCAGTTTACCTGTCTTTATCAGTTCGTCAATCGGAAAGTGAAACCAACATTGGAACTTGTGTTTGGTCCTTCGAGCTTTCTGCCATTCTTCTTTAAATATGGTGGAGTAATGTGACTTTCTAACATGCTTTTTCTCGTCTCCGAATGTACCATTAAGTCATACAATGACCATTTGTCCCAGTAGTCACGAGAAAACCTAATTACCAATTTTATAAGCATTTAGAGCTTCAGCTAATACTATTAGCGTTGCTAATCGCCATACCAGTCGTTTATGGATTTGGAAGGCGATTCCAAACTAAAATTAATTTATCCCTTGTAAAGAAATCTCACGCTCTAAATCTAAACAAACACATGATCGTTTCAGGATGGAGGAATCTCGGTTTCTAACGGTAATACGGTTCCGCTATCTCTAGTCACCATCCTTCTTTATCGCGAACGAAACTAAAATACGCCCAGAAGATACAATTAAACAAACTTACTTCCCGATCTTCGGTTGTTGCTCTTCTCGGTTGTGCAACCGACTGATATGATCCCGAATACATCTGGAAGACACCTTCACTCGGTGACTAAACATCTCTCGTAACTTGTCAATTCCTACTTCACACTTCGGTGAACAACTTGGTGGTTTAACCAGGAATTTATATTCATAAACCTCAGGGTGCCCAAAAACTCTCAAGATGAGGTTCGTTCCTCAGTGCACGAAATGGGCTCTAGGAAACTTCGGTACTAGAATTTCTAAGGAGGTATTTGTAATGGATGCCAGAAACCAAGGCAACCATGGGAAATCAAGTTCTGGCTTTCATAGCCGCATGAGCTCGATAGCTTAAAAGGTTGAGAACTATGATAGACACATATCAACGTAATTTATTCCAACAATTGCTCAAGCCTTATTATTAAATATTCGGGAAAACCCACAATCCAAGGGAATCCGTACAATATTAATGTCAAAAGAAACCCAAGACAAAAATTTTAACAGTAATAACACATATGACTCGAGCCCTAATTCCATGACTAGACCGTGTTACTTGCAGTAGACTCTACGTCTTAATCCACTCCATCTTCCTCGCTAAGCCATCCGTTTCGGTTCCCTTCAGGCTGTGGCAGTGGTTGTCTCGCAAAACCATCCTCAGAGTTCCTTCCTTCATCTCCTATGTCGTCCACGAATCCATACAAATTGTGAGGCTCTGCCCGTACTACTCCTCCTTCTTCCACGAACTTGGGACACCTTCCCGGGTACTTAGTCACTACTCCGTCTTTATCAATCACTTTCGTCTCATGCATATGTACCTCCGTTCCATTTATATTAACCACGGTCAGCTTTTCTTCAATCCGGCAGGGACACATGCTAGCAGGGATCAGCATTCTTTTGTTAGTCCATCTCAACTTACCAATCTTTTTCTGGCCTGTAGCGAAAACGGTTGTCCAACGATACGTACTGCGTGCTGGGGGTGCCAAGCTGAAAATGACACAAATGATACTAAGTACTAGAACTCGATAGGAATCGAAAGACCACCCATAACTCAAAATTTTAAAACACGCGAAATATCACCGTCTGAACGATTTCAAAGATGATTAACGAAATATGGGAAATAAGCACGAATGGAACGACAAAACAAAATCCTAATGTCTACCCAAATCCTCACCGGTCAGAGTTTAAGTTCCTATAGGGAAAATCCTAAAGCAATTTCTCAAGGGTTGTCCTACGATTACCTACAGTAGAAACTTAGTGGTCCAGATTTCACAGGTCAAGGGTAAATGTATTACGAATCGCAGCCTGTCTCTCTGATACCATAAATTGTAACACCCCAACCCGACAAGGGTAAAGATATCACAACAATGGATTCACATCAGAACAAAACCAAGCATACATTTTCATTAATACAAAAATCTCAAAGGATAACAAACGAAATACTAAATCTATAGGGTTACAAAAGAGAGAGCTTTCAAAAACACTATTTCTAAAATATATTATCTTCGGTCTAATTCTAAATACAGCATAGCTATCCAAACTTCTAAGTCCAAAGATACACTCTTCTCCCATTCCCAGCTTCCTACTAAAACCTGCCGCAGGAAAAGAAATGCGGCTGAGCTACGAGAGCTCAGTGAACAGATATAACGGTAACAAAACAATAATAGATAATAAAATCAAGAAGAATCAGGAATACTGGTCATACCGATAACTCATGAGGTAAGAGTGAGATGTCAGGAATAAATAAGAAATAAGACTAAGGAAAAGAAAAGGGAACAAATAATAAGGAAATCCATAAGATAAGGAAAACAGAAATCTATCACGAGCCCAGAAACAAATCAATCACATCATCTCAAATATAACCAAATAGAGTAGCTAGCTCCCAGATATGTGAAAGACGTGTATCGCACACACCATCAGTCACCAGATAAATATAACAACGAACATATAACATAACACATACAGATAACAGGTCAAATCTAGAGTGCACCCATACGCCCCACAGACAAATCAATAATCATAATTATAATGGCCATAGCAAATAATAAATAAGGGACGGAACAGGTCATCACTCTCCTGCCCTAGAGTCATGTCAGAGGTGCGTCCATGACATGGACATGAAACCCTCATGCCTAGTGATTGGCTCGTAATATCAAACTGTAGGTCAAAGGTCAAACGTACTATCAAATAATCAAAAGTCATATCCTAAGGGTACATGACAAGGTTCATGTCAACCAGTTCAGGATTATATATCATAGGTTCAACTTAGAATTTATCAGGTTAAGTTTTATATCAAAGTTTAAGTTCAGATTAAAAAATTATACCAAACATTTCAAAAGAGTATAACAAAAGTTTATAATCAAAGTTTCATATCAATAGTTTATCTCTAAAGGTTTCTATTTAAAAGTCCATTTAAACAATCCTTCAAAAATGGTTTTCATAACACTGATCTTACAAAACAGTTTTCTTCAAAATGGTCTTCCAAAGCTTTTAGTAACGTTCATTAAAACGATATTACTTATTCTGAAGCGACTTTCCAAAAAAAACGTTTCATATGTAGTTATAATAACCGTTCACAATCAATTAGGTTTAGATAAGGACTTAACAGACTAAGGTTTATATCAAAATCAATTTAGTTTTATGGAAAGTATATTAACTTAAGATTTAAAATAAGGTTCACTGATGCGTAGCGTGTGTCGTTGCGGTTTAGCAGTTTTAATGCGTACTCAAGTTTTAAATTTATATTTAGCCGACTTATCAATAATACACACACTTAACGAGCAGTGTACCCGGTCAGTATGAATATAATGGTAAGTAGAGTGTCGATCACTAAGAGTGGAACGTATTATCTCGTTATTCTAATCAGTATTTTAATATATTAAGTTAGCTATACAACCTATTCTAACGCAAGGGGGTTCAGCCTGAGAGACTGGCACGATTTGGTTGCAATTAAATAATAAACTAAACCAATAGGCACGAATCAGCAAGTAGCACACACATACACAAATAAATACTCGAGACAATAAGAGGGCTGTCCTTATGATAAGTAGTTTGTCACTTCTTTTATTGCTAGTGTTATATGAAGTGTATAGTTCGATGCAACGCACCGAGATTAAGTCCTTTCTCGTTGGTTCTAATCTTATCGGCGAGTAAACCCTTAATGATTACTTATGACTATCCCGTTTATCTTTCTCCTACTTTTTGATTGCGTGGTTTTGTAACCTTACAACAGGTTTTACCTCTCGAGGGATCTCAAGAGGCTTACAACCCCACCAGGCAGTGTACCTGACCGATGTAGTATAGTGTAGTGGTAAGTACGGGGGATTGATCGTTCTCCACAGGGAATAGTGTTCGTTAGGTATGAAAGGCTACTCTAATTAGGTCTAAGGGTTGAGGAAGATTCTTTTTATGTTTTTATAATTTTATGAAAGCAAGTAAAATCTCGGTTTTTGAAGGAGTGGGCGGAATTAGTTGCTAGTCAACTAACCCAAATTACTACAAATGTAAATAAAATAAAATAACAAAAATGAAAAGTGGTGAGAAACTTATGTGTAGAGAAATGTGTTTACTTAGATTTCCTTACTCCCTAACTATCTTTTACCGGTTAATTAGTGTGTATTAGTCGCGTGGATGACGGGTGTATTCCTTAATACCATTCGTGGGGTGGCGTACTTACTTCCCCAACTCTACAAGCTCCTACTTCACTCCTATGTCGAGCCGGCTAGGAAGCTCCTAACATGGGATCACTAGAATTCGCTTGTGCATTAAATACAACCATAAAAACCTTTAGTACGCGTTTGGTTCATGTTTCTTAAGACGTTCAAGCAAGTTACCGAATAGGAAGTTAGCCAGTTTTCTTAAGCCTAACATAGATAAACAATCATCCAATACAACTAACAACACACTAACAACCAATAATCAATAGCTAGGTTTCATTAGATCTAAGCAAACACAAGATAAAATTAGCCTAACATGTTAAACAAAAGACAAGCATAAGATAGAATCAAACAACACATAGACATATTGAATGATTAATTGATAACTTATCTTTCAATGAAACATGGAAGATCTCAAGGCAAAAAGCCCTGAAAAAGTAGCTAAAATCGTCTTAGGGTTTTATCCCAAAATTCCACACACTAAGCTCTCCCTAATGACAAAAGATTAGAAAACTATATATAGATTTTTGGATCTGACGGCGTCACCTTATGCATTGTGACGCCGTCACCTCGCCGCTTTTAGGGTTCCCGGGTGACCTTCTTGACGCCGTCCCTCTTTAGCTCTTCAAAAATCCATTCTGGCCTATCAAGGCTTGACGCCGTCGAACATTGAACGTGACGCCGTCCCCTTATGATTTAAGCCGTGACGCCCTTGATTTAGTTAAAGTGTGATGCCGTCAGAATTCTCATGCTAACTCACTGGCCCGTCATGAGTAAATTTCACATCCAACTTTTCTTGCCAAGGCATGACGCCGTCAAGAGATGATTCTGACGCCGTCAAAGGTAAATTTCAGCCGATTTTGAGACTTTGTCGTATTCTTCACTTTAATGCTCCAAAAACGTCCAAAATGCCTCCTTTTCCAGATTTCTCCTCAAAAGTACCTAAAATGACAAAAGGAACGATTTAGGGCAATATTTGATCAAATAAATACGATTTCGGGCTTAAATGACCCCTTAAAAGCGGTACACTTTTCGCCTCATCAAATACCCTTACACTTGAGATTTGCTTGTCCTCAAGCAAATGCGCTTTTATTCTAATCAAAATACAAGTTAGGGGTCATTTAATGCTAACATAAAAGTAATTACAACAAATAATCGTTCCACTTCAATCATAATAAGCACGGAGATTATATACTAGCACCTCACAAGTAGTGTTTAGATACTCACATCTCTCAAGTGTCATCAAAATAAATCTCATAAATGAAAACGGAAAATATCTCTCACTACCTGTCATAGCAAATAGATTACCATAGGCTTGGGAAAGGATCGAAAACCTCCTCCACTAGGCGTAAGCACCTAAGATAAACTATCAAAGAGGGCTTTTAAATGGGTTATAATGTTAGGTGTAGGGAAAAGGAAAACACGGTTTTGTTGGATACGGGATATTTTACTGGTGGCTAGTTAAAGATCTTGATCAATTACATGTACTATACAATGTTGCTAAGCCAAGACTAGACTCGATCTTAAGCTAAAAACGAAATAACAAAATAACAAAAAATATAAAGATAAACATAAAATGAAACGGGATGGTAGTCCGTATGTTTTTTCTATTTTTCATTTTCTCATTTTTTTGTGTTTTTCTTGATTTTTTTTGATTTTTTTTTTTTTTTTCTTTTTTTTTTTTTTTTGACATACATTTTTGCCCTACCATCCAAAATAATACATCATAGGGGCATTGCATTCCCCTTACACTTGAATTTTTACATAACTTTACAAATAACTATTCTAATGACTCGAATTAAGATAATTGAAAAACTTGGAGTACTTTTAAAATATTTAGCACATATGGGGGTAATAAATGATGTTCTTCCCCATTACTCCATTATACTAGTACTTTACCCATGAGTCCCAATCGTCCCAAAACAATATGTACAAGGATATGACTCGACTTAGCAACCATGTAATCAACTAGATAATTAACTTGGGTTTAAACAAATGTTGTCACAATAATGCACTAAAAATGAGTGCATACAAGGTAGGCTAAGGCGATTTGGGTGTACATTTTAGTGGGGTGTAACAAATTCTTCCTTTAAGTAAAATGCTTAAAGGTCGAAACGAAAAGATAGGCTCTGAGGGGTGTACTAGGGGTATCGTGTACTAAAAATGAGTACAACGCAAATGGTGTGGGAGAATTACTTGACCAATGTAGCCAATGTAATTATAACAAAAACACAGGTGTAAAACAATGGGTTAATCCTAATGCCTCTTATCATGTAGTAAATCTAACTACACGAATGTAGTCTCACTTGTGGCCTCGGGATGGTCCTAACGCAAGTTCTAGAATCTAAGTGCTACCGGTACACACATCATAGCATAAATGCTTTTCCTACCAATTCTAGGGGCGAACCTCACATATTTGGGGTGGAAAATTTTTTAGTGGTACGGTTTTTTTGTGCTAGTCATATAATTCCTATCCATGAGACGCTCATTAAGATCAAAGTTTCACT
The DNA here is from genome assembly GCA_021014915.2 of Artemisia tridentata subsp. tridentata. Taxonomy (NCBI): domain Eukaryota; kingdom Viridiplantae; phylum Streptophyta; class Magnoliopsida; order Asterales; family Asteraceae; genus Artemisia; species Artemisia tridentata. Next base: position 252,391,119 of record CP139506.1, read on the forward strand.
CCTATATGTTGTAAAGAATTTTAAATTTGGCACTAAAATTACCCTAATCAAGTATTTCTCTCAGTTTTATTACACATCTATTATTAAACAAACAAAAATCAAGCGCAATTGTATTCTCTAAAATCGTACTTTTACCCTCCCCTTACACTTAAGATGAACATTGTCCCCAATGTTCAAATAACAAGATGTAAAAGCATAAAGTAAAAGAATGAAATCAAATACTCCCCTGATTCGCTCGTTGGATAGTGAAATCACACGGTTAAATCTTCCTCCAAAGAGAATGTTGAGGCTCCATGACTAATGCATCGCCATAAGCTTGATCCAAAAACATTTCCTTGTCCAAAATAACCTGTTAAACCTGAGAAAACAAACACGAAAACCTGCATAACATCGGCGGGATAAAATCTATATATAAGGATATAATGCTTGTGGAATGATAATTTTGCAGATTCCTGGAGATTATAAGTTGGAGATTTAATAAAAACTTTTTAAAGACAAAACTTTCAAAAATTTCTGAAAATTAAATCTGACGCCGTCAGGTTATAATTCCTGACGCCGTCAGAAATGATCTGACAGAATTCTCATGTTAAGTTTCCGGAAAATTTCTGGAAAAACCTATACCTCATTTCCTGGAAATCCTGCAAAATATCATTATGACTCGATACAAGCATTTGACTCAAACAAATACTAATATGTATGTTAATTTATTATTATTATGATTCATGTTCATTTGTTCTAATAAACCGATTTAGATTTCCCTTACACTTATCTTTTGCAAAATACCTTTATATGTAGTTAAGACGAAGTTAAAAACAAAATAAAGCATTTTCACAATTTTAGTTTTGAACATGAATCAATAATAATAAAAATTAAACATACATACGGAAGCAAATAAAATCAAACAAACAAATAAATAAACACACAAAGCAAATAAAGCTTGGGTTGCCTCCCAAGAAGCGCTTTTCTTTATTAACGAGTCTTGTAGCTAGACTCTAAGTCACGGGGTCTACGTTTTTCCGTTTTGCTTCTCAATTGCCCCTCTAATCATCCTAACAACCTCCATATCAATTTTGTATTTAGGTCCAAGGTTTAAGCAATCTTTATAATAAAGGCTTCTCCTATTCCAAACATGGTCCATGCCTTTTTCTTTATCCTCTTCATTGATGTCCTCAATCGCACCAATGTTGTCCATGTCAAATCGAGGCACAAAACGAAACTCATTAACCCGATAAGGCATCCTATATGTGATCCTATCTATGTGATTAGAAAACTGAACCGTGCCTTTCAAACGGTCATACCTTAAATTGGATGCTTCGATAAATGGCTTACCTAACACAACGCGAGATAGGCGGCAGTCAACAACACTTGCCATATCTTCTAAAATCATGAAGTTGGTGACAAAGGTAAAGCTCCCAACAAGGATATGTATATCCTTAATTCTTCCAACGAAGTTACAAACTCCGCCTGGACACTTGGGGTCCATCCTAGGCTCAAGTGGTGTGTTTATGATTTGGCTATAGAGGCCTGAGGACATAACGTTGATTGGGGATTCACAGTCAATGTAAGCATGCTCAACGTATTGGTACCCAATCATACATGGTATCTTCACATTCCCGGGATCACCTCTCTTAATCTTTGGGTCAATTCTAACAAAAGGTGGTCGAGGGTTATCAACTAGGTTGTTATAGTAAGCAATCTCCTCCTTAGTGGGGTATTCATTGAAATAATCATCAAACCTAGGATCTACCTTCACTTCCTCAATTTTCTCAATCAACTTATCAACCGTAAGATTATTACGTTCTAAGTAATTATCTGAGTATATGGCGGTCCCTAAGTTGTTCAAGGCATAATCAAGCTCTATATCAATCATTCTACTGAGCTCCCTGAGCTCACTAATCTCATTCTCAAGTTGGCTACGCAACAAAGCCACTTCGCCAGGTGTAAGGGGTGGATTCGCGTTTTCCATAATGGCAAACTGAATAGTTAATGAAAATCTGTTACGAACAAAAGCACAAAGAAAATAGATAGACTAAAGAAAACCTAGAAAAATAAAATAAAAATCTCACTAGAAAGGAATCTAGTGAGTAGACCTAATAGAAATAAAAATTCAACCTAAACAATAACTATTCCCCGGCAGCGGCGCCAAAAACTTGATTGCGTGGTTTTGTAACCTTACAACAGGTTTTACCTCTCGAGGGATCTCAAGAGGCTTACAACCCCACCAGGCAGTGTACCTGACCGATGTAGTATAGTGTAGTGGTAAGTACGGGGGATTGATCGTTCTCCACAGGGAATAGTGTTCGTTAGGTATGAAAGGCTACTCTAATTAGGTCTAAGGGTTGAGGAAGATTCTTTTTATGTTTTTATAATTTTATGAAAGCAAGTAAAATCTCGGTTTTTGAAGGAGTGGGCGGAATTAGTTGCTAGTCAACTAACCCAAATTACTACAAATGCAAATAAAATAAAATAACAAAAATGAAAAGTGGTGAGAAACTTATGTGTAGAGAAATGTGTTTACTTAGATTTCCTTACTCCCTAACTATCTTTTACCGGTTAATTAGTGTGTATTAGTCGCGTGGATGACGGGTGTATTCCTTAATACCATTCGTGGGGTGGCGTACTTACTTCCCCAACTCTACAAGCTCCTACTTCACTCCTATGTCGAGCCGGCTAGGAAGCTCCTAACATGGGATCACTAGAATTCGCTTGTGCATTAAATACAACCATAAAAACCTTTAGTACGCGTTTGGTTCATGTTTCTTAAGACGTTCAAGCAAGTTACCGAATAGGAAGTTAGCCAGTTTTCTTAAGCCTAACATAGATAAACAATCATCCAATACAACTAACAACACACTAACAACCAATAATCAATAGCTAGGTTTCATTAGATCTAAGCAAACACAAGATAAAATTAGCCTAACATGTTAAACAAAAGACAAGCATAAGATAGAATCAAACAACACATAGACACATTGAATGATTAATTGATAACTTATCTTTCAATGAAACATGGAAGATCTCAAGGCAAAAAGCCCTGAAAAAGTAGCTAAAATCGTCTTAGGGTTTTATCCCAAAATTCCACACACTAAGCTCTCCCTAATGACAAAAGATTAGAAAACTATATATAGATTTTTGGATCTGACGGCGTCACCTTATGCATTGTGACGCCGTCACCTCGCCGCTTTTAGGGTTCCCGGGTGACCTTCTTGACGCCGTCCCTCTTTAGCTCTTCAAAAATCCATTCTGGCCTATCAAGGCTTGACGCCGTCGAACATTGAACGTGACGCCGTCCCCTTATGATTTAAGCCGTGACGCCCTTGATTTAGTTAAAGCGTGACGCCGTCAGAATTCTCATGCTAACTCACTGGCCCGTCATGAGTAAATTTCACATCCAACTTTTCTTGCCAAGGCATGACGCCGTCAAGAGATGATTCTGACGCCGTCAAAGGTAAATTTCAGCCGATTTTGAGACTTTGTCGTATTCTTCACTTTAATGCTCCAAAAACGTCCAAAATGCCTCCTTTTCCAGATTTCTCCTCAAAAGTACCTAAAATGACAAAAGGAACGATTTAGGGCAATATTTGATCAAATAAATACGATTTCGGGCTTAAATGACCCCTTAAAAGCGGTACACTTTTCGCCTCATCACTTTTCTACAGACCATAGAATGCATAGGCGATCTAATAAACAGGCGAGGGCAGAGGCATGGCGACCCGATCAACGCTCAGCTAGACACAGAGGTTATCAATGCACTAATAAAAGTCACCAATGACATCAACATATAAACTTTAATTAATGAGAAAGTAGTTTTAAGGGAGTGCAATCTTTCCGTTGTCACATTACACAAGCCACCAATCTTGATGAATTAAAGTTTACTAACACAATAAAACAAAACTACTTAATGAATTAAACACATGCAACACCTTCTTACAGCTCTTGTATCTTTGATTTGGGTGTGTCTTGTGCTGCTGCCTTGACTGAATTCGTCCTAGGTTTCTGGTCTTCGGTCTTCGGATATAATATGTGTCACGAAATCCGTCTGGTCTTGGGGTATTTATAGTTTCTGTCTGAGGGTAAGATGCGGCGCATCTAGTAAGTAGATGCGGCGCATTTACTTAACTTCGCGTGGGGTCCAAGATTATAATATTCAGGAATATTCGTACATCGCCAGAAGATGCGGCGTAACTCCATAATAGGATGCGGCGCATGTCCTCTTGTATCTTGGATCGTATCGGGTGAAATATTGATAGTGATGCGGCGCATGTCATAAGTGAGATGCGGCGCATCTGGAGCAGAATAGTCTTGATCTTGTACATTTCGGTAGACTCTTAACTTCTTGCATGTTTTGCTCCATAATTAGTCCAAAATCGCCAAGTTTCACCAAATGCTTGTTTTCAACTGAGAATTACAAAAGTAAACGATTAAGTATCAATCCTCATACATAATATAATAAAACAAGTCAAATTAATAGGATAAATGATAGTAATAATATGTACTTATTTGAGTTCATCAAATATCCCCCCACTTGAGCTTTACTTGTCCCCAAGTAAACCTTAGAATTAATCTTATGAAAATGTATCCTAAAAGATATTATGATTTATTTTTATATTTAAGCATGTATTCGTTTTTGTCATAATCACACAACTAAACACTTAACGAATTTGAAGTAGAATAAAAATATTTCGATAAAAGCAAATCTAATCGTTTAACTGTCCAGTCGCGACGAATATTCTATCATAAGCTTGGCAAGTATACACATCTCCTCCACTAAAGCCAAGGAATAACAAGTCTAAAGCGGTAAAAAGGGTTTTTTAGGCTTAAGGGTTAATTATTCTTAATCTCTATCGATCTCAAATTCCAGAAAAGGCGACAAAATCACAAATACATGATCGAATCCACGAACACGATACTTGCAATTGCTCAAATCCTTAACTCGAATAGGCTAAAGATAGGTCCAAACTTCACCAATAATAATATATCAAAAAGGGCGACAAAATCATAAATACATAGCCGAATCCACGACTACGATACTTAAGATTGCTCAAATCCCTATTCTCAATAAATCAAAGGTTTGGTTGGATAAAGAATAATAAAGGGCATGGATAATATTTGGGATATAAATTGGTGTAAAACGAAAAAAAAAAAAAAAAAAATAAACAAAAAAAATAAATTAAAATCCTAAGTGTGGTTAATCACTATCCCAACCATCCCATGAATAAGACTCATATCATTGAATAACTCACGCTTTAACACTTGAAACACACGCTTTAGGTAGACACGAATTATACTCAACAAGATCTTAATCAAAGAATAAACCTTAGTTGACGTTCCCATAACTGTCAACTCCCATTCAATCCATAGATATAATATACAACAAATAGTGGTGATATCGACCACTTACATAACTTTACATCGTTGGTTTATCAATCTTCCAACTTTCTTCTTTTTTTCTTTTTCTTTTCTCATTTTTTTGATTTTTTTTTTTTTTTTTTTTTTTTTTTTTTTTTTTTTTTTTTTTAAACATAAACATAGATGTGTAAAATTTCACCACATCACTATAACAATAAATCTGGATAATTTTTCCATACTTTTCATGACTTCAGAAATAACGGTAATAGTGAAAGTAGTAAACACACGAAAAAAATAAACTCAAAGATATACGATATTTACTTTCACTCCAATTGCATTGTGCAATTTCCCGACCTAACCATAGATAATGAATTACGCATGCGAACACAGGTAATGTAAGGAAACACACTTTGCCTATAGCAATTAACCAACCACGGATTCTAATCTACAGGGTAGGCTAAGGTGTAAGGTGTAACGAAACATTATAACAAAGGTGTAAGAAACGAAAGGAATGGCTCTGAGTGTTTTTCTAGGGGTATCTTACTCTAAAAATGAGAGTAACAAAAGGGTTATACGGGGGTTAACTAACTAGTGTAGTTAGCTAATATCACATAACATATAAGGCTATTTGGGTGTAATCCTAGAATTTACCAATTTAGACAAGTCATTCCAATTATATAAAATAATACTTATTATGGTGGTCTCGAATAGTATACAAGCCAAGTTCTAAAGTTTACAAGTCACCGGCACACTCATAGATTTGTGAATTTTGAAAAATCACAATTTTAAAAATAACGTCATGTGTGCAGCTATGCAACTTAGACTTTAAACAAAAGCATGCTAAAAATTTTAAATTTTGATATATTAAGCACATTTTAAGCATATTTTGAAAAGTTTAGGACAAGTAAGTGTTAAGTGTTCTAATTCTCCAATCCCCCCACTTAAGTTAAACAACGTCCTCGTTGTTTGTATAAAAGGTTAAAAACTGGAAAATAAAAGAATTAGAACAGAAAAACTCCCCTGAGATTTGCTCGGTATGATCCTCCATTTGTATAAGAGCAAAAATCATCTTTCTTGTGGATTAGAACGTTTAAGCTTCATATTCGATGTATCCACAGGAAATGCAGGAATCTATAATACCACCAAGGATTTAAAACACACCTAAGGTAAGAAAGGTTCAAACTTGCATAACACATTAGTAGTTAGGTAAAAATAAAACATAAAAATTAAAAATGAAAATCATCAGGTCAGTCGATGCGCCGTATCTTATGGAAGAAGATACGCCGTATCGAGCCTGGAATAAATACGGATCAGAATAAAAGATGCGCCACATCCTTAACCAGGGATGCGCTGCATTAAAATAAACTGATAAAAAGTTTTAAATTCAGAAATTAAAAATGCAGAAAAATAAAATAAGATATGACCATTGCAGGAGATGCGCCGCATTTCAGGATTGAGATGCGCCGTATCCTCTGCGGCCTGACTGACTCGACACATAAACAGAAAATTAAAAGATAAATCCGGGTTGTCTCCCGGTAAGCACTTGTCTTTATTCCAGAGTCTTCAAGTTAGACTCACGTTCAGCTCTTTTAATATCGATCATTGAAGGAGTCGGAAACATCGCGCTCCCTCATTGCCAATTCGGTAATATTGAACACTCCTTGCTCGTCCTTGATTTCCACGCCGTTCTTCTTCAGTATCTGTATAAACAAAGTTCTGTCCCTTTCGGGCAGAGATGACAAAATGATAGACGGGAAATTCTTATTATCATATAGGCATAAATAAGCAAGGTGGGGTGGTAGTTCAATAAACATATCATTATTCAAATACGTTTTCTCAACTATTCTCCTACGTTTGTTAATTACTACGCAATCATACCACTCATCATCGGAATCATTAACAACATCGCGTCTAAGTTCGGTAGGTACATTTAGGTCAATAAATTCCTCAAAGTTCTCATGATTAGGATTAGTTGAGTTGTTTTGAATCAATGTTTCCCCCATAAGCCTAGCTTCAAGATCGAGGTCCATACGCTCTCTTAATCCAAGCATGTAGACACCTCTAATTATGCTGTTAACAGGATCTTGGCACTTATAGACTAGTTTATTATTCCCTACCCTTAATGAGATTTTTCTTTTAAACACATCAATCTTAGCATGGGAAGTAGACAAGAAAGGTCGACCAAGGATTAAAGGAACCTTAACATCCTCGGGCATATCTAATATAACAAAGTCTACAGGGAAAATAAACTTCTCAATCTTAACTAGCACATTATTAGCAATCCCTTCAGGTCGTTTTACCGTTTTATCAGCCAATTCAATAAGTAACTTAGTTGGTGCTAATTTCCCTAGTCCTAGGGTAGTGAATGTCTTAAGAGGCATAACACTAACACTAGCTCCTAAGTCAGCTAACACATTATTGAAAGATATATCATTAATTGAACAAGGTAGAGTAAAACTTCCTGGGTCTTTTTCTTTATGAGGCAAGGCATTTAAATCAGTTGCAGAGCTCCCTTCTTTCATTGTAGCCTTGATCTCCTCTTCAATCTTTGTCTTTTCTTTTAGTAGTCTTCTTAAACTGATTGAAGAATTGAAGAAAAATTCGGGTCTTGCACCATCATTACCATTCATCGATCTTCTAGGTATGTTAGGAGTGACTTCTTCAGTGGTGCTTATGGCCTTGACATGATCCCTTGGGTTGGTTTCGGTTGAGCTCGGTAAACTTCCGTATCCCCTTTCTTGAAGAACTTTGCTCATTTGACCAATTTGTTGTTCCAATGCTTTGATCGAAGCTCCTTGATTTCTTGTAGTAGTGTCCGTTGAAGCTCGGATTTCTTTGATCATAGCAGTATTCTCTTCATGTCTTTTAGCAGCATCGGCCATAATTTGCTTGAGAGTGTCATCTAAAGTCTGCCTCCTTTCTTGATAAGCAGGATTGAAGTTGTTCTTTTGATAGAATCCCGGGGTAGCTTCCCTAAATCTTCCTGAAGGTCGGAATGGTTGTCCAAATTGGGTGTAATATGCTTCTTCAAACGTCTCATTTTCATTCTTATTCGGGCAATCTTTAGTGTAGTGAGGTCCTTCGCACTTTTCACATCCAACTTGGGCAGCATACACTCTTTCATCACGCTTCTTCATCTCTCTACTAATTTTATCCAATTGAGCTTGAATAGCAGCAATCCCGTCAAAATTAGTGCTGCTCTTAGATCTAGTAGAGGTCCCATCGTGCCATTTTTGAGAATGATCAGCATCATCTTGGATTGCTTTCCTGGCATTGGTTGCACTCATTTGAGGCACAGCTCCCTTAACATTTAAGATTTGTCTAGTAGGCACGTCCAATCCTTGATAAAACAATATTATCTCCTGCATAGGGGTTAGATAGTGTTGAGGACATTTTATCAGTAAATCTTTAAATCGTTCCCAAGCTTGATAAAGAGTTTCATCAGGCTCTTGCTTGAAACTGTTGATAGCCTCCATCTTTTTAGCAGTCCTAGCAGGTGGACAATATCTCTTCAGGAATTTGCTCTTCAAACCTTCCCATGTAGTGATTGAACTAGCAGGTTCATTCCTTAGCCACTTGTTAGCAGCTCCTTTTAGTGAGATTGGAAAGATTCTTAGCATGAGTTGATCGTCAGTGACTCCTTTCGAAGTAAACAAATCCGCAATGTCGAGGACCTTTTCAACATGTTCATTAGCATCCTCATGTTCCGATCCACTGAAAGCATTTTCCCTAAGTTCCTTGAGAAACTGACCCTTCAATTCAAACTTTGACTTATCATCAAACTTTGGTCTAGCAACTCCTGAAGTGTGATCAGCACGGGTTTTGTTCATGTATTCCTCCATAGTTGTGTTTTCGCCCATTGTTTCTGTTTCTTCTTCCTCTTTCTCTTCAGAAAAATAGTCAAGCTCGAATGAACTTGAAGTATCAAAGCTTTTTGTGTTGAAAAGCCTTTTAAGCGAATGAAAGACTCGTTCAGGATCTTCGAAAGGTTGAATCAAGTTCTTCGTAGAACTCCTGGTCATGCACTTCCGGAAACCAACACAAAAATATCAGTAGGGTACGCTCGAGAAAGTAATATATCAGAAAATTAATAACGAAAACGGAATACGAAAAATTAAAGTTACTGATATCTGCAGACGATGCGCCGTATCCAAAAAGTTGGATACGCCGTATCTAATAATCGTTAAAATTAAATCAGACTTTATTCAGAAAATAGATACGCCGCTTAGAAATTTGAATGCGCCGTATCAATTTTAATAATCAAAAATCGATATTTATAAAAATTAAATGCGTCGTATTAACAAAAGTTAATGCGCCGTATTTTCGTTACATTTCAAAATATAAGATTTTTGATTCAGAAGATGCGCCGTATCGATAAAAATCGATGCGCCGTATCTGTTTATTAATTCGAAAACTGTTTTTAATTAAAATAATAGATACGCCGTATCTGCTGAAGCAGATGCGTCGTATGGCGTTAACGTTTAGAAATTTTTTTTATCAAAAACAGATACGCCGTATCTTGGGGAAAAGATGCGTCGTATCGAATTATTTAAACGCGTTGTATTTTATAAAAAAAATTGAACGCAATACGCCGTATCTGAGAAATCAGATGCGCCGTATCGTTCGATTTAGCTCAATACAACGATAGCAGAACACAAAAAAATACGAAAAATTAAAACAAATAAAAACACACGAAAATAAACACAAACAAAAGCAAACAAATAACACACAAAAACAGAAAATATGCAAAATAGTACAATGAATGCAAATTAATCTAATACACAACAAAATTAGCGGTTAGAAAAAAAAATTAAAAACCTAATTAAAATACTAATCAAATTAACAGATAATAACAATTCACTCCCCGACAGCGGCGCCAAAAACTTGATGCGTAGCGTGTGTCGTTGCGGTTTAGCAGTTTTAATGCCTACTCAAGTTTTAAATTTATATTTAACCGACTTATCAATAACACACACACTTAACGAGCAGTGTACCCGGTCAGTATGAATATAATGGTAAGTAGAGTGTCGATCACTAAGAGTGGAACGTATTATCTCGTTATTCTAATCAGTATTTTAATATATTAAGTTAGCTATACAACCTATTCTAACGCAAGGGGGTTCAGCCTGAGAGACTGGCACGATTTGGTTGCAATTAAATAATAAACTAAACCAATAGGCACGAATCAGCAAGTAGCACACACGTACACAGATAAATACTCGAGACAATAAGAGGGCTGTCCTTATGATAAGTAGTTTGTCACTTGTTTTATTGCTAGTGTTATATGAAGTGTATAGTTCGATGCAACGCACCGAGATTAAGTCCTTTCTCGTTGGTTCTAATCTTATCGGCGAGTAAACCCTTAATGATTACTTATGACTATCCCGTTTATCTTTCTCCTACTTTTCTACAGACCATAGAATGCATAGGCGATCTAATAAACAGGCGAGGGCAGAGGCATGGCGACCCGATCAACGCTCAGCTAGACACAGAGGTTCTCAATGCACTAATAAAAGTCACCAATGACATCAACATATAAACTTTAATTAATGAGAAAGCAGTTTTAAGGGAGTGCAATCTTTTCGTTGTCACATTACACAAGCCACCAATCTTGATGAATTAAAGTTTACTAACACAATAAAACAAAACTACTTAATGAATTAAACACATGCAGCACCTTCTTACAACTCTTGTATCTTTGATTTGGGTGTGTCTTGTGCTGCTGCCTTGACTGAATTCGTCCTAGGTTTCTGGTCTTCGGTCTTCGGATATAATATGTGTCACGAAATTCTTCTGGTCTTGGGGTATTTATAGTTTCTGTCTGAGGGTAAGATGCGGCGCATCTAGTAAGTAGATGCGGCGCATTTACTTAACTTCGCGTGGGGTCCAAGATTATAATATTCAGGAATATTCGTACACCGCCAGAAGATGCGGCGTAACTCCATAATAGGATGCGGCGCATGTCCTCTTGTATCTTGGATCGTATCTGGTGAAATATTGATAGTGATGCGGCGCATGTCATAAGTGAGATGCGGCGCATCTGGAGCAGAATAGTCTTGATCTTGTACATTTCGGTAGACTCTTAACTTCTTGCATGTTTTGCTCCATAATTAGTCCATAATCGCCAAGTTTCACCAAATGCTTGTTTTCAACTGAGAATTACAAAAGTAAACGATTAAGTATCAATCCTCATACATAATATAATAAAACAAGTCAAATTAATAGGATAAATGATAGTAATAATATGTACTTATTTGAGTTCATCATTCACAAATCAGGGTTCAGGACAAGAGATCAAATACAAGGTTCATGAAAGTTCACAAAGCGGAAGATCACATGGAAGGTTCACAAATAAGAGACCACGTGAAAAGTTTACAAACAAGCAGGGAACATAGCAATGGTATAGGGAATCCTAATAAGAAGACGAGGACTGAGAGAAAAAGGGAAATGAAAGACCCTTACTGAAAGAGGGCAGAATATCTGTACCTTATTACGAATGCAAGAACACAAAGATAAAAGCTGACAAAGATGAGATTACTCCTTCCTCGATCCTAAGGAGTAGAAGACAGAAGTCCAAAGGGTCTTTAGTTATATTTCCATTATTAGCAAGTAAATCATATCACAGATTAGATTAAATTCTTATTAAGATGATTATGGAAGTAGGGTACATTTTATTAGGTTACAAAAGTTAAATGACAAGTTTACATAGTTTAGGGTTTCAATGGCAAATTCATCTACTTCAAAGGTTTAATCATGAAAATACTTTAAGTTACTGATTTAATACACACTATATTCAGAACGACATTTTAGTCTCTTAAGTTTTCACAGTTTACAGCTTACACCCCTTTAGTTATACATAATTTACAAAACAAACCCTACATTGCATAGTTCATGTTTTAATCCCTATAATATTTATTTTTACCAACCAAGCACCTTATATTACAATTTTACAAAACATATCCTCACAATTATATGTATTACGATTCAGGTCCTTCAGATTTCATAATTTACACATTTAGTCCTTTAACTTTACCAAACTTATATTTCAAACCCTAATTTAGTAATAATTTCATATCATACCCACAATTACTCAAAATTACACATTACGCCCTTTATCGTATTATCTACTCAAAATAACTTTAAGTTTCCAAAATTTACACTTTCAGCCCCTCTATTTTTATTATTTACAATTCGACCCTTATAAATACTATTAATTCATTTTCTTGCAATATTTACACCTAGGACCCTCAAGTTATATTTTTCCTACAATTTTACTGACCTAATTAACATTATAAAAATATCCCACAAGTTTCAAAGTTGGCAAAACACACCCTTTATATTTAAAAACCCCAATCGGTTTACTTAAAAATCATCAAAACTAAACCTAGTTTATCCTAATCATTAAACCAATCATTAAACAATCATGACATGCATTTATTAATTAGATTTATACCAAAAACTCTAACCCTAAATTCGTTACTAGGGTTCTTCTTATTTTTCTTTGTTTTTCATTAAATCCGATTACAACATTAATTCAAAAACACATGATTTAAGCTTCCACAAATCAAAGGGTTATTTTTCTAGAGTTATATGATCAGTATGAAACCCATAAAAATTATATACAAAGCTCAGAAAAATCATATAGCTTATTATAGATTTTACGTACGTTTTACTCTCCATGATTATAATCGATCAAAGTAGCTTGCATGGTTCGATTTATCTATTTTATATGGAACATATATGATGCCAAGAACATAATAAAAATACTAGATGAACATTTGCATGATCGAATGAAGCGAACGAATTTATACATTGCGGCTAAAGAAAATCGACAACAAAATCCTTCTACGAACGAACGAGCAATCCTACGACCCAATACTTATTTTTCCTAGCCTTCTTGGATGATGATGAACTCCAAAAAATTTCTTGCTCAGGTCCAGAAAGTCGAGTGAGGGTTTGAGGGATTTTAGTTTTGTCGATCTAGGGTTTTTTGGCAAAATAGGGTTTTCTAAAATATGTGTTTGTATTTATATTATATTAACCGACCTAGGAGAGGGCTTGGGTCCAGAATTTCGGCCCTAGAAGCTTATCATAAGAGTACAATTTGATTTTGTACATAATTCCCTTATTTAGTTGTATTTATCTTGGTTTAAAAGGTTTTGTAAATATAATTAGTTTTATTTAATTTATTTCGGTGCATATATAATTATGTATATATATTTTGAAATTCTTGGACATTCAAAATAATGTAGTGTTGTCCCAGAAATTAATTTTTTTCATATATGGTTCGTTTTCAGAAGTTTGGAATCGTTTCAGAATTTTATAGCTTATTTATTTTGGTTTTATAATTTCAGGGGTAATTTGGTCTTTTACAAGCTATCTGAATTTCAGGTATTACAATAAGCTTCCAACACAAAAGGAGAATCTTTGGGGTACCAAAGTCCCAACTTAGGCTGTCCTTTCAAATACTTGAAGATTCTCTTGACTGCATTTAAGTTAGAAGTCAAAGGTGTAACCTGATGTCTAGAACATGCACTGACAACAAACATAATATCAGGTCTAGAAGCTGTCAAATACATGAGTGACCCAATCATGGACCTGTATAAATGAACATTAACAGCAGCATCAGGTTCATTATTGGATTTAGGCTTTGGAGGTTCAAATGGGGTTGTTGCAGTTTTCACATTTTCCATATCAAACTTCTTAAGTATGTCATAAACATACTTCTCTTGGCAGATAAAGATCTCCTCTGGTTTCTGCTTAACCTGAAGACCCAAGAAGAAAGTCATTTCACCCATAGCACTCATCTCAAATTCACTCTTCATCAATTCCTCAAATTCCCTAAACCAGGCTTCATTAGTAGAACCAAAGATGATATCATCTACATAAACTTGTACCAAGATGATATCTTTGAAATTCTTCTTGATAAAAAGTGTTTTGTCTATTGCCCCTCTTCTATAACCATGTTTTAGCAAAAATGCAGATAACCTTGCATACCAAGCCCTTGGTGCTTGATGAAGACCATAAAGTGCCTTTACCACTTTGTAAACCGAATCAGGATTCTGAGGATCCACAAATCCCTTTGGTTGAGTAACATAAACCTCTTCTTCAATTCTTTCATACAAAAAGGCACTCTTCACATCCATCTGATACACTACAAACCCCATGAAGGAGGCAAAAGCTAAGAACAGTCTGATGGCTTCAACTCTTGCCACTGGTGCAAACACTTCATCATAATCAATCCCCTCTTCTTGTCTATGTCCTTGAGCCACCAACCTAGCTTTATTCCGAACCACAATTCCCCTAGCATCCCTTTTATTCTTGAGAATCCATTTAGTTCCAATAGCATGCTTTCCTGCAGGCAAAGGTACCAACTTCTATACTTTCTGATTCTGGAACTGCTGCATTTCCTCTTGCATAGCCTCAACCCAATCAGAATTATCAAGAGCTTGGGCTATACTACTTGGTTCAATTTGGGATAAGAAACAACCATAGAGACAATGTAGGTAATCAGTATGATTGCTCCTTAACTGATCCTGGATATAACTGAGAAAAGCAGATTCTCCAAACTTGGGTTGATGTAACTTGCTTCTTGTCTGAACAGGAGAATTTAGATCTCCAAGGATCAAGGACTGAGGATGAACTGTATTGATCCTCTTGGTAACAATGGGATTGACATCAATTGTGGATGCCTGATTAGTAATGGAGGGGTTGAAGTCATCATCATATGAGGAAGAAGTGTAAATTCCTTTTCTGGATTGATGATGAGGATCTTCCAGCTTATCTCTTGAAGAGAATGAATTTCCAAGGTCAGAAGGAATTGGAAATCTTTCAGGGGAGTTATCAATACCCAGTGAGTCAACAGGTGGAGTAGACACAGGAACACAAGGAGTGGAGACATCAGCAGAATCATTAGAAGGACCAGCTTGAACAGATGCTCTACCAGCAGAATTGGTAGCTGCAGGAATAGGAATACCACCAGCAGAATTCAGTTGCCTTCTAACTTCAGCTTCAGCATTTCTCAGAATCTCCTTTGTCTCTTTAGAAAACCCAGAACCAAACATTTCAGCAGCTTTCTTGGCATTATACTCTTGTCTTTGAAGCCTAGCAAGATCTTCTGCAAAACTTGAATCACTTCCAGCCATATCAGAAGTATCTTTGAGCTTTGAACCTGAAATGTTGTTAGAGGGAAAAGAAGGAACAACTATAGGTCGTTCATTACTCTCTGCATCAGAATCATCATCTGAGGTACCTGCATTGTTAGTTTGAGAAACATGTGTACCAACAGATTGATTTGCTTTGAATCTAGTATAACCTAAAGTATCTGTCAGATAATCTAGGTCAAAGAACCAATCTGGACCTGCACCCTACAAATTAGGTTTATCCTCAAGATATCTTTAGTTGAGAGTCTCTTCTATCCTCTTAGTAGACAGATTATATACCCTATAGGCTTTACTATGAGCAGAATACCCAACAATAAATCCCTCATCAGCCTTCCCATCAAACTTGCCTAGATAATCACTAGTGTTCAATATAGTGACATGACATCCAAAAGGTTTAAGATAGCTAATGTTTGGAACTTTCCCAGACAGAAGCTCATAAGGTGTTTTATTATGAGGATTAGTAATGGATACCCTATTCAGCAAATAACAAGCAGTGCAGACTGCTTCAGTCCAAAACATAGTGGGCATCTTAGAGTCAGCTAACATAGACCTAGCTGCTTCTATAAGGGTTCTATTTTTCCTTTCTGCAACCCTATTTTGTTGTGGGGTTCTGGCATTACTATAGTCCCTTTATCCCCTTACTCCCACAGAGTTCAATTAGATTTGAATTCTTAAACTCTGTTCCATTATCACACCTTATTGACTTAACCTTTTTACTTAGCTGATTTTCTATTAAGGTAATAAAGTCCCTAATAACTGGATAAGTTTCATCTTTAGCACCCAAAAAGAAAGTCCAAGAAAACCTGCTAAAATCATCTGTAATTACCAGGCAGTAGTACTTCTGGTCAATACTTCTTATAGAAGTAGGACCAAAGAGATCCATATGAAGAAGCTGCAGAGGCTCAGTGATGGTGCTCACAGCCGTGATTGCCTTGTATGAAGCTTTGTGTTGCTTTCCTTTGTTGCATGCAACACAATTGTGTTCATTGGAGAAGGTCTTGAGAGGGAGCCCTTGGACCAAACCATTCTTAGCCAGCTTGTTAATGGTCTTGAAATTCACATGAGCCATTCTTCTATGCCATTTATTAGATTCATCCACAGAAGCTTTTGCCACCAAACAAGCAAGTGAACCCTCAGGCTGTACATCACTTAGATTGAAACTGTAAAGGTTGTAAGTCCTTGGAACTTTGAGTTCAACCTGACTGTCATCAGGCAACTTGATGTCTTTGGACAACACAAAGCAATCAGTCTCAGTAAAGAGAACACTGTTCTTCTTGCCACAAATTTGTGAGACAGAGAACAAATTAAAGTTTTGGAGTTCCTTCACATAAAGTACATCTTCAAAGTCCAGCTTGGTTGTTTTGATAGTTTCCTTCCCAGTAATTTTTCCATCTCCTCCTCCAAATGTCACAGAACCTCCATTTAAGGGCACAAAGTCATGCAGTCTATCTAAATTTCCTGTCATACTCCTGGAACATCCACTGTCAATAATGCCTACATCTTTACCTCTAAAAAGAAATTCCTGATACAAAGAATACATTTACAACATTAGATAAAAGGGATACCCAAGCCATTGCTGACTTGAGCCTGCCTAGTGGATCAATTAAGTATTAAACCATGGAGATTGATGAGATCCACCATTGTTCTTGGACCCCATTCTCATATTTTGGTTATTATTTCTCCAAGAACAACCTGCTGAGGACTTAACAGCAGTTTCCTATCTTGCCCCTCCCATGTGCATGGTGTCAAAATAAGCAGACCTCATTTCATTTTGAAAGTAAGTGCTAGTAGGTCTGTAGAAAGGTCCAGCAGTATTTCTTCTCCAATCAGCATAATTATAGTTTCCAGCTGGAATATGCCGACCAGTCAAGTTTGTCTTACCAGCAGCAATATGCTTACCAGCAGGAATGGACTTGCCAGCAGCAACATGCTTACCAACAGGAACTGGCTTACCAGCAGCAACAGAAGCTCTACAAGAGTTTATTCTTGCTGCTTGTGGAATATATGGGGGAATATTATTGACATTGCTCCACACATACCTATTTTGACAACCATATATACCCATCTTTTTCTCATAAAAGTCACAATCTTTAATAAGATGATCATAACTACAACACACAAAGCAAGATTTCCTTTTAGGGGACTTTTTCTTAGCATTATCTTTCTCATTGCAACCAGAAGTATTCAAACCAACACACGAAACAAAATTATCCTTAACAAAATTAAAACCACAACCATAATTGTTTGAAACAAAACCAAGACTAGAAACATTATTGTTTTTAACCTTATCAAAAGAAACATCTTCAGCTGCAGCTCTTTGGAATTCATCAGAAGCCACTTTTGAAGACAAATCTTCTGATTTTATTGAAGCTGACTTCTCACTTGATCCACATGTGGCATAGTCATCAGTCTTAATTTCTGAAGATTTGTCATTGTAAGAACAAGAGACAAATTCATTAGAGTCACAATCAAGATCAGGCAAGTTCTTTGCCTTTTTGCCATAAGTCATTTGTGAATCATCAAAGTCAACATAGGGGTCTGCAGGTTTAAATGTTCCAGTTATGGGTGGAGGAACTGCATTCATTCCTCCCTCCTTTACATACTTTACAGGTTTTCTATAATCTACAGGTTCAGGGTCAAAAATACTATACTCATTAGGGTCATAAAATTGATTTAGCCCTATCAGATCACCATACCCTAAACCTCTTTTAGTTTTTATAGACATAGAACTATCGACTAACTTGTTTAGGTTTTTAGATGAATCTTTCCATTTATCAAACCTAGCCAAGGTATTGTCAAGCTTAGTCTACAAATCCTGTTTTTCTAACACTACCTTAGCTTTTTCTCTTTCAGAATGTTTAAACTCATTAGTGGTGTTTTGTAAATCTCTTTCCAAAACCTTTATTTTTTCTTCATATGCTAACTGTTGTTTTTGATACCAGACTTTTTGTTGTTCTAATGTTTTAACAACATTTTTATAAGCCTGGAGTTGTATAAAGTTATCCTTATATTGACTCTCTATATCATCAAATTCCTGTTTCAGTTTAGCATATTTAAGTTCACAACCAAATGGACAGTTTTGTACCTGAGATGGATGACCCATCAGTCCAAGTTGACCAGCCACTTGTTTCTTCTCACCATATCCAGCTATCATCCTATAGACCTTCTCTGCTCCTGTTGCAACAACTTTCTCATGATGTTCCCAGTCCACCATTGAATCCACAGATACCAAGGCCTTGGGATCCTCTGATTCCAACTCTTGAATTTTGAAAGCAGAATACCTGGCTTTATCATCCACCTTCTTATCTGTACATTCCCTGGCAAAGTGACCTGGTTGAGAACAATTATAACACCTCACCTTCCTTCTGTCAAACCTTGCAGCCTCCTGTCCATCAAAGTTAATCCTCCTTCCTGCCTTCTTTTCAAACCTATTCACTTTCAACGACAGCATAGCCATCTGCCATTTAATGTCCATCTCTTCCAGATCCAATTGGTCCACCTGATTAAAATCTTCATAAGCAATTTGCTGCTGTGGTGTACTCTCAGCAACAAATGAATGAAACACCTCCTCTAAAACATTATCAGATCTGGTCTGAGCTTTTGGTGTGGCAGGTGAGTAGGAAAGTGATGATGATGATGGTGTTGGACTGTTTCCATATGATGCTTTATTAGCACCAGAGGTACTAACAAATGCAGTATGGGTTGGAGTTTGAGGTGAATAGGTGGAATACCCTTTGATATCAATTTCAAGGGTTTTCAGCTTGTTGTACAGATCATCAAAACTCATATAGTCCAGTCCACCTTTGGCCTTGAGTGTTATGGAAACCTGAGACCAGGATGGAGGCAAGGCCCTTAGAAACTTAGTGTTGCAGTCTTCATTGTCCGGCCTAGCCTTCAACTGGTTGAGTTGACTCAGGATCTTGTGAAACCTATCATACCCTTTGTGAATCCCTTCAGCCTCAGAGATCTTAAACTCCTGGAACTCTTGCTTGAGCATAGACTTTCTCATTTTTCTGGACTCATCATTCCCACCAAATCTGGCTTTTACAGCACGCCAGATCTCTCTAGCATCATCCAGGTGATGGAAATCACCCATATGATCCTCTGGAATAGCCTGAAGCAAAAGGGTTCTTGCCCTGGTTTCCGTTTGTACAGCAAGATGTTCATCTGCTGTAACAGGTGGGAGTATATAGATGTTTCCATTATCATCCCTTCCAGTAATCTTCTTGCTGTTTCCCTTAAGAATCACATTCCACAGGTTGTAATCACTGTTCATGATCCAGTATTCCATTCTCATGGCCCAGACTTCATACTCATCTTTCTTTAGGTATGGGAATTTAGCATTGTTGTTGGACACAGTGGTGACAATCTGTGTTTGGACTAGGGCTGAGCAAACGACCCGAACGGATCGGACCGACCGAAGGACCGACCGAGACCGGACCGGACCGACCACATTCGGTCCGGTCCTCGGTCTTGGCATTTTGGCTAATTCGGTCCTCGGTCTGGTCCGGTCCGGACCGCAATCCGATTATTCGGCCTTGCTGGACCGGACCGACCGAGACCGGACCGGACCGGACAGAACCGACCACATTCGGTCCGGTCCTCGGTCTTGGCTTTTTGGCTAATTCGGTCCGGTTCGGTCCGGTCGGTCCGGTCCGGTCTGGTCCTTGACCGATGCTCACCCTTAGTTTGGACTTGTGAGGTTTCAGTTTTGGTTGCGTGGTTGTCACCCTCATCATGATTGACTCCTTCTGCCATTGTTAAAAGGGTTTAAAGAGGTTGGTTTATAAGAGCTTTTCTTCTTTATCAGAGATCCTCACCAGGCTTTGATACCACTTGTAGGATCGAGTGCTTCTAGCTTGATTGAGCTTGGTTAAACCGTTTATGTAAACACAAAAAGCTTAGGAGAATCTCTAGGTGTAAGACTTGTGTCTATGCGGAAACTAAACACAAGAATATAAAGAAGAAAATAACTAACAAGGTTTTGATCCTCTATGGATCGGATTATGAACTAAGAAATTGTGTTATTGAATATTGTAATGTCGTAAGTCGTCCAAAGCTTATAGACGAGTGTTCCTTTTATACTAACAAGAAGACCTAACCCTAACTCGTCATACAAGAAAACGTGTGAAGAGATATACATCAATCTCTTCTAAAAATAAATCTAACAAACATTCTAAACTTACGGGATAACAATTACTAATACCCGCAGTAATGACTATTATCAGCAGAAACAAAAATAAACTAACAGCAGCAATGAACTTCAGCAGGAACCACACATTATCGGCAGGAACCAGCCTACACTACCAGCAGCAATGAGAAATATATTATTTCCCAGAATTCCTAACAAGCCCCAAAAAGAAAGTTAATTCTCCTATAGAACTCATTTGGAATTGATCTTTCATCAGCTTCTCAAACTCTCTGCACATCTCTTTCTTTGTAGAACCAAAGATGATGTCATCTACATAAACTTGGACCAATAGAATATCACCTTTTTCCTTCTTGATAAAGAGAGTCTGATCAATCTTTCCCCTATGAAACCCATTCTGTAACAGATAAGTAGCAAGAGTTCCATACCAAGCTCTTGGAGCTTGATGCAAGCCATAGAGGGCTTTCACCACCTTGTAAACCTTGTCTGGATGGTCAGGGTTTATAAAGCCTGGAGGTTGAGAGACATAGACCTCCTCATCAATAGTACCATAAAGAAAGACACTTTTCACATCCATTTGATAGACCATAAACCCCATAAAGGAAGCATAAGCAAGAAAGAGCCTGATTGCTTCAATCCTAGCAACTGGAGCATAGACCTCTTCATAATCAATCCCTTCTTCCTGAGTATAGCCTTGAGCTACAAGTCTTTCTTTGTTCTTGATAACTAGACCTCTCTCATCCTTCTTGTTCTTGAATACCCACTTAGTACCAATCACCCTCATTCCCTTTGGTAGATCAACCAGAACCCAAACCTTTTGTAATTTGAATTGAAGCAGTTCTTCTTGCATTGCCTCAACCCAACTTGATTCTTCTAAAGCTTTTAACACATTCTTGGGTTCAATCTGAGATAGGAAACATACAAACATACACTCATGCTCATCTTCATGATGTTTTTCCTCATACACAACACTAAGAAAACCATGGTGATCTGGATCCTGACTCTGTCTTCTTGTCTTGACTCCAGATTGTACATCTCCAATCACATTTGTAAGAGGATGATACTTGTGGATGGTAGTATGGGGAGTAAAAGGAGTATCATAAGATATAGGCAAGTTTTGTAGACCATCTCCAAAAACATCAAAATCAGCATCTGGGTGAGCAGTAGTAACTGGTGAATCAAGATGAGGTTGACTTGGTCCAGCAGTATCAATATGTTGCTCAGCAATATCAACTTGTAGCTGAGCAGTACTAACTCCATTTGTACTGCTCGTTGGAATTTCAGTTTCCTTTCCTTTGAATCCATTGTTAGCATCATCATTCTTCCCTCCATTAGCATCCTTTGAGGTAGAATCAAACACTGGACTATCTTCCAAGATTGGCATGAATATACAATCTTCATCATCTTCAGACTCTGCATGTTCATTAGTATTTGTACCTGTAACAGGCACATAATTCATAGAATCTGAAAGACAGTCAATATCAAAGATCCAATCTGGACCAACACCTGCAACATTTGGCTTATTCTCCAAAAATTCTATGTGCAGATTCTCTTCTATATGCTTGGTGCTTGTATTGTACACCCTAAAAGCCTTACTGTGTAGAGAATAACCAACAAAGAAACCTTCCTCAGATTTCCCATCAAACTTTCCTAGTTGGTCTTTGGTATTAAGGATAGTAACATGACAACCAAAAGGTCTCATGAAGCCTAAAGCAGGAGTTCTACCCCAAAGAAGCTCATAAGCAGTCTTATTGTGAGGTTGCACAACTAAAACCCTATTCAACACATAACAAGCAGTGCTAACTGCTTCAGCCCAAAATGAAACTGGTAGCTTAGAGTCAACTAACATTGTCCTAGCAGCCTCTATAAGAGTCCTATTCTTTCTCTCAGCTACTCCATTTTGCTGTGGGGTTCTAGCTACACTAAACTCCCTTTTAATACCTTTTTCTCTGCAAAAGTAATCCATCACCCTATTCTTAAATTCTGTTCCATTATCACACCTGATTATTTTAACTTTCATATATCCACTAGGTTTTCTACTTCAACAATGAAGGACTTAAGGATTTCACTAGTTTCATCCTTAGTTCTCATAAAGAACACCCAAGAAAACCTACTATAATTATCAGTGATAACAAGACAATATTTCTTAAAGTTCAAGCTATTCACAGAAGTAGGACCAAACAGGTCCATATGCAACATATATAAAGCTTGAGAAATAGAGTTGTGGGTCTTTGGCTTACAAGAAGCTCTGTGTTGCTTACCCTTAAGGCAAGAAACACAGGTTTAGTCATTCAGAAAAGTTTTATTTGGTAAGCCTCTTACCAAACCATTTTTAGCAATTTTGTTAATGGTTTTAAAATTAACATGACCAAGCCTTCTGTGCCATAACATTGATTCTTCCAATGTGGCTTTTGCAACAAGACAAGTAAGTCCAACCTTAGGAACTAGTTTATTCATCTCAACACTGTATGTGTTATCCTTTCTAGGGATTTTAAGCAATACTTGACTTTCATCAGGTAGCTTGAAATCAGGAGAAAGAATAAGACAATCAGTATCAGTAAATAAAACTTTGTTCTGTTTATCACAAATTTGTGATACACTGAAAAGATTGTACTTAAGTTCTGGTACATAATACACATTTTCAAAATCAAGTTTACCAGTTTTAATTACCCCTTTACCAGTAATCCTTCCTCCAACACCACCACCAAAGACAACTGGTCCACCATCCAATGCAATAAAGTCTAAAAGGTATGACATGTTGCCAGTCATGTGCCTTGAACATCCACTGTCTGAATATCCTCTATCTGCTTTACCATCTGTAGGATGTTCCTGCACACAAAAAAATGGTTTTAGTGCCTTTTGGGGACCCAAACCATCACTGGCTTGGATCTGCCTTGTGCATCAATATCAGAAAATTTATTGAAGGTCATTGATGCACCATTGGGTTTGGCAGATTTTCTAACCCAATGTGCTAAGGCCTTAACAGCATTGCCCCTTTGACCCTTAAAACTCAAGTGCCTAGCAGTAGCATTTGCTGGTCTAACAGTTTGAACTGCTGGTTTAACTTTAGGCACCCATTTTTGATTGGTCATTGCTGCTTTCTTATAAAAATGCCTTTTAACTGTTTGTGCATGATTTGAAAGTTGTTTTGCACTTGGAACAGTTTGTTTGTTCCTAAACCATTTATTTGGTCTAGCAGTTGGAACTGCTGACTTAACATTTGAAACTGCTTTGACTCCAATTCTTAACAGAACTGCTTTGGGTGACAATTTTTGATTCACAGTAGGGTTAATCTCTCTTGTTGGACTGTTTTGAGTTACCCTAGCATTTTTATTCCAATTCACCCTTGAATTCCCAAAATCTCTCTTCTTCCATGGGTTAGAGTCACAATAAGCAGCAAAATGATCAAAACTTTCACAAACAAAACATACTTTCTTAATCATAGCAAACTCATCATCTAATTGCTTAGATTTTGAGTGATTCCAGTTCCTCTGACTACCCTCAGAAATTGGTGATCTGTTCTTAGTCCTATACATCTCAGCATATTTCACATTTTTCCTAACTGGTTTTATGTTTTCA
This sequence comes from Artemisia tridentata subsp. tridentata, assembly GCA_021014915.2. NCBI lineage: Eukaryota > Viridiplantae > Streptophyta > Magnoliopsida > Asterales > Asteraceae > Artemisia > Artemisia tridentata. Next base: position 252,415,359 of record CP139506.1, read on the forward strand.
GTCTTAACCACTTTAGGAGTATGTTTAACTTTTGCCTTAACATCACTAGATTTGTCCTTAACCTTGGCATCCTCATCATCAGATGTCCAATCCATAATGGTTGGTGCATCTGAGTCTCTAGGAGAGGACATCATTTCCTCAGAAAGTGATTTATCACTAGCACTAACATAAGAATCCTCAGCCTTAACAAATTTAATAGGATTCTCACTAATCTTAACAACATATCCAGGAAAATCCATATCCTTAAACTCTTCTAAACCTGTATGAGCTAAATCAATTCCTGGTGGAACAAACATTCCTCTAAGAGGGGGTGCAACTGACTTATACCCTAAACCAGACTTAGCTTTGTTAAGTATTTGATTCTCTACTATTTTCTGAACTCCCTTTGAAGTATGTTCAAGAGTATCTACACTTAACTGATATTTTCTTTTTCCTTTTTAAGCTTCTCTAGTTCATATATAAGTCCACTCATTTTATCATCTTTTAGTTGCAAATCCCTCTTTAAAACACCTATCTCATCAGAGAAGTTTGACTCATTCTGTCTATAAAACACAATTTGTTCTTCTAAAACAGCTAGTCCTCTTTTATGATTTTCCAGACTAAAATTTACTTGGTTAAATTCTACTCTAAGATCATCATACTGTTTCTTAAGACACTCATAATCGTTTAAAGCAGAACAAGTATTTGAACACTTTTGAACAATATGTACCTCAGAGTCTGAGAAAGCCATCAAACCCAAGTTAGCTGGTTCCTCTTCTTCCTCCATGAAGCTCCAATCAAATCCAGCTCCATCAATAGCTACCATAGCCTTGGAAGAAGGCTCTTCTACATTAACTGTTCTCCTTGTTCCTTGCTGATTCTTGAACCCTTGACTCTGGTTGCTTTGTTGTCTTGGACTTATACATTCCCTGGCATAGTGCCCCATTTGATGAAGCGAAAAGTGTACCGCTTTTAAGGGGTCATTTAAGCCTTAAATCGTATTTATTTGATCAAATATTGCCCTAAATCGTTCCTTTTGTCATTTTAGGTACTTTTGAGGAGAAATCTGGAAAAGGAGGCATTTTGGACGTTTTTGGAGCATAAAAGTGAAGAAAACGGCAAAGTCTCAAAAATCGGCTGAAAGTTACCTTTGACGGCGTCACATTTAACCCCAGACGGCGTCATGCCTTGGCAAGAAAAGGTGGACGTAAAATTTACTCATGATAAGCCAGTGAAAATACCATGTGAATTCTGACGGCGTCATGCTTTAACTTGATCAAGGGCGTCACGGCTTAAATCAAAGAGGGACGGCGTCACGTTCAAGGTTAGACGGCGTCAAGCCTTGATAAGCCAGAATGGATTTTTGAAGAGCTAAAGAGGGACGGCGTCGAGAAGGTCATCCGGGAACCCTAAAAGCGGCGAGGTGACGGCATCACACTCCATAACGTGACGCCGTCAGATCCAAAAATCTATATATAGTTTTCTAATTTTTTGTCATAGAGAGAGCTTAGTGTGTGGAATTTTGGGAGAAAACCCTAAGACGAATTCAGCTTCTTTTTCAAGGCTTTTTGCCTTGAGATCTTCCATGTTACATTGAAGATAAGTTATCAATTAATCATTCAATATGTCTATGTGTTATTTGATTTTATCTTATTCTTGTCTTTTGATTAACATGTTAGGCTAAATTTATCTTGTGTTTGCTTAGATCTAATGAAACCTAGCTATTGATTATTGGTTATTAGTGTGTTGTTAGTTGTATTGGATGATTGTTTATCTATGTTAGGCTTAAGAAAACTGGCTAACTTCCTATTCGGTAACTTGCTTGAACGTCTTAAGAAACATGAACCAAATGCGTACTAAAGGTTTTTATGGTTGTATTTAATGCACAAGCGAATTCTAGTGATCCCATGTTAGGAGCTTCCTAGCCGGCTCGACATAGGAGTGAAGTAGGAGCTTGTAGAGTTGGGGAAGTAAGTACGCCACCCCACGAATGGTATTAAGGAATACACCCGTCATCCACGCGACTAATACACACTAATTAACCGGTAAAAGATAGTTAGGGAGTAAGGAAATCTAAGTAAACACATTTCTCTACACATAAGTTTCTCACCACATTTTCATTTTTGTTATTTTATTTTATTTGCATCCGTAGTAATTTTGGGTTAGTTGACTAGCAACTAATTCCGCCCACTCTTTCAAAACCGAGATTTTACTTGCTTTCATAAAAATATAAAAACATAAAAAGAATCTTCCTCAACCCTTAGACCTAATTAGAGTAGTCTTTCACACCTAACGAACACTATTCCCTGTGGAGAACGATCAATCCCCCGTACTTACCACTACACTATACTACATCGGTCAGGTACACTGCCTGGTGGGGTTGTAAGCCTCTTGAGATCCCTCGAGAAGTAAAACCTGTTGTAAGGTTGCAAAACCCACGCATCAAGTTTTTGGCGCCGCTGCCGGGGAATAGTTATTGTTTAGGTTGAATTTTTATTTCTATTAGGTCTACTCACTAGATTCCTTTCTAGTGAGATTTTTATTTTCTTTTTCTAGATTTTCTTTAGTCTATCTATTTTCTTCGTGTCTTTGTTCGTAACCATACCATCCGACATCATGGAAGATGGTAATATCCTAAACCCACACCACACACCACAACAACCACAACCACCCCTAACACCTTAACCTTTTAGGAGAGTATTCCCGTCCTAGCCACCATGGCTATCGAAACACCATTGAGCTCACTCAAGGAGCCAATATCACACCCTTGCGATCCGACACCATCCGGTTGGTGCAAAGCGGATGCGCATTCCATGGACTTCGTTCTGAAGATCCTAATCAACATCTCAAGGACTTTCTCAAAATCGTTGATTCTATAGACCTTGATGTTGCCACTCGAGAGATGACCCGATTGCGTCTCTTCCAATTCTCTTTGCAGGACCAAGCTAGTCAGTGGCTAGAACGTCAACCCGCAGGATCCATCACCTCTTGGGATGATCTCACCACTCGTTTCCTTGCTCAATTTTTCCCACCAGGGAGAACTACCAAGCTAAGGAATGATATCTTGATGTTCCAACAACGTCAAGGCGAAACTCTCTACGAGGCATGGACTCGATTCAAGGACTTACTCCAAAAAGTCCCTCACCATGGCATAGAACTTTGGCTCCAAATCCAAATCTTCTATGACCATATCAATCTCTCCACGAGGCAAACCATTGACCAATCGGCCGGTGGCAAGCTACATGATCTAAGTGCGGAACAATCATGGGCTCTCCTAGAGGATCTTGCTCTTTATGACAACGAAAGTTGGAGTGATCCCCGTGATTTGAATAAAACGGTCAAGGCAATATCTTTGCCTTCGAACAATTCAAGCACTTCCGACCGTAGGATCATAGAACTTGAATACCAAGTCAAGTTTCTCATGAAATCCTACGAGGCTCCTAAACCTTCAAGCCAAGTGAACAAAATCACTTCTTCATGTGAATTATGTAGTGGTCCCCACGACACTCGTGATTGCATGGAACTCCCCGAACAAGCTTTTGTGGACTACGCATCCTCGCGTACCGACGGAGCGGGAGACAAGTGGTACACTTTCAAACCCGAGCCAAACCATTACGGTGATTCATACAACCCCTCATGGAAAAATCACCCGAACCTTAGGTGGAAACAAAACCAAAACGCCCAACAAACAAATTCTTCCAACCCACCTAATCGTTTCCAATCAAGCGGTTCCAACTCGAACCGTACTTTCAACAACAATCCTTCCGGCAATGGTAGTACCGATAACTTTGAAGGATTGATGTCTCAATTTATGGCATCTCAAGAAGCTCGTTTAGCCAAGTTTGAAACCGATTTCAAACAAAAACAAAGCGAGATGACCGATAAAATTGACAACTTGTTGAAAGCTCTCCATAACCAAGTGTTATCACCTCCACATAAGGATGCTAGGAACACAAATAGCGGACCCCAAGTAAAAGACCCCTCTTCATCCAAACACGTCCACTTTGTCAACATTGTCACTATTAAACCAATTGATAGGAATGAGGATAATAGTGAACCTAAGGATGAGGATAGGAAAGTCGAGGTTGATAAGGAAGTTAGGACAAGTGTGATTGAAGAAGTAGATGATGATGAGGACTACTTCAATAGGCTACCCACTAAGGAAGAGCGCGCATATCATACAAACTTATTCGATGACCCCGAGACACCATACTTCCTAGGTAGACCCATCATAGAAATAGGCGACCCTTCTAATCTCAACATACCATGCAACATTGGACATCTACATGTGTGGAAAGCTTACATCGACCTTAGATCGCCCATAAACATCATGACTAGAGCCCACTACAACTTGATAATGAAGAATCAACTTGGGTATAGGATGTTCCCTGACAAGGGTTGGATGAGTAACTTCACGGGAAGAGTTAAGGGATTACCGGTTTATGTAGGAAACTTCACCTATGTCACCGACTTTGTAATTGTAGAAGATATCCGCCCAATAGTCGATGCATCCTTGACTCAAGTGGTTTTTGGAAAACCATTTGTTGAGGTCTCTAGAATGACTTATGAACCTTCCTTAGGGATAGTTAGATTTAAGGATGAGACCGATGAAGTAAGCTACCAAATGCCATATAAGATAGAACAATTCCAACACTTGTCAAATGTTGAGAAGGAGCTCAAGCAAGCGGTCTACTATAGGAATGATGAGGATAGAAGTAAAGGAGTAGACTATGTTATGGAAAGGATATTCGGTTTCTACAAGGATTGTTTGAAATTAGGACCGGAATATAAAACCGGGAAGGAGAATGGCCTAGGAACCGTGACCGATGATGGAGTCACGTAATGTACGTGACTTTGAGTCTAGCTACAAGACTCGTTAATAAAGAAAAGCGCTTCTTGGGAGGCAACCCAAGCTTTATTTGTTTTATTTGCTTTGTGTGTTTATTTATTTGTTTGTTTGATTTTATTTTCCGTATGTGTGTTTAATTTTTATCATTATTGATTCATGTTCAAAAGTAATTTGTGAAAATGCTTTATTTTGTTTTTAACTTCGTCTTAACTACATATAAAGATATTTTGCAAAAGTTAAGTGTAAGGGAAATCTAAATCGGTTTATTAGAACACAAATGAACATGAATCGTAATAATAATAAAATAGCATACATATTCGTATTTGTTTGAGTCAAATGCTTGTATCGAGTCATAATGATGTTTTGCAGGATTTCCAGGAAGTAAGGTAAAGGTTTTTCCAGAAATTTTCCGGAAACTTAAAATGAAAATTTTTGTCAGGTCATTTCTGACGGCGTCAGGGTTTATAACCTGACGGCGTCAGATTTAATTTTCAGAAATTTTTGAAAGTTTTGTTTTCATAAAAAGTTTTTATTAAAATCTCCAACTTATAATCTCCAGGAATCTGCAAAGTTATCGTTCCACAAGCATTATATCCTTATATATAGATTTTATCTCGCCGATGTTATGCAGGTTTTCGTGTTTGTTTTCTCAGGTTTAACAGGTTATTTTGGACAAGGAAATGTTTTGAATCAAGCTTGTGGCGATGCATTAGTCATGGAGCTTCTACATTACTTTGGAGGAAGATCTAACCGTGTAATTTCATTATCCACCGAGCGAATCAGGGGAGTATTTGATTTCATTCTTTTACCTTATTTACTTTTACATCTTGTTATTTGAACATTGGGGACAATGTTCATCTTAAGTGTAAGGGGGGGTAAAAGTACGATTTTAGAGAATGCCATTGCGCTTGATTTTTGTTTGTTTAATAATAGATGTGTAATAAAACTGAGATAAATACCTGTGAGGGTAATTTTAGTGCCAAATTTAAAATTTTTTACAACACTTAGGAGTGAAACTTTGATCTTAATGAGCGTCTCACGGATAGGAGTTATATGACTAGCACAAAAAACCGTACCACTAAAAAATTTTCCACCCCAAATATGTGAGGTTCGCCCCTAGAATTGGTAGGAAAAGCATTTATGCTATGATGTGTGTACCGGTAGCACTTAGATTCTAGAACTTGCGTTAGGACCATTCCGAGGCCACAAGTGAGACTACATTCGTGTAGTTAGATTTACTACATGATAAGAGGCATTAGGATTAACCCATTGTTTTTACACCTGTGTTTTTGTTATAATTACATTGGCTACATTGGTCAAGTAATTCTCCCACACCCTTTGCGTTGTACTCATTCTTAGTACACGATACCCCTAGTACACCCCTCAGAGCCTATCTTTTCGTTTCGACCTTTAAGCATTTTACTTAAAGGAAGAATTTGTTACACCCCACTAAAATGTACACCCAAATCGCCTTAGCCTACCTTGTATGCACTCATTTTTAGTGCATTATTGTGACAACATTTGTTTAAACCCAAGTTAATTATCTAGTTGATTACATGGTTGCTAAGTCGAGTCATATCCTTGTACATATTGTTTTGGGACGATTGGGACTCATGGGTAAAGTACTAGTGTAATGGAGTAATGGGGAAGAACATCATTTATTACCCCCATATGTGCTAAATGTTTTAAAAGTACTCCAAGTTTTTCAATTATCTTAATTCGAGTCATTAGATTAGTATTTGTAAAGTTATGTAAAAGTTCAAGTGTAAGGGGAATGCAATGCCCCTATGATGTATTATTTTGGATGGTAGGGCAGGAGTGTATGTCAAAAAAAAAAAAAAAAAAAAAAAAAAAAATAATAGAGAAAAATACAAAAAAAATGAGAAAATGAAAAAATAGAAAAAAAAACATACGGACTACCATCCCGTTTCATTTTACGTTTGTTTTATGTTTGTTTTTGTTTTTGTTATTTCGTTTCTAGCTTAAGATCGAGTCTAGTCTTGGCTTAGCAACATTGTATAGTACATGTAATTGATCAAGATCTTTAACTAGCCACCAGTAAAACATCCTTTATCCAACAAAACCGTGTTTTCCTTTTCCCTACACCTAACGTTATAACCCATTTAAAAGCCCTCTTTGATAGTTTATCTTAGGTGCTTACGCCTAGTGGAGGAGGTTATCGATCCTTTCCCAAGCCTATGGTAATCTATTTGCTATGACAGGTAGTGAGAGATATTATCCGTTTTCATTTATGAGATTTATTTTGATGACACTTGAGAGATGTGAGTATCTAAACACTACTTGTGAGGTGCTAGTTTGTAATCTCCGTGCTTATTATGATTGAAGTGGAACGATTATTTGTTGTAATTACTTTTATGTTTGCATTAAATGACCCCTAACTTGTATTTTGATTAGAATAAAAGCGCATTTGCTTGAGGACAAGCAAATCTCAAGTGTAAGGGTATTTGATGAAGCGAAAAGTGTACCGCTTTTAAGGGGTCATTTAAGCCTTAAATCGTATTTATTTGATCAAATATTGCCCTAAATCGTTCCTTTTGTCATTTTAGGTACTTTTGAGGAGAAATCTGGAAAAGGAGGCATTTTGGACGTTTTTGGAGCATAAAAGTGAAGAAAACGGCAAAGTCTCAAAAATCGGCTGAAAGTTACCTTTGACGGCGTCACATTTAACCCCAGACGGCGTCATGCCTTGGCAAGAAAAGGTGGACGTGAAATTTACTCATGATAAGCCAGTGAAAATACCATGTGAATTCTGACGGCGTCATGCTTTAACTTGATCAAGGGCGTCACGGCTTAAATCAAAGAGGGACGGCGTCACGTTCAAGGTTAGACGGCGTCAAGCCTTGATAAGCCAGAATGGATTTTTGAAGAGCTAAAGAGGGACGGCGTCGAGAAGGTCATCCGGGAACCCTAAAAGCGGCGAGGTGACGGCGTCACACTCCATAACGTGACGCCGTCAGATCCAAAAATCTATATATAGTTTTCTAATTTTTTGTCATAGAGAGAGCTTAGTGTGTGGAATTTTGGGAGAAAACCCTAAGACGAATTCAGCTTCTTTTTCAAGGCTTTTTGCCTTGAGATCTTCCATGTTACATTGAAGATAAGTTATCAATTAATCATTCAATATGTCTATGTGTTATTTGATTTTATCTTATTCTTGTCTTTTGATTAACATGTTAGGCTAAATTTATCTTGTGTTTGCTTAGATCTAATGAAACCTAGCTATTGATTATTGGTTATTAGTGTGTTGTTAGTTGTATTGGATGATTGTTTATCTATGTTAGGCTTAAGAAAACTGGCTAACTTCCTATTCGGTAACTTGCTTGAACGTCTTAAGAAACATGAACCAAATGCGTACTAAAGGTTTTTATTGTTGTATTTAATGCACAAGCGAATTCTAGTGATCCCATGTTAGGAGCTTCCTAGCCGGCTCGACATAGGAGTGAAGTAGGAGCTTGTAGAGTTGGGGAAGTAAGTACGCCACCCCACGAATGGTATTAAGGAATACACCCGTCATCCACGCGACTAATACACACTAATTAACCGGTAAAAGATAGTTAGGGAGTAAGGAAATCTAAGTAAACACATTTCTCTACACATAAGTTTCTCACCACATTTTCATTTTTGTTATTTTATTTTATTTGCATCCGTAGTAATTTTGGGTTAGTTGACTAGCAACTAATTCCGCCCACTCTTTCAAAACCGAGATTTTACTTGCTTTCATAAAAATATAAAAACATAAAAAGAATCTTCCTCAACCCTTAGACCTAATTAGAGTAGTCTTTCACACCTAACGAACACTATTCCCTGTGGAGAACGATCAATCCCCCGTACTTACCACTACACTATACTACATCGGTCAGGTACACTGCCTGGTGGGGTTGTAAGCCTCTTGAGATCCCTCGAGAGGTAAAACCTGTTGTAAGGTTGCAAAACCCACGCATCAGGCATAGTGCCCCATTTTATGACAATTATAGCACTCCACCTTGAACTTGTCATACCCAGCTACATCTCTTCCATTGAAGGTGATCTTGTTCCCAGTTCTTTGATAATACTTCTTAGCCCTAATACTTATCAAGGCCAACTGCCACTTTAAATCCATAGCTTCCAAATCATCTTCAGCAATCTGAAGAAGGTCTTCATTGTAGATTTGAGACCCACCAAATTGTTCTGACACAAATCCATATATGGTCTCTTCAGTCAAGCCAGCAGTACTAGTTTTTACACTAGTAGTGCTAACTGTTGGGTTGGCAGTACCAACTGCTTCTTCATCTTCATGATTCGAACTGCTTGAAGAAGATAAGAAAGCCATATTCCCTGAACTAGAACTGGTGCTACCACTTTTCTTCACCTTCTGCTCAATAATCTTAAGATTGTTGTAAAGCTCATTCAATGTCATTTTCTCCAGTTCTGGTTTATTGCTCCAAACCACAACATAAGTGTTCCATTCAGCAGGTAAACTATTAAGAAACTTCATGTTGAGGTCTTCCTGTGGAATTACAATCTTCAACACAGTAAGTTGACTGATGATATTTTGAAGCCTATTAAAGATATGGTCCAAAGTTTCATTGCTGGATGCAGTGAAGTTCTCATAACTTTGTTTAAGAAGGGTTTTCTGTGCCTTCTTGGTAGCTTCATTGCCACCAAATCTTTCCACCACTGCTTCAAAAAGAGTTTTAGCAGTCTCGTAATGGCTAAAATTCAGCACTTGATCATTAGGAATTGCCATTAGTAACAAATTCCTAGCCTTCTGATCATTCTTCTTTTTTTTCTCTCCTCATTTGTGACTGGCTCAGTGTTAAGCTTTGTGGTCTTGGAACCATCAGCACGTGTTTCTTCAACAGGAATTGGTTTGAAGGAATCACCATTGATAATGATATCCCATAATGTATAGTCTTGCACCATGGAATATTGCTCTATTCTGAGCCGCCATAAATCGTATTCATTCTGTTTCAGCATGGGTAGTTTAGCAAGGATTGAGGTTTAAGGTGTCTCCATGTCCATCTTCTTGGTTGCTAGTGAATAAATACTTCAGAATCTTCTAAATCAAAGTATCAGAAACCTGTCTCTGATACCACTTGACCGGATCTAAATACGCGAGTTGTGTTGGAGATACTTTGAGTATATACTTGACAGCACGCGGAATTTACTATCAAGTACTTAGAAGAATTCTTGTTTGGTGATTGTATAGATGTAATGGTAAGAACAATAACACAATATTCACTCAAACAATTAGCTTCAATATAATATGAGAATTACAATTACGATTGTGAAGCGCTGAAAATGCATGTATAAACCTTAACCTAGGATCTCCTTTTATAGGACAAGGAGTCCTTTACAAGTAATCTATCTACCGTATAAATCTAACTTTATAAGATATACATTAAATCTTTTCCATATATATCTTCACACGGTTTTATCTTCACACGACTTTATCTCATAAACCGTACTAACTTCTTGTTCCAATAGTACTAACTGACTTAGTACTGATAGTGTATTCTTGAATGATCTTCAGCAGTACTAATTATGTATGAGCAGTACCAACTGTAATTTTAATTCCCAACACATTATCCTCAACATCTTCCTCCACTTCTTTCACTACTCACAAAGGATCATTCTCATAGCTTTCATGTAGCTTTCTTTCTCTTGTGTTTCTCAAGGTTCTTCTTACAAGACGAGATCACGCTTCTTTCATACAAGTCTTCCAAGCTTCAAGAGAAGTGTTGCTAGGCTTAGTGGAGCAATAAGGGGTTTTCAATTTAACTTCACTAGGGATGATGCAAGCTCGCCATTCTTGGGAGAAGTAAAGTCTAAGTCTAAAGATACACCCTTTTTGTTTCGACAAAAAAGGGAGAAGAGTGTAAACGAAGAAGGTAATGTAAAGGAAGTACGGACACAAGTAACTTTAACATTTCACCTATCTATTACGTTTACATATATTTTGTCATCATCAAAAAGGGGGAGATTGTTAGTGCAAATATTACGATATTTAATCTATACAGTCTCGTTTGTTTTGATTGATGACAAACCATGTAACTTGTAATACATAACGTAAAATGTTCAAGTTACTCGTAATCATATTTTGTCTCAACATACATTCAACATCTCTCGACGACTCAAGTCCTTGTATGCTACAATAGAGGTTCATACATGTTTGTTATGTTGCGTTATGACCAAAACCCAAATAAACCATTAAACACATCTAGTAAAATAGTTTATATAAAACCAAAACCATTTTTATGAAACATTTATAAGTAATATTTATTACTTACATTTTCATAAAATACATTCTTTAGAATCAACTAGTTAAATGTAATATACTTGTAAAATGGCTTGGACTATCCATAACCCAAAACCCATGACCCATAACCCATAACCCATGTGCATTACATCATGCATGACATTACAATGGGTGAAACCCATGACCCATGACACAAAGTTCATAACCCATGACCCAAAGTCCATAACCCATGACCCAAGATGTCTTTTGACATCATGCATGATATCACATAACCCATGGACCATAACCCATGACCCATGACCCAAATAAAAAGGAGCGTCACCGGATCCCTCGCGGATCCCTTTGTTTACAAGGGCCGGATCCCTTTCAAATGGATCCGGGTAAATAGTAAACAGCTTCTTCTTTTTGCCTATAAATAGCAAACCATTTCTTATCATTTAATCACACCTTTCACACATTTTCTCTCTACCATTTCTAACACATTTAGATCAGTAGGAAAACATGTAAAACACCTTCTTTCTCATATGATCATAATGCTTCGAACTCTCATTTTGTTGTAAGCATACTCCCGAAGTGATCCTCCAAAGCAAGCCTTAAGATCTTGCATTCTTACATACTGAAGCGATCCTCCAAAGAAAGCTTGGAGATCTTGCATCCTCATCTACCGCAACTATGCATACATGAAGATCTATCACAACAAGCCTAGGGAACTTGTGATCTTCATTGAAGGCTTTCTATTAAAGGAAGTTCATTTAGTTTAGTCATTCATATCTATTAGACTCATTTTCTTAGATCTTCTCGTGTATCTTCTTCTTGTATCTCTAACTAGATTAGATGGTTTATGTGTTTGTGCCTTAAAACACAAGGTTTATTATGTTGGGCTACAAAACATAAAGGGTTTCATAATTGTGTTGTGTAGATTGGTATAGTGGGGCGTTGGTTCCTCATGATGTGTTGTGTTGACTGGGTAGTGGTTCTTCCTTTGTAATGGAACCCGGTATCTAGCCTTGTTTCGGATAAAGTGTAGGCGACGAAGGTTTGGCTCTACCTCGTGGAAGAGCTCGGTATCTAGCCTTGTACCGGATAAAGTTTAGGAGACGTTGTGTTGGTTTGGTCTGCCGTGTTAAGGACCCAGTATTTGGCTTTGTACTGCATAAAGTGTAAGCTATGTTGTGTAAGGTTTCTCAGCCGAGAATGGAGCTTGTTGATCTAGTGAAGTAACTCTCGAGTTGGATACTCGGGGAGTGGAGTAGGGCGAAGAGGAGCTTCGTGACCGAACCACTATAAATCCTCGTGTTGGTTTGCATATCCTTCTTACTTATCGCTTTACTTTTATTCTTATATTGTTGATTGTCTTTGTGTTGACACTTTACATATTACGCCAAGCTTGATTGGCAATTTGTCATAAGGATGTTTTTAGAAAAGAAATATAAACCGGACTAATAATGGCGAAACTTGTTTTATACTATATTTGATACAAAAGTTTTTAAGTTTGAAACAGAAACGTATTCATCCCCCCCTCTACCGTTTCTACCGTTTCCACAGATTGTATAAGATTGGTTCAACTACAAGGGTAGAATCCTCTGCTAAAGAGAGTTTGGGGGAGGATGCCTCCAAACAGGGGAGGAATAATGGCATGTGTGCAGAGGAGGATGCTCAGATTGTGGATACTGAAAAGGAGATTGTGGATGAAGGAAATACTTTTGTTGTTGAAGATGCAGAGAATGATGAAAATGTTGTTGAAGCAGTTGTTAGAGTTAGTAATGCTTGTGTAAAAAATAGTGTTGCTGGTAAAGATACTACTGTTAGTGCTGCTACAACATCTGTTACTGCTGATGAGGTTACTTTGGCTCAAGCCCTTACTGAATTGAAAAGTACAAGACCCAAGGTGAAAGGGGTGGTAATCAGAGAACCAGCGCAATCTACAACAACAACACAATCTTCACAACAACCACAGGGAAAAGGGAAAGAAAAGATGGTAGAGCCTGTGAGCAAAAAGGATAAACTCTTGCTTGATGAGGAAGAAGTAAGAAGATTACAAGCAGAATATGATGAAGAAGCTAGACTTGCAGTTGCTCAGGATGAAGCCAGCATTGCTTTAATAAACACATGGGATGACATTGAAGCAAAATGTGAAGCTGATCATCTGTTAGCTCAAAGAATGCTGCAAAAAGAGCAAGAAGAGTTATCCATGGAGGAAAAAGCTAAATTGTTTATGGAGCTCTTAGAAATAAGAAAGAAACACTTGGCAACAAAAAGGGCAGAAGCAAAGAGAAACAAACCACCCACCAAAGCTCACCAAAGAAGCATAATGTTTACTTATCTGAAGAACATGGATGGATGGAAGCCTAATCAGTTGAAGAACAAGAGTTTTGAAACTATCCAAGAAATGTTTGACAGAACTTTTAAAAGGGTGAACACATTTGTTAACATGGAGACATAGCTGTTGGAAGGTAGTTCAAAGAGAGCAGGCACAGAGCTAGAGCATGAGATCACCAAAAAGCAAAAGATGGATAAAGATGACAAAGAAACAACTAAGATTAGAGAGTTAATAGAAGTTGTTTCAGATGAAGAAGAAGTCACAATTGATGTTATTCCTTTATCTGCTAAACCTCCAAGTATTGTGGACTGGAAGATTTATGAAGAAGGTAAGAAGATGCACTGGGAAATTATAAGGGCTGATGGTAAATCCCAGATGTATACCACCTTTGGTCATATACTTAAAAGTTTTGATAGGGAGGATTTAGAAACACTGTGGAAGTTGGTGAATGCCAAGTATGGAGCAACAAGGCCAACTAATGCCTATGACAGAGTCTTATAGGGTGATTTGAAAGTAATGTTTGAACTACATGTAGAGGATAGAGTGTGGAGAGATCAATTTCAAAATCAAGTATTGTTTTGGAAGTTATATGACTCCTGTGGAGTTCATACCTTGGCAATGCATGGAATGCAGATCTACATGTTGGTGGAGAAGACATATCCCCTGTCACCAGCTACAATTACACAAATGTTGGAAAAGAAGCTTCTAGTTGATGAATATGGTGAAATGGCCATGATGCTCTGTAGGAAGATGGTTAAACAGATTAAGAAGAAGTAAAGTGTTTGGAAGCATCCTCCTGGTGATTATGAAGATTTGAATGAAGAAACTTGATGATTTTGGAGAATAATATCAAGTTTAGGGGAGGATTGTTGAGATTAAAAGCTTACTTAATGCTATTTGTATTACTGCTGCTCTATGGATTTAAGACTGCTCATGGACTTCAATGAAAATATTCTAAGTGTTTACAACTGCTGGTATAAGAGTTAAGACTACTAGTGTAAGTTACTACTGCTGAAGAACTTCAAAGAATATACACTAAGTGGTTAAGACTGCTAGGGCAAAGTTAAGACTGCTGAGGAAGTTAATGATGCTGCGTCAAAGTTACTACTGTCAAGAAAAAGTTAAGACTGTTAGATGTTTTTGTTAATGCTGTTTATGTTTTAGATAACTTTTGCGTGAAGTTTTGTATTAGATAAGTATAGAAAAGATTTGATATACTTAGGAAAGTATTTTAAGCCGATTAGGACTCCTTAGTCTATAAAAGGAGGTCCTAGAGCATAGAGTTAGATACGTTTTAGATACATAGCTTCAAAGTTTTGTAACCCTAATATTGTGAAGAGTATTCATATTATTCATTAATAATATTGAGGCTGATTTGTTTGTTAAACTGTTTTGACCTTTGTGTTTACTGTTACATTGAAAGTTCTTCTTAATATCAAAGACTAGATTTCACATAGTATTTGATATATTCAAACACAGTTTCTACTCTAGTTGTGTTAGATTTATCTAGCATAGCTAAACCTTATACAAGCAAAGGAATTTGATCAAGTGTTCAACTGGATCAACAATAAATATGTCATTTGGGGATGGATAAAGAATGTGAAGTAGTAGCGGACATAAAACAATGGAAGTCCCCATAGCAATTTTAATTTCCCGAGTCCATGTATGGGTCATCTCATTCCACTCACTGAGTTAGCTAACCGTCTTCTGCACCATCTCGTCTTTCTATTACCTTCATCATCCCGTCCGCACTAGGCCCTCCTATAAAACCACAAAACGACATCCTAAACGCCATGTCAGATCTAAACGACATTCCTTATAATGCTACAATAGAAACTCGGATAGCACTCACAATGACTCGCTCATTTCCTTCTCTAAGTGAAACACTGGTGAGTTTACTCGTGACTCAAAAAGACCGTCAGCTTTGATTGTTGACGTACTTGGAACTCCTAGTTTTATATTGCCACAGAATATAATTAATATTCCTGGTTATATATTATGTACATCTTCTTCTATGTCTTTAGTTAGTATCTTCCAAACACCCATATTAGACAAGATGTTTTCTTGTAGGGTTCAGAGATTTACCTGAACTAGTAAGGTTTCCCAGATGTGTCCCAGTTCAAGGAGTAGATATACTTGAACCACTTCAAGACAAGAAGAATGGCACATTTAAAAAATCGTTTGGATATCCGAAATGTTTAGCATGTTCAAAGGCGTATTGGTTAATAGTTTTTTTTTTGCGTTGGAACCGGGTGCTTTTAAGGCTTTAGAAGAAGGTGAGTGGTGTAAACCAGATGTTTATGTAGGGTTCTTGACACATTGTGGGTGGAACGCAACATTATAAAGTGTGGTGAATGCAGCTCTTATGAAATCTATGATTGTGTGGCCGTTTTTTGCCGAGCAAAGAATGAATGATGTTTTCTTGATGGATGGTTTGGGTGTTGCTAATAGGGTGAAAGTGGACGAAAATGGAGTGGTGGGAAGAAATGAAATTGGAAAGTGTGTTAGAAGTTTGATCAATGGAGAAGAGGGGCATAATATGAAGAGGAAAATGGGTGAACTTGAAGACCTTGGTGCAATGGCTATGAGTCAACATGGTTCATCAACTAGGTCACTTGTAAATGTTGCTCAACAATGGGTCCGAGTTGTTATATAGTGATCTATGATACAAATAAAATTAAATTGCACGACAGGTATACTGATACAAATTACGTATGTTGCTTCAAAAAATGAACACGCTGATACTCGAGCACATATGTCACTCAACTTTCCATTGTAGATTTGATAAAATGTTCTTTCATATCATCCTCCATACATTTCTCCTAAACATTTGATCGAACCTTTCTGCAAAATATAACCAAAAATACCTCTGATACGCGTCTTATGTAATTCTTTTTACCTAGTAATGAAATGACTAACACAATTTCTGTATGAGATAAGGATTTTAAGGCAACTATTTAATACTGTCGCCAACTCACTTCCTGTATTATGAGTAGTACAACATTCCTCTGTATTTGTACGTTCAAGATATCAAGTAAACTTTGTTCTCAATCAACCACATCATCACTAAAGAACTTAAACTTACTAGCATCTAGAACCAACTTTCTTATCGAAGAGAAGGAACCTAACAAGCCAACACCAGTAAAAACCACCATGATAACGTTGTTGATCCAGTAGGTGAGTGACGATCTGGAAGGTTTGTAAGTCATGTTGTATAGAAGCATTGGAAGGATGAAATCCAATGGAATGAATCCAAGGGCTCCAACAACACCACTAATATCTCCAAAAAAAGGAAGCATCGCCGCAAAAAACCCACATAATATCATGTAGAGTGACCAGAGGATTATTCTTGGAGTAAATTGCAAAAAATGTCCTTTTGGTTTGGCCAAATTGCACGTTTCGTCCTTGTGGTTCATTAAGTGCAAAGATCGTCCTTATTTTGCACTGTTACGTGCACTTTTGGTCCTCCATCATTGCAAAAATCGTCCTTGTGGTTTGCCAAATTTCACTGTTGAAGGACCAAAAGTGCACGTAACAGTGCAAAATAAGGATGATCTTTGCACTTAAGGAACCACAAGGACGAAACATGCAATTTGGCCAAACCACAAGGACGATTTTGGCAATTTACTCTCTTATTCTTGGGATCAGGTTTCGTTTTGAGAACATCCCTTGATTCACATCTGCAGATTTTGTTTCCATGATCTCATAGGCAACTTGAGAATAAAGCTGTCCCACATTAAATTCTTAAAAGTTAGATTATATAAAAAATGATAGTTGCGGGTGTTTGGAACCGCGTTTACTAATTGATTAATGTGATTTAAAGTTGCATTGATCAGTTTTAAATATATGGATAAACAAATCTTTCTATTGATTATTTGAGTGTGCGGGACTCAGCTAATCAGTTTCACATGAGTTGGAACGGAACGGAATATTGTCTGAAAGTTAAGTAAAATTCCTATTTACATCTTCCGAGAACCTTACCAACAGTTTCCCTCACATATCATAACCGTTTATTCTTTTTAGGTTGAAGTAATGGTCATAGGGAGGAGGTAGTGTTGGAATGTGTTTATGTTTTTTTGATGTTGTAATAACTAGTGAGATGTTTGACTAATTAATTACGAAGTAAAAAATAAAACAACTTTATGAAGATAAAAAAATGAGCCACCTTACAAAAATGGGAGTAGAAGTCCCTCAAATGAGGTTAAAAGGCGTAAGATAATTCTATCTTATATTACCCTTGGATTATTAGTTTTGATGCTGCTTATATGTAAATATCATAAAGATTGATTATATGACGGCTGTATAATCAAACACGAACTATGTTTCAACTGAATCAGATCATTACTTTGAAAAATGCATATACATACACGGCCTTAATTGGTTGAAAAAGGAAGTGATCATACCAGGCCAATGGCAAAGAGTTGAAGGATAACGAAAATAACACCAAGTCCTAGAAGCCAAGTTGGAGCTAGAGCAGGCCCTTCATCTGGCAAGAGACTTTTAAGAATGTTTGAGCTAGCTGTGTTACCAAACACCCAGTACCCAGAAACTGCAGCCGAGTAAAAGGTAACAAAAATTACAGAGTAACACATAATAAGCCCTTTAAACAACTTCCCCGTTACTGGTGGAGCTAAAGTTGCCTGTACATCAACAAACAAATGATGAGATCACAAAATAATCAACTAAGATACATAAATATATCAATTTGCTTACTTGTATCTCAGGAACAATACCATTTCCAAATATGGCAGCAATTTTAGAGATAGAAGTGAAAGCACTCATAACCATTGAAAATTTTGAAGATTCTAATGAATAGTCTCTTGGAGGTGTATTTTTTGATAGCCCTGCAAAAAGAATCATATCAGTTACGCGTTTAACTGGACCTTTAAGGCTAAGCACAACCGGCTGTAAAAAGTCGGTCGGTCACTCCAACCGACTGATTTGGAGATCGGTCGCTTCCTTTGTGAAGTATCGGTCAGTCTTGAGCAAAGGGGACTATCGGTCTTATATTCGACCGAGTTTCAAACACACACACAAACACATTAAAAAAAAAGACCTTTTCAACTATAAATACCAACCTCAATTTAAACACACACACAAACACATTCCACCGGTTGTCGAACAACAACCGGAAAATGCATTTGGACTCACGGAGGATGAACTCTGACTTCTAGAGCAAGATTTGGAATTCATGAGACAAATAGAGGAACAAGAACTACAAGAAGAAGTTGCTCGTTTGGAGCAGGAAGCCAGGGATGAAGAACAACGGAGGAAGAACTGGTTTGACATAATGGAAGGAAAATATTATGATGGCGAGTTTAGGTCATCTTCGAGTGAAGACGGTTGGGTTTCAGATGATTCCTTTTCTTAATTTATAGTTTTATTTTCATGTATCGTAGTTTGTTAATCGTTAATTTATGTAATTTTTTTTATTTTTAATGAATTTTAAGTTTTTTTTTTAAATGTTTGATTAAGAAAAAAAAATCGGTCATCAACTGTGCCACTTTGGTCATGTCTGGTCGCCGGAGAGAGAAAGCTGACGTGGCAGCCGGTGACCCAGGTCGCTTGGGTCATCGACTGTGTCCAGCCTAATGTAAAGTTTCAATTTTGGCTGATTGCCTATAAATGGGATGATCAGTTTATCCTTCATATTTAAGGGTCAAGCAGGTAAAGTCAGCAATATTAGCATAAAACAAAGTGGGTTAAACGGGTCGAAAGTCTACATAAATGTATTTTTATGCTTTAAACCTCCTAAATCATTTTACCATAGACTTATTGAAATGATGATTATAAAAATCTTATGATACACAGATTAGTTATAGACACGTAACAAAATTTATAGCATAAGTGTTTCTGATTAACCTAGCCTGACCCGTTACAACAAGTATTATACATTACTCATTTTGACCTATTACCCAACCAGCTTAACCCACCCATTCTGGCACTTTCAGACGCAAGTGAAAATTATACCTGCATCGGGACAAGCGACAACGACAATGAAAGTATAGGCTAAGCACAAGAAAAGCGAAGCCAAGTTGACATGTCTAAGAGAATGAAAAGTTGGCAACTCAGACAGAACCATCATAACCACCGTCACCATTGCTATGAATTCCCATAGATGAAAGGGCCCATCAGGAGAAACACTCGAATACATAATCTAAAATAGAAAAAAGTTATGTTAACAAAGCATATAATAAGGTTTTTGAGTAAAATTTAACGCTTATAGGTTGAGCTTGTAACAAATCATATATTTTTCACTCTTTAATTGTTTCCTTTTATCAGTTTAACGGTCGTTAGTCATTACCCGTCAAATACTAACATCCGTTAAATGTTTTGTGTATATAATAATTAAATATAACATTTTATAAATAATTATTAATCGTTAATTCTTCATTTGTAAAGTGTGCAATCCCGTGATCTCGAGTTCGATCCTAACATACAACTATTATTTTATGTCTATAAAACTAACAGCTCCCACTTAGGCTATGTTTGGCGCAGAGCTTTTGGAAGCTTTTTGAGGCGATGAGCGGTGAGTAATGAGCTTTTTGATTTTTAGTGTTCGTTTGGCAAAAGAGCGGTGAGTTTGCTATTTTTTAGGAAAACTCATTTTTCCAATGCTTCTTTAAGAAGCGGCGAGCAGTGAGCTGTGGCTACAGCTCACAACTACTGCTCAAAGCTCACTGCTACTGCTCACTGCTACTTTTGCCAAACATAGCCTTAGGCTATGTATGGCGCAGAGCTTTTTGGGGCGACGAGCGGTGGCCAATGAGCTTTTTGATTTTTATTGTTCGTTTGGCAAAGGAGCGGTGAGCTTTGCTATTTTTTAGGAAAGCTCATTTTTCCAATGCTTCTTTAAGAAGCTGTGAGCAGTGAGCTGTGGCTACTGCTCACAGCTCACTGCTACTTCTCACTGCTACTTTTACCAAACATAGCCTAGACATATCTTAATATTTGTGATCACATCGGTTAGCGTCTTGCAACACACCGATGCCTCTAGTACAACTCGAGTAGGTCTCCTGGAAAAACCTTTAATGATTCATCATTATTATTATCCTTTTGTTACTAATACTACATTAAATAAAGATATGGATATTATCTTTATTCAAATATTCTGTTTCTCGTTGTTTGTGATTGAGCAAGATTACCAAATCTTCTCAACATATTCTGGGGAGATCTTGGGCGTAGCCACGCAAACATCTTGTCAACCCTACGAGGGGCCCAGCAGTATTAAACTCCAAAACAAATTTGAAGGAACAAATTCTATCTTGACTACAAGCATAACTCATGAACTTTGCAACAATTCCGAAAACAATCCTTATGACTACCAGTTACGTATAGCGTTAAATTGTTCCACATAATGCACTACATTCATAACAGTTATCTAGCATCTCAAGTCTGAGGATAACTATTCATGATTTACTTAATAATATCCATAAGTAATATCATGTAGTTTGGGATAAGTCCTATATTCAATTCATTGAATATCATGTGAATTTGGTATAACAACGCATCAATATACTTTCAAGTATATTATACCAAAACTCAGATTTGTCTTAATTTAATGATATTTCCATATCATTAACTGACAACGGACGTTTAGAATAACTAACTTATTCACGGATTAAACATGCAAATATATAGGACAACAATATTAAATAATGAACATAAACATAACCAATACTTTATTTCATTAAAAATAATAAATGTTTACAATACCCTTTATCCAAATACTAAACACAGTCATGCATGAAGCTACTAGCTAATCTAAGTCCAATTCCATTGGCAAGTTCAGTAAGCTTTTCTTTAGCTAAAGCCTTAGTGAATGGATCAGCTAAGTTATCATCTGTGTGAACTTTCAAGAGATTTATTTCACCTTCGCGAACTTGTTTCCGAACATAGTGATACTTTCGTAGAAAATGTCTGGTGCCCTTCATGACTCCAGGTTCATTAGCAAATATGATTGCAGCAGAATTGTCGCAATACATATTAATAGGCGATTCAATTGAAGGCATAACACCAAGCCCTGAAATGAATTTTCTAATCCAAACTGCCTCCATTGCAGCTTTTGATTCAGCTCTGTATTCGGTCTCTGTCGCAGACATCGCAATTGTACTCTGTTGGGTCTAAAATGCTGCTGATTCGAGAAACATAACTCTGCTGGATAGTTATGTGACTCTGCTGATTAGTGTATTAACTCTGCTGTTTTGATAACTCTGCTGTTTTGGATAATAGGCATAGTGTAACTCTGCTGCTAGCTCACGAAGACTCTGCTGCTAAAAGATTTACTCTGTTGTCTATAGGATATGTATAGTATGTTAAGGATAAGTATAGAAAAGATACGTATGAATATTTTTCTTGTATAGGAAGTCTTGTAAACCGACTAGGACTCCTTACGCTATAAAAGGAGGTTCTAGGGTTAGAGTTAGATATCGATTATCTTAGCATACGTATTGTTTACACTTCAAGGTTTCTTGTAACCCTATTGCTATTAAGAGCAATCGTATTAATATATTGAAGTGTTGTTTGAGAATTTGTTTGTGTTTATTCTTCTTAAGATCAAGTATTAGTTTCCGCATAATATTTGATATACAATCTAAGATCAGTTTCTATACCGATTACTTTAGATTTATCTAAGGTAATTAATAAGATCGTGAAGCTCAACTGGGATCAACAAGTGGTATCAGAGCTTGTGATCTAGAAATTGGTACCAAGAAGAATTTCTGAATAAAAGATCTGCTAATCATCAAATTTAGCAATGGATTCCGATTCAACACACATGGTCACTGCTTCAAGAGTTCCTATGCTCAAGACTGGAGAGTATGAGATCTGGAAGATGAGGATGCAACAATACATGCGAATGGTTGATTACTCACTTTGGGATGTTGTTCTTGAAGGAGACAAGGTGCAAACCAAGACTGCTACTAGATCAGTCTTGACTCTCAAGACAAGTGAAGAGAAAGCATAGAGAAGATTGGAGGTTAAGGCTCACAGTATTCTCATGATGGGAATACCTAATGATTATCAATTGAGTTTTAATCATCTTGAGTCTGCTAAGGAGTTGTGGGAAGCAATTGAACTTCGATTTGGTGGGAATGAGGCTACCAAGAAATCAAGAAAGAATCTACTGAAGCACCAGTTTGAGACTTTTTCTGCTTTGGGTTCTGAGAACATTGAGGGAACCTATGATCGACTTCATAAGTTAACCAGTCAGATGGCTCTTTTGAAGATTGAACCATCTCAAGAAGATGTTAATCTAAAGTTTCTGAGAAGTCTATCTTCTGAATGGAACACTCATACAGTGGTTTGGAGGCACAAGGAAGATTTTGATACTATGACATTGGACGATCTGTACAACAACTTGAAGGTTTATGAATCTGAAGTGAAAGGATTGTCAAGTTCATCTTCTACCACAAATAATCTTGCTTTTGTTTCCTCAAACAGCAAGAATACTGGTAGACATCAAGAACAGCACTCTGCTAGTGGTGCTTTTACTCCTGCTGTTGGTTCTCATGTCTCTGCTGCTGACTCTGCTAACACCAACACCATCAGTGATGCTGCAATCTATGCTTATTTGGCTGAACTTACTACCAGTACTTCAGTCATGCCTCAAGATCTGGATGAACTTGATCCTGATGATGTTGAGGAGATTGATATGCAATGGCAATTTGCAATGCTTACTATGAGGGCAAGAAGATTTCTTAAGCGTACTGGGAAAGAGATGAAGTTCAGAAGGAACAAGAGTGTGGGATTTGACAAGTCAAAGGCTGAATGTTTTAATTGCAGAAAGAAAGGACACTTTGCAAGAGAATGCAAAGCACCAAAAAGAAGCAATGAAAATTTCAAGAAGTCTGCTGATGAAGAACCAAATTCTACTACTGCTATGGTATCATGTGATGGATTAGGTGATTTTGATTGGAGTGATCTTGCTGAGGATGGTCCAAATTGTGCATTAATAGCTGAAGAAGATCCTGAAGTACAGCATTTTGCTCTCATGGCCTATTCTTCTTCTGGATCAGACTCTGAGGTATCAAATGAATCATCTTGTTCTTTTAAATCATGTTCTGATACAATTGAGATACTTAAGTCTAGTAATGGAAGCCTTAAAAAGGAAAATGAAACACTTAAGCTAGATAATCTTAGTTATGAATATGGTTTAAAGAACTTAGAAGAAAAACTAGAGTTTTATAAAAAGATTGAAATTGAATACCTTGATCAGATCACTATCCTAAAAAATGAAATTATCAAGAAAGATGATGAGATTAAGGTTCTTGTGGAAAAAGTAGGAGAAGCTGAACAGGCTAGAGACTTAGCTAAGAGTGAGACTGAAAAACACATTGTTAGGGTGGAAAAACAACAATTTGCCACTGACATTCTTAGTAAACCATTAGGAAGACACTTTAATGGTATAGGATATAATGCTGTAGCTCACCCTACAAAACTTAGTGCCAATGCCCCTCCTACTAGGACATTAACTTTCATATCTGAGTCTGGAGCCTCCCCTGTAGGTGAAACTAGTAAACTTGTAGTTGAAACTAATGAAAAAGAAATAGAGTCACCTAAGGTTGAGGTAAAGAAGTATGAACAAGCACCTCTGATTGAAGATTGGGTGTCTGACAGTGATGATGATGAAGTAGAATCTGATTCAACCTCTAAGAACAAAAAGGAAGAAATTCCTACTGTTGTTGAATCAAAAGTACCTAGGGCTAAAAGGGTTGATTTTGTTAAGCCTAGGTTTGGTAAAGGTATCTCTAGAAAGATGGCTGAGTATGATAACACACCTAGAGTATATCCTAAAAGAACAAATAACTTGCCTAGGGAAACCAGAGAAATTGGAACAACCTAGTTTCACACAAATTAGGTACTGATTTTCAATTACTTAAGAGGGCATGTTATTGCTGTGGTAGTTTTGAACATCTGCAAGATGAGTGCTATAAGAAACCAGCTTGGAACCAATACACTAGGGTGAACCATAGAAATTTTGCTAGGAAGACTCACCCTCACCCCAAAAGAAACATGGTTCCCAAGGAAGTTCTGATGAGAGATGGTACTTCTAGAGTTATCTCTCCTATTGCACCAACAGGGTCCATAAAGAAGGAAATAGTCACCTCTGCTGATAAGGCAAACTCTGCTGTTAAGGCAGACTCTGCTGTTTTGCCTAAAGTTGTTACTGATACTGTTGTGGGCAATCATTTTTATGCTGTTAAAGCCTCAGCTTGCTGGGTCTGGAAACCAAAAGTTAAAGTTTTAGATCATGTTCTCAGACACAGCAGTGCACCAATGCAGTTGAAGAAATTTGACTACTTTGATGCACAAGGTAGATCCAAGTCAGTAATGGCTTGGGTCCCTAAGAGAAACTAATTCTCTTACTTTTTGTGCAGGGCAATCTACAAAAGGAGCTAAAGGATAAATGCATTTTTGATAGTGGATGCTCTTCACACATGACTGGAGACCAGAGCAATTTGGAGAATTTTGAAGCTTTGGATGGTGGATATGTTGCTTTTGGGAATGACCCCAAAGGAGGAAAGATTGTTGGTAAAGGCATAATCAGAACTGGAAAATTAGATTTTGAGAAAGTGTATTTGGTGAATGGTTTAAAGTTCAATCTTTTTAGTGTCTCACAAATGTGTGACAGAAAGAATTTTTTTTTTTTTACAGACACTGAATGTCTTGTCTTATCTCCCGACTTTAAGATACTTGATGACAAATTAGTACTTCTTAAAGTCCCTAGACATGACAACATATACAGTGTGGACATAAAGAACATTATTCCCAAAAGAGATTTAACTTGTCTGTTTGCCAAAGCTACTATTGATGAATCCAAACTATGGCACAGAAGGCTTGGACATCTGAACTACAAGGCTATCAACAAGTTGGTGAAAGGAAACTTGGTCAGAGGATTACCTTCAAAGATTTTTGAGAATCCTGAAGTATGTGTTGCTTGTCAAATGGGAAAACAGCATAGAGCATCTTGTAAGTCCAAATTGGTGAATTCTATAACTGAACCTTTGTTTATGTTACACATGGACTTATTTGGACCTACTTATGTGCATAGTTTGAACAAAAAGATGTATGGTTTAGTGGTTACTGATGATTTTAGTAGGTTCACTTGGGTATTCTTCCTAGCTACTAAGAATGAGACTTCTGGTATTCTTAAGGCTTTTATTACTAGGATAGAAAACCTATTTAATCACAAGGTTAAGATCATCAGATGTGACAATGGAACTGAGTTTAAGAATCAAGTAATGAATCAGTTCTGTGAAGAAAAGGGTATAACTAGACAATTTAGTGTGGCTAGAACTCCTCAGCAAAATGGTGTGGCTGAGAGGAGAAATAGAACATTAATTGAAGCTGCTAGGACTATGTTGTCAGAGTCTAAGTTACCCACTATCTTTTGGGCTGAAGCAGTCAACACTGCTTGCTATGTAAAAAATAGAACTAAGATAGTTAAACCTCACAATAAGACCCCTTATGAGTTATTGCATGGTAGGAAACCACTGATTGATTTCTTTAGACCATTTGGGTGTCCTGTCACTATCTTAAACACCATTGACCACTTAGGCAAGTTTAGTGAGAAAGCATACATAGGTTACTTTGTTGGATACTCAACTGAAAGTAAGGCTTTTAGGGTTTTCAATCAAAGGACTGGGCATGTGGTGGAAAATTTGCATGTTAAAATTAGAGAAACCACACCTAATGTTGAAGGAAAAGGTCCTGAGTGGATGTTTGATATTGATTCCTTAACCAAGAGTATGAATTATCAACCAGTCATTGCAGGTACTACTAACATGTCTGCAGGTACACAAACTAACCCCAATGCAGGTACAAAAGCAAAGAAGGATGAAACTGCAGAGGAGTTTGTTTTGATTGAAAGAAGCAAGTTTGATCAGTATTTCACACCAACAGATAAAGAGGGAAAAAGTTCAGATGATGCTGTTGTTCATAAGGAAGTTCCAAAGGATACTGAAGAAGGTGATGATGAACCTTCTCATGATGTCAAGAATGATGATAAGGAATGGAATACAGAGTCAGATGTTGCTGGGCAACAAGGAAATAAACATAGCAACAGTTCTCTCAACTCTGCTGCCAAGCCAAAGCACTCTGCTGATAAGCCAAAGCACTCTGCTGTTAGGCCGAAACACTCTGCTGTTAGGTTTGGTGATTCTGCTGCTATGGACAAGGACTCTGCTGCTGATAAAGATGGTGATTCTGATGATGATTCTGCTGATGAGATGCCTGAATTAAAAGAAGTGTATGTGGATACTGATGATGAAGTTGTTGATGTTTTTAGTGCTGAAGCTGATTTATCAAACTTGGAGACTGACATACCTGTTAGTCCCACACCAACAACAAGAATCCACAGGAATCATCCAAAGTAGCAAATAATTGGTGATGTTCACTCTGCTGTTCAGACTAGAAGTAAATCAAAAGGGTTGAGTGATTTGCTTGATCAGGGATTGTTTGCTCAAACACTTAAGAAGAGGAATAGCCACAAGGATTTACAAAATTGCATGTTTGCCTGTTTCTTATCTCAAGAAGAACCCAAGACCATTCACAAGGCTTTGAAAGATGAAAGTTGGGTTGAAGCTATGCAAGAGGAGTTGCTGCAGTTCAAGCTTCAGGAGGTCTGGACATTAGTTGATTTGCCTAATGGAAAAAGGGCAATTGGTACAAAATGGGTGTTCAGATGTAAAAGAGATGAAAGAGGTATTGTCATCAGAAACAAGGCTAGATTGGTGGCTCAGGGATACACTCAGGAAGAAGGGATAGACTATGATGAGGTCTTTGCCCCAGTTGCAAGATTGGAGGCTATCAGACTTTTCTTGGCATATGCTTCATACAAGAATTTTCCTGTGTATCAAATGGATGTAAAAAGTGCTTTCTTGTATGGAAAGATACCTGAAGAAGTTTATGTGATGCAACCTCCTGGGTTTGAAGATCCTAAGTATCCTGATAGGGTCTACAAGGTAAAGAAAGCACTGTATGGACTACATCAAGCTCCTAGAGCTTGGTATGACACCTTATCTCAGTATTTGTTGAATAATTGTTTTCACAGAGGAACCATTGATAAAACATTGTTCATTAAGAAAGACAAAAAGGATATTCTACTTGTTCAGGTTTATGTAGATGATATCATTTTTGGGTCTACAAATAAGGTGTTATGTGAAGGATTTGAGAAGTTAATGCACAGCAGGTTTGAGATGAGTTCAATGGGAGAACTGACTTTCTTTTTAGGACTACAAGTTAGGCAGAAGTCAGATGGGATTTTTATTAGCCAAGACAAGTATGTGGCTGATATGTTGAAGAAATTTGGTTTCAAAGATGTGAAGGCAGTCAAGACACCAATGGATAAAAATAAACCTTTGCTCAAGGATGAAGATGGGGTAGAGGTTGATGTACATCTCTACAGATCAATGATTGGCTCATTGATGTATCTGACTGCTTCAAGGCCAGATATCATGTTTTCTGTGTGTGCTTGTGCTAGATTCCAAGTGTCCCCAAAAGTTTCACACTTGGAAGTAGTCAAAAGAATTTTTAGGTACCTAAAGAGTCAACCAAAATTAGGTCTTTGGTATCCTAATAATTCACCATTTGACTTGATAGCATACTCAGATAGTGACTATGCTGGAGCTACTATGGACAGAAAATCAACCACTGAAGGCTGTCAGTATCTTGGTCATAGGCTGATCTCTTGGCAATGTAAGAAACAAACAGTGGTGGCTAATTCGACAACTGAAGCAGAATATGTTGCTGCTTCTAGCTGCTGTGGACAAGTGCTCTGGATTCAGAACCAATTGCTGGATTATGGGTACAATTTCATGAACACAAAAATTTTTATTGATAACAACAGCACAATGTGTATTATCAAAAATCCTGTTTTTCATTCTAAAACAAAACACATTGAGATAAGACATCATTTTATTAGAGATTGTTATGAGAAAAAGCTTATTCAAGTGGTTAAAATACATACTGACAATAATGTTGCTGATCTACTTACCAAAAGTTTTGATATAAGTAGGTTTCAATTTTTAGTTGCTAGTATTGGTATGATCAATCTTTAAATCTTAAACTCTCTTATCTCTGTATGTCTTTGTAAAGTTTTGTAAGGATTTGTGCTGTTGCTTAGTCAATATCTGGTGTTTAGTCAATGTCTGCTGTTTAGTTGTTTATTGCTATGCCTACTCAGCTGTTACTATGGAATATTCTTGCTTGTGTTTGTTGTTTGCTACTAACCTTTTGCAGATACATATCCATACACAATCAAGTAAAACATAAACAGAGGAAGTTCATTGATTAAAAAGGCATAAGTACATCATACATTCATTTCTGTTCAAAAGGAAATATCAAAAGACATCAAGCTACAAAGATTCACAACCTAAATCTTAGCAAAGTCAGGCATGACCTTGCTACGAGGTCCCCTAGTGCCCATTGCTTCAAACACCCTTGGACAGGGGAGTGCAAGTACCACTGGACGTGGTGGTGGATCCTGCTGCTGACTGGTAGAGGGAGCTGCTTTCTTCTGCTGATTCTTTTTCATTGGAACTGGAGGTTTCTGTTCAACCGGACTTGGCTTTGGATGAGGACTGTGGACACTCCTTGCAAAGTCGGCTGCGGCTTTCTCCATTTGCTTCTGCAGTTCAGCGGTTATTGGATGTTTTGGAGGGATGATTTCCCAGGCCCCTTGGTAGTAGGTCATTGATTTCGGCCAACCTTGCTGTTTCCCAGGCCAATTTGATGTTTCCTCATCACTTGAATCTTCAAACGATGATGGTGTTGATGGGAGTGGATCGGAGTATGAATCTTCCATGACTGCTTTTCCTTTTTGTTGTGATGTTGATGCATTTTTAGGAAAGTAACTAGCCCAACCTTGTGAGTCATCGGATGATGAATCTGAAGATATTTCGATGATTGGAGTCTTTGAAGAACTCATGATTTGAATGTTATTGGAGTTAGGGTTTTGAATTAGGGATTTGATTTAGTGATTAAGGATTTATGGAGTTAAATGTGGGGTTGGTATGGTATTTAAGGAGGTGATTTTAAAGATTTTGGGAATGTTGACTTTAGGTCAACACTTTCATAACTCTGCTGATGAGTTTGAAAGTTGAAGGGTCAAATTGTAACTTTTGGCGCGCTCTTAAACCTAATTAGCTAAAAACGGTATCTTTCACCAATTTGATCTAATTCCATTTTAATTGCTCAAGAATTACATTCGACTATCACCAAGAACATCAATTCATATCATTTCACCCAAAACCCCCAAATCAAATGGCTCGAAGAATGTTTCCGGAAGAACACAATCAGATAGCATTTCTCAGTAAGGTTACGGCAGCGGATGGATTTTATGAGGTTATGGATTTTCTGGGTTCGTCTAAGTTAAGGTATGCATTAACAGCTGCTCCTACCATTTACAAATCACATATGAAGCAATTTTGGTCAACTGTTAGGTTGGATGTGTTAGATGGTGAGGAACGATTGCTAGGTAGTGTAGATGGGGAAGATATTGTAGTTAGTGAAACAATAATTAAGAGAAGTTTGCGCTTATCAGGTACCCCAACACCCCCTACTATTACCCCAGAAGTAGTTATGACTGAGCTTGAGACTTTTGGATATGAGAGACCTGAGAATAGTGGAACATTTTTGAAAGGTCGTATGTGTCCCCATTGGAAGTTTTTACTGCATACTCTACAACACTGCTTGTTTCCCAAAATAGGTGGATGGAGTGAGTTTAATGCTTCTCAAGCAATGGCTTTAGTGTGTTTAGCCACAGGGCAGCCCTATGATTTTTCTTCTATGATATTTGAGGGGATGAAGAAGTTTATCAAGAAGAAGTTTTACTTGTACCCAAGGTTTCTACAACTTATAATAAACAGACAACTAAGGGAACCAATGTTGCAAAAAAAGGTCTACAAGGCCGATTAATCGCCGATTAGGTGCTACAAGGCCACCGACCTTGCCGATTTATGTAACTGGGTCAAACAAATAGGTCAACCGTGGTCAACGACGATCAAAGGCGGTCAATGGTGGTCAAACTTGCCGAAAACCTATAAATCTTGCCAGAAGTACCCAAAACTCACTGTAAACTTATTTTGATCACTTATAGTAACTGTTTAAGTTTATTACAAGTTGTTTTTTAGAAAATACCTTACCGGAAATACCTAAAACTCACCGGAAATACACAAAACTTCTCGGAAATAACTAAAATTTGTCAGTAATGCCAATCCGATTAATCACCGATTAATCCCGCCTAGACCGATTACAAGCTACAAGGTGGTCGACCGCCCGACTACCGATTCGCGATTTTTGCAACCTTGTAATAAACAGACAACTAAGGGAACCATTGAGGCATTCACAAATTGAGCCCTGTAGTAGAATGGCCATCAAGATGTTTGCATTTTTAAAGAAGAATGGGAAAGGATTTTCTGGTGTTATTACTCCCTTAACTGAGCATATCTTGAATGTAGTGGCTGAAGTAAATGAGGATGAAGAGGCTGGAACACCCACAGCTTCCCATCACACATCCTCCTCTACAAACTTAAATGAATCATCTTCCACTGAACCACAACCTACCCAATCACCTAGGAATTCACAAGAGGACATTGTGCTACCTCAGGCCAATGTTAGTATGGTAGCAGATGAGGCTGATACAGGTGTTGGAGGTATCATGATGGACGAGGCTGGCACTACTGTTTCCAACTTAGTAGTTGAACAGGACAGTGTCAACATTATTAAGACCTCAACCATGGCAACATCATTTGTAGAAGGTTCTCAGGAACCTGACACAACTGGTGGTAACCCCAGCCAAATGGCTTTTATGGGGGGCTCAGATGTTCATCCTAGGGATGAGACTGAGTTTATGTCCAAAGATTCACCTCTCGGAGAAGGTAACACATCTCGAAGTGATGAGGACAGAGATGAACATATTGAATTGATGGACACTGATGTACATATTGACATTGCAAATGATACACCTCTCGGACCAGGTAACACAGGTCGAAGTGTTGATGCTAGAATTGAACTTGAAACTGATGATTTGACGGCTAAAACACCTGTACAAAATGTCAATTCCAATGATCAACCTCTCGGGTCAGGTTACACAGACCGAAGTTGTGAGGATATCATGAAACAATTGAAAGCATTGACGGAAAATTGTACAAAATTGTCAAAGGAGGTCCTGGATCTAAGAAAGGAGTTAAAGACAGCCAGAGCTACTCAAGGTGCTGAAATTAGCAGGCTTAAGCTAAGGGTTACACACCTTGAGGGGAGGCTCAAGAAGAGGTCCAAACCAAGTTTGGAAGAGGATGCTTCCAAACAGGGGAGGAATGATCAAGAGGCTGTGGTGAATGATAAGGATCAAGAGGATGTGATAGGTTCAGGGGAGGTTGAAAAGGACTTTGTTGAACATGTTGTTGATGAGAGTGGAAAGGTTGACTCTGCTGATGCAGAACATTCTGCAGGTGCAAACAACTCTGCTGATGGGTTGAAGGTTTCTGCTGATGAGACTGAGCAGAGTGCAGGTGTAAAGGACTCTGCTGGAGTAAATGATTCTGCTGATTCAGATGATGAACAGATGACTTTAGCTCAAGTGTTGCTGAACATGAACAAAGAAGCTAAAATACCCACACAATCACAAAAACCTGTTGCTGAATCAAGTGAAAAGTTTGAAAGGATGAAAAAGTTGGCTGATGAACAAGCTCAAATTGCTCAAGATGAAGAATATGCAAGAAGAGTTGCAGCTGAAGAGGAAGAAAATCAGTTTGAATTTATGGGCAGCTCTACATTTAATGAAGTTAGTCAAGAAGAATTAGATGAACAATTGCAGTATTTCATTGATTCTGATATGATTGTAAGAGGTGAAGCTAGGATGATAGCAAATGATGAGCAGTTAGATGGGAGTGAAAAGACAAAAGAGCTTGTTGATTTTATACTTAAAAAGAATGGATTAGCTAAGTGGGAAGAGCTGATTAAGAGGATTACAGATGCACAGAAGCATGGTTACAAACCTAAGTCAACTTCAAGGAAAGCAGTGGTTAAAGACATGAAGTATTATTTGAAGAATGCAAGAGGCTATCAGATGAAGGATTTCAAAGGTAAGTCAGATCACTTAATTGAAAAGGAATTTTATGAAACTTATGCTAAGCTTAATCCAAGAAAAGTTTCTGAAAAGAAGAGAAATCCAGAAGTTATGGGATCTGACAGTATGAAAGCATCTGGGAGTGGAAGTGTCTCAAAGCCCATAGTATCTGATGTTGAAAAGGAGAAAGAAATTGTTGTTGAAGCTGAAGTTATGACTGAATCCTCTGCTGGTACAAAGAGATATAGGAGGACAGTAAAGCAGGTGGGTAGGAAGAAGAGAAGAACACAGTCAATAGTGATGAGTGATTCGGATAAAGAAGAGAAAGAGGATAGTGATTCAGGGAAAGAAGAAGTGACTGCAGATGATATGCAAGGAATTATGCATCTCACAGTTCATGAACCTCAAGAAGAGCCTGAGTTACTTAATGAAGTTCCTTTATCAGTAAAATATCCAATCATTTCTTATTCACATGAAGTTCTAAGTGATGGTCAAGTATGCTGGGTAATTAGGAGGTCAAATGGTTCAAGTGTGGGGTATATTAGTTTTTCTCAGATGATGCACTACATGGATAGGGATGATATTACTCAACTCTGGAATCTTTATAAGAAGAATTATGGTGATACTCGACCAGAGATAGTGTATGAGAGACTAAATTATTACTACTTGAAGAACATGTTTGAACCAGATGAGAGAAGTATTGAATGGAAGAAGTTACTGAGTTCCACAGTTCAGAAATGGTATTTATATCAATCTTGTGGGGTTCATGTTTTATCATGCATAGGTGTGACTGTGTATATGCTTGTGGAGAAGGATTATGTCATCAACAACAGTACATCTATTCTGTATCAAATGTTGCAGCCTGGTAAGTTGACACTACAAAGACCATTTGATGCAGATCATCAAGCAAAGGAACTGATTGAGAAATATAAAAGGTTGCTGGTATCAAAGGTTTCAAAACAGTAAAGTGTTTGGAAGCATCCTCCTGGTGGTTATCTGGATTTAAGGAAACTTGATGATTTTTGGAGAAAAATATCAAGTTTAGGGGAGGATTGTTGGGTCTAAAATGCTGCTGATTCGAGAAACATAACTCTGCTGGATAGTTATGTGACTCTGCTGATTAGTGTATTAACTCTGCTGTTTTGATAACTCTGCTGTTTTGGATAATAGGCATAGTGTAACTCTGCTGCTAGCTTACGAAGACTCTGCTGCTAAAAGATTTACTCTGTTGTCTATAGGATATGTATAGTATGTTAAGGATAAGTATAGAAAAGATACGTATGAATATTTTTCTTGTATAGGAAGTCTTGTAAACTGACTAGGACTCCTTACGCTATAAAAGAAGGTTCTAGGGTTAGAGTTAGATATCGATTATCTTAGCATACGTATTGTTTACACTTCAAGGTTTCTTGTAACCCTATTGCTATTAAGAGCAATCGTATTAATATATTGAAGTGTTGTTTGAGAATTTGTTTGTGTTTATTCTTCTTAAGATCAAGTATTAGTTTCCGCATAATATTTGATATACAATCTAAGATCAGTTTCTATACCGATTACTTTAGATTTATCTAAGGTAATTAATAAGATCGTGAAGCTCAACTGGGATCAACATACTCTGCTTCTTGCTCCTCCAGTCTACTGCTCCTCCATTGATAACAAAGACATAACCAGCTGAGACTTCGCATCATCTTTGTCACATTGCCAGGACGCATCACAGTAACCTGTTACATCAAGTTTTGTAGCTGGATTTCCACCATACACAAGAAACATATCTTTCGTATGCCTAAGATACTTTAGAATATGTTTAACAGCAATCCAATGTTTTTCACCTGGATTCTATTGAAATTGACTGGTGATATTTTGAGCGAACGCCACATCTGGCCTTGTGCATCTCACCACATACATAATAGATCCTACAGCCGAAGCATAAGGAAATTTGGTCATGCGTGCCACCTCTGCAGGTGTTGAAGCACATAACTTACTGCTCAAGCCATGTTTCACTTCCATTAGCAAATATCCTTTCTTGGAATTTTGCATATTGAATCTCTTCAATATTTTGTCAATGTAAGCACTTTGACTTAATCCAATTAACCGCCTTGATCTATCTCTATATATCTTGATTCCCAGAATATATGCAGCTTCCCCTAAATCCTTCATAGAAAAGTACTTTCCAAGATATGCCTTAACGTTTTGCAAATTTGGAATGTCTTTTCCCTTGATCAATATGTCATCAACATATAGGATAAGGAAAATTACATTACTCGCACTAGCTTTGTGATATACACATGGCTCATAAAGATTCTGAGTAAATCCAAACCTTTTGATTTCTTCATCAAATCTTTTATTCCATCGCCTTGATGCTTGCTTCAATCCATAAATGGATCTTTGAAGTTTGCATACACGGTTTGGAAATTTTGGATTCACAAACCCCTCAGGCTGCGCCATATAGATGTCTTCATCTAGGCGACCATTTAAGAAGGCGGTTTTGACATCCATTTGCCAAATTTCATATTCATAGTATACTGCTATAGCTATGAGAATCCTGATACCCCTAATGTCAGCCACAGGAGAAAAGGTCTCCTCGTAGTCAACATCAAATGTTTGAGTAATGCCTTTAGCTACTAAACGGCCCTTATAGGTGTGTACCTTGCCATCCATGTCAGTTTTCTTCTTGAAGAGACACTTAATTCCAACTACCTTGGTATTGGGAGGAAGGTCTACTTCAATCCAGACATTGTTATCTTTCATGGATTGCATTTCCCCATTCATAGCAACTACCAATTTATCCTTTTCAGGACTCTCAATGGCAACTCTATAATTAGCAGGTTCATTAAGATCCCCTAATATAGTTTCCTCAACTTCTACGTTAAGACATAGACGTTCAGGAGCTTTCACATGTCTTGAAGACTTGCGAATGGGAACAATTTCAACTTCAGGTGGAGGTCCCAGACTTTCAGGTTCCACAGAAAGTACGCTAGTGTTTTCAAAAGGTAATGTATCTACATGATCATCTTCCAGATCATAAACTCTCCCACTGAATTCTTGAGATATAAGTTCCTTTTTCTAAAAAATCTCCATATCTAGCAACAATTACTTTGTTTTCAGGTGGATAGTAAAAGTAGTAACCCGTCATTTCCTTTGGGTATCCTACAAAGATACACTTTATAGATCTCTGTTGGAGCTTTTTTGCTGAGTCACGTCTTATATACGCCTCGCAACCCCAGACCTTTAAATAAGACAAGTTTGGAACTTTTCCATTCCATATTTCGTATGGTGTCTTATCAACCTTCTTCGTGGGAACCATATTTGTAACACCCCCAACTCGGAATATGGCAGCGAGACTGAGCTTGGGGTGCTACGTGAGCGGTAAGACAGTCACAATCATAGAAAACGATCTCATAACGAGACGTTTTTAGCAAAACATATCATTCGAATACAAAATTTAATATTTAGAGTCTAAGAGACTCTTATCACAAGTTGCAGCGAAAAATAAAGATAGTTTGCAGCGGAATAAAAGACAGTTTTAAAAGATTATTCGAATGATAAAATAGTAGGGGTAGAAAGTAAAGCCCACGATAGCCATCTTCAACCTTCAGCCACTCCTGACGCTCACAACATGCATCAATTACCTGAGATAAAACATGCTAAAAAGTCAACACAAAGGTTAAGTGTAATCCATAGGTTTAGTAAATAATAGTTGAGCACAAGATTTTAAGTCTGGAAGATATAAGTAACAAATACAAATATCGGGTAAGCGTCACATAATTCTTTTCTTTGTTAAGCTCATGACACACAAAGCGTTAACCGACACCAACAACCTTGGCGTAAGTCGACAGTAACCACGGAATTTCATAATATAATAGTTGCCCCCAAAGCTAGGTACTTTGCCAGATACCTAGTAAAACTCAATTATAGTACATCACATGCTGACCGACCTTAGTAAACATGGCGGGATGGTCAAATCCTATAGGCTTATAAACTATAATTGCGCTCACTCGTAAGTGATTAATGGTTCATGATCGAGGGACTTGCTTTTGGCAAGGAAGGTACTTAGCATTATTGCATCAGTCAGGAATAACATACCAATAAACAATTGTGCTCATAAAAATAAGTAAGTAGCATGTATCTCCCCCATGGGTTTATAAACAATTTAAAAGTAAAAGTAGGGCTACGAATCACACCATAGCAGCAGATGAACAAGATACCTCAATATGATCAAATGGCATAGCACGGCAAGTGAACCTCAGCACAAACTAATATATGAATAATACGTCTCAACAATAACCTTAAAGTGATTTATAAAGTAATACTCGTATTTGAAATGAAAATGCTTATTTCAATGGCGTCTGAGTGAAATAATGTTTAAGACTTGTGTGGATACGAGATGTTAAAATAATAAAAGTCGGCAAACACAAGCGGATAAGAAGAAAGAATAACGAAGAGAAGAGAAGAACTAAGATTAAGAAAAGAATAATTAAGAAAGACAAGATAGAAAACATCAATAGGCTGTTTCGGTTTTTTACCTATTTCCCCAAATAGTTGATGAAACATCGTGATTTTGGAAGAAAACGTATAAGTTTCAAAAAGGTTTTTAGGATATTGAGTAATCATAAATGATTAAGTTATAAAAAGTTTTATCGAAATTTGGGCATGATGCGCCCGTTTATAAAGCATTTCCAAGTCGTTACGACTCTTGAATATAAGTTTTATTGCCACATTTTACAAGTTAAATATATATAATTGGACACTATCATTCGCGTATATATTACTAGTAGTTGTGAAGTTTATCGACCATTTTGTGTATGTTCGGGTCCAAATATGTTAAGCTCTTATGAGTCTAACATACTCTTCCGTCTCATTTACCAAAATCATCCATAAGCCCATCGGCTAATACCGTAAATCCAATAACGTCCAATTCTCATCCAAGCATAGGTTATAACAAGTATCCAAGTCCAATGTCCAAATCATATCTCATATTATCCAAATAATTAACCGAAACACCATATTGATAAACAAATAATTAATAAGTGACAAAACAATAAAATGGAAGACATTATGGCCCAAGTGTATTGGGCTTTGGCCCAATACTCAACTCATACTCT
Organism: Artemisia tridentata subsp. tridentata; assembly: GCA_021014915.2. NCBI lineage: Eukaryota > Viridiplantae > Streptophyta > Magnoliopsida > Asterales > Asteraceae > Artemisia > Artemisia tridentata. The sequence goes on from CP139506.1 coordinate 252,452,937, forward strand.
AATGGACTCTCTTTGGGCTTTCGGACCCAAAGTTATTACTCCCTCCGTCCCTAAATAAACGTCCACTATTAATTTTTTAAGTATTCTCTTTATAACTTTGACCTTAAATTATTTTATTTGTATTATGTAATACTTGATGCAAAATATATGAATAGATTGAGTTTTAAATGTATTTTCATTGATATAATTTTCATCAAGTATTGCATAACATAGATAAATTAATTTAAGGTCAAAGTTGAGCAAAAAAGACTTTAAAAGTCAATAGTGGACATTTATTTAGGGACGGAGGGAGTATTACTTAACCCATTTAGGACTTATCCAAGTCCAACCGACTCGACACTAACCCGAGGTTGTCTAACCTTGAGTCTTACACGGACGAGACTCCCTTGAGTCTCGACTAGACTCATTCCACACCAAGACCTTGGAGGTCTCGGCTAAACTCATATCCAACTAGTCGTGGCCCTCTCGGGTCACGGCTTATACCACTCGACAACCTAAGCTATCCAAACCCTTAGCCAAACAAACGGCTACAACCAAACTTGACCAAATAACAATGAACCCTTGGCCGTGACTCCTTGAGTCACGGCTCGACTTCACCCGAGCCTTTGGAGCTCTCGGCTCATTAACAAACAATACTAAGTCCAAAGCTCAACACAACAAAACAATCTAGGCTATGACGTGACTCATTTGAGTCACGGCTCGAGCCTACTCGAGCCAATAGGCTCTCGGCTACCACAACACAATCATAATCCCATCCATAATCCAAACCAACACAAAAAATCCAAATCTGCCTCAAACCCTAACTAAGCTAACCCTAACCCTAAACCACGCCGTGACTCACTGAGTCACAGTTAGACCTCACACGAGCCATAGGGCTCTCGGCGTCAGCCATCCATGGACCAACTCAAGACCAATCACATCCAATAATCCAACCCGAGCTACAAACAACAACAATAAATTAGAAAACGAAAGAAATAAAATAAAAATAAACAACTCACCCTGGGTCAACTCGAGTTGACTCAGTGAGTCACCCAACTCGGACTGAGTTCGAGGGTTTCACGGCAAAACATTATAGATCCACACGGTTTTTCATTAGATCTAAAAGATTTAACATGTTTTATTAATAAAATGTTTGTATATAAAATTTGGGGTTTCGAATAAAATAAAAACGGGAAAGGGGGAAGGCGCGTGTGTTACCAAATCGGAGAGAGGAGGTGGCGGGGAAGGTGCGGTGAGGTGGTGGTGGCGGACTGTGGCGGCGACGTTGGTGACTGTGGTACCAAATGAGCTCCGATCGAGCTCAAAAACTCCAAAAAGAAAGAGGAGGTCGAGATCTATGTTTTGATGTAAGATAAGGTTTGGCCGAAAAATATTCCGACGACGGTGGTTGCCAGAGACGACGGTGGTTAGCCGGAGTGGTGGTCGGACGTTAGTGGCAGAGAAGAGAAAGTTTGTGTGTGATGTGTGTGTGTGTTATAATGAATAAAATATATAAAAAAAATTGCTTATGTACTAAGAGAGGGACTAAAGCTGGACAATTAAAAGTAGAGGGTGTGTGGTGTAAAATTCTGGGCGGGGGTGATAAATGTCAAGTTGGTAAAACTTTTACAATAATCACTGTGGGACCCATTTGACGTACCAAACGGACTCGAAAAATTATGAAACTTGCGCCATTGTTCTCGAAATAATTTTTCTGATAAAAACGAGTATAAATATGCATAACTTTCTCGAAATTAATTTATTTGGCAAATTTGATTCGTTTCGTGCTTTCTAGGTTGTGCTGACATAATAAGGGAATAAGGTTCACGTTTCTCAAGATATCTCGCGTTTCTCAAGTTCTAATAAGTTTAGAAAAGGTTCAAATGCTAAGGTTGTTGATATAAATAATGCCTAAACACGTTATTAATATTCTTTCGATATCTCTATATTTTGATAATCACAAAATTTAAAATCATTAAACGAAAGATCATGACGTAAACAAGTATTTAGTTGTAAATATCTATTTTAACAACTCAATCACTTAAGGTATGAATAAACAAATGCTTAATGCATTATATGATCAAAGGAACTTTTTCTTAATCTCTAAACTTTTTATAAAATGTCAAAAACATTTTATATATTTTTGAAAATCATTTTTGGTATTAAATAAATATGTTTAATCTATTATAAATATATGAATTCAAATTTTCAACCAAAAATGGCAAAAATGTCTCAGAAAAACCTTCCCCACAAAAGGACAAAACTGGGCAACGTTCAGCAGGGGCGGCCCCCTTAATTCATAAAGGCGGCCCCCTTAAAATTAAGGGGACCGGCCCCCTATTTAAGGGGACCGCCCCGCTCCTGTAGGCTCCCAGTTTTTGCCTATAAATACTGGTTTATCTCTGGACTTTTTCCTAACCTTTTGCACCCCAAACCTTCTGTCCTAAATCTTCTCTAATCCTTGTAAATCCTTTCTAAAATCCTTTGATCATATTCTCTTAAGCATTGGTTTCCAAGTGATCCAAGCTTCCACCATCAAAGTGCAAAAGAAGAATACTCCTTCAACTAGAGAAGAAGTATTATAGCTTAACTCATATCATTCTTGTAGTTGTGTAAAGTGTTGTATAGTTGTGATAAGTAGATCTAAGTGTAAGTAAGTAGTTGTGCTTGTAAAGAAGTAGTGTAGAAGTAGTGAAGCCGTCGTGAAGAAGTCGTGAAGAAGAAGTTGTGAAGCCGTCGTGAAGAAGGTATGAACTTGTTGTGTTGAAGTTGTGTATAAGTTGTGAGATTGGTTCTAGCTACGATTAGAACTCGACATCTAGCTTTGTGTCGTTAAACCGGTGTAAGCTAAAGTTGTGTAAGGTTTCTCCGCCATAAGGGAGTTTGTTGACATAGTGAAGAAAATTCTCGAGTAGGTGACTCGAGGAGTGGAGTAGGGCAAGGAAGGTGTCCTTGTAGCCGAACCACTATAATTCTCCGTGTTGTGGTTTGATCTTTCCATCTCTATCTTTCATTTCATTATATTTACTTTACTTGCATTGCTTATCTATATTTATTTATATTTGTTCATATTGATCAAGAGTTGAATTCACATAAGATAGAATCGAAGCTTTAAAAAGTAAACAAAAGTTTTCACAATAAAATTTAAAAAGACGTAAAACTATTCAACCCCCCTTCTAGTTTTCCACAATTGGTATCAAGAGCCACCTCAAACAAGATTTTTAAAATAAACTGTATTTTAAAACTTGAAACGATCTATGGAATCTGAAAAATATTTAGAAGGGCAATCTATGCAAAGACCACCACTATTTGAAAGTGATGGATTTCTTTATTGGAAAAATCGATTCGAAACTTATGTGAAATCAAAAGATCTAGATCTTTGGCATGTCATTACTAATGGTGATTTTTTACCTATTCAAAACAATCCTGAAACTAAAAAGGATGAAGTAATACCTTTTGAAAAACAAAGTGATGATTTAAAAAGAAAACTTGCTAAAAATAATGAAGCAAAAATGGTTATTTATAATGCGCTACCACGTAAAGAATACGAAAGAATTTTTATGTGTGAAACCGCAAAAGAAATTTGGAACTCTTTACTAATAACTCACCAAGGTAATAGTCAAGTCAAAGATAATAAAATAGATCTTCTTGTTCAACAATATGAACAATTTACGATTCCGGAAGAGGAATCAATTGATAATGCTTTTGCTAGGTTTAACACAATCATCACAAGTTTAAAGGCACTTGATGAGATTTTTTCTAGTAAGAATTTTGTTAGGAAATTTCTTAGGGCTCTTCATCCAAAATGGCGAGCTAAAGTTACGGTGATTGAAGAATCGAAGAACTTGTCAACTCTTCAACTTGACGAGTTGATTGGCAACTTGAAGGTCTACGAAGCAATAATCAAGAAAGACTCCGAGATGGTCAAAGGAAAGAAAGAGCAAAGCAAGTCAATCGCGTTGAAAGCTAGGAAAGCATCAAGTGACGAGGATAGCTCAACCTCCGAAAGTGATGATGAAGAATATGCCATGGCCGTAAGAGACTTCAAGAAATTCTTCAAAAGACGAGGAAGATTTGTTAGACAACCATATGATGAAAGAAAGACACTCCAAAGAAATAAAGATGACAAAGCTAGCAAGAGCGAGAGAAAGTGCTTCAAATGCGGTGATCCAAATCATCTCATCGGAAGATGTCCTATGATGTCAAGGGAGCAAAACCAAAAGGCGTTCGTTGGAGGAGCATGAAGTGATAGTGACGAAGATGAGAAAGAAACCACAAAGGAGGAGAAATGTCTTATGGCTAAGACATCAAGTGAGGTACATTCCAAAACCGAATACTTTAGTGATGAATATTTATCATTAGATGAAAAAGACTTAGATAGTGAATATAATAAATTATGCAAACTAGGTCAAAAAGTAATGAGTAAAAATAAATCACTAAAACATAAAAATAACCAATTAGAAAAATAAATACTAGAATTAAAAATTAAAATACATAACTTAGAAAAAGGGAAAGATGTTTTTGAATGTAGAACATGTCAAGAAACTAAAAATGAAAACGAAATACTTAAGAAAGAAATTTGTAAACTTAACAAATTCGAAAATAGTAGTAATTCCCTTAGGCAAATAATAAGTATTCAAAGAATACCAGGAGATAAAACCGGATTAGGATTTAAGTCAACTAAGGATTCAAATAGTGAAACTAAAAATGTAAAGTTTGAATGTGAAACTAGTGAGCAAAAACCTTTAGAGTCAAAACCTAAGTATATACTTATGAAAGATAGAAAAATACTCATAGCTAGTAATGAGGATGTAAAAACCTTTTATAAACCATCTTTAAAAAATGAAGTAGAACACTCTAAACCAAAGTTAAGGTCAAAAACACCTCCTCCTAGAAGACCACTTAGTCCTCACCCTCGGCCTAAAACTCCACAACCTAGAAGAAACCAAAATAGACCAAACCATCAAAATAATAGTCACCCAATGTGGAATTATCCAAATCCACCAAGTTTTAATCCTTGGGGAATACTTCCACCATATATGCATCCGAGTCAATTGCAAACCATGTTTGGTTCAAACAACTATGGACCAATCAGACCATGGGGACCAAGTGGCTAGAATTTCTACTCATCGGTAAAGTCGGAATCTCCTTCGTTACTAGCTTATATAAGTCAATACTCTTTGAAGTTTTTGAAGACCACATGTTCAAGACTAAAAGGTACGCCTCTCTTTCATGCTCACCACTATATGCGTAGATTAATGAACTAGCCTATTGCATGCCCCCCTTTAGTCTTAAATACTTAGTAAATACTTATGTGTTTGTTAGTAAGTTTTCTTCTTATATGCATATCTAAACATATAAATATATATATATATATATATATATATATATATATGTATATATATATATATATATGTATATATATATATATATATGTATATATATATATATATGTATATATATATATATATGTATATATATATATATATATGTATGTATATATATATATATATATATATATATATATATATATATATATATACATATCCTCTCATAATCTAGATAGGTCATTTGTTGACTATCTAGAACTAAAAGAAATTGTTCGTCCTCAAACCTTTTCTTCCCCCTTTGCCCCTTTTGGACTATAACGTTCAACATGAAAATCTTCTATGTCCACTCTCGCAAAACTCATGGTGATGAAGAAAAGTGAGTTGAGTGGATTAACATAGAAGTCGAAGCCGAACCTTCGCACAAGAAAACTATGAAACAAACTCCCATCGTCGTTAGCACCCATCTCCGTCCTTTCCTCATTATCCCTCAACATCCCACCTTAACACATAATATATATACACACACATTCCCTTTTCATTCCTTAAACCCACCTTTGTCAGCTTGACGTCTTGATCATTTTATCCAAAATTGTCAAGAAATTTTTTTTAACGAAATGTTAATAAAATGTGTCAAGTATTCCCTTATCGTGCCAATACAACCCAACGTATTTTTGATATATAATAAATCTATATATACATATAAATATTTTTCCGTCAGAAACAAAACGCAAATTTTTCTGTTTTGAAGGGCGGTCCCCTTAAAATTAAGGGGACCGGCTTGTAAACGGGGGCGGTCCCCTTAATGTTTAAGGGGACCGGCCATCTGTTGCTACCAAAACAAAATTTTCTTCTAAAATCTTTGCCAAACACCCCATTTTACAAACACTTCTTCCTCACCCTCTGCTGTGAACGAACTGAAACACCAAAACCATTCACCAAATCACCACTTCGGGCTAAATTCGCAAGGGGCAAACACCTATATCTTGATTAGCAACATATATTGTAAGTTTTCCAAAACACATTTCATCTAATTTCGAGTCTAATCACAATTTGATATTTTAGTTAAAATTTTTAAATTCGAACTTATGTTGAAATTAAGTCTAGGATACTCATTGCCAAATGCTTCCCATAGGATTAGAGTACTTAATTAACCTAGAATCTAAGTAATCTAAAACCCTCATGCCAAAATTTTGAAAAACCAAACACTCTCATACATTGTTGAATTATGCCATAAACACTTATTATAACTAACCACATTATAATATCACAACTTTTAAATCCTAAAAATATATCTTTCAAATCATGAAAAATGATTTTATAAACATAAGAGGATGTTTGGATTGAGTCATAAAATTGTCAAGATTAAGTCAAAATGAATTTCACAACTAATGGACAAGTTTATAAACATGTAACTAATAATTTTGAGTCATCAAGATACATAATTCATATGTATATTGAAATATTAGTCATTATTTTTTCTAGGAAAGGAAGTGTTTGGCATAACAAATTGAAAGACATTTTTGAGTCAAAATCTACGTTTTTACCTTTTCAATAAGTTACTTAACTCGTAAGAAATAGCTAGACATACAATCTAATGTTTGTCTAGTCATATTTCAAAGTGGCTTATGATGTACAAATGAGCGTTTGGATGTTCTTGGTTCTTTACCATAATATCTATATAACTACTCCTTAACATCATAGAATACACTTTAAGCGAGTTAAAAATTGAAAATAAGGAACATTACAAACTACTTCTTAAGATTAAAATTTTAGAGTCGAAGTATGTTTGCGTTCCACATGAGTAGTATATGTCACATATTTTTTTTTTTTTTTTTTTTTTTTTATCTTACTTTCTTGTTGTTATCTTGTTTAGGTGAAAATGCCTAAAGTGACAGTTGGTGATGTTTCCAAAACCAAGGAATATATTCCAAAAGTCTCCGCTACTCCCGGCATTTCTCCCGCTATTGCATATTTCTATCGTCCCATCGAAGATAGAAACATTCATGAAGGGAGAGTTGTCGATCCATCCTTCTATCTATCCGACCAAATCGAACGAATGTTCTCCAATGTTCGTCTCGATTGTCTTTTCAAAATCAACGAACCCATCATTCCTCGTTTCATTCTTGACTTCTATAGCCAAGTTACGGTGCAAACCGATGACTATGGTTATATCTTCATCTCCTTCATGATCCAAAATGAATTCATCACTCTTACTCTTGCTCAGTTTGGTCAAATCCTCCAAATTCCTTTCAACGGTCAAGCAGTTTTCTCAAATGAATGGGATCTCTCATCTCTTGAGAAAAATCGGCCTCAGGGTGGTCCATACTATTCTGAGATTCCAACTCCTGACGACATTCGTCGACTACTCGAGCTAGAACGTGGTACGACTAGCCGAAGAATCAAGTCAAAGAATGTCAACATTCATGCAAACCAAATTCTTCTCAAAGAACTAAGCCCCGACATGAAGCATTGGGAAGAACTCATTCGCGAGAATACGTTTGGTACCGGCGGACACCGTGACCATCTCACGGCTAGCATCGCTCACATGTTGTATTGTGTTGTTGCAGAAAAACAATACAATTTGGCTTATTTCTTTGTCCATCGTATCATCTCCGCCAAAAATACTCCACATGCCAATCTTCCTTATGGTATGTTCCTCACTAGACTTTATCGTTTTGTCATGGAACATTACCCACATCTTGAGAGTGATATCTATCAATTCGTTCATCCCGTCTTACGTCCTCTCACTCGTAGCCAACTTCGTCGATCTTGAAGTGACAAGGGCAAATCTCTTCGCCCTAATCTCTTCGCACCACGTAGTTCCACATATCATCGTAGAGATGATGATGAGGAGGAGGAAGGCACCTCACGTGTTAGTACTCCATCTCCCACGACGTTCGTGAACAATCTCCCGGAACTTAATTATTCCGACTATCAAGTTCCTCTTCCTTCCGAACAAACCGATCAAATCCTATTTGAACGACAAACCGAATTACTCAACACAACTCAACAGATGCATGAAGAGGTTAGAGGTGGTTTCAAGTCAATAGGAAAAGCTTTCAAGAAGATTTTCGGAAAGAAGAGATAGAGATGTGGATGTTGGCTTATTTGAACAATATTGTTATTAGACAATTTTTTTCTCTCAATTATTTGTTTCTTGTACTTTATAGTATGTTAGTATTTTAACCATTTTCTTGATTAGAACTTGAATGCTATGCTTAAATTAATATGCTTGCTAATGATTAATAACATGCTTATTCTATAATATGATTATTTTAGCCTAAATGTATACATGCTTATTTAAACATGTTTATGCCACTATTTAATCATTCTTGATGTACATGATTCAAATGGAGCTTGCTGCAAATACACCCTAACAATGACCCTTTTATGGAAATTTTTCAAATTTGGTCGCCTGGGAAAACACCAGATGGGCGGCCCCCTTAATTAGCTAGGCGGTCCCCTTAATTTTAAGGGGGCCGGCCTAGAATTAAGGGGACCGGCCATCTGGACAGTAAATTTTACTGTTTTCTTTTGCATCTTGTGACCCCTTTTATCTAGCCCCAGCTACCATTTCTGTTTATGAACGAACTGGTATTGGAATCTTACCACAAAACCTCAAAAATCTACCTAAACTAACCACATTTTCATATTATAAATTCCCTCCAAACAATCACTTCTCATTCCATCATCCTTCACCATCCCAAACCACCATGTTATCACCAAAATCCTCCATCTCTAAGACTCCAAGGAAGCAAAGACTTGTCATCATACCACCAAAACAACTCTTCATAGATTTAACCCAAGATGACACCAAAACTCCATCACCACCACCTCAATGTTCATCCCCAAGTGCACCAAATGCTCCATCAAAAACACCATCTACTCATGGCACATCATCTTCCTCCATACCATCCACTTCATCCATCAATGACTACATCAACTCACACCTATCATCATCACCACCAAGAGCATCATCACCACCTCCCACTCAAGAACATCCATCCACCCAACTTGCCATTTCCTTATCACCCATCACACCTCTTGATGCTCAATTCTCACCATCACTAATCCCACAACCATTCTTTCCCATACCTTGGGCATTACTAGAAGCCCATGGTGACAATTGTCTTTGTTGCATTCATAACCGTACCATCATATTCGGTCTTAGAGATGAGATACACTACATGTTTTCATCCCTTGAACACATGCTTACCAACCCACCTCCACCACCACCTCCACCATCTTCACCCACCACACCATTACCACCTCCATTTTCACCCAATTAAGCACATGCAATGCTTAATTAAAAATAATCTTTAAAACCATTTTGTATGCAAGCCCCATGGAAGATCATGTACTCCTAGAATGATTATGTAGATTGCATTACTTAATAGCTTATGTAGGATTGAATGTAATCTTGTATGTTTGTGTATTTCTACACAACATTTTTAATGAATGTCTTTCTTTTATATGCATGCTTATTTTTGCTATATATATGCTTGTGCTTCTAATATTTTTCTTGCAAGAATTCCATTAATCAATTCATTTATGCACACAAACGAGGGGGAGTACACACCGAGGGGGAGTCATCGTCCCGGCAATATTTCATATTTGTAGGCATAACCTTTTTGATTCTACAAAAAGGGGGAGAAGTAGATATAAACTCACTAAATACTTGATTAAAAACTAATTTTTCAATTTAATGAGTTTAGATTTTGTAATCATCAAAAAGGGGGAGATTGTTGATATATATAATGCCTAAACACGTTATGAATATTCTTTCGATATCTCTATATTTTGAAAATCACAAAATGTAAAATCATTAAACGAAAGATCATGACGTAAACAAGTATTTAGTTGTAAATATCTATTTTAACAACTCAATCACTTAAGGTATGAATAAACAAATGCTTAATGCATTATATGATCAAAGGAACTTTTTCTTAATCTCTAAACTTTTTATAAAATGTCAAAAACATTTTATATATTTTTGAAAAACATTTTTGGTATTAAATAAATATGTTTAATCTATTATAAATATATGAATTCAAATTTTCAACCAAAAATGGCAAAAATGTCTCAGAAAAACCTTCCCCACAAAAGGACAAAACTGGGCAACGTTCAGCAGGGGCGGCCCCCTTAATTCATAAAGGTGGCCCCCTTAAAATTAAGGGGACCGGCCCCCTATTTAAGGGGACCGCCCCGCTCCTGTAGGCTCCCAGTTTTTGCCTATAAATACTGGTTTATCTCTGGACTTTTTCCTAACCTTTTGCACCCCAAACCTTCTGTCCTAAATCTTCTCTAATCCTTGTAAATCCTTTCTAAAATCCTTTGATCATATTCTCTTAAGCATTGGTTTCCAAGTGATCCAAGCTTCCACCATCAAAGTGCAAAAGAAGAATACTCCTTCAACTAGAGAAGAAGTATTATAGCTTAACTCATATCATTCTTGTAGTTGTGTAAAGTGTTGTATAGTTGTGATAAGTAGATCTAAGTGTAAGTAAGTAGTTGTGCTTGTAAAGAAGTAGTGTAGAAGTAGTGAAGGCATCGTGAAGTAGTCGTGAAGAAGAAGTCGTGAAGCCGTCGTGAAGAAGGTGTGAACTAGTTGTGTTGAAGTTGTGTATAAGTTGTGAGATTGGTTCTAGCTACGATTAGAACTCGACATCTAGCTTTGTGTCGTTAAACTAGTGTAAGCTAAAGTTGTGTAAGGTTTCTCCGCCATAAGGGAGTTTGTTGACATAGTGAAGAAAACTCTCGAGTAGGTGACTCGAGGAGTGAAGTAGGGCAAGGAAGGTGTCCTTGTAGCCGAACCACTATAAATCTCCGTGTTGTGGTTTGATCTTTCCATCTCTATCTTTCATTTCATTATATTTACTTTACCTGCATTGCTTATCTATATTTGTTCATATTGATCAAGAGTTGAATTCACATAAGATAGAATCGAAGCTTTAAAAAGTAAACAAAAGTTTTCACAATAAAATTTAAAAAGACGTAAAACTATTCAACCCCCCTTCTAGTTTTCCACAAAGGTGATACAAAAATAAATATTTGGCTAGTAAAATTGGTTTGGAAAATTACCGGATGTTACAGCACATACATCATATTGGGAAATCCATCCCGGATTTCAGTTTAACTTATCAGTTCTGGTTTTAAAAAGGTGAGGGTACTTGCGCTTGAACTCGTCTTCGCGTTCCTAGGTGGATTCGGGTCCTCTCTAGGAATTCCAGCGGACTTTCACAATGGGAATTTAGCTCCTCTTTAGTCGTTTGATCTCACGTTCCATAATCTCTACGGGCTCCTCAATAAAGTTCAATTGTTCATCAACTTGAATCTCATCAAGTGGAATTACGGTTGTCTCATCGGATAAACACTTCTTCAAATTTGACACGTGGAAAGTGGGGTGTACTCTGCTGAGCTCGGGAGGTAATTCCAGTCTGTAGGCTACATGACCAACCCTGTTCAGAATCTTGAACAGTCCAATGTACCTCGGGTTCAGCTTTCCTCGTTTGCCAAACCGTATCAAGCCTTTCCACGGTGAGACTTTCAGCATAACTTTATCTCCAACTTGAAACTCTAGTGGTTTACGTCTCACATCTGTGTAACTCTTCTGGCGGTCTCTCGTGGTTTTCAATCGGTTCTTAATTTGCACAATCTTTTCTGTAGTATTACGAACAATATCCGACCCAATAAGCTGAGCTTCTCCAACCTCAGCCCAACAGATGGGTGATCGGCACTTTCGACCATACAATGCTTCAAACGGTGCAGCCTTAATGCATGCATGATAACTGTTTTTGTATTAAGGCTGCACCGTTTGAAGCCGAGTATGTGTCTCTATCTGCCTCAATTATAGTACATCACATGCTGACCGACCTTAGTCAACATAGCGGGATGGTCAAATCCTATAGGCCTATAAACTATAATCACGCTCACTCGCAAGTGATTAATGGTTCATGATCGAGGGACTTGCTTTTGGCAAGGAAGGTACTTAGCATTATCGCATCAGTCAGGAATAGCATACCAATAAACAATTGTGCTCATAAAAATAAGTAAGTAGCATGTATCTCCCCCATGGGTTTATAAACAATTTAAAAGTAAAAGTGGGGCTACGAATCACACCATAGCAGCAGATGAACAAGATACCTCAATATGATCAAATGGCATAGCACGGCAAGTGAACCACAGCACAACCTAATATATGAATAATACGTCTCAGCAATAACCTTAAAGTGATTTATAAAGTAATACTCGTATTTGAAATGAAAATGTTTTTCAATGGTGATTGAGTGAAATAACGTTTAAGACTCGTGTGGATACGAGATGTTAAAATAATAAAAGTCGGCAAACACAAGCGGATACGAAGAAAGAATAACGAAGAGAAGAGAAGAACTAAGATTAAGAAAAGAATAATTAAGAAAGACAAGACATAAAACATCAATAGGTTGTTTCGGTGTTTTACCCATTTCCCCAAATAGTTGATGAAACATCGTGATTTTCGAAGAAAACGTATAAGTTTCAAAAAGGTTTTTAAGATATTGAGTAATCATAAATGATTAAGTTATAAAAGGTTTTATCAAAATTTGGGCATGATGCGCCCGTTAATAAAGCATTTCCAAGTCGTTACGACTCTTGAATATAAGTTTTATTGCCACAGTTTACAAGTTAAATATATATAATTGGACACTATCATTCGCGTATATATTACTAGTAGTTGTGAAGTTTATCGACCATTTTGTGTATGTTCGGGTCCAAATATGTTAAGCTCTTATGAGTCTAACATACTCTTCCGTCTCATTTACCAAAATCATCCATAAGCCCATCGGCTAATACCGTAAATCCAATAACGTCCAATTCTCATCCAAGCATAGGTTATAACAAGTATCCAAGTCCAATGTCCAAATCATATCTCATATTATCCAAATAATTAACCGAAACACCATATTGATAAACAAATAATTAATAAGTGACAAAACAATAGAATGAAAGACATTATGGCCCAAGTGTATTGGGCTTTGGCCCAATACTCAACTCATACTCTAATGGACTCTCTTTGGGCTTTCGGGCCCAAAGTTATTATTACTTAACCCATTTTGGACCTATCCAAGTCCAACCGACTCGACACTAGCCCGAGGTTTTCTAACCTCGAGTCTTACACGGCTGAGACTCCCTTGAGTCTCGACTAGACTCGTTCAACATCAAGACCTTGGAGGTCTTGGCTAAACTCATTTCCAACATGTCATGGCCCTCTTGGGTCACGGCTTATACCACTCAACAAGCTAAGCTATCCAAACATGAGAGGATCAAACACTGAGGATGTGTTTAGGATACTTTGAGTTTATATTATCAAGTATGCGGAATCTACTTGATAACACTTAGAAGATTTGTATTCATGTAACAATAACACAATATGAATAATGAACACAGTGTATAACTTCAAACGATTCAATATTATTAAGCAATAAAACGAGTGATCCCAATATCACTAGGGTTACAATGACCTTGAATCTTCACAAAAACGTATATGACTAATCTAACCTATGACCTCCTTTTATAGCACAAGGAGTCCTTTACAATATAAGTATTTACCCGTATATTTCTAACTAATTGTGATATACATACAATCTATTCCATACTTATCTTCTACACGTCTTCTAAAGCAGTCTTCATGCAGCAGTACCTTCATTACTACTAGCAGTACTAATTTGACAGTTTGTACTATTATTTGTTCTTCAGCAGTCTTCAGTAATACACTAACAGTTTGTACTGTTAGTGTAATCTTCCAGCAGTACTAAGTCTTGGATCATTTAATTCCCAAAAAAACATTTAGCCAAACACACAGCTACAACCAAACTTGACCAAATAACAATAAACCCTTGGCCGTGACTCCTTGAGTCACGGCTCGACTTCACCAGAGCCTTTGGAGCTCTCGGCTCATCAACAAACAATACCAAGTCCAAATCTCAACACAACAAAAGAATAAATGAGTCACGGCTCAAGCCTATTCGAGACAATAGACTCTCGGCTACCACAACACAATCATAATCCCATCCATAATCCAAACCAACACAACAAATCCAAATCTGCCTCAAACCCTAACTAAGCTAACCCTAACCCTAAACCACGACATGACTCACTGAGTCACGGTTAGACCTCACACGAGCCATAGGGCTCTTGGCATCAACCATCCATGGACCAACTCAAGACCAATCACATCCAATAATCCAACCCGAGCTACAAACAACAACAATAAATTAAAAAATGAAAGAAATAAAATAAAAATAAACAACTCACCCCGAGTCAACTCGAGTTGACTCGGTGAGTCACCCAACTCGGACTGAGTTCGAGGGTTTCACGGCAAAACATTATAGATCCACACGATTTTTTATTAGATCTAAAAGATTTAACATGTTTTATTAATAAAACGTTTGTATATAAAATTTAGGGTTTCGAATAAAATAAAAATGGGAAAGGGGGAAGGCGCGTGTGTTACCAAATCGGAGAGAGGAGATGGCGGGGAAAGTGCGGTGTGGTGGTGGCGGCGGACTGTGGCAGCGGCGTTGGTGACTGTGGTACCAAATGAGCTCCGATCGAGCTCAAAAACTCCAGAAAGAAAGAGGAGGTCGAGATCTATGTTTTGGTGTAAGATAACATTTGTTCAGAAAATATTCCAACGACGGTGGTTGCCGGAGATGGCGGTGGTTGGCCGGAGGGGTGGTCGGACGTGAGTGGGAGAGAAGAGAGTTTGTGTGTGATGTGTGTGTGTTATAATGAATAAAATATAAATAAAAATTGCTGTGGGACGCATTTGGCGTACCAAACGGACTCGAAAAATTATGAAATTTGCGCCATTGTTCTCGAAATAATTTTTCTGATAAAAACGAGTATAAATATGCATAACTTTCTCGAAATTAATTTATTTGGCAAATTTGATTCGTTTCGTGCTTTCTAGGTTGTGCTGACATAATAAGGGAATAAGGTTCACGTTTCTCAAGATATCTCGCGTTTCTCAAGTTCTAATAAGTTCATAAAAGGTTCGAATGCTAAGGTGATACCAAAATAAATATTTGGCTAGTAAAATTGGTTTGGAAAATTACTGGATGTTATAATAATCAAAATACAAACCGCAGATTCTAAGGCATAATCCCAAAAAGATAATGGAAGAGTTATGAGATTAAACATTGATCGTACCATGTCTAACAATGTACGATATCTTCTCTCAGATACACCATTTTGTTGTGGAGTATATGGAGATGTGAGATTCTGGACAATTCCATTCTCAGCTAAATAATCTTTAAACTCTTGTCTTAAGTATTCACCGCCTCTATCGGATCGAAGAGCTTTAATCTTCTTTCCTAGTTGCAACTCTACTTCTGCTTTAAAAACCTTAAATGTTTCAAACACCTCATGTTTATGTTTAAGCAAGTAAACATAACCATATCTGCTGAAATCATCTGTAAAGGTTAAGAAGTAGCTAGCACCTTTCCTTGACAAATGTCTAAGTGGTCCACACACATCAGTATTTATTAAACCAAGTAGATCAGAAGCCCTTTCCATATTACTATGAAAAGGTCTCTTAGTCATCTTCCCAGATATACAAGGCTCACATTTATCATATGATTCATCATTGATACTTTTCAAAAGCCCATCATGTTGTAGCTTTTTCATGCAAGTCTTGCCTATATGAGCAAGTCTACAGTGCCAAAGGTAAGAAGAATTCAAGTCTGACTTAATTCTCTTACTTATGCTATACATTGAATTATTATTATTGGATACATAATCATTCATGTCAATCTCAAACACACCATTAACAGCAATAGCATTAAAATAAAAAACACCATTTAAAGAAACAAAAATTCCATTGCTATTGATAATGTGATTAAAACCAAGATCCAATAAACAAGAAAAGGAAACAACACCCCTAACAATTGAAGGTGCATAATGACAATTGTTTAATAACAGTACTAAGCCTGAAGGCAAAACTAAATTAAACACTCTTATGGCTTCAACAGCTACAGGTGCTCCATTTCCCACATGCAGATATTGCTCCCCATAGGCAAGCTTCCTTTCCACTCTAAATCCCTGCAGCGTATTACAAATGTGAATACCGCATCCAGTATCATATACCCAGGAATTAATTTTATGATTTAGTGTAAATAATTCAATCATAAGTAAGTTACCTGAAGTGCTAGCGCCCAAGTGCCCAGTCTTCTTGTTCTTACTTTCCCGCAACTCTTGGATATAAAGAGGACAGTTCCTCTTCCAGTGACAAACTACATGACAGTAGTGGCAAGCCTGATCCTTCTTTGGATTATCCTTCTTCTTAGGAGGGTTTTTCTTGGGTTGTGGTTGATAAGCCATAACTTGCTTACCCTTATCAACCTTACCCTTTCCTTTACCCTTCTTGTTCGCATTTGGCTTGTTAATCCTACCCCCTTGAATAGCAAGTACCTGGGGTGTAGAAGCCCTTAGTGGTAAACCTTTCTCGTAATCAATAAGCAGTGCGTGTAAATCAGAAACTGTCTTCCCCACGCAGTGCATATTGAAATTACGCACAAAACCACTAAATTCCTTAGTAAAGGATCTATTGATTAAGTTGATAGCAATGTCTTGTTCATAGACTTTGCCAAGTGCTTGTAGTTGATCCATGTAACCTTTCATTTTCAACACATGAGCACTTACAGGTTCACCTTTTGCCTGCTTACAATCGTGTAGAGATTCCATCAAATCATAGACCTCAACGGTTTGTGATTTTTCAAACATTTTTTTGAGTTCGTTTATCATGTCCATAGGGAAGTAATTATCAAACTACTTTTGAAGAGCAGGTGTCATCGCCCCCAACATTAAACATGCCACATCATTATGCGTCTTATACTCAGCTTTCCACAATGCTTTTTCTTCATCAGTTGAAGTTGCAGCAATAGGTTTAGCAGAACAAGGCTTAGATAAATATTTAAGTTGATCTGTCACTCACAGGACAATCCTGAGTGAACGATACCAATCATTGAAATTCTGAGAGTCAGTCAATTTTTCCCGTTCAAAAAATGATTTGAACGCAGAACTCATAGTAGTGTTATTGTTTTGAGCCATTTTTACAGATAAAGAAAGTTCAAAATTAGTATTTTCGATAATACAATTTTTCAAGAAAATAAAATACCCAAGGAAATATTCATATAACCATAGTATTTTCTTGAAAACTAGGATCTAAATTATCATAGTTTCATTATGTTAGGAATATAAATATTCATATGAAAGACTCAGTCACCCTGAGTATCTATTTAGCATTTATGTAGCTCGTAGGATTATTAGTATTAGTTTAGTTATATTAGTATTCGTGGAGTGGGTCAGGTCTTTACCCTCTGTCAGCTCACTCCACAGCCCACTCGGGGCACTTAAGCTAGTAAGTATAAATACCCCTTCCTATGTGTGGGAAGGGTTGGACCTTTCATTTCATTAATCTAATATCACAAGTTTCTCTCTCTAGAAAAGGCTCCCATTCTTCTTTCTCTCTCTAAACACAATCGGCCAAAACACAATCAAAAGGGTGTTATATGTTAGTGAATATGCTACAATTGGTATCAAGAGCCATGGTTAGGTTCGAGTGATTACATATTCATAAAGGAAAATGTCGGCTAAAATGATCCGTTCTTGGGTATTCTCCTTATTCACGGATTTTTGTTCCTTCCAACGTGCACACTGTAAACCAACCACAAGAACATAAAGGAAAATGTCGGCTAAAACGTCAAAACGAACAAGATTTTGGACATAGAATGTCAAGTGATCACGAAGTTTATTTGGCATCCCTTATTTGAGATTGAAGTGGGTTTCACGAAGGCTTCTACTTATTTCATCATCGAGACTTCATCTATCGATTGACGACTTGCTTGAAGTTATAAAATTTATGATTAGGACTTGGATTATCTAGTTATACCCGGTGTAAGGAGTTACATTGTAGTTCTCACGGGCTATAGCTATCACTTTAAGGAGTTATGTTGTAGTACTCAGTGTCACACGCCGATGACGTTGTGGATAATCGCAAGAGGTGTTAATGTCTCATACTCTGGTTGGGTATTGAGTACTTAGAGATTTTCTTGGAGCATAAATTCTCTACACCATTCTTCAATCAACAACAGTGCAAGCTTAAGTAACAAATTTGGGGAATTCTTCATCAGTTTCAAGTTTGGTATATCGGGTCTGCTCCATCAGTTATCACTTCAAATAGTCTAATTAAGGGTTGGTAAAGATAGTCAGAGAGAGTTTCGGTAGCGGTTGATTCTCACTTGATACATTTGAGCCAATTTTGTTCTTCTCACAAGATTTCAAGTATATGTGCGTAAAATGTGTTACTGATTCTGAGGTATCAAAACCAACAAGGGGGAAGGAGACATACATCGGAATGCACAACGAGTACACGTGATGAACTTTTTACTTCTTCTTAGTTGAAGTTATTTTGGGAAGACAAATGTCATGACCGCAGAGAAAATCAGTGTCTTAACTCGTGGCTTTTGGTGTATTATTCCAACTACGTGGGGGAAGAGATGTAAGAAACAGTTTCTGATGATAAGAGAGGTTCACAATGGCAATTTCCTGAAGGGAGAAAAGGGGATTTTCGGGTCTTAATTGATCTTGATGTTACGTTTTCGACTTCATGAACGGGATTGATTGTGTACCTCGGGTTTTTGGGCTTCATACAATGAGACTGATTGCACCACTTCAACTACTTGGGGGAAATGGTCTCTGGATACTTTTGGTATGCATTACTTCAGACTTCAGCAAGAAGAAATGTGAGAAGAATTATTCAAGCGTGAGATGATACGTTGCTGATCTATTTGATGATCCCCCGAACGGAGAATCACGATGATTATTCTTAATAGGAGCAGCAATATTTGATGTGGTTTGCTACAGATTCCGCTGTACACTCACCTTATGTAAGGTTGAAATAGAGCTTTGAATCTGCTCAAAAAGAAGATTGTCGGTTTGGGGGAAGCTATCAAAGCTTCACAATTGAGAAGGCTCAAGTTCAGACGATTATTCAGGAGCCTCAAAAGCTTTGGTGGTGAAAGTTTAAGAGATGTTGACTACTGATTTCTACAACATACTGAACGTATCCTTATTTCGGTATTCATGTCAACCTTTTCTTAAGTTGAATAATATACTTTGTACATATTTTAAACCAAAATGTAAATAGAAAATTATAAAACCAACAAAAACCATAAAAATCAGAAAAATAGAAAATACCAAAAATAGTTCCTCTAGGCATGTCTTTTGTTTATCGATAACATTTACGGTCTTAGAAATGTCATTCAATAATGACACGGGACTTTAAATGAAGCTCGAGCAGAAGTTAAAATTGAATGGTTAAACATGTCTCATGGCCTGCAGTTACTTCATACTGTAACCCGTTCTTCACTATGGGGAAGGCACGTCGCCAAAAAGATGGCTGTTGCTTCTACTGGGTGATGTTCACCCGGGCATGGATTACTTTATATCCATGTTTCTTCGATTTAATGTACGGTTCAGTGCGTTATTTCTTGATTAAGAAGAGAAGTCTTCTTTGTATACAAATAGTTTTCATTCTATGATTCTTCTGAAAATTATTTGTGAGACACAAGGTGGTAACGTGTTGTTTGAAATTCTTTCAGACTTGGACTGTGCATAAAATTTGTCACTCAATCAATGACTATAGCTCTTTAACTAGAAAACGGGTCATTGATTGAGGGGGAGAGTGATTTAAAATTTATATCATCAAACGGGTTTCTTGGTTATCTCATAATTATTAGAAAAGGTTTTGTAGTTAATGGGGTATTAGTTGAAGAGGAACTTACTAAGCTTTATATCTACTGGCCAAATGTGTTAGTTGCTAGAAAGATTAGGGCATTATGTGCAATTTGCTTATAGTTTCCTAGCTTTATGTAACGAGAATGTTCATTTGTGTCACTTTGGAATCCTCGTTTAATCCCCTAAATACTTTAAAACTCAAAATCTAAAAGAAGTTAGAAAACCCATTGTGATTGATGTTCTTGAATTCTCCACAGGCATTTGTATGATCTGAATGAATGAGTTTCAAATGTTGATTGACTTTTGTTAGTCAATAGCTGCTTAATTGTTGTTGATTTAGTGCATGTGCACTCAGGATATGCTTAGGTATGTAGCTATCATGTTAGAATCTTGTCCCTAAGATCCTGAGTTGAATGTTGAAATATGAGTAAATTGCCATGTTCATGATTGCTGATTGCTCATCATGCTAGATAGCGGTTTGATGTATTTCCTGACTATGGTTTGATTATGAGAGGAATATGGTATTATGAGTAGGCAAGCTGCTACGTGGTAGCTATTAATGAAGAGTGAATCTGTATGTATGTGTATCTCTGTTGATATTCTTATGCAGATTCCATGGCCGATATGAATGTGCCTGTTCCCGCTCTAACCATTTGATCAGATGTTCAAACTTTATTGACTGGCTCTGAATTCACCACAACAACAACATCAGCAACAACAACAACAACACTGTCTTCACCGCCACCACACTCATTTCAACAAAGCAGTACTTATTCTGGTCTCGCCAAGTGGGGATCTACAACATTTGGGAAATTTTTGTTGGTGGATGGATAATTGATGTTGACTACTGACTCCCTCAGATAAGCGGATGATCACATCGTCTGTGAAAAAAGGTCAATATCATTTGTGTCATAATGATTATCTTTGTACATGATAAGTAGTGGATCTCCCTCATAAATTGAGGGGGAGCAGTTGCATGTTCCATTATCAGCACATATAAAACCTGACCATATTTTCTCCCATGACTTCTAATTTATTTAAATCAATTGGGATCACAAATCTCAAAAGGTCTGAAATTTTTGATCGGGGGAGAGAATGTGATTTAAAATATGAAATCTGATAAAAATGTGATGTTTTGGACGCAAGTGTAGGCTCTCCCATATGTGCTAAACTCTTTCGTATATCGATGCACATATTATGGGGGAGCGAATGATTTATGATGGCAATTGTGGAAGAATACCAAAGACCGACCATTTTATTTAATGCACTGGAGTTATAAGGATGGTAAGGTTAGGTATAAGCTCCCACGATCCTGCCAGAGCCGGAGGGATCTACCCAGGGATAATCCACTAGTTAGTGTAGAAGTCCTTAGGTATGATTAAAAAGGAGAAACGTGTGATTAAGGGAAGAGTGCCGACTGAGATGGAGCTAGCACTGGAACAAACCCAACAAGGTGCTAGTGATGAAGTCTCGGTAAGTGCTGAAGGGGTTGAAGAATGAAAAAGAAATGTAAAGATAAAGGGTGAAAAGAAAGAAGCCCTCCTTACACTTTAGGCAGAAACCGGGTCAATACATATGCTGTCAGAATCACTTAGTTGATTGCTGACATTGAAGACAATTATCATGGACCCAGTGATACGCTGCACAACCCTCCCTAGCCACTCAAGGTCCCTCAAAGGACTATTGTTTCATTTGTCAAGGAGATCAATACATTTCTATCATCTTTCTCACTCCGAGTTTGACGATATTGAAAAGGTGGCAGTCCTCTCCAGCCTCCGATCACTAAATCAAAACGCACTGTTGAGTCTAGAGCCAAGAGATCATCAATAAATCTCATTAGGACACATTTCCAATATGCTTGCTGTTTCATACACCGTGAAAAGTAAGAAAATATATGTTAAGAGTCCTACGCATTATCTTTGTGGTATTGCCAGAAATCCGAGTAATATGAAAAATATTCACAATGAAGATGGAAATCCTTCTAGAGCCAATATCAAACAAGCTCTTGGTGGGTAACATGTGAGATCCTTCATGGATCAAACTTGTAACAACTGGAAAGAAACAATGGGGCGATTCACTCTTGAATCAATCTTGTTCCAGGAATTGGATTGACGGTCTCATCAATCAATGAATTTCAATTCATTGATTCACTCTACCGTGTTGTATGCTTTGAGACGTTCCGGTATGAGAACATGCTTAGTATGACGATTCCAATGATAATACGTTGGATGAGCCTTTACAGCAAGCTGGAAATTCCTGTCAAGGAGAATCTTCTTTAAAGGGGATTCTACTTGATCACAGGTCGGTCCTCACGGAACCGAAGGTTAATCCAACCACACCGAGCGAATGACAAAGCCATATTCGTTCTCCAACTTTATTGCTAACTGTTTTATTTCAGATTCATATAAAATAGTGATGGTGGTTCCTGATTCCAGCGGAGACGTGTCAATCCACACTCCATGCTCACACTTCCAATTCATTTTCAAAGATATCATGATAGCTGAAAAACCTACAACACAGCTTCCGCAACTCTGATGATAGTTATCTTGGTCCAGAAAAGAGTGAGCATGCAGTCTAAAGGTCACAACAAATCACATGGAGGCAATATTACTACAACGGATGAGCTTGGAGATTTACGATGACTGATGATCTCAAAGAAAGCTCCAAGATCACAACTTCACCCGGGAACAATACTGCAACAAGATGACTTAAAGACTTATGCTGGATGATGACTTCAAAGAATTTTCAAAGATCATCCAAGACAAAAGAACATTCATCAAATGTTCACTGCTGAATGCACAAAAGATTAAAGACGTTGAAGAATCAAAGACTACAAGCTTGAAAATCAAACTTATGTTATAAAATGCTAGAATTCAAAATGTAATTTCCGGGGCGACCTCCCTTAGGGGGAGATTGTTAGGAATATAAATATTTATATGAAAGACTCGGTCACCTCGAGTATCTATTTAGCATTTATGTAGCTCGTATGATTATTAGTATTAGTTTAGTTATATTAGTATTCGAGGAGTGGGTCGGGTCTTTACCCTCTATCAGCTCACTCCACAGCCCACTCGGGGCACTTAAGCTAGTAGGTATAAATACCCCTTCCCATGTATGGGAAGGGTTGGACCTTTCATTTCATTAATCTAATATCACAAGTTTCTCTCTCTAGAAAAGGCTCCCATTCTTCTTTCTCTCTCTAAACACAATCGGCCAAAACACAATCAAAAGGGTGTTATATGTTAGTGAATATACTACACAATACATCAGTTGATCTGCTAGTAATGAAAGTATATAATAAGGTAGTCTGTCGAACAATAATTGGCAAACAATTTCCAATTCCTAGATCACTATGGGATTTATATTGGCAAACAATTTCCAATATAAGCATGTTTTATCCCCATCTTATGCCTTGAGTCCAAGCTCTCACTTACAACTCAATTAACTCGTCTAATTAAAAAACTGTAAATTACCATAGTCCCATTACATCAGTTGATATACTAGTAATGAAAATATGAAATTTACCTTTCCATTGTAATCTAGTCCAAGCTCTCACATGACTAAATTACAACTTCAAGTGTTCTTTAACTAGATGGCATTAACTTAATTTTAAAGGGTACTAATTTTGATGTGTCAATCAAAATATGTACGAAGAAGCATGCATACATCTTCGTATCATAAGTTTTTCAAAACCATTTTATTTACCAATTTTTAAGCTAAGATTTAAATCAACAAAGTTTTAATTGAGGTATTGGGTTCACCAATAAAAGAATTACCTACAATTATCGCCTACTATATCCTACTATTGCATGAGTCAAAAGACCCAAGTAATTAGGATAATTACCACAAAGTGGCCCGTGGAATTTTGGTCAATTCACCCTTAAGGTGATTTTGTACATAAAATAGTCATACTTGGTGGCTCCAATTTGACGCACAAAGGAGCGTAGAAACAAAGGTCAGAGCGAATCTTATTAAAAACCCGTTTCTACTTAAACCCCTCTTATAGTTTGTCACAATTGGGTGAGCCGTTCGTACTATTGGTACAAAACTCAACAATCAATTAAAAGTTTATGACTTTAGTCTTAAAAACATGTTATAAATTATAATCTTGCTAGTCTCGCCTAGGAGCAAATTACTGCGCGAAGCGAACCACTATCGGTATTAAGACCTTGCAAGATTCATAATTTATTACATTAAGTTTCACCGCTATTTAGTCCATTTATTTTCTATTCAAAAATTACCCTTTTTGCTTAAAACATGTCATACAATTAAACAAAAACAAATAATAATAAAAATAAACAACTAAATAACACACATAACTTAACAATTAATTATGTAAACAATTAGCCACATGCAAACTAATTCGATAAACCTATTAATAATCAATCTATGTTTAATTATGCATATATTTAACTAAGACTGTCACTTACAATGGTAAGTGAGCCACATGCATCGACGTATCGATTGCGTTAGTCATAATTAAATATATACCTCGTTGCACATAATTGATTACTTAATTAATTGGAGTCTTCCCCAATTCGACATCTTACATGTGAAAAATAATTAAATCATCACAATAATGAATCCATGCCAAACATGCACGTTTGCATGGATTCTACCTAACAATTAGCAAATTGCCACAGGATCACTTACAAACACATAAACATGTTAAACCTAGGGTTTCTAATCAAATTAATTAACCAAACATAAAACCCTAAAAATTAATTAAGGCAATCGGCCCTAAAATTAAAATTAGGGTTCGATTGGTATAAAACCCTAAATCGACCAAAACATGTAAAACACAATCAAGATTTGTTTTTTTATGTGTTTTCGGTAATTAATTACATGTTATAACGGCTCGTGATGCCACTATTGGAATTATATAATCATGATTGTCATATATATAAACAATTAACATTAAAGAACACATTGCGGAAGCGTAGGATACATAACACATAAATAATTAACCGAATTTAAAAGTAAGCATACCTTGATGATTCTAGCAAGAACAAGAATCAAACCGAGAAATTAGGAGTGATGAACCCTAATTAGGGTTTAAACGGATTACACGAATTGCCCCTTACTTTTTTTTTGCAATTCAATCCAAGATACTTACAATAGCGTGTAAGTATCACGTTCTTGTACACACAAACTAATACCAAATTAACGTTATGCAAGTAATAAACACAAAACAAGAATTTTTTGACAATCAAAAAAATTTGAGGACAAGTTAGCCAAGGATTAGGAAACACAAACCCTTGGCCGATCGGTGTAACCCATTAGGGCTTCCGGATCCTTCTCGACTTTCCTATTTTTCACTCTTTAATTGTTTCCTTTTATCGGTTTAACGGTCGTTAGTCATTGTCCGTTAAATACTAACATCCGTTAAATGTTTTGTGTATATAATAATTAAATATAACATTTTATAAATAATTATTAATCGTTAATTCTTCATTTGTAAAGTGTGCAATCCCGTGATCTCGAGTTCGATCCTAACACACAACTATTATTTTATGTCTATAAAACTAACAGAAACAACTGTATTAAAGCAACATCATCAGCAAAAAGAGTTGATTTCCAAGAGTAGCAGTGTAACTAAAGCTTGGTGCATGTCCGATTTGTACAATGGTTTACCGTAGAGGTGGCAAATGGCCAAGGGCCCGAAAATGGGTCAAAATGCATAAGTTGTGGTACAGGTCAAATCGGGTCAACTGAGTCGGTCGGATTGAACCAAGAAAACTTTTCTAAAAATATAAATTTTTTTATAGTGTGACATAAGGCTCTATCATTGTTTAAGTGGGCCATTGGTTTTCCTCATACCATCACTACTACATACCGTCAAAGACTCAAAATTTAAGGAGTGGCCGTTAGAGCATTTGGTACGCATAGCTGGTAGCTGGCGCCATGGCCACCAGCCAACCATGGCCGACGGCGCACGGTACCGGTGCTGGCGCCATAGCCACCTGCCCACGCCATCGCAATTTTTTTTCTGTGAATAATAGGTCATTGTGGAGGAAGAAATAGCCGTTTGGCAACGGTTATATAACCGTTTGGCATTGATTAAACACCAAAAAAAAAAAAAAAAAAAAAAAAAAAAAAAAAAAAAAATAAACCCTAAAAATCCTATAAAAACCTCCTTATTCTACCATTTTTCACACACACTTCCAATTCAATTTATACTTCAATAAAGCTCAACTTTCTTTCAATTATGGATCCAAACAATCTCAACGACACCTACTACGACCCATATTATGTTTATTTTCAAGACGATCGGGAGCGCTATCTTCGGGGTTATACGGCATATGAACAATTTGTAACTCTGTGTGATCAAGAAGCCGGGGGATCGGGATCGGGTCCTAAGAGGACGAGGGCATACATACCACGTGAACGAGAAGAGGCGGAACAACATTTAATCGACGACTATTTTGGCGACGATAAGACTCCTCCTAAATATCCCGAAGAGAATTTTAGGCGAAGGTATCGTATGAGTTCTAGACTTTTTAATAAAATACTCAATGATATTTTAAGTTATGATGTTCATTTTCTTGCCGAGTACTTTAATTTTTTTAGACCACGTTTAGATGCTCTCGGTCAATGTAGTATTGGTCCAATTTTGAAGTGCACATCCGCAATCCACCAATTGGCGTACGGCACTTCGCCTGATGCGTTTGATGAGTACTTGCAAATTGGTGAACGTTGTTCACGACAATGATTAGAGCATTTTACTAAATGCATACATGTTTTATACTTTGAAAAGTATTTAAGAAAGCCCACTTCAGCGGATATTGAAAAAATATATGCATTGCATGAAGAAAAACATAGACTCCCGGGAATGCTCGGGAGTATTGATTGTATGCATTAGGATTGGAAAAATTGCCCAAAGGCCTTACAACCTCAATTCAAAAGACGTGATCATAAATACCCAACTCTTATGTTAGAAGCGGTTTCGGATCAAACATTATGGATTTGGCATGCATATTTTGGTGTCTCGGGGTCAAATAATGATCTTAATGTGTTATATGGTTCCCCGTTATTTGATGATGAACTTGCTGGTACAGCTCCGGAATGTCCATTTGTAGTAAACGGACATACATATAAGAAAGGTTACTATTTAGCCGACGACATTTATCCGACATGGTCCGTGTTTGTCAAAACGTTTTCTGTTGCAAGGAATGAAAAAACGTTGAAATTTAAAAGAGTTCAAGAAAGTTCTAGAAAAGATATTGAATGAGCTTTCGGAGTCCTACAAGGTCGTTGGGGAATTATACGACAACCCGCACGTGCTTTCGAAATCAACGCGTTGAAAAGAATCATGTATTGTTGTATAATGTTACACAACATGATATTGAAAGACGAAGGATTCGAAGTGAATTTAAGAGATGTGTTCGTTGATCCAAGGCCGAACATGCCAGATACTTGGATCGAAAGATGTGATTTACATGTTAGAAAAAAAAATAACTTCAAGATAGAAAAGTGCACAAGGATCTTCGACAAGACCTTGTGGAGCATGTATGGAACCTTAATTACTAGGTTTTTATCCGGTATGTTTATGTACTCGGTTTTTTTTTATGCATTTTGTTTTTTTTAATGTAACGTGTGTTTTTTTTAATGTAATGAAGTTTATTTTAGTTATATTGTGTATGTTTTATTTTATGTAAAAATAAATAAAAAAAATAAAATTGGACGACAGCACCACATTTTCTGGTGCCATGGGTAACGGCCAGAATGTGGTGCCGTGGGATTTCTGGTGCCATAGAGATTTTTGTTGATGTGGCAGACATTTTAAAGTCATGGCTTGAAGCCATGACTCATGGGTACCCAATGCTCTTAAGGTGCGTGGTGATTAAACGCTACCTACCTATCAAGATCATGATGTCCAACAAAGTTGACAACTTCGCACCAATAAATAAATTTGAGCTATCTCTCCATTATATACAAAAAAGTCCCATTCACACACACAAAGAAATCATAGAGAAACTCAAAAACAAAAACATACCCAAGACATCAGATGCAAGTTCCCGGAAACGAATATGTCGTCGGCCCTCTTTTTCACACTGCTCAAGAACAAGCGACATGAGATAATAAGAGTAAAAGGTGACCACCCCATAACGGTCAGGCATATGACCATGCGTACTGAAGCGTGTTTCACCCAAACCACGCCCCACAATTTCCCATAACGCCCCATGTTCCATTACCGAAGGGCGTGGAAGAAGAAAAAAAAGGCTAGGGCGTTTTCTGCATAACGCCCTCGCCCTTTGCTTTCATTCGAAAAAAACTCACTTTTTTGCCTGCATAGCGCCCCACCATGCGCCATCTACCACTACACCACTTTTCCTTTCAAGCCCCATGGTGGCCCACACTGCCACATGGCGCAAAATGCCCCACCGTCTCTTACACACCACTACACATGGTCTAAGAATCCAAGGCCCCATCCCAGACCTCTAAACGCATACGGAAAATTCATTATAATGGGTCCCACTATTGCTGTAGTCAGGTGATAACCCGCATGATACCACTCACCTACAAAACAACAAGTCAACAACAAACAAAAAAAAGTCCAAGCATGAAATTTACGACCCAGGTTGTAAATTAGGGTGAAGGCTGAATTCACGTAATTTACTTTTTCATGTTTACCGAAATACGTAACATACTTTATTACATTATCGCTAAATTACTTTCAAAGACTTGTCATTATCACTAATATGATCGGTTTAACCGGTTAAGTTTTACTAAAATATCCTTATCTTTTTCTCATTTGAAATTGTTGTTGAAGGGTATTTTAGTAAAATCACATGAAAAGTTAGCGATATTGACAAGTATTTGAAAAATATTTTAGCGATATTGTTTTCACCTTTCGATTCAAGCACGAAAGCTGCGCCAGCATCACCCTGGCGGACGTTTTTGTTTTCGGGTGGTGGAGGAGCCTCTGTCATGAAGAATAATCAACAAGTAGCAAACACACACATAGAGGTGGCCAAAACTCGGATCCAAAAAAAAACCGAAACCGGTTCCGGTTCACAGTCAAAGCCCAAGATCCGGTTCCGGTTCCAAACCGGATCGGATATTTTCGGATCCGGCCTATAAAATACCCGGACCGGTAGCACCGGTTCCGGTTCGGTTCCAAACGGGATAGGATCCTAATATCCGGTCGAACCGGTTCCCAAGAACCGGTCGACAAAAACAAACAGTGGGTTGTGCAAATTTTGCCTTTCCGGGTTTTTTTTTCGTTCGCGTTTTCCACACAATAAACTTAATAAACTTTGACTTTTATTAAAAAAACTCATAAACGTCACACATAAAGTACTTGAATCACAATTTCATACATTTCAACTACTTATTCTTATTCGGTTTCATGTTCATCTTCATCTGCAACTTCAACGGCGGACCTTGCGGCGCTTGTAGCTTCATCGTAAGCGACTTCTTCTTCGGAGAGATTGATTACGTAACCCTCCTCCACCTCGACCTCTTGTAATTGTTTTTCGTATTCCATCGATTTTTCAAGTATTGAAACGTGTTGTATACGTTCATTCCCATCTAAATAATCCTTCAAGCAAATACACATCTCCAAAGATAAAGGTGTGAGTCTTGTTCTTCTTACCGACAATACCCTTTCACTAGTAGAAAAAGCGGATTCCAAAGCAATGGTAGAAGCTTGTAGGCTTAGTAAATCTCGGGCCATTGCGGCTTGTAACACCCCCAAATTTTTAAGATAGCAGTGGAAGATTAATTGGGGTATTACCGAGAGGATCGAAGTCTAAATCATAGAAAACGACTCAAAATAGACGTTTTTAAATATCATAGGTCCTTAATACGAATTCAGTTACAAAAGTTTTATATCAGAGTAATAAAAATCCATAAGGGAAACATTGTTTTAACTGAATTACACACTTTATTTTACACCATTATTAAAGATAAGTAATTGCCCGCTCCATGCCCTTGCCGCTCCGCTAATTACCTGAGATAACATGCAAACAAAAATGTTGAGTGAAATCATAGAGTTTGAAATTTAATAAATAGTTCGATACACAAGTAAGATTGTATTGGGAACACAATCAGTTGGAAAGTTGATATTGCAGTATATATATTGTCCTAAGTCTCATGACACGTAAAACGTTAACAAAGTACCGTAAAAACGGAGGTGATCAACATCAAATCAATGATGGATATTTTGCCCTCGTGTAATAGGTGATTTGCCAATTCCTATTTTTCTCAAATATAGTGCATTACGACTAATACGACTAGCAACTAAGGCATTCCGTCCAGTATTAGTGGAATAGGTAGTCAACCTCTAATAGATCTATTCACTATATTCGCGTTCACTTACTAGTGATTAATGGCTCATGATAAAGGGTCTTGTGGCAATAAGGTAACTTAGGCATATATCAAGTCAGGTAAGCATACAGAAAAATACTTGTGATCAGTTTATAGCATGTATCTCCCTCACGGAGTTTAAAGTTGTAAATTAGTAAAAGTGATGCTATGACTCACCTTAAGTGATACCGGTGATGGTGAAAAGTAAGTTCAGATGAGATTATGGTAACGGCTTCCAAACAAAACCTAATAAATAGTAAAGTCTAAGAATCTGGCCAAGTACTAATGGTGGATGTGGAAAGAGTAACGAATAACGATTTAATCGTTAGAGTGAGAGTGCGATATGCTTAGAATACCTAAAGTTCAAAAATAATATTACATATAATATTATCTTGTTTTTATGTCAAATAATCTAAGATGTTATCTCGCAAAGTTTCTAGTTATAATAAATGACGAAAGTTAAATAATACGTAACTAAAATGTATAAAAATGCATATGACGCGATGGGTGACGAAAAATGGTAAATGAAATAAGAATGTCAAGTAAAAACAGTAGGTCCTTGTTCTTTTCCAGATTTTACACTTTTTACCCTAACTGCATTTGCGTCACACCGTTAGTCCTTCGTTAAGTCCAAGTCCTTTTAATAGTCCTCTACTTGTCCAAAAATACAAACAAGGCTTGGAATTCAATAACATGTCAAATTATACCCTAATTATTCTATTTTCACAGTCTCAGTCCTTATGCTTCTCGGTTTGGCAGTTTTAGTCCCTCTAGGTGAATTTGTGTTACATTTTTAGCCCAAATGTGTCAAGAATGGTGAGGAAAAGTGGGTGACCTTTTCTATTGCTTATTTAAGTCCAATGCAACTTATTTTAACTTCTTATTTGGTCTCTAGCTTATTTTCACGCTAAGTGGGCTTTAACGAGCCATAAAACTAGCCCATTAATCATTTTTAATCCGTGGGTATTGGGGAGGTTTGGTATATTTCAAAAGGCTTATTTTCACATCTTATTTCCACAGTTAAAGTGCCAATAAGCTGGCTTAATCCATGGATTTTAAAACAGCTTAATGGGCTCAATAACCCATGTCGCTATTCTTAATGATTTTCAAAGCAGTTTTCTATGATTAGCTTTAGCGATTTTTAAGGGTCGAAATGTGGTTATTGTTAGATGTTGTCTAACTAAAAAGTGTAGCTTGTTGGGTCGTTTAATAGGTCGTATAAAGAAAAGACGTGATTGTTTTGTGGGATCGTGAGATATGGGGTCGTTTTCTGGGTGACCTAGGGCTATTTTATTATTTAAAACACTTGGAATATTTTTAGCGTTTTTCATATATGTTGTTCGTGTAAATATAAAGCTTGTACACGTTCGAATGATGCATGTTATGGCATGTTAAGTGTGAAAGGAGTGTGAGAGGTGGTTCTTCACTTTCCATGGTACCGGTTCGTCATCTCTACGTGGGTTACCCAAAAGAAAGTGCACGTTATAATATAGTGAACATATATACGTTTGAGTGCAAAATGGAAATGGTGCATGGTATGCCATTTTAACGTGCAAGTAATGGTCTCAAAATCTTCCTCAGTGGAGACATACTACGCCCTTATGGTTTTCATGAATTTATCATACATAAAAACAATACATAAAAGAAAAGATACGTTCGAGTGCAAATAAAAATATGCATGGGTGATTTTGTGTACGTGAGATATGAAAACAAGAGAGTTACTAGATACTTACTACACCTTTTAAAGGTGGTGAGGAGTCAATGGAGGTTGAATGAACACAAGGGAGAATAACCCACTTCGCTAGAACCCAAGTATACGATTTATACTTGTAACCCTTTTTACTCGACAAGCTTCCACTTAGCCACAGAGAAATCCTGGCTTTCTATGGATATTTTTGTGAGTGAGAGAGAGTTAAAATAAGAGTATGGAGTGTATGGTAGAAGAGGGTGGCTAGGGTAGTTTTTATAGAGTTTTTATTCACACGTTTTGACTCCAATGATTTCAAGTCTCTATTATTTGCCCCTTACTGTTTGTGGTCAGTGAATGAAAGGTCAATTGGGATATATCTCTGACATTTTAAGATCTTGGGAATGTATATGAGAGAGTAGGTACATTGTATTTTGTCTTTGTAATATATATGGGTCGATTTGTATTTTGAATGTGTGTAAAAATTAATTTAGCAAGCCATAACTCTTACTGCAGTCCTAATAGGTTTCTTAACATCATAATATGCTAACATGATTGTTAGAAAGTCGCAGGAAAAGGTGTGGTTTAAAATGGTTGAGTTTCGTGATTTTTAGATATAACGATTTAGGTGAAAATGGGACAAAAAATTTGGTATTCAAAATCATATCAATACTCGACATTTATTTCTGAAAATTGGCACAAGCATAGCCTAGTAGGTGGTGAACAAGATGGTGCAAAAACTTGGGCATGTCGCGTTTAATATTTGAGAGCACACGAGCTATTTTGGAGGTGGGGTGGAATCGAGTACCACATGAAATGATAAAAATGAAATTGGGTTGGATGTTGGGCCTGGAATTCGTGTAGTGGGCTGGTCATATTAGCCCGTTTGGTTTGAAGATAATTAGTGAAAATAAATGGAATTAGTAGGTTATTATAAGTTGTAATTAGTGAAAAATGTGATTAGTGTATATACCTATTAATATTAATTGTATTTAGGGAAATATAAATTTAGTGTAAATGATGATATGTGAAATATTTATTTTTATGGGATAGTGATGTATCGTATTATGTGTCGTGAACTAGTGTCGTTATTCGGTAAATGTTGTGATGACGTGACTTGGTGGGAATAATATAAATAAAAAAAAAATTTAATTTTCCTGTAAAAATGGGGATCAATAGGCAGTAATTGAGATTATTATTAATTAACGAGTATGATTACAATGGATTTTTGCAGAATCCTACACGGCTAGAACGGGAAATTGAGGTTCCCTTTGTTTCCACCAATTCAAAACATCAAAATACTTGAACTCTTCGAGTGTGATAGTGCTTAACCAATCGGTTCCCGTATATCTCCCAAATTCGTTGCTCGATAAATTCTCACTTCTAGCCCGTTTAACACTTTCTTGTCTTAAATTTGAAAATAAGTCCAAATCCGGATCCACGATTGTAGACGATGCCCACATGCTTGCAACCGAACTCGTTCCCACATTTGATTCACCATATTTCTCAAAATACACATCAAATAACGTTTGAAATTACTCTTAAACGTGTCTTGGGCTTTTGTGACATAGAAAGGGTCTATTTGGTTCAAATCCAAGTCTTGTGCAATTTTATCGATAAGATATTCCACCCCGCTAATGTTTAAACATGGGTTAATTGAGGCGGCACAACTAATTACCGGTGGAATTTCTTGAAAATATTTTCTAAGTTTTTCTTTCATCGGTAAAACCATATTTGCAAAAAGTGCACCATCATATTCGTATGCTCCTAATTTTCTACACATCTTAAAAAGTTGGTTGAGGACCAAATGACTCGTGGGATAATAAACACCCGATAACATAGTTGTTGCGGTTTTAAAAACTTTGAGTAATTCGGTTATCTTTTGAATAAGACTCCAATTTTTAACCGAAAATGGTACCATTTCCCCATGCCTAGATCTAGCGCAAAGATTATCATGAAAATGGGCGTAAACCACTAACAAACATGTTATAAGTCGAATTCTATCTTGTAGGGACGTCCCAATTTGGAGATAAAAAAATAGAATTCGAGTCATGACACAATTTTATATAATCCACATATCTTGTGCCTCCACATTGAAAAATATCTTGTAACATTTTTCTAAAAGCTTCTCTTAAATTATACATTTGCTCGGTCGCTAGTCCGCTTTGCACAACCAAGTTAATGATGTGTGCAACACATCGACTATGATAAAACATGCCATCAAGAGGTGGTCGATAATTTAGTATTAGCCTAGACACCGCATTTGTATTATTAGAAGCGTTATCAAATGATATTGAAAAAACTTTTTTTTCTATTTTAAACGTTTTCATAACACATCTCAACATCATACTTAAATTTTCACCCGTGTGCGGATATGCAAAGATTTCAAAAGCAATAGTACGTTTCATCGTTTGCCAAGTAAGAGTTTGACAACTTACATGAGTGTATCGTGGTTGAAGCCTTTGTTGAATCAACCTCGTTAACCGAGGGTTGTCGAAGTGGTTGAATGGCAAACCCTCTTGAATCACAAAGTGTGCTAAATCTTGACGAAGCGCCCTCTCGTCATATACAAAAATACTCCCATCTCGTCCCATAGTACTTTGTTCCGATCCCGAATATGCCTCATTATTTGCTTTACAATGTGTCGTGATGTTTCTTCAACGTAGATTGTTTTTCTTTCGGTCGTTGTTCATACTTGGTATATAAGTGTTACAAGCTTTACATCTAGCCTTTTTTGATCCATCCGAGAACTTAACCAAGTCGAAATTACACCAAATTTCTTTGTTTCGGGTTGTTGGTTCAATCACAACTTCAATCGGTTCATTTGTAGAACCTTGAGCGGTGGGATTACCGGTATTTGATGATTGAGTTTTGAGAAGCTCGGTTTTTAGGCATCGTGAGCGTTTTTGATCAAGTTTGTGAGTGTTTTTTGATTGTTTTTAGTGTGTTTGATTGTTGTGATTCAACCAAAATCAACCTTGGTATTTATAGGGAAGTTTAGGAGGTCAAAATGGTGGGTTTTGGAGGTTGTTACCGTTTAAAAACGGCTAGAAATCAGTCCCAACGTTCCAATTCTGTTTACTGTCTCGAAAATGAAATATTACCGTTGGATCCGGTTCGGAACCGGTTCCCAAGAACCGGATCTCAAACCGGTGTGGAAAAATCCAGTTCTGAACCAGTTCTAGCTGCAGAAACGTCGAACCGGATAGGAACATCCGGATTATCTAGGAACCGGACCGGATCTTCCAAGAACCGGCTTTGACCGGATTCGGATTCGGATTTTTTTTCGGTTCTGATTCCGGAACCGGATAGGATGGCCACGGCTACACACATGCATAAAAGTGTCATTTGAATGAATATATGAGTGCAGTTATTAATTAGTTATACAATATTAATGTTCATATTGATGCTTATTGCTCACATTAGTATACACAATGTTGTGTGTGGTATGAAAAGACGGCTAGCGAAAGAGACGTATATGCTTTAATTGGTTTGTTTGGAGTGAAGGAATGCCGTTTGTTTGTATCATTTTGTTTTGTGGTTTAATATAGTGCCGTCTTTCTAAAAAACAAATAAGCCTTGAAGGCTCCGGTATAAAGCAAGATGGCAGTATAATAAACTTGATATATCAACAAACTCATACAGTAATATTTATAGATCTGAATATTTATTATCATATATTCCATCATGATAACAGATCCAACTTTATGCTTTTTAATAAGTCAAACTAAACTACCCAAGTCAACAACTGAATGCCAGAAACTATACAAGATGAAACTGCTATTACAACACAAATTGGACCTAGTAGACTCAGCAACATTACTCCAATATACGATAGTCTGATTCTTCAAGAAGATCCAACTTGAACTCTCATGGAATGGCAACATACATCAAAATGGTCCAAATGGCTTACCTCATTAAAAAACCTTCACCAAGAAAAAACCCATCGGGAATAAACTTGGCAAAGGAAAAAGAGTGTAAACACATATGAACATCCATCCAAGAGAATACCAACATAGTCAACAATGTGGTGCAAAATGAAACAGCCATATCAACCATGACATTCAACTAATCATGTGATGAAACTAAATGACCAGAGCACCACAGAACAGGAAACCATATAAACTGAGAACTACATTTCCTTATATTCCACAAAAAGGTGTAGATTGGTGAGAACACCCTGACCCCGGGTGCCTTTTTGTCATCAGCCATTGTCCACTACATTTCCTTATAAATAAAACCAAACTAAGCCCCATGAAGACGGCACATCTTTCAGCACGCTCTAGACAGGACAAAGCAAGTTCTACATATAAGGCATCATTCTCAGACTATAACCATATAAGGCACGCCACATTAATATTATAACGTACTAAATAATGATTAAGATCATCCCTTTTTCTACCACCTGTTGATCTAAACGACATTCCTGATGATGCTACAATTAGGGCCGGATTTTAGCATGTGCGGGGTGAGCGACGGCACAGGGCCTCCATTTTCTTAGGGGCACCATGATTTTGGATATATGGGCTGGTTTAATTAGATTTCGAGCAAAGAAATGATAATAATGTGCTTAGAAATGTAGAAATAATTAAATTTCACAAAAGATATCGATTAGTAGCTAGTAATATTAGAAAAATAGGGTACATGCAGGGTTGTAGTCATGTGTCTGGATCTCAGTTGTGTGACTGAGTGAGGAAGATGAGTACTTTGGGTTATTTGCATGTTTTCCCCTAGAGGTTTTAGCTTTTACAGAATTGTCCAATTATTGAACTTTTATTATTAAGTAAGTATAAGTTCTTTACAAAATTAGCATTTTCAACCCCATTTAAAAACATTTTCAATATTAATGGTAAAATACGTTCGTACATGTAGAACATATCTTTAAGTATTGTTTGAAAAGTGTCACAAAATTTAAGAGCTGCTATTGCTTCTATAGATTTTAATTTAAATCTTTTGAAAACATATATATCGTTTTACACATCGAAACTATTTCCGGTTTTAGAAAAACTCATCGTATTCGCACAAGGCATTCGAAATTTACGAAACAACCCTGGCTACAATAGAAACTCAGATAGCACTCACAATGACTCGCTTATTTCCTTCTCTAAGTGAAACACTGGCCGAGTTTACTCGTGACTCAAAAAGACCCTCAACTTTAATAGTTGACGTATTTGGAACTCCTAGTTTTGATATTGCCACATAATATAAAATATTCCTGGTTATGTATTCTGTACATCGATCTTCTGCTATATATGTCTTTAGTTAGTTTCTGAAAGGTTTGTGGATATAAATTATTATATGTATGACCGGATTCGAACACGAGCCTATAGGATTGCACACTTTACGTATAAGAATCGATGTTAAATAATTAATATATAAGTAGTTATATTTTAATTATTAATCACAATAAATAAATACTTAACGGTCGTTAGTACTTAACGGGAATTGACTAACGGTCGTTAAATAAGAAGTGATACAAATATATGGAAGCAAGCCAAAAAGGATCCGGAATCCTTCTTGGAAGCCATAGAACGAATTATATGGGTTCTAGAAGGGTTATTCCTTCTAACTTGGGCTCTAAGTTAAACACACTATAAATACAAACCCTTGTATTCATTATGTGTTAATCTGGGATCACCTATACAACCCTAACTTCTCTTCTTTCTCCCTCTCTTGGTTCCAATGATCGTACAACCCCATTCCATAGGGTTTTCGATTTTTGTGATCAATAACAAAAGTGTTTTGGTTATTTTGTGATTCAAGAACCTTAGCTTTTCATATCGAATCGCTACTAATACGTGTGTACATGATCGTAGAGAAATCCTACTATGGATTTTACCGGAACCCTAATTGATTTAGGGATAATACGATTTACATAAACCCTAATTTATTAGGATTTATGATTTGATCTTTGATTTGGGGTTTTATAAACTCTAATTGCATGAATTGCTAAAAGGTTTGCGTTTTCTTTTATATTCGGTTAATTATATTACATGTATTGATCTTTCGCTTCCGCTATATGCTTTAATGATGTTTCATGTTTTTATAAGTGTTATGATATATGAATTCCAACAGTGGCATCACGAGTCATTAATATTGTGTAATTAATTATCGAAACACATTAAAAAAATAAATCTTTAGTGATTAATTGCATATTTCTTGGTTTCTAGGGTTTTGATTTATGAAACCCTAATTTTTTAATAATAGTCGATCACTATTTTTTATTTAAATTAATTTTTGGGTTTATAAAATTAGTAGAAACCCTAGGTTGCATGCAATG
Organism: Artemisia tridentata subsp. tridentata; assembly: GCA_021014915.2. Classification (NCBI taxonomy): domain Eukaryota; kingdom Viridiplantae; phylum Streptophyta; class Magnoliopsida; order Asterales; family Asteraceae; genus Artemisia; species Artemisia tridentata. The sequence goes on from CP139506.1 coordinate 252,491,299, forward strand.
TTTTTATGTGATAACTAATGAATATTTGATATATGTCATTAAATGCGTATCTTGGGATTTATTATATGATAATAATTGCTTATTTGGATCCATGATGAACGTGCATGTTTGATCATGGATCAAAGGGATATTTTATGCGTTAATTGTTAAGTGGTTTTTTATGATTACATGCTAATTGTGCGATACACGTAATATAATTAATTAGGGTTTATTAGTAATTAAATTGTATGACATGATTAATTTACTATTAGGTTAATTAATTATAATATTAGGGAAGACCTAATTTTTTATCGTTATTTAATCAACTATATATGTGTGTTATTGTATATATTTATCGTAGGACTTACGCAACCAAATTGTTTGGTGTATGTGGTCGATTGGTACATAGCTCGAAAACCAATGGGAGTTTTAGATAAATATATACATGTTAGTTGATTTATTTTAGCATGTTTATTGTTATAGTTGGTTAATTTTTATTTGCTTATTTGTTTATATTATTGTATGACAAGTTGTAAGAAAAGGGTGATTTTTAGAACAGAAAATTAAACCGGACTAAACAATGGTGAAATTGGATTTGTTTTTAAGAGTTAATCTAAAACTTTTAGTTGATTGATGGTTTTCATACCAAAATAGTTAGAAATGCTCATCCAATCTTGACAAACTATAAGAGGGGCATAAGGAGGATTGAGATTAAATTGTCAACCGAAAGAAACGGGGTTTTAATTGGCTTTTAAGCTAACCTTTCTTTCTCCGCTTCTTTGCGAGTCAAATTGGAGTTACCTAGGACTATTTTATATGTACAAAACATCTTAAGGGTGAATTGACCTTTAATGCCACGCGCCACTTTGTGGTAATTATCCAAAACACTAAGTCTTTGACTTATGCAAAAGTACGATATAGTGGACGATAATTAAAGGTAATTTTTTTGATTGGTTTACCCAATAACTCAATTAAAACTTTGTTGATTTAATCTTAGTGAAATTAGTTAATAAGAAAAGTTTTATTAAAACCTATGATACGAAGATGTATGCATGCTTCTTCGTACATATTTTGATTACACACATCAAAAGTAGCACCCTTTAAAATTTAAGTTTATGCCATCTAATTATAAGAGACGCTTGAAGTTGCAATTTAGCTTATGTGAGATCTTAACTAGATTGCAATGACAAGGTAAATCTCCATGTTACGTGAGACCGTATCTGGAATATTTACAGTTTCTAAATTAGACAACTTAATTGAGTTAGCTAGTTAGATCTATGACTCAAGGCATAAGATGGGATGAAACATGTTTACATTGCAAATAGATTTTTGGTAATTGTAAATCCCATAATGATCTAAGAATTGAAAAATGTTTGCCAATTATTGTTCGACAATTACCTTGTTGAATACTATCATTACTAGCAGATCAACTGATGTAATAGTACTATGTCAATTAGGATTCTAGCTTTAAGGAAATTCTATGGTTTATATGAATATTAACCAGTGGGTATTTAATTTTCTTAAAGATTAATTATTGAAAATACTAAAAATTGAATTTTGTAATTCTTTTAAATGTATTAATGCAACATTAAACCGTAAACGTGGGTTATTCTTTTATTGGTAAATTGATCTACACCCGTAGGGGTTTTTTTGCTAGAGTCAACTTTACTAAAAGAATAAACCTAGTCTCCTTTCCATGAGATAAGAGTGAGACTCAACCCTTTTCCTTTTTATGATTGAGAAAGGTATGATAGGAAAATTAGAATTGTCTAAATTCTAATATAACTCATAGCAAACTTTAATAGTTACGAGAATTGCACACCTTATTTTCATAGATATTTCATCACTATCATTCGGTGATTGAATTCTTTTATAACAAATATGATATTTGGTTAACTGGAAAATGTGTATGACATTTAATGAGTTATTAAATTAGAAGTTAGACTAATTACCGCAAAAATGGTAAAAGACAAACTAGCATATTTTATCTAGTTGTTTTGCTTTGACCATTTAAAGGTGCTACATACCATTGAAGGGATGGTAAACCTATTAAGGAAGAAATTGCATGCCTAATTTTTCAAGTTAATAGTAGTAGTGGATGGTCCATCATCTACATAGTAGAATAAACTCTTTTAGTACCTAAGTAATTGTTACGTATGGGTTTTCTCAAAGGTGTAGGAAAGTAAATAGCACACTATTTGTTTTCACTAGTTATGAAACACTTAAAATGTTGTAAAATATAGTGGGAGCATTGTGTTGTAATTACTGAATAAGGAATTATTGTAATGTTCTATAATTTAGTGGGAGCTACAAGCTTTATCATCTTGGTAGTAACCCATATTATCTCTAGAATGTCTTGTTGTTCCAATAATATCACGTCTAATCTAATAATCTTAGTGAGATAAAGTGGGTGTGGACACTTTAGTTTAGAGAGAGAAACGAGAGAAATAAGTAAAGTCTCGCATTGATAGAAAGAAGAACACACACCTCATAAATCCATGAGGTAGGGGGTATTTATACCCATACAATAGTCAAGTATACTATCGCAACTATACAAGTGTTGCGATAGTGTAATGTTGTCGCAAGCCACACAATGTTACACAACATACCCTATACTAATACAAAAGATAAATAAAAGTCCCTGCACTAATGATTTACACTTTTCGTGTTCCAACAATCTCCCCTAAGGGTAGATCATTCGGGTCTTCTATTTATGGCTTCTTGTCAGGCCAACTTCGACATCCTATTCTTTGTTCCATTCGTCTCCATGATGCTCGAAGTGTCAGCCTTTCTTTTGTTACATTCATAACTCTTGTCAACATACGATGATTGCTTGCAGTCATCTCTATCTGCAGTTGTTCAACCTTCCTCTTTATCCGTTCAAGTTTCTTCAGTATCCATAGCAGTGTACCAGAAGAGAACTTGGCTACTTCAATGACTCTGAAAATCTCTTTTGCTTCTTGTCGGTCACATACACCAGACATAGTCCAAGGCCGGGTCTTGTGAAACATGTCCAGCTCTTGACTTTCTGAATAACAATGCAAGCTAACATAAGCAAGCTATCTTCCTCTGATAGCTTTCAATCCCCTTCTAGAAGTCTTCGATGTGAGCTACTACAACATAAGCCCTCATGAAAATCAATACTAATTCAATTACATCTTGGTCAATGGCTTTCTTCTTGTAGCAGCCTCTTCTTCTTTTTAGAATATCTTCAAGATCATGAGGTTGAAGATTGATGTAGTCAGCTTCGGTTAAGTGGTAGTGTTGATTATCTGTCCTAACAACGTTATATTCAACCGATCTATGAGAAGATTGATAATCTGAGCTAACTTCGACGTATCTAAGGATACAGTGTTTCGAGTAGACTTCTTCACGAGGCTTGCGTTTGAGCTGCCTTAGTCGATAGAATCCCCTCGATGTTTCATTAACATATATGATCCCCATATATGCGTCTCTGTTGTACTTCTATGGACTTACTTCCGCATCATTGAAGATGTCAGCGAATCTTTCTTCTTCCAAGAACAGATCTGGAATTTCCTCATAGGTTGCAACTTCCTTGGTAGATGGTTGGTATTTGTTTGGACCGTTAAGCATATATAAGAGATCGTCATTGAAGTACGGAACTAAAGGAGCGGTGTCAGATCTTGGAACTCTAGGGATTTGTTTCCATCGTAGAGGGCGTTCTCTTCTTCTTTGTCCAATAACTTCTCTTTCAAATGTTGAAGAAGTTGAAGCACCGAGAGCTTTAGATACCTCTTGATCGATAAGTCTTGTATTTAAATCTCTGTCACTTTTAAACTTGTAGATTACCGAATCATAAATGTCTTCTACTCTTTGTTCCAATGGATCATCTTCCCCGATGTTCAATCCAAATCTTTCGTGCAGATTAGAGAATAGCCTGTCAAGTCTTGTTGTTGTAGGATCTTCAGTTTGTTCACCCGTATGTAATGGATCCTTCAACACGTCATCAAACACATCATCATCTTCTATGTCCGAATCATTAAATCCTCTGAGCTCTGGAGGTATATCTCCTTCCCGATATGTCATGTCGGTCTAAAAGTCTTCATCAACATCTACAACTTCCATGTGAGTTTCATTCCCAACGGCTTCATCGTCCATGTTCACGTCTTTATATTCTTCTGTTTGTTATTGTGAACTGGATTTGTGTTGTTGTTGTTGTTGAGGTGAAGCTTGTTTGTGTGTTGAGAAGGTTGTAGTTGTTGTGGTTCTTGGTCTTTTAGCGCTTTTCTCCCCCTAAGGATCATCCTGACCGCGCTTTTGTGACTGTGGACGACATTGGCTTTCCAATGCGACTACCCTTGTTGAAAATTTCTTGATTAGCTTGATTGCCTCAGAATTATTTTTCTTTAGTTGCGTCTCGAGGTATTGAAGTTGATTGTCAGCTTGAGTTGTTGTCGGTGGTTCAGCTTCGGGTTCCAGTAATCCATTGTATATGTTGAGGTGAGCTTGTTGTAGTGAATCATCATTCAAAAAATTATCTAACATGATTTCTGAGAGACGGTCCAAAGATAGAGTTTTTATGGATGACGATGATCCAGCTTGAGATTCACGTTGGCGTTGAGCTGTGAATCATGTGTTCATGTCGGCTCTTAGCTTCCCTATAACTTCATTAAAGTGTATAGTTGTTACAAATGGAACTGGTTCAACTCGTATTCTCTGAAAGAGAGTGGATGTGGATGTTGTCGGGATATGTTTTAAATTTGTTGTTGTTGATGATGGTTGTTGTGGTGTGTGAGTTGTGAATGGGGTTGTTGTTGTGGTTATTGTGTGTGGTGTTGCTGTTGTAGTAGTTGTTGCTGTTGTTATTGTTGTTAATGTTGTTGTCGTTGTTGTTTTTGAGATTCCTTGGGTGGTAGCGGGATGAGTGAGCTGGTGTTGTTCAGTGGACCTAGACCTACTGGTGTCAATCTTCATCTTCGTCTTAGGCTCCTTACTATGGGTGTCATCTCCGTCCCCCTTATCATCTCCATCGTCGTCATCATGACGAGTATCACTAATCCTAGGCTCCTCACTATCCTTGTTCTCCTTAGAAGGTTCAATTTTCTCCTTAACCTCTCCCACGTCATCTTCGCCTATGTTTGTTTTCCTAGACTCGTCAGTTTGTGGCTCGATGAGTGTATCCCTTACTTCATCATCTTTGTCATGTAACTGCCTAAGCATACTCCCCAGCTTTGTTCGTTTCCTTGCAGTTGTTTTCTTTCTTGTCTTAGGGGGTCCTACTTTGGCACTAGACTCTACTTTGACCCTATGTGCTCCCGGGGTAGGTCCGCTCGGTTTTGAGCTTCCCATAGGAGCATTACTAACTTCATATACTTCTTGTATGCATCTGATTCCTTGTCAACAAGATCCAGCAAGCCTTGTGGTATTGGCATGGGTGCATTGTTAGTCACAATGGAGTCTCCACTTGTGTTGTGCATGTATGGTTCTTTTGCTGTTGGATCTTCTTGTCTTCTTGAAATGTTCGGATGTTGCCTCATGAATTAGGCAATCATCAACTTGAAATATCTGACAAAAGGAATGCATGCATTCTTCTTCTTCGATGACTTCCGTACATGATCTACGATATATGTCCAGATCATCTTAGCATAATTGAAGTGGCGTTGTTTCACTATACCATACATGACTTGGTAAAGTATTATAGTGCCTCTATCCATCCCTGTTTCCTTACCCGTTAAACACCGGTTCAGAATTGAGAAGAGTATAGCCCATCTCGCAGGTAGATACTTCCTTTTGAATGCAAATAATCTTTTGAAGTTCTCAGCACCTTCAGCATCTTTATCGTATCCTAGCTCAATGAAGAATTCTTTAAGCTGATCTACGTTGGGAGCTTCTTCGAAATCTTCATAATTTCCATGATTCGCCGCAGGAAGATTAAGTGTTGTTCGTAGATCTTCTGACGTTAAGTTAATCTGTTGTGACTCTATGGTACTTTGAATTGTATCAGGTTTGACATCTTCCAGGAGCACAACATTACACCAGAATTGTTGTAAGTATATCATGGGAGTGGTGGAGTCTGATGATGAGAGTGCGGGATATATGGGGTGATGTTGGAGAATTTCAGGGATAATGTTGTGATCACATTCAAATGAGTTGATAATAAATCGATGATTGAAAACACAAATTCTGAGGAAGTCTGCTTCAGAAACAAGTTCATCATTTGTTGGTACATGCACATCTTGAACTTCCTCTTGAATGTTTTGTGGTTGTTCTTGTACTTGCTCTTGAGCCATTTTTGTGACTGTGATTCTGAAATGATATAAAGATTGTAAGTATATGAATAAATTTAAATTCATTTATTTCACTCTGTTTGTTTTTGTATGCTCTGGCATTTCTTTTACGAGCATATTTCTTTTCTTTTTCTTTTCTTATGCTTTCTTGCTTTTATAGCATAAGCGCATGCTCTTTTCTTTTCACATGCGATTTAATTCTCTCTGTCTGTTTTTGTTTTTCCTCACCAAAAGTTTGTGTTGTGATACTTTTTCAAAATATTTATGAGGTTTAAATTGAACGTTGTTTTATATTGCTCATGCTTTAAAATATACGTTCATCTAATCTTTTTGAAGTTTTAGGAAAAAGTATCAACGTTTGTTTCAAACTTAAGTAATCTAGTTTATACTAGATAACTTGATTAGAAAAAAAAACATTTACAAAGATAATTTAATTGCACGAGCGTGAGATTTCTTGATAAATAACTAAACTTTGAACTCTCTATTACGTTGCCTAGTTAAAGGAGTCCATTATCAGCCTTTAGGTGATAACTATTCCTAATAACTATCTTGAAGATGAGAAGTTTTAGGTTAAGTCATATACAAGTTGTCTCAAAAGAGCTTTTGTTGCATAAGAGTGAGAATTACCAAAATGTATCAAAACCTTGAATACTCTATTACGTTGTGTAGCTAAAGGGATGCATTATCAGTTTTTACGTGACAACTAGCCCTAATAACCACCTTGAAGATGAGATATTCTTAGTTAAGACCGTATCAAGTTGTCTCAAAACCTTTTATAAACAAATTTGAGTGAAAACCTTTCAAGGTTGCATGAATTGATTTGTAAGTTTGAAATTCATAGCTTTGGCAACCGAGAAAGAATTTGAATTTTATCCGTTAAAATCATTCATTCACATAGACATAGTAAAATGTCATTCACAAAGTGTTCATAAAAATGCAATCATAGAGAAGTCTAATTTTCTAATTAAACATATGCATCACGAACTACTTTAAGGCAATATCGGGATACAATCCTAGTCTAATTATTACTAAACTAAACATATGCAATTTTATGTCTCAATATTTAAAATTCTTCTTTATATGAAAAATTTGATTCCTCTTTGTAATGAATTTAAAATTGAGAAACACATTTGTGTTACAAAAAAAAATTGGCTCATTGTTGAACTTGTTAGTTTTTGAAATGTTATTTTCAAAAAAAATTTGAAGTTTTGAACAAGTTGTGACTATTTGAGAAAAGAATATTTGATCATAAATGTAACTTTGCTAAAATTTGTTACAATGTTTGTTAAACTTTATACAAATATAACACTTATAGAAGTTTTGCAAAGATTTAAAAAAATTTGGGCAGAGTAACGTTTAGAAAAGGTGGGTAACAAAGTTTCGCAAAATATGCTATCGCAGGATTTGGAATCGCAAACATGGTCAAACATAGTCAACTGTCACAAACAAGATAAAACATGTATCGCAAACTAATGTTGTGATAGTAAATTTCTATCGCAACAAGTTTCGTAAAGTACTGTCGCAAAGAAAAGTTGTAATAGCAAGCTGTCGCAACAAATTTAGGAAAAGTGCTATCGCAAGGCATCAGTTGCGACACTAAGTGTAAAACAGCTGTCGCAACCAAAGTCTAGCAGATTTTAAACTACTATTAAAATCAGTTTTTGGCTCTATCCTAAAGTCTCGCATTCCACCATTATTGGTGTCGCAACCCTAACTATTCATCTTCGACTCAAAATTGATCCATTTTACCCCAAATCAAGCCGTTTAAGTTTCCATTTTCTTTCGTAATCATGATCCAAACATCTTATCTCAGTCATCTAACCACAAGAATTTAACCAAAACACTCTAAATCGCAAACTCAATAGTGATCTAAGTGTTGTATGAATACGCAACCTTAACTAAACAATTTTGATCAATGTAATGCAAACCAAAGACTGAAATTCATAACAATGATATAAACCATTAGTTAAAGAAACTTGTTAGCTTACTTTTTGCACGAAAAACACTTGAGATTCAAGAAATCACTGTTAAAGTGTGAGTTTTGCGATGCGAGTATTTGGGTGCAAAGGAGAGAGAGAGTTTGTGATAGCAAATAAGGGTTTGTGTGTTTTTCTCGCAGTCACTAGGTGGGTTAATAACCCTTTTTGACTTTTTGACCTTTTTGATTTTTACCCAGGTCTGCGAGAGTTTTGGACTGGGGGAGGGTTCAATAGCAGTTTTAATGTTTTAGCAAAACTCCCCTTGGCTTAAGCTCTCTTTTCACACAAAGTCCTTTTTGTTAGCATTTTATTTTTAACAAAGTTTTTGAAAACATTTTAGTTCAAATAAATGAACTTTTGTGTTATATCAAAAATGTTTAAATAAAATTTATCACTCCCCCTCGAAGTGATGGTATTTCCCAATGTTTTAACAACATTTTTCATTTAATTTCCAACAACATTTTTGTTTTATTTTCCAACAACTTAACAATTTATTCATTGATTTCAAAAACAAACTTCTCAATTTCTCCCCCTCAAAAATAGCTTAATATTTTAAACTATTTTTGATCTATTATTGAGGTGAGTAGCATTGTTTTTGAAATTTTTTATTCATACTTGAGCTAAAAAAGATTATATTAATAATCAGAAAAATATGCTCAAGATTTGTTTATCATAAGCAAAAAATTTTAGAAAAAGGTTTTGTAAAAAGCTATTTGTAAAGTCTTGTATAAATTTTGCTCACGATAATTAAGAAGATTTCTCTTCTTTTCTGAAGGATTGACGCACTGAAGCATACGTTCAGGGTCCTTTCTTTAAAAACGGGTGTTGATCTGTGATTTGATAAACAGCCATTATGAGTTGATAATTACCCGATTGTTTTACCAGATGTACCTGTGATGACTGATACTTTGGTGACCTCTTTGACCTTTTGATCATTATTGTCATTTTCATCATGAATGCTTGCCATTCCTAGACGTTGTCGTAAGTATTCAAATCTTTCCGGTGGCAAAGCTTTTGTGAAGAAGTCGGCAATTTGGTAATCAGTTTTCACGAAGTACAATTCCACAGTCCGTCTTTCTACATGTTCCTTGATGAAATGGTATCTGACTGTTATATGCTTTGTCCGTGAGTGTTGTACCGTGTTACAAGAGATGGAAATGGCACTTTGCGAATCAGAATAAATTGGGATTTTGTCGTAGAAGAAACCATAGTCCGTCAATTGTGTTTTCATCCATAGTACTTGTGCACAACATCCGGAGAGGGATATGTATTCAGGTTCTGTAGTGGATAAGGCAGTGTGATTCTGCTTCTTTGAAGACCAGCTGATTAACTTCTCCCCCAAGAATTGAGCAAATCCTGAAGTACTTTTGCAATAAATTTGGCAACTTGCATAATCTGCATCTGAATAGGCAATTAGTTCGAAACCGGTATCTTTCAGATACACAAGGCCCATATGAATTGTGCCTTTTAGGTACCGAAAGATCCGTTTTACAGCAGTAAGGTTCTTTTCCGTTGGCCTTGATTGGTAACGGGCACACATGCAGAAAGCAAAATGAATATCAGGCCGACTAGCTGTAAGATACATGAGTGAACCAATCATACTACGGTATTTTGTAGCATCAATTGGTTTACCACCTCTATCTTCATCTAGTTTAGGCTTGTGTTGCATTGGTGTACTTATCGAGTCAGATTTATCCATTCCAAATTTTTTCAAAATTTTCGTCGTGTATTTGTTTTGATGAATAAAGATACCACAAGGAGTTTGGTTAATTTGTAGACCTAAAAAGAATTTTAACTCTCCCATCATGCTCATCTCAAATTTCTGTCGCATGATATTTTCAAATTTTTTGCAATATTTAGGATTCGTTGATCCAAAAATGATATCATCGACATAAATTTGGACTAGCATGATGTCGTCACCTTTTCATCTAATAAATAAAGTTGGATCGATTGAACCTTTGACGAATTTGTATTTGAGCAGATATTCTGACAACACTTTGTACCATGCACGTGGTGCTTGCTTGAGTCCGTAGACGGCTTTGTCAAGAACATAGACATCATCTGGATGGTTTGGATCAATGAAGCCTTCTGGTTGACTCAAATACACCTCTTCCTCTAACTCCTCATACAAAAAGGCCGTTTTCACATCCATTTGGTATACGGTGAAAGATTTATGAGTTGCATAAGCCAAGAATAAGCGTATTGCTTCGATCCTAGCAACTGGTGCAAATGATTCATCAAAGTCGATTCCTTCTTCTTGATTGTAACCTTTGGCAATAAGACGAGCCTTGCTTCTGATTATGTCACCTTCTTCATCAAGCTTGTTCTTTAGAATCCATTTTAATGCAATTATGAGTTTTCCTAAAGGACGTGAAACCCTTCGCCAGACGCCATGGCGTTTGAATTGGTTTATTTCTTCTTGCATGGTGACAATCTAGTCGGGATCTGCAAGTGTTGCTTTGACGTTGGCAGGTTCAACTCTACTTAGGAATGAATTGTAGAACCAGTAATTTGCTGTAGAGCTTCTTGTTTGGACTGGTTGAGAAGGATTTCCAATTATTTGTTGTAGAGGGTGATCGTGAGTCCATCTTCTTCTGTGCAGATGTGGTTGGTAAATCGGTTGCATGTTTGAAGGATCAATATTTCGCGTCTCAGAAGGTCCACCGACCTCAGCTTTAGGAGTCGCGAATGGATTTATGAATGGTTCCTCTTCAGACGATGCATTGGTAATTATTTGATCATCAACATTAACATCGGAGGTTGGAGTGGTATTGTTTGGTGAAAGTTCTTGTTGAATCTGTATGATTGGAGGGGTATCTGGTACTGGATCAGCATCTTCATAAGTAGTTGTTGATGAACCAGATATTGGAGATGGTATGTCTTCTTGAGGATTAACTTTGATAATTGGAGTTGTAGCGGATATTGTAGACACCTTCATCTTATTTTGTAAAACCTAAAATTTCAAAACATGCAAAATTACCAAAATACCCTTGTGACTTAAAATTTCACTTAATAATTAAATAAAACACCAAATCAATCACAAACTCTTGTAAACTAGCAACGTATGAATTATGATAATTTTTACTTGAACATTTTAACATTTTTCATATCCTTAAAATACTTGTCACTTATTAAAATATACATATAGCCGAAAATACATATACTTATATATGTTTATTATTTGTTAAATAATTAAAATCAAGTAATTAAAGGATAAGCATTGCAAAACAAGAAAAGATCTTTGAAAATCAGTATTTTGATCTCATCTAATCCCTTGGGCCGAATATCATGCCCTTTCATCATAATAATACACGGTTTGTATATTTTCTATATTTATTCCTTCCTTTAAACCGTATAATCAAACCAAAAACTCAAAATCGATCACCACAATTTTTCTGCACTTTATTGGTATTTTTCCTGGATGCTTTGGAGTTAGTAGAAGGCTATAAAAATAGGAGTTTGAATTATAGAAGCTTGGTTCGTTTGATCTTGATTTTTATACGAATTTGATTCCAGCCGAGAAGAATAAACCCTCCACACCTCATTCGACCATCATAAAAATCATCTGGTATTTTTGTGACTTTCTTTACATCATATATGATCTAAATAAAATAGTTATCTTGATCCATGCATGATATTCAGGTCACTGGAATTAATCGATTCATAAAACCCTAAAAAATGCAAAACTGGATACGACTCTATATAATTTTTATGAACCTCAAACGTATTTTTATAATCTGTAATATGACATATGTGATCTGTAAAAATTGAATACAAATTTATTTGAAACCTAGATCCATGGTTTGCGAATTATGTTGTTTATTGTTATTATCGGCAAGAATTAAAAAGGGGAAATAAAATTCGAATGGGTTAGGGATAGGGTTCTTGGTGTTGGATCTGGTATAATTAATGCATATTAAGGTTATATTGATGATTGGTAATGATTGGGAATTTTAGGGTTAGGGTTTATGTATTTTTATTTGAACCGATTAGAGAATTAAAAGTATTTGGGTGTGTTTTGTAATTTTATAAACTTATGGGTTATTTTTGTAAGATATTTTGGACCAGGGATAAATCGAATAAAATATAATATGGGGGTATTATATGTAAATTTTGTAATTAAAAGGTTTAAAGGGTAGTTTAGTTAATTATTAAAATTCGAATTGTAATTTAATAAAATAGAGGGACTTGTTTGTAATTTCTGGAAACTTGAGGGTGCTCGTATAATATATGATATGAAGGGTGTAATGTGTAAAATTGGATACTTAAAGGTTTAATGTGTATATATGGTTAATTAGAGAATCGAATTGTACCTTTTATAAGTTAAAGGACCAATTTTGTAAATTATGTAAAGATAAAGATAAATCGTGCCATTTATTAAAAAGGAGGGATATTGAGTAATTTTGTAAAATTGAGGGCTTGATGTGTAAATATAATTATGATAAGGGTTAAATTGTGATTTAATTAATTATAAGGTTTAAATTGTAATTTTGTAAACTAAAGGGTATAAATTTGTAAAATTGTTAAAGTGGAAGTATTGGAATCGTATATATTGGGAACTTATGGATTAAAATGGATAATTTGTAATATTTGCATTTTGGACCTTAACTTTGGGCATATTTACATTTGAAACCCTAAAATATAAAAGTTGTCATAGTGAACCCTAAACTATCATGACTTGCTAAAATGAACCCTATCTCCATAATAATATTTAATAAATGACTTAACCAAATTACTTTGTGGAATCTATCTAACTATGGAAATTTGCTAATTTTGGAAACCTGCTATAAATGGAAAGTTACTAAAAATGGAAAGCCGACTAAAATGAGAAATATGATTTGAAGAAGATATTAATAATAAGACGACCATGTATTCGTGTAGATTCGCTGAAGATGGAGTTGTTTCCGATCTTTATATTTCTAGATATGTTTGCACTTGCGGTATAAGGTACAGATATTCTACCCTTTTTCAGTAAGGGTGTTTTCCCTCTCATGACTCATTGATCTTGATTCGTTTTAAGATTCCCTAAGCCATTGCTATGTTTCCCCTACACTTTGGTTCGTTTGTTTGATTCATTTTGACTTTGATGTTCGATATGACCGTTTTGCTTTGAGCCTCTATAATGATCCATTTGATATTCGTTCGTTACCTTGTGATATTAGTATTCGACTCACTTGATACTTCGAGGGTTCATTTGATTTTGGTAATTAGATGTGAAAACTTTTTTAATTATATCATGGAAATGTTTTGAGGAAAACTATTTTTAAATGATGTTTATGAATGATGCGACACCACTTTTAATTGGAATTTGGCTAAGCTTTTATGAAAACTACGTTTAAAGACTACTTTTGTGAAAACCGTTATTAAAGATTATTTTTATGAAAATCATTTGATAAAGATTACTTTAAATGAACCATTTGATTTTGAACCTCCGATGATGACTTAGACTATTTGAACCTTTGCTTTGATATTGGGACTTTGACCATGATTCGATGACTTAGACTATTTGAACCTTTGCTAAGATTTGGACCTTTGACCTTTGACCCTTCAGTTTGATACCCGAGCCAAGTTCGTTTCCTAGCCATGAAGGAAACATGGCTGTGTCATTGATGCACCAATGGCATGACTCCAGTGTGTTCGAGTGATGTTACTCACCGTCCCCATATTGTTCGTTGCATGCACATTATATTTATTATGGCCTATATTATTGTTCGGGGGGCGTATGGATGCATCCTAGGTTCGTGTTCGTATTAGTGGATTTGACATGATTTGATATTATATTATTGTTCGGTGACTGATGTATGGGTGCAATCCACGTCTTTCACAAGTTCGGGAGTTAGCTACTCCATTTGAAGAATGAGGACACCCCTCATATTATCTGATTATCTGAGAGGTCTCCCCTCTATATGATTATGAAGATGTGGTTACTATATTTGATTTGTTTGGGCTCGTGGTGGATTACTGACCTTCCCTTTTCCCTTTCTTACTTTGTAACTTTGTCTATACCTTATGTTATTCCATTGCACTATACCACATATGTTCGTTTCCTTTTGCTTTCGTTTTCGTTTATATATATCTGTTCACTGGGCTTTTTAAGCTCAGCCGCATTTCTTTCCCTGCGGCAGGTTTTTAGTTGGAAGCTGGGTATGAGTGAAGAGACTTTTGGACTTAGAAGACCTTGATAGTTATTCTGAAGTAGAGACTATTAGAAGGATTTGCAATTGCAGACTTAGTATTTAGCTTTTGTTTCCTTTGTAACCTTGTAATTTCAGTATTTCATTTTTAACCTTTGAGATTCTTGTATTACTGTAAATGTATGCTTTGTTTTGATCTGATATGAAACTATTTTTGTGATATCTTTACCCTTATCGGGTTGGGGTGTTACATATTTCCTCCACATGATTCATCATAGAAGTTCTCAAACAATCCATCTAACGCTTCCTTTTGAATATGTTTAGGTTTCGGTGTTGATGATGTTGGTTTTGGTACGAGTCCTGAACCGTTTTGTTCAGAAGTCATAGTCTTTTGCACGGGCTCTGAACTGACTTGATCAGAAGCCATTTCTTCTACTTCGTCGAAGTGAACATGGATTGTTGTTGGGAATTAAACCAACAGTTAGTACTATCAGGTATAAATTAGTACTGCTGAAGAATCGTTCAAGAATACACTAACAATACTAAGTCAGTTAGTACTGCTAGTACAAGAAGTTAGTAGTGGTTATGAGATAAAGACATAATCGTGCATGGATAAATATAGAATAGATATGATGTATATCTTATTATTATAGATTGATACGTATAATGATTTTACTTGTATAGGACTCCTTGTGCTATAAAAGGAGATTCTTAGTTAGGGTTTTGATATATCTCTAAGTCATACGTAAAAGCTTCAAGGTTGTTAAACCCTGGTGATATTGTAGATCATCCGTATTATTATTGAAGCTATTTGTTTGGTAAACATTGTGTTTATACTTTCACTGTTACATTCATACAATCACATAAACATCACACAAACCATATCTTCTAAGTGTTAACTAGTAAATTCCGCGTGCTAGTTAACATTAACTCAAAGTATCTTCAACACAAGCCGTGTGTTTAGATCCGCTCAAGTGGTATCAGAGCCAGGTTCTGATACTTTGAATTAGAAGATCCAGAAGTACTTACTTTCTTGCAACCAAGAAGATGGAAATGGAAACACCACAAACCTCAATCCTTGCCAAACTCCCCATGCTAAAACAAAACGAATATGATTTATGGAGGCTCAGAATTGATTAATATTTCATGGTGCAAGATTATGCATTGTGGGATATTATTCTACATGGTGATTCTTTCATGCCAACAACTTCTGAAGAAACACGGGCTGATGGTTCTAAAACTACCAAGCTTAACAGTGAGCCAGTTACTAATGATGAAAAAATAAATAAAATGAATGATCTTAAAGCCAAAAGTTTGTTACTCATGGCTCTTCCCAATGATCAAGTGCTGAATTTTAGTCATTATGAAACTGCAAAGACACTGTTTGCAGCAATAATAGAGAGATTTGGTGGTAATGATGCTACTAAAAAGGCTCAAAGAACTCTACTGAAGCAGAGCTATGAAAATTCCAGTGCATCAAGCACTGAATCCCTTGATCAAATATTCAACAGGCTACAGAGAATTGTGAGTCAGCTTGCTGGTTTGAAGATTGTGATTCCATCAGAAGACCTAAACTTAAAGTTTCTCAATAGTTTATCTTCTGAATGGAACACCCATGTTGTTGTCTGGAGCAACAATCCTGAATTGGAGAAGATGACACTCAATGAATTGTACAAAAATCTCAAGATTATTGAACAAAAGGTGAAGAAGGTAGATAGCTCCAGCTCTAAGATTGGAAACTTGGCATTTATGTCATCCTCCAGCAATAGCAGTTCTAATGATGATCCAGATGTTTGTACTGCTAGCCTTACAGTTAGTACTGCTAGTGTAAAAACTAGTACTGCTAACTTGAGTGATCAAACTATCTATGCCTTTGTATCTGAGCAATCCAGTGGGTCTCAAGTGTACAATGAAGACCTTCTTCAAATTGATGAAGATGACTTGGATGCAATGGACTTGAAGTGGCAAATGGCCTTGTTAAGCATTAGGGCAAAGAAGTATTTCCAAAGGACTGGAAAGAAGCTTACTCTTAATGGAGGAGATGTTGCTGGATATGACAAGTCCAAGGTGGAATGTTATAATTTTCACAAGATGGGAAACTTTTCCAGAGAGTGTAGAAGCCCAAGACAACAGGATGACAAGGCTAAAGGGTATAGAAGTCAGCAGGGTAGTAGGAGAATAGTGAATGTGGAAGACACTTCTTCCAAGGCAATGGTAGCTGTTGATGGAGCTGGCTTTGATTGGGGCTTCATGGAAGAAGAGGAGGAACCAGCAAATTTGGGACATATGGCCTTCTCAGAATCAGAGGTACATGAGGTTCAAAAGTGTTCAAATTCTTGTCAAGCTTTAAAAGATTACGAGTCACTTAAAATACAATATGATAATCTTAAGACAGATTTTAATGAAGTGAATTTTAGTCTTTCTAATCATAAAAGAGGACTAGCTGTTTTAGAAGAACAACTTGTTTTTTATAGGCAGAATGAGTCAAACTTTTCAGATGAGATTGCTATTTTAAAAAGGGATTTGCAACTAAGAGATGATAAGATAAGTGGGCTTATATATGAACTAGAAAAGCTTAAGAAAGAAAAAAAAAACATCCAGTTAAGTGTGGATACTCTTGAACATACTTCAAGAGGAGTTCAGAAAATCATAAAGAGTCAACTGGTAAATAAAGCTAAGTCTGGTCTAGGTTATAAGTCAGTTGCACCCCCCATTAGAGGAATGTTTGTCCCACCAGGAATTGACTTAGCTCATACAGGTTTAGAAGAGTTTAAGGACATTAATTTTCCTGGTTATGGTCCTACAACAAATGAGAATCCTACAAAATTTGTTAAGGCTGAGGATTCTTTTAAGAGTGCTAGTGAAACCTCACTCACTGAGGACAAGGTGTCCTCTGGTAGTCATTCAGATGCCCCAACCATAAAGGATTGGACTTCTAATGATGATCAGGATAATGAGGTTAAGCCTAAGACCAATAAGGTTGTGTCTAAAGATAGGTCTGAGATTAAGGTAGAAGTGAAACATGTTCCTAAAGTGGTAAAGAATGAAAATATAAAACCAGTTAGGAAGGAAAAAAAAAAGTTTTTGGGAAATCAAGGGTGTATGGGAATACTACTGCTAAGGTGAATCAAAATAGTCCTAATAGATTGACTTACCCAAATGAAAATGTTAAGATGACACCCAGAACAGTCATGTTAAGGTCTGGCAACAAAACAGTTTCTACTGCTAGACCAAATAAGTATGTTAACAAGCAAACTGTTTCAAGTGCCAAACCATTTTCAAGTCATTACACTTGTGCACAAATAGTAAATAGGCCCTTTTACAAGAGAAAAACTTTGAACAATAAAAAATGGGTACCTAAAATTAAATCTGTTAAGCCAATAGTTCCTACTGCTAGGCCAACAGTTTCTACTGCTAGGCAAATAAGTGTTGTTAAGGGTCAATGAGGCAATGCTGTGAAGGCCTCAGCACGTTGGGTATAGAAACCTACCAAACCCAATGGTGCATCAATGACTTTCAATAAATATTCTTATATTAATGCACGAGGCAGATCCAAGTAAGTGATGGCTTGGGTCCCCAAAAGGAACTAGTTCATTTATTTTATGTGCAGGAACATCCCACAACAGATGGAGAAGATAGAGGATACTCAGATAGTGGATGTTCAAGGCACATGACTGGTAACATGTCATACCTTTCAGATTTTGTGGCTCTGGATGGAGGACCTGTTATCTTTGGTGCTGGAGTTGGTGGTAGGATTACTGGTAAAGGTATTATTAAAACTGGTAATCTTGACTTAGAAAATGTGTATTTTGTACCAGAGCTTAAGTACAACCTTTTTAGTGTGTCACAAATTTGTGACAAACAGAACAAGGTTCTTTTTACTGATACTGATTGTCTTATTCTTTCTCCTGACTTTAAGCTACCTGATGAAAGTCAAGTATTGCTTAAAATCCCCTGAAAAGGTAACACATACAGTGTTGAGATGAATAAGCTTGTTCCCAAAGAAGGTCTTACTTGCCTTGTTGCAAAAGCCACATTGGATGAGTCAATGTTATGGCATAGAAGGCTTGGCCATATTAATTTCAAAACCATTAATAAGATTGGTAAGAGGTTTACCTAAAAAGATTTATCAAAATGACCAAACCTGTGTTTCTTGCCTTAAGGGTAAACAACACAGAGCCTCTTGTAAGCCCAAGGCCCATAACTCTATTTCTCAAGCTTTATATATGCTTCATATGGACTTGTTTGGTCCTACTTCTGTGAATAGCTTGAATTTTAAAAGGTACTGTCTTGTAATTACTGATGATTATAGCAGGTTTACTTGGGTTTTCTTTTTGAGAACTAAGGATGAAACTAGTGAGATCCTTAAGTCCTTCATTGTTGAAGTAGAAAACCTAGCTGATAAGAAAGTAAAAATAATCAGATGTGATAATGGGACAGAGTTTAAGAACAGGGTTATGGATGAGTTTTGCAAAGAAAAGGGTTTTAAAAGGGAATTTATTGTAGCTAGAACTCCGCAGCAAAATGGAGTAGCTGAAAGAAAGAATAGGACTCTTATAGAGGCTGCTAGGACAATGTTAGCTGACTCTAAGCTACTTATTTCATTTTGGGCTGAAGCAGTTAGTACTGCTTGTTATGTACAGAACAGGGTTTTAGTGGTACAACCTCACAATAAGACTGCTTACGAACTTTTTAGAGGTAGAACCCTTGCCTTATGTTTTATGAGACATTTTGGTTGTCATGTCACTATCCTTAATACCAAAGACCAACTAGGAAAGTTTGATGGGAAATCTGAAGAGCGTTTCTTTGTTGGTTATTCTTTGCACAGTAAGGCTTTTAGGGTGTACAATAAGAGCACCAAACAAGTTGAAGAGAATCTGCACATTGAGTTTCAGGAGAATATACAAAATGTTGCAGGTGTTGGTCCAGATTGGATCATTGATATTGACAGTCTTTCAGATTCTATGAATTATATGCCTGTTACAGGTACAAATACTAATGATAATGCAGGTTCTGAAGATGATGAAGATCATATCTTGATGCCAATTTTGGAAGACAGTCCAGTGTATGTTTCTTCCTCAAAGGATGCTAATGGAGAGAAGAATGATGGTAACACCAATGGATAAGATGGAAAAGAAACAGAAGTTCCAAAGAGCGGTACAAATGGAGTTAGTACCACTGAGCCACATGTTTCTACTAATGAGCAAAATGTTTCTACTGCTGGACCAAGTCAACCTACTCTTGATCCACCAGTTACTACTGCTCCACAAAATGATGATTTTGATATCTTTGGACCTGGTCTGCACAACATGCCTATTACCTATGATGTTCCTTCCACTCCCCAAACTATAATTCACAAGAATCATCCACTTACTAATGTGATTGGGGATGTACAATCTAGAGTAAAGACTAGAAGGCAAATCCAAGATCCAGATCATCATGGTTTTCTCAGTGTTGTATATGAGGAAAAACACCATGAAGATGAGCATGAATGTATGTTTGTATGTTTCCTATCCCAGATAGAACCCAAGAATGTGCTCAAGGCATTAGAAGAATCCAGCTGGGTTGAGGCAATGCAAGAAGAACTGCTTCAATTCAAAATTCAGAAGGTGTGGGTTCTGGTTGATTTGCCAAGGGGCATGAGGGTCATTGGTACAAAGTGGGTGTTTAGGAACAAGAAGGATGAAAGAGGTATAGTTATCAAGAAAAAGGCAAGGCTTGTAGCTCAAGGCTATACTCAGGAAGAGGTAATTGATTATGAGGAAGTTTTTGCACCTGTTGCAAGAATTGAGGCAATAATGTTGTTTCTAGCTTATGCTTCATTTATGGGATTCATGGTCGATCAGATGGATGTGAAGAGTGCCTTTCTATATGGTACTATTGATGAGGAGGTGTATGTTTCTCAACCTCCAGGTTTCATAGACCCTGATCATCCTAACAAAGTCTACAAGGTAGTGAAAGCTCTTTATGGCCTGCATCAAGCTCCAAGAGCTTGGTATGGAACTCTGGCTAATTATCTATTGAAGAATGGGTTCCATAGGGTCAAAATTGATCAGACTCTCTTTATCAAAAAGGACAAGGGTGATATTCTATTGGTACAAGTATATGTGGATGATATCATCTTTGGTTCTACCAAGAAGGAGATGTGCAGAGAGTTTGAGAAGTTAATGATAGATCAATTCCAGATGAGATCTATTGGAGAACTAACTTTCTTTTTGGGGCTACAAGTGAAGCAGAAACCAGATGGTATCTTTATAAGCCAAGACAAATATGTAGCAGAAATTCTGAGAAAGTTTCAATTCTCAGATGCTAAAGTTACTAGCACACCTGTTGATAGGGAGACACATTTGCTTTTAAAAGATCACAGTGGTGAAGATGTGGATGTACACACATACAGATCTATGATTGGGTCTCTGATGTATCTCACATCATCCAGGCCTGATATTATGTTTGCAGTATGTGCTTGTGCAAGATTTCAGGTCACCCCCAAGGTGTTTCGTTTGACAGCAGTGAAGAGAATCTTTAGGTACCTTAAAGGTCAACCTAACTTAGGTATGTGGTATCCTAAAGAGTCTGCATTTGATTTGGTAGCATACTCAGATTCAGATTATGCTGGTGCAAGTATGGATAGGAAGTCAACAACTGGTGGTTGTCAGTTCCTAGGATGCAGATTGATCTCTTGGCAGTGCAAGAAGCAAACTATGGTGGCCACTTCTACAACAGATACTGAATATGTGGCTACTGCAAGTTGTTGTGCTCAGGTTCTTTGGATCCATAATCAATTACTTGATTATGGGTATAATTTCTTGAACATAATAATTTTCATAGACAATAGCAGTACAATATGTATCATTAAAAATCCAGTTCAACATTCAAAAACTAAACACATTGAAATTAGACATCACTTTATTAGAGTTTGTAATGAAAAGAAGTTAGTTCAAGCTGTCAAAATTCATACTGATAACAACTTTGCTGACTTATTAACTAAAGGTTTTGATGTAGAAAGGTTTCAGTACTTGGTAACAGGTATTGGAATGCTTAACCCTTAACAGGTTAAATGTCTAATTGTTTTTGTTATTTATGGATTTGGTACTGCTAGTTTTGTCTGTGAAAAATGCTATGTATAGTTTGTACTGCTTAAATAAAATTTGGTACTGCTTATGTTCACATGTTAGTCAAAATTGATAACTGTCAAATAGAAAATACTTTGTCTTGTGTTTTCTTTGGTTTTGGACTAACATCTACAGGTTAAGAAAGCAATTTTGAGTTGGATTGTGCTTAGACTGTATCATGCTTTGGCAATTATGGTGCTTTGGAGTTTGAAGTGTGAGATCTTTTCACATAACAAATGGTTATTGGTTCACCATGTCTAACCCACATAAGAACCAACTAGTCCAGAGCAAACAGTTTCTGGTAAAGACTAACCAAATCCGTTCATGGTTGATAGTTTACCAAAAACTATATGGTTATCAGCTCACCATATCTGACTGTGAAGAGTTGGCTAGTCCAAAGCAAACGGCTATTAGTAAAGACATATCAAATCCGTTGATAGCTGATAGTTTGCTAAAAACTATAAGTGGGCAAAAATGTTTTCAAGTCCACATTGAGTTTATACTGTCTTTGAAAATTTTTGTTAAACAGTTTGTACTGCTAATTCAAACTAGCTTTGCAACTACTTTTATACTCTATGATTCACCTCTCTCAGGAGGTTACACACTTGGAAGTGATGAGAGTAGTTTGCAAAATACAATGAATTGATGGAAACTTGTACAAATTGTCTGATAACATTGGATGCTGAGTTCTGGTTCTACACAAGGTTCTAATTCAAGTGATGGTGAAAATTCTTCCAAACAGGGGAGGAAAATAGATTGCTTGTGAAGATCAGATTTTTTGATTAAAGATGTGTATGAAACTCAGGGGAGGAATTATTGTTCAAGTAAAGATGATTAATACAGAGCAGATTCGAAGATTGATTTATACTGATGATGTTAATTGCTGGAGTACTTGCTTAGATGTTTGATTGTTTGATTTCTTCAAAGCTTAGATATGAAGAAAATACTGAAGTGATTCAAAATTGAAGATGAGTGTTTGAAAGAATCCCCCCATCATCAAAGTTGGTTTTTAATTCGAAGAAACTTAATGGTTTGCTTAGAAATCATAAGTTTAGGGGAGGATTGTTGGGAATTAAACCAACAGTTAGTACTGTCAGGTATAAATTAGTACTGGTGAAGAATCGTTCAAGAATACACTAACAGTACTAAGTCAGTTAGTACTGCTAGTACAAGAAGTTAGTACTGGTTATGAGATAAAGACAGAATCGTGCATGGATAAATATAGAATAGATATGATGTATATCTTATTATTATAGAATGATACGTATAATAGTTTTACTTGTACAGGACTCCTTGTGCTATAAAAGGAGATCCTTAATTAGGGTTTTGATATTTCTCTAAGTCATACGTAAAAGCTTCAAGGTTGTTAAACCCTGGTGATATTGTAGATCATCCGTATTATTATATTGAAGCTATTTGTTTGGTTAAACATTGTGTTCATACTTTCACTGTTACATTCATACAATCATATACACATTACACAAACCATATCTTCTAAGTGTTAGCTAGTAAATTCCGCGTGCTAGTTAACATTAACTCAAATTATCTTCAACACAAGCCGTGTGTTTAGATCCTCTCAATTGTCTCTTGTATCAACTTTGTTATCCGATTGTAGATATGATATGCACTTAATTGTGTAGAATATCCAAGGAAAATTCCTACATCCCCTTTTTCTTTTAACTTACCAAGGTCTTCACGATCATTTAGAGGGTAGCACCGACAACCAAAAGTGCGTAAGTGTTTTACATCGGGTTTGCGTTTGTGAATGATTTTATATGGAGTTTTGGTGAATCGTTTATTAATGATAGATCGGTTTTGTGTGAAACAAGCGGTTGACACTGCTTCAGACCATAAATTTAATGGAAGATTAGCAGAGGTTAGCATTGTTCTTGCAACTTCTACTAATGTACGGTATTGTCTTTCGACTAAACCATTTTGTTGAGGAGTGTAAGCCACAGATCTCTGATGAGTAATGCCAAGTGAATCAAAGAAATTATGAAGAATCTGATTCGTGAACTCCGTTTCATTGTCTGTTCTTACGTATCGGACTTGAGCTAGTAGACCAACTTGTACTCTTTTGATGAACTTGATGAATACATTTGGAGTTTCGGCTTTAGAAGCAAGAAAATGAGCCCAAGTGAACCGTGAGTAGTCATCCATAATAACCAAAATATATTTCTTTCCTTTTCTGCTGACAACGCGCATTGGGCCACCCAAATCCATATGCAATAAATGCAATGGAGCAACGAAACTAGGTTCGGATTTGGATTTGAGTGTTGCACGTGTCATCTTCCCTAATTCACACGCTGAACAAAGATGATCTTTCTTGAATGATAGTTTTGGCAATCCTCTGACTAGGTTGTTTTGAGCAAGTTCGTTTATAGTTCTGAAATTCAAATGAGAGAATTGACGATGCCATAGACAGGCTTGTGATGATGTATCTTTTGCAAGCAAAAAAATAGGTTTTGGTGATGTAATTTATTTAAGTACAATTTGGTATAGATTCGAATCCCTGGAGCCTTTAAGAATATCAACGCCTTCAAGAGTGCGAACAATACATGAATGTTTTCTGAATGCCACCTCTAAACCGCTATCACAAAATTGGCCAATCCTAAATAAGTTGTGACCTAGTCGTTCGACAAAGTAGACTCTTTGAATTGTGACCTTATCGTGAATGAGATCCCCATAGCCGGTGATTTTAGCAATGTGATCTTTCCCAAAATGCACTATACCCAAGAATTTTGTCACAAAGTTCTTGAGCAGTGCCTTGTTTCCGGTCATATGTCGGGTGTACCCCGAGTCGAGGTACTAGAGGCACACTTGGACAAGCTGCACATCAAAGCAAGAAACAGAAAATTGGGAACCCGCTGATAAAGTGGTTCCACACAGTTAGACAGTATAGAATGCAAACCTAGTGGGTTGAACTTTTCTATTGTAGTAGTGCTAGGTTCAGATTGCTTCTTAACTGGTTTCCATCTATAACCTACGTGTTTGAACACTCTTCCGGTGGGTTTCCACTTAAAGCAGGATCTAGGGAATAACTCATGATATTCAGATATTCTACCCGTTGGGATCCATGCCATTTTTCTCTTTGCTTATGGTTTCTTAGATTTGGTAAAGTAGTCCTAGTGGTGTTGGTATTCACATTATCACAATTCAAATTAACATGTACACATTTAGAAGAAACAGAATTATAAGCAACAGAATTAAAACTAGCAATATTGCTATTAGAAGCAACAGATCCATGCACATTTAAGTCATTACAGTCATCCATTCGCTTAGAGCGTTTTTTATTGAAAGCTTTAAAATGTCTAGGTTTTTCTACAACTTTAGGCTGAGAGGCACTAGTCTTCAACGCACATTTCTTAGGTGGTCTCTCCTTGCTACAAGTAGTGTCTAAACCTAGATCAAAAAGCAAATCTGCATTAGGAGATTGTGTAATTTGATCATGTTGAGCTAATTTCTGTTTCTTACGATTCTTGTTCTTATGTTTCTTTGAAAAGTATGAAAAATATTGATTTTCCAACTGGCGTGAAGCAACAAACTCATGATTCTTGTTTTTCATCAAATCAAGCACTTTAGATTTGAGTTCCTTGTTCTCTTTTAAGATTATTTTCAAAGAATTTTTGTAGGAAAGCTTGTCGTATTTGTTTTCTTCAATTTTTCGCTGCCAGTTTGCTTCAAACATTAAAGATTGTTTTTCAAGTTTAGCACAAGAGTTTTCAAATTTGGCAGTACGACAAGACAATTCCTCGTTCAACTCAACATTCTTTTGCAAACATTATCTTAGACTCTCTTTGAGTAAAGGTTTTCCATTTCTAAAGACGTTTGTTTATTTTCAAGTTCTTCAATTTTCTTCTCATTTATAGCAAATTGTGGTTTGATTGATTCCATTTGATTGAGAAAATATTCTTCTTGAATGTCAGAGTTTAAGCTGAGAAGATCATATTCATCATCAAGAGATGTGACGTAAGTTAAATCAGTTTGCATTTCAGAAATCAATGCCTCTCCAAAGGCTTTAAATTGATCATTAATTCTATTCACGGGAGGCTCGATAAATGTTTTTATCTGTTTCTTGACTTCCCTTAAGACATCCACTTCATACAAATTGGATCTCAAAAGTTCATCCATTTGAAACTCTTGCTTTCCACGAATAATAGATAACATTCCATTTATTTGATTTTTGAGATTGCAAAAGGTTTTTCTTGCTAAACTCTCATATTTGTTAGAATCATATGGGGTCTCAGAAATCTGATCCACATGATGTTTGACATTTGTTGGTTTTCTTGAAAGAGCATTTTCCTTATTTATCAAACCATAATCGGCACTAAAGTAGGAGAAATTGGTTTTCTTTTGATCAACTTTTAAAAAAATTTAGATTTCCTCTTGAGAGATGTCATTTGGAACAAACATGTAATCTTTGAAGGTATCACGTCTCATGTAATCAGCATTATACAAACTTGGTGTTTGACGTTTAACCATATCAAGATAAGATGGTTTAGTATAACCAAGACCCTCTTTTAGATCCATAACTGAATCTGGTTTGAGAAGTAACATGTACATAGTCTGAGAAGTCTGATTGGTAGTGCGAAGTTTAGTTTCAGCTCTAGTTAATCGTTGAATACAATTAGCTTTTTCTTCTTTAAGTTTAGAAACTTCATCTTCAAAATTCTTTTTGATGTTTTCAAAATTTGAAATATTTCTTTTGAAAATAAAAATCTCATTTTGTAAATCTAGAATTTGACGTTTAAGCACTAGTGGTCGTTCATACTTCTCTTCATATAACATGTCCTTGATTTTCTTTTCTAAAGAAGCACTTTTATCTTGTTCTAGTTTTATCAAGTTAGCATAATTTTGAATTTGAGATTGAATATTGGCATAGTTTTGAAGCATATCAACATGATCTTAACTTGTTGATGCATGATTACAATCGGTACTATTAGTAGATGACTGAGGAGTAGCACTTGTAGATGTTTCACTACGTATGTTAACTTCAGTTGTCTTACAAATGGTACGAATGTGACCATGTATGAATTCATCAAGATCATCATTATCACAAACATCTGATGTGTGTACCTTGTTGACAAGAGTGTCATCTTCTTCAGCATAAGTGTCATAGCTTGGAGTTGCATCCTCATCTTGAGCTTCAAAGACATCTACTGAGAGGATCAAACACTGAGGATGTGTTTAGGATACTTTGAGGTTATATTATCAAGTATGCGAAATCTACTTGACAACACTTAG
Organism: Artemisia tridentata subsp. tridentata; assembly: GCA_021014915.2. NCBI lineage: Eukaryota > Viridiplantae > Streptophyta > Magnoliopsida > Asterales > Asteraceae > Artemisia > Artemisia tridentata. The sequence goes on from CP139506.1 coordinate 252,517,995, forward strand.
AAGATTTGTATTGATGTAACAGTAACACAGTCTTATGAACAATGAACACATAAAGTAACTCCAAACGATTCAATATTATTAAGCAATAATACGAGTGATCTCAATATCACTAGGGTTACAATGACCTTGAATCTTAACAAAAATGTATTAATGTGTATCTAAACATATAACCTAGGACCTCCTTTTATAGACACAAGGAGTCCTTTACAAGATAAGTATCTACCCGTATAATTCTAACTAATTATGATATACATACAATCTATACCATACTTATCTTTTACACGTCTTCTAAAGTCTTATCATGCAGGAGTACCTTCATATATATACTAGCAGTACTAACTTAACAGTTTGTACTGTTAGTTATCTTCAGCAGTCTACAGTAATACACTAGCAGTTTGTACTGTTAGTGTAATCTTCCAGCAGTACTAAGTCTTGGATCATTTAATTCCCAACAATCCTCCCCTAAACTTGTGATTTACCCTAAATCATCAAGTTTTTTGAATTAAATGAGGATTGTGAGGACTCTTCCAAACACTATCTTCTGAGCTTCATGTCTTCTTCTTTCTGGAATATCTTTCTCACCAATGCTCTTGCCATTTCAAATTCTTCATCAACTTGAAGCTTTAATGATAACATGACAAGTAATACTCCTGCCCTTAGTGTATAATCTTTTTCTACTAACATGTAGATTTCCACTCCTGCTTTAGTTGAAACCCTGTGAACTCCACAGTTGTCAAATAGTCTCCATGATGTATCCAGGTTATGAGCTTGAAATCTCCATAGTGCATCATTTGCATCAGGCTCATATAGCCTCTTCAGCTCAACCCATAGCTCCTTATCTTTATCATATGTAGGATCTGCAGACTTGAACCTTTCTTGAACTAAGCTCTAAAGCTTATCCAAGTCTTCTCTATCAAAAGCTTTGATCATGTCTTCAAAGAATTTGTACACTTCAAATTTTCCTCCTACTTTGATAATCTTCCATCCTTTAATCATTCCATCTGTATAAACCTCCCAATCAATGATGGGATGTTTGGCTTGAATGAGATCAACATTAAGAGCTTCTGGAACTACCACCATCATACCATGGATCTGTTCATCAGTTAATATTTCTTCTTCTTCTTCTTCCTTAGCTGATTCTTCTTCAACTAGTTCCTCCTGAACTGTTTCTTCTTCAGTTCTTTATTTCTTGGACTCCTCAGATTCTAATTTCTCTGCTGCTCGTTGCTCTCCTCTGCTTGGCTCAGACTCAACTATTTCAGTTTCACCTCTTAGGAATATCTGCATTCTTCTATGAGTATTGATGTATATCCTTTCAATTTCTTCATAAGTTCTTCCCTTGAAGTGTTGTTATTTCCTGTTGTCTTGGTGTTTCAAATAAGTCTTCATATAAGACAGTTGTTCTTTCCTTGTAGGAGGTTTCTTCTGATAAGCTTTCTTCTTTCTTTGACTTTGCCTAATTTGCTCCAAAAGGTCATCAATAGCTTGTTCTTGTTCTTCTCTTATGAACTGTGACCTTTCCTCTTCTTGTAATTTGGCAGCTAACTCACTATTAGCAAGAACTTAAGCAGCTCTTTCTTCTTCTTTAGTCAAAAACTTGTGTTCAACCATAAATTTTGCCAATCTTTCTTCTTCAGCTGCCCTTGCTAACTCTTCTTCATGAAACCTTTGAGCAAGTTCTTTATCAAGAGCAATTTAAGCTTGGCTCTTCTTGGTTGTCTTCTGAGATGGTTCTTCTTCTACCATTATTCCCTTACCCTTATCAGTTCTTGTTCTTTTTGGTCTTCTTGTATATACTGCACCAGTAGTACCTTGAGAACCACCAGTAGTACCTTGTAATATACCACCAGTACCTTCAACCTGACTGGCAGTACCTTGTTCCATTTGATCATCTTGCCTCCCCTGATTATCAAATTCCTCTTGGACCAAAGAAACATGGGGATCTTCATCTAATTGGGCAATCTTCCTTCCCTGTTTGGAAGATTCCTCACCTTTACCTTCACTCTGACCATCTGATGAACTTGATGAAGAAGATGATTCAGATGATTCTACCAATTGGGCTGACCTCTTTCTTTGAAGTGTCTTTACCTTCTGCTCCAGTTTCTTGACCTTCAACACTAGTTTGATATACACCTTGCCAAACACCTTCTTGTGAATAGTGAGCTCAGCCTCCAAGTGAGCAACCTTTTGAGACAATGTGGTACATAAATTCGTCAATTCATTAAGTGTATGACTGCCCTCAGCACTTCCTGATGTGTGACCTTCAAGGAGAGGTGCATCATGGAGCAAAGACTCAGACTCCACCACATGGTGAGGACCTGAGCCACCTAATATTTCCGGTTGGCTTAGGATTCCACCACTAGTACTAGGTTCAAAAGAACTTGGTACTGTAGGTGTTGCCATAGGTTGGGTCTTATAGATGTTACCCCTTTCCTGCCCAGCTTCTAAGCTTGTGACAGTAGAGGCAGCCCTTCCTATACAGACAAAGTCAGCCTCATCTGCTACATGGGGAGGGGTAGGAACTCTGTGCTGAGGTACATCAGAGTCCTCTCTAGATAAAGACCTATCAGGTGATGAGGTGGGTTGTGAGACTGATTGTTCTGAGCTTGTGGGTGTGTGTTGGGAGTCAACTGGGGTTGTTGACCCTTCACCCTGTACCTGTAACATTGTATCAAATAAAGGAACCTCTTCCCCACTGTACCCTTTTGAGGCCATCCTCATATTACTAAACAGTTTTTGGGTAAGTTTGGGTGTTGGATAAACAATTTTGTGAGGAAGAAGCTGATGTTTCCTCATGTTCAAAATAGTTTGAATGAACCTGGGATACATCAAAAACTTTGATTTGCTATCAATATTTTTCACCATTCCTTCAAAGATAAGTTTTGAAAAGTTGAAAGTCCTATCAGTAGCTAAGCTTATGAGAGCAGTTGCAATATTGCTACTGAACTGTTCCCATGAGGTTTTCTTAGGACTGAGACAGTGAAGGATGGTGTGTATCAAAAACCTCCATTGTGGGGCAAAATAACCTTTTTGAAAAGTTAAAGATTGTGATTGGATGTTGTACCCCATTCTGGTTAAAGTTTCAAAAATTTCAGTATTTGGCATAGCACTAATACCATTGTCATCATTTAGGTGGAGATGCCTCCTAAGTGATGATTCAGTAATAGTGATGGTTTTGCCATCTACGGTTGCATTTAATTCTTTGTCTCCATTCTCAACAGTTCTGACAGTAACAGTCTGCCAAAACTCTTTGATTTGGGAGACATGTATAGTGGAATTAAGAGTTATAGAATACCTAATGTGGGAAGCATTCAGAAAGTCCACTATCTGATGGAACTGAGTATCCTCCTCTGGTTTTTCCAAATAAGCTACCATGTTGTGTTTGTCAACAAAAGAGAAAGTAGCCATTATTGTCAGTAAAATTTTGATTTGACTGCTGGGATTAGATAAATTTAGGTTAGAAAGTAGGTCAAAGTAAGTGAATTGAGATATTTTTGAAGACTTATGAGGGTTTCTATTGGACCGACTTCAATTAAAAGATCACTTTTGAATGAAGAAAAGTGAATATAATAGATTAAAAGTTAAAATATCCAAAAAGGAAACCCTTAAGATAAGATATTGATCAGTAAAAATCTCAACAAACTTCTCAACGGCTATTTTCAAAAAGCTGTTATTGCGCACCAGTACTAACGGATAGCCAACAATACAAACTTAAGCCTACCAGTACTAACTTTTTGCCTGGCGGTACTAACTTTTTGGAAAAATTTTGCCTTAGCAGTATGAACTCAATTTTGATTTAAAACAATACTGCTTACAACCATTTTAAAGGGATTATGTGTAAGGACAGACACTTAATCAGAATTTCGGTTTAATGCAACCTCTGGTTGTGTGAGAACCAATAATTTTAGTTATGAATAACTGCCTGTGATCAGATAAACTCATTCAAAGAGCTTTCTTGACAGGGTTTCCAGCTCGTGGCAGTTGTTGCCTTTAACACAAATGTATTAGATTCACGTTTGCTCGCTGTTCTCTCTACCAGATGTCCTTGGACTAACACATTATACTAAAAGTATAAAATGGTAGAGAGTGAGTTAGATCAGTTACTATCTGACTAACTATGCCATCGATTCAAATGCAAAAACATCATAATAAGATTTCAAGAAATAAAATTTAAAGAACCTCTTAATTTAGATATAAAACCTTATTTAAGAGATGCCCAAATTCAATCCATCATCAATCTATTATGTCAGCAACCATTCCGCCATTTGCTGCTCACACAATGCACTAGTAATTCCTTTGTGCTTAAACTCCATACCTGCAATTGTTAGTCCAAAACCAAGAAAACAAATGGCAAAGCATTTGCTTCATAGCAGTATAAAGATATGACTAACAGTTTAAACATAACAGGCCTAATGTGTACTAGCAGTACAAACTATACAAAAATAGTACCAATTGACAAACCCAACAGTACAAATCCAATTTCATGTATAAAAACACACAGGTTAAAATCTTTAAAGATTAAGCATTCCAATACTTGCTACCAAGTATTGAAACCTTCCAACATCAAAAGCTTTGGTGAGAAGATCTGCAAAGTTTTGATCAGTATGAATTTTAACAACTTGAACTAACTTTTTCTCATTGCAGTCTCTTATAAAATGATGCCTAATTTCTATGTGTTTTGTTTTAGAATGTTGCACTGGATTTTTAATAATGCATATTGTACTGCTATTGTCAATATATATCATGGTATTCAGAAAATTATACCCATAGTCAAGCAGTTGATTTTGAATCCAAAGAACTTGACCACATCAGCTTGCAGCAGCTACATACTCAGCTTCAGTTGTAGAAGTTGCCACAATTATCTGCTTCTTGCATTGCCATGATATAAGTCTGCAACCAAGGAACTGACAACCACCAGTTGTTGATTTCCTATCCAGACTTGCATCAGCATAATCACTGTCTGAGTATGCCACCAAATCAAAAGGTGATTCCCTAGGATACAATAGACCCAACTTAGGTTGACCCTTAAGGTACCTAAAGATCCTCTTTACAGCAACTAAATGGGAAGCCTTGTGATTAAATTGAAACCTTGCACAGGTGCACCCAGCAAACATGATATCTAGTCTAGATGAAGTAAGATACATCAAGGACCCTATCATCGATCTGTAGGTGTGTACATCAACACTTTCTCCATCAGCATCTTTAATCAAAGGTTTCTCTGCATCAACGGGTATGCTTGCCACTTTAGCATCAGTAAATTGAAGCTTCCTTAGTATCTCAGTCACATATTTATCTTGACTGATAACTATGCCTTTAGTTGATTGCTTCATTTGCAACCCCAAAAAGAAGGTAAGTTCCCCCATGGAACTCATCTGAAACTTATCATGCATAAGTTTCTCAAATTCTACACACATCTCCTTCTTTGTGGATCCAAATATGATGTCATCCACATAAACCTGTACCAACAAGATATATCCCTTGTTCTTCTTGATAAATAGAGTCTAATCAATCTTGCCTCTTTGGAATCCATTTTCTAACAAATAAGTAGCCAATGTTTCATACCAGGCCCTTGGAGCTTAATGTAGTCCATAAAGAGCTTTCACCACCTTGTACACCTTATCTAGATGTTCTGGATCTACAAAACCTATAGGTTGAGAAACATATACCTCCTCTTCAATAGTACCATAGAGAAAGGCACTTTTGACATCCATCTGGTAAACCATAAATCCCATGCAAGAAGCATAAGCTAAGAATAGTCTTATGGCTTCAATCCTAGCTACAGGTGTAAAAACCTCTTCATAGTCTATCCCCTCTTCTTGTGTGTACCCCTGGGCTACAAGTCTTGCCTTGTTTCTTATCACAATCCCCCTTTCATCTCTCTTGTTTCTGAAAACCCACTTGGTTCCAATTACCCTCATACCCTTGGGTAAATCAACTAATACCCAAACCTTCTGAATCTTGAATTGGAGAAGCTCCTCTTCCATAGCTTCTACCCAGCTTGAGTCTTCTAAGGCTTTAAGTATGTTCTTGGGCTCAGATTGGGAAAGAAAACATACAAAAAGACATGTGTTGGCATCTTCATGCTTCTTCTCTTCATTAACAGCACTGAGAAAGCCTTGCTGATCTGAAGTCATGGTTTGCCTTCTAGTCTCCACACCAGACTGTATGTCTCCAATCACATTGTCTAGGGAGTGATCTTTGTGTATTCTTGTGTGTGGAGTTGCTGGAACTTGATATGTGAGTGGCAAATTGTTGATATCCACTTCATCTTCTGAGAAATCATCAGTAATAGGACCTCATGGGCCAGCAGTATCATGATTTTTCCCATCAGTACCAACTTGAGGCTCAGCAATACAATGTTCATTTGTACTATTTTCCTGATTCTCAGGTTCTTTAGCTCCATCTTCATTGTTTCCATCTTCAAAACCTTCTTTGTCTTCATCAGTAGAAGGCTCACCATTCTTTGAAGAGGAATCCACACTGTTCCATATTGGCATCAGTATATGATCTTGATCTTTCTCCTTTCCCAAGCTAGCTTCATTTGTTGCAACATCGTCTTCTGAACCTACAAAATCATTAGAAAAGGTTCCTGCAACAACTGGCACATAATTCATTGATTGGGTTAGAGTATCAAGATCAAATAGACATTTTGGACCTTCTCCTGCAATATTAGATTTATTCTCTAAAAACTGAACATGCAGGTTTTCCTCTACCTTCCTTGTTCTTGTGTTGTATACCCTAAAGGCTTTGCTATTTAGTGAGTATCCAACCAAGAAACCTTCATCATATTTGCCATCAAATTTGCCTAGATGGTCTAAGGTATTTATAATAGTAACATGACACCCAAATAGTCTTAGAAAACCTAATGCAGGTGTTCTACCCCTAAACAATTCATATGGTGTCTTGTTGTGAGGTTTAACTACCAAAACCCTGTTCTGCACATAACAAGCAGTATTAACTGCTTCAGCACAAAAAGTGATGGGCAGCTTAGAGTCAGCTAACATGGTCCTAGCAGCTTCTATTAGTGTCCTATTCCTCCTTTCAGCAATCCCATTCTGCTGAGGAGTTCTAGCTACACTAAACTCTCTCTTAATACCTTTTTCTTTACAGAACTCATCCATAACTCTATTCTTAAACTCTGTCCCATTGTCACACCTGATGATTTTCACTTTCTTATCCACTAAGTTTTCTATTTCAGTTATAAATGTCTTAAGAATGCTAGGTGTCTCATCCTTAGATCCTAAAAAGAAAACCCATGTGAATCTACTATAGTCATCAGTAACTACAAGACAGTACTTCTTATGCATAATACTGCTCACAGATGCAGGACCAAACAAGTCCATATGCAGCATAAACAAAGGTTGAGTAATAGAGTTCTGGGTTTTGGGCTTACAAGAAGCCATGTGTTGTTTGCCTTTAAGACAGGCAACACAAGTTTGGTCATTTTCAAAACGTTTTTGAGGCAAGCCTCTTACCAAACCATCTTTAACAATTTTATTTATGGTTTTAAAATTGACATGACCAAGTCTTCTATGCCAAAGCATGAACTCATTCAATGTGGCTTATGCAACAAGACAAGTAAGAGCCTCTTTAGGAACAATCTTCTTCATATCAACACTATACATGTTGCCCTTTCTTGGAACTTTAAGTAGCACCTGACTTTCATCAGGTAACTTAAAGTCTGGGGAAAGCACAAGACATTCAGTGTCAGTAAAAAGAACCTTGTTCTTTTTGTCACACATTTATGAGACACTAAACAGGTTATATTTTAGCTCTTGCACAAAATATACATCTTCAAAGTCTAATTTACCGATTTTTAATGTGCCTTTACCAGTAATTCTTCCACCTATTCCTCCCCCAAAGGTAACATATCCTCCATCCATTGGTTGAAAGTCTGAAAGATAGGACATGTTGCCTGTCATGTACCTGGAACATCCACTATCTGCATAACCTTGATCTTCCTCATCATCCTGTGAATGTCCCTGCACATAAAAGAAGGAAATTAGTTTCCTTGGGGTACCCAAGCTATCACTGACTTGGGTTTGCCTCGTGCATCAATATAGTCAAATCTCTTTAATACAATTGATGCACCATTGGGTTTGATTAGTCTCCATACCCAACATGCTGAGGCCTTAACAGCATTTGCCCTTTTATCCCTAGCAGTGTTTTTAGGCACACCAGTACTAACTGCTGGTCTAGCAGTATGAACTGCTAGCCTGACAGTTTTAACTTTTGAGTTCCAAAATTTATTTTGAATCACTGTAATTGATTTTTTTTCAACCAATTAGTATATTTATAAGTCCAAAGGAATACAACGGATGTATTTCCCCGGGTCGTAGTCCCAACGAAGGTTGAAGTCGAGTTTTCGGTTACGGTGTCGAAGAGTGAAGTGAAAAGTGATAAGAGTGATATTTGGGATTTTTCAACTAAGAATATTAAATATTATCTAAAAACAACTAATTAACTAAGGCAAATGCTAATCTAAAGTTCTTAAGGCCTAAAACGCAAAGAAAAACTAATCACGATTCAAAACCGGGAAATCCCGAGCTTAAAACATCAAAGTAGTGAAATTCTAACCCTAGGAATGCCAAATTAATTTTCCTAAGTTCTAATCAGTAAAAGTAAATTTTAGAAAAAAGAATTAAATTTTTTTGATTTTTATATAATTTTTTATGAATCAAAAACTATTTAAAACTAATTAAATGATTAAAAATACTTAAACTAATGGGAAAAGTCTGAAAATTTTATGGAAAGTCCTAAATCATCTACTTAACCTAGGAAAATTAAGGGCAATAAGCTAGCTTATCCAGATAAGCTAGAAATAAGCCAAAGTGGGCTGTTAAGCTTAAAAGGGAAACAAGGGTTAAAAGGATTGATTATGCAATCTCTAACAGAAAATCCCAAGGGTGCGTGTGGTAGTGAGTGTGTGATAAGAGGTTGAGGTATGGTTGAGGTCTGAGGTTTGAGTCCCACTCACCTCAGACTTCCCATACTTCCCTTTTTCATTTTTTTTTTCAATTTCCTTTTTGAAACTGCTTCATGGCTTAATAATAATCACTTTTTATAAAAGACACTATTTTTTTATCTTAAAATAAGCTCAGAAAAGGACTTATATGCTGATCAGTAAGCTAATAATATGAAACAAGCCAAAAGCAATATACACAAGAGATTATAAACTAGAATAAGCTAAGAGCAACTAAGAATAAGCCAAATTAAGCTATATCTATTCTAAAGAACCAAATTAATCAGACAAAGCTACTAGCAACAGCAGAAAAGCACAAGAATAATCCCAATAAGCAAAACCACCAACTGTTGCAGGCCTAAGTATAGGGTCTGAGGTGCTTTTTAAGCCCCCAAAAAGCTATCAAAAAGCTGATCTTAAAATTTCCAAACATAAGCAATAGTTAAACAAGCCACCAAGGAACTATTTTGCAAATTTTCAGCTTAAAAGGACTTATATCTAAGAAATTAAAGATCAAAAAGAAAGATGAAAAATCACAAATAGATGCATATGCTACTGATGCAGCAGTTGGGGTTATTGGACCTCAGATTCTTTGATACTCAATGAAACTTAACCAACTTTTGTATTGTCACTTTATCCACTGAAATGAACACAAAAATGCCAAAAGTGATGGGCTAAATAAGCTCAGCTTATATCAAGCTTATATGGGCAGTTCAAGATCTAAGATTTCACCCACTAATGCACAACCTCAAAAACTATCAAAACTGCTTAAGACCTAGTTAGAACAGCTTATCTACCTCCAAATAAGTTCAATCAAAAACTTACAATAAGGCAAATGAACAGTAACATGCCTAATTTGACCAACAATATACTTATGCCAAACACCCTTTTTGAAATTGTTTTTGCCTTTTTACACTAGCAACTACCAAATTAAGCTATAATACTGATTAATAACTGACTATCTAACTTATTTATCACCTAATCAGCAACTTTCAATTTGGAAATAAGCACTAACAAGCTATAAGCTATTTGGACTGTTTTTGACTTTTAATGACCTTTTACACTAAAATGAGGGTAAACACTAAACAACTACTCAAATAAGCACAAACATGACTAAATAAGCTACTAGAATTCAGAATAAGCACTATTCAGACAGTAATAAGCACTTGCACAGTAATATAATAGAAAATAGAATGAAGTGAAGCTTACAAATAGAGCTTATGGGTGAAACAGATCAGAACCAACCAAACTAAATACCCAGGCTTATCACATAAGCCAATAAAACACCCAAGCTTATCCAGAACAGCTTATCCCTTCCAACAGCTTATTTGACCATGGCCTTTGACTTTTGTTGACTTTTTAGAACTTTTGAGAATGGATCTGATTTAGTACCTAATAAGCTTCACAAAAGCTATAGGAAGCTAGAATGAGCTTAATCTAATAGAAAACTAGCTTATTGAAGCTGAGTTTAAGAATTAAAGACATATTTTTGTATTTTTGAGTTATTTTCTAAAAAATAGAAATAATGAGAATAGATGTTTGAAGAGCTTAAACTAACTTATCTAATAGCTTATGTAACAGTAGAAGAGCTTAATCAAACCAATTAAAGGAAATTTGAGTAAATAAGCAAATTGGATAAAAATGTAAAACTAATATTTCATTAATAAAACTTGATTACACTATTTGAAACTTTGAGATTACAATTCAGAAAAACAATTTAACAGCATAACACTACTTAAAAACTACTTCCAAATCTGAGGAGAGGGGAGCTCTTTTTATAGCCGAATGAGGATGCTTCTAGGATGTCCATGTCATCAATCCACACCACTTTTGTGCTTCTTTGAGATGATATCAGCCTTCAGATTACCCTTGGCCACCAATCCATCAATTTCCGCCCTTGGATTAGACTTCCACGCATCATTAGCCAATCACAAGCCTCGAATTTCCCTGGGATTGCTGACATGTCAGTCCTGACATGTCAGACTTCTTCTAGAAACGCGTGTGAAGTACAAAAATACCCTTAATTGCGGTTAATTTTGGGGATGGTTAATTAGGGTTCATGGAACAGTAACAATTGGGGAAAAAGGGTGGCGGGTAAGTTTTTTAATTATTGTTTGACTGGAAGTTATTGTGGGTTGACTGGGTGGGTTTATTGGTGGATTCGGGTCATGGGTTTATAATTCGGGTTATAGTTTTATTATTTGGCCGGGTAGTAGTGGTTTTAGGATTAAGATATATGTTTTTGTAATTTTGTAAACTTGAAGGGCTGAAATTGTAATTCTTCCAAAGTTGATCCAAGGGCTTTTCTTGCCACTCTTTAATTCTTTAAGGACTTATGAGCATAAACTTTGATCATTTGCTTCCCCGGCTTCGGCTTTTGACTCTCTTCCAAATCTCGTGCTCGTGTTTTCCGGGTTTTTCTTGATTTTTGTCCTTTTTCGAGATATCCGCACCAGCACATAAACAAACACAAACACATAAATATCTTTGGCATTTTGGTTAGTTTTTGGTCATTTTGGTCGAGAAAAGGTATGTGTTTAAGCACATACCATACTGCTTTCTTGTGAAAAGGACTTTTAACAGTTTGTTGTGCATATTTGAAAGTTGGTTTTGCACTTGAAACTGCTGGTTTAGGGTAAACATATTTAAATGGTCTGGCAGTACTAACTGCTGGTCGAGCAGTACTAATTGTTTTGAGGCCAGACTTCATTAAAAGTGCCCTGGGAATCATTGTATTGGCATTAGGGTAAGGTTGAGACCTGTTTGAGTTCACCCTATGACTTGTGTTCCCAAGAACCCTATTGTTCCCTGTAACCATCTTTCTCCCATGATGGTTATGACAAAAAGCCTCTAGGTGGTCAAAGCTACCACAAGTAAAACAAGCCTTGTTCTGCATGACAAAGTCATCACCTAGTTGTTGGGACTTGACGTTATTCTAGTTCTTCTGGTTACCTCTAGGCTTGCTTGTGGACCTATACATCTTACAGTATCTAACTGTTTTCCTAGCTGGTTTTGCATTTGTTTTAGGTTTAACAGTTTCATGACTAACCACCTTAGGAACATTGGTTCCTTCTAGCTTTACTACATCAGGTTTAGCAGCAACCTGATCTTCATCATCAGATTCCCAATCTTCAATGATGGGAGCATCTGAATTCCTGTCAATTGACACCTTTTCCTCAGCAAGAGAGGTGTCACTTGCACTCTCAAAAGGCTCATTAGCTTCTACAGGTTTATTAACAATTACAATTTCTTTAGGCTTACAACCATATTCTAAATTAGGCTGTTGAAACTCAGGTAAACCTGTATGCTCTAGGTAAATTCCTGGGGGTGCAGGAACTCCTCTATGAGGAGGTGGACATGTTTTATAGCCCAACCCAGACTTAGCCTTATTAACCATTTGACTCTCTATAATTTTATTAACACCCTTTGATGCATACTCCAAAGTGTCCACAGCTAATTGAATATTATCTTTTGCCTTATTGATTTTATCTAACTCAGCTTTAAGCAAACTAATCTCAGCATTTTTAAGATTCAAGTCTCTCTTAAGAACAGCTATATCCTCAGTAAAAACAGACTCATTGTTCTTATAATGCACAATTTGTTCTTCTTGGACTGCTAAACCTCTTTTATGATTAGACAAATTGTACTTTGTTTGGTTTAATTCAATCCTCTGCTCATCATAATGTTTCTTTAAGGTTTCATATTCTTTAAGAGCAGTACAAGTTTTAGAACAACTTTTAACTGAGAGTACCTCTGAGTCAGAGAAGGCCATAAGTGTCATCTCAGCTGGTGCTTCCTCTTCATCTGCCATGAAGCTCTAGTCATAGCCTAGACCATCAATTGCCACCATAGCCTTTGAAGATGTCTCTAGCTCTTCCACTGCCTTTGGCTTACTTCCATACCCCTTATTCTTGCTATCCTGTTGCCTTGGTCTTCTACACTCTCTTGAAAAATACCCTAACTTGTGACAGTTAAAGCATTCTACCTTAGACTTGTCAAAACCAGCAGTATCATTACTACTGATGTTGATTTTCTTGCCAGTTCTTTGATAGAATTTCTTAGCCCTCATGCTAAGAAGTGAAATCTACCACTTGAGATCCATCTCTTCCAAGTCATCATCATTAATCTCCTATAGATCTTCATGTGTCAGCATTGAACCATCATTCTGGCTGGTCAGGAATGCACAATAGGTAGTATCACTCAGAATACCAACAGTGCTAGTTAATGAGCTAGCAGTACTAACACTAGGGTTAGCAGTACTAACTCCTACAGCCACTTTCACTTTATCTGGACTTGAATTACTGGGAGATGACACAAAAGCCATATTCCCAGTGCTTGAACTAGCACTTCCAACATTTTTCACATCCTGTTCAACAATCTTGAAGTTGTTGTATAGATCATTGAGGCTCATAGTATCAATATCTGGCTTATTCTTCCAGACCACCACATCCATAGCCCATTCAGCAGGTAGACTCCTTAAGAACTTGGAGTTCAGGTCTTCCTGAGGTATTTCAACTCCAAGCACAGCCAATTGCCTGACAATCTTCTGCAATCAATTAAACATATGATCTACAGACTCATTACTGGTAGCACTAAAATTTTCAAAGTTCTGCTTGAGTAGAGTCTTTTGGGTTTTCTTGGTGGCTTCATTACCACCATACCGAGTAGTGATTGCTTCAAACAAGGATTTTGCATCCTTGTATTTGCTGAAGTTTAAGAGCTGATCATTGGGGATGGTCATCATCAGCAAGCTCCTAGCATTGACATCATTCTTCTTTTGGAGCTTCTCTTCTGTAGTCACTGGAGAGGTATTCACAACAGTCTTTTCTTCACCATTAACTGTTGTTACAGATGTTGAAGGTTTAAAAGAGTTTCCTTCTTCAATGATCTCCCAGAGTGCATAATCTTGCACTTGGAAGTACTGTTCGATTCGAAGCCTCCACATCTCAAAATCGTTTTGCTTCAGCATCGGCAACTTAGCATCTATGTTAGTCTGTGTGGTTTCCATGTCCATTATCTTCAAAAAGAGTTCTTCTAAATTAAAGTATCAGCCTGGCTCTGATACCACTTGAGAGGATCAAACACTGAGGATGTGTTTAGGATACTTTAAGGTTATATTATCAAGTATACGGAATCTACTTGACAAGACTTAGAAGATTTATATTGATGTAACAGTAACACAGTCTTATGAACAATGAACACAGAAAGTAACTCCAAACGATTCAATATTATTAAGCAATAATACGAGTGATCTCAATATCACTAGGGTTACAATGACCTTGAATCTTAACAAAAACGTATTAACATGTATCTAAACATATAACCTAGGACCTCCTTTTATAGACACAAGGAGTCCTTTACAAGATAAGTATCTACCCGTATAATTCTAACTAATTCTTGGAGCAGTTTGTATTGTTAGTGTAATCTTCCAGCATTACTAAGTCTTGGATCATTTAATTCCCAACATCTACCTTTTCCAAAGAAGCCATGTACACCATGTTTGTTTCTAATATCTCACCTTCGTCATCCGTGTCCACCATGAAATCATTTTCATCAGCACTAAGCAGTTTACCCTTTTCTTCCATGTCAGCTAACAACATTTTATGTCTGTAGTAAGCCCTGTTACTCACTTTCCCATTTGGACAATTCCTTGCAAAGTGACCTTGTTGACCACAGCCATAGCATTTTGGTTCTTGATTGTCTTGACTAGCATCATTCTTGTCATTCTTCTGAGCACCTTGCCTTATAACTTCACCTCTTTGTGGGATATCTTGTCTTTTGTTCATTGCAGTGGGTGCATAAGTGGTTCGAAGATTGTTGTTGGTTGGACGTTTGTATAAAGATTTTTGAATCTGTTTTCCAAGTAATGCTAGGTTCTGAACAATTTTGGTAAGTTCAAAATTTGCTTGGTCTTGAGTAGAGTCAATTGCATCATCAACGGGTGAGTAGTGTGTGTCATTGTTTGAGTTGTAGGAAGATTGATTTTGGTGGTATGAGGAGACCAAAGTAAGAGGATTAATAACTGGTGGTTAAGTCGAAAGTTGAGTTGAGAGTTCTTTTTCTTTCTCTTTTCTTTTCTGTTCAATGATGTCATTGACTTCAACCTGATTGTGTTTCAGAAGATCATACAAATTGTTGATGTCTTTCAAAGTTAGGTCTTGATTATGTCTGATAGCAATGGTGAAACGTCTCCATTCAGGTTGTAGGTTTGTGAGAAACATAGTGTTGTGTCCAATGTTTGATCTTTTGAGGTTATGATGATTCATTTCATTGATAAGCATGTTGAACCGAATGTATGCATCTTCTAAACTCTCCTCAGGTAATTGCTTGAAGGACTGATAATTCCACATATCCAGAGTCTATTATGTTTGTGTGCCAACATCTGCACCTTGCATCAATCTTTCCAAAGCTTTCCATAAGTCATAAGCAGTGAGATTGCTGTCAATGGCATTGTATATGTCATTGCTTAACCCATATAGAATTAAATTCTTGGCACGGATATCAGCTTCAAATTGAGCATGTTCATTAGGATTCAGAACATCTTCAATTTGTAGCCGTTTCTGTCCCGGGTTAGTAGAGCCATCAATCTCTTTCATGACATAAGGACCATGTTTGATGGAGTTAATCAACCGCTTACGCTCTTTGTAGCCCATGAGAACATTCATAAACCTTGAAGACCATTGAACATAGTTTCCCCGGTACAACATGGGAGGCCTTGCATCACTCCCCGCAGCCAATGCATCTTGAATAGTAGACATTGTGATGGTCTATCTTTGATATGAGATGTTTTTTGTGTTTGAAAGTGGTGTTTTAGTTTGTTTAAGTTGAGATGGTTGAGTGTTTGGAATTAAATAGTGTGATATTTAAATGATTAAAGTCTATTAATAATTTTTAATCTTTTTAAAGGATTTAAAATTGAGTAAAAGTCTTTAAGTCAAGGTATCGCAACAAAGTCTTGTGAACAGTAACTATCGCAACTTTTTGGAGAAAATTGGGAAGAGTTTTCTTTCGCAAAACGTGGCTAACAATAAGTCTCGGAAGATCAGGTGTCGCAAAACTTCTTCTATCACAACAATACAAGATCTATCGCAACAATTTCTTGCAATGGGCAGAGTTTTCTTTCGTAAACAGTGGGTAACTAAAAGCTTCGCAAAGAAAGTATCACAAAAACTTCTATCGCAACCCAAACTATTGCTATCGCAACTCAAACCAACTGCTATCGCAGTCACCTATCGCAATCAAAAAAGCTATCGCAACTATTTCTAAGCCAACTGTTGCAACAAAACCTTTAACTTTGCGAACAAAATTTTACGAAAAAAATACTAATCTCTATTTTTACGAGAAAAAGTACACTTTTTCAAAAACCCTGAAACCACGTTTTCAGCCTAAATCTTCACCAAATTCATAAGAATTTTGTATAGAATTATAAAAGCTCTTTCTTTTTCTTCAAATATGTTATCCTAACACACGTTTAAGAGTAATCTTGATACTACGTATGGAAGTAAACATATTCTAGAGAAAGAAAGTTCTTGAATTCTATAAAAGCCAAAACTTTTACTACTAATGAAGATTAAAACAAAACTACAACACAACTACGTGAAACAACGAACCATATTTGGCTCTTGATACCAATTGTTGTTCCAATAATATCACGTCTACTCTAATAATCTTAGTGAGATAAAGTGGGTGTGGACACTTTAGTTTAGAGAAAGAAACGAGAGAAATAAGTAAAGTCTCGCATTGATAGAAAGAAGAACACACACCTCATAACCCATGAGGTAGGGGTATTTATACCCATACAATAGTCAAGCATACTATCGAAACTATATAAGTGTTGCGATAGTGTAATGTTGTCGCAAGCCACACAATGTTACACAACATACCCTATACTAATACAAAAGATAAATAGAAGTCCCTACACTAATGATTTACACTTTTCGGGTTCCAACATGTCTCAAGATAATTACTTTCCAATTGTAGACACTCATGTTTTAAGGATAGTCATGTGCGTTTCCTTACTAAAAAATGTAGTCCTACATCTACTTGTTATGCTAATATCAATGACACAATCATATTGTTCACATAAACTAACGCGTGTCGTGTTGTTTATCTGCTACATGATGTTGTTCTATGAACAAGTGAGAGAAATCTTTATTGTGTGCAAGGTACAACACATAGAAATATGATTTAAAGGATTCTCTTGACCACAAGGTAATAGACTAATGTTCTAATAGGACTTATATACTTAAATGTAATATTGTCTTATTCAGAACATGTGTCAAGATGATAACATAAGACTACTTCAATTATAATATTTATGTATTCTTAGAATGACATAAATAAATGAAGTATCTAGTATTACTTCAATTTGTATATTTATGTATTATTGGAATGACATAAATAAATGAAGTAATGAATTAACTTGAAATTACTATTAAAACCAAGAGGTGGTATTCATGATTACTTTAGTTATACATGTTTATATCTTCTTATAAACATGAAGTCTTTAAATTGTTACAAGACTTATAATAATATAAAGTAAGACGTTAACTTGTCATGTCTTCTTTAATAAGACATATACACGAAGTCATTGTTAAATGACCTATGACGTATAGTGGGATTATAACAGTTTATGTCTTCTTGTTGAGACATGGACATGAAGTGACTTAGTCAAAAGTACTTGTGTTATAAAGCATGCGATTGGCTTGAAAATTCTATTTCACCATTAAGTTGACTTAGTTGTTAAATAGGTAAGCCAAAAGGTATATGTTTATCTTACATATTGTTAGATTGTCTTACAATATTAATCTAATGAAATACCACAAGGTTATGGTATGTTCAGTTAGGAGAATCAAACTTGTTAGGTCACCATGTTGTTGTAACACAAGTATAGTTTAGTGAGAGAAAGTTAGAGAGGGAGAGAGAGAGAGAGATGGGACAGAGATGGGAGGAACACGTTTAGAATAAATAAAGAAGAATAATTTGCATAAACATGAACCAACACCCTTCTCATCAATGAGACGGGTATTTATAGTTGTACAAGATTAGGGCAACGCCCCTTAGTAAGTTTCTAGAACCTTTGCTGTGACAAATCGCAACTTCTGGTCATTTTCCAAACCTCGACATTTACTATTCATGGATTACTATTTATCATTTCACTATTCATCGTTTTTTAAGTCAGTTTGAGACTTTGAGAAGTTTTCAAAAATTTTACTATTCATGAGACACTATTCATTCTCGAAGGGAAATCACTATTCATGGTTATCATTCATCATTACGTAAACTAGGTTTACGGGTATTCAAATGCGCGAAACCATTATGGTTTAGCTGCGTATTCATGCATCATCAGTAAGGATACATCATATAGACTAGAGTAGTCTACATATCATCAGTAACGTCATCATCATATTAGGTCATGCACGGGTTTGTGTGATTTTCATTAATGTATGTTAATTTATATAATAAACGTTACCACTCAGTCATTACTACGAATAATACACCCGACACTTCCGACAGTGATCATAACATATTTTCATACTCAGTATAATGATATAAAGATTATATTATTACTTTACCCAGTGTTTTTAAATCAAGTGCTATATTTTCCGTTAAACGCTTATAACTCCGTCGGTTTGCGATATTTCAACCCGATAATTATTCTAACACCCGATTCTTGCAAGGAATATGATTTTACAATTTTTACAACTTCGTCATATTTTATTTTATCTCGTCAAGATTTATTTCTAGTTAACTCGGTACCCGGTAACACCTAATGTATACATAAACTAAACTAACTCTTGCAAATGGGGAGACATAAGCTTTAATTAGCCACTATCCTTTCTTTTTTTCTTCCACAAGCCCCCCCCCCCCCCTAGCCCCCTAACCTTTCCATTTTCACTTGATTACTTGGACTATAATAAATGTTGCAAGAATATATGTCTTGGATTTAATTACAATAACACATACATATCAAGAATAACTAGCTAAATATCAAACTCTCCCATCTTTTTCTTCTCCATTTGGATCGGCCAAGGCAAGAACACAAGCAAGGTTCCATCATTTTTTCAAGAACAAGTGTTAATCTAGTCTCATTTGTGTTCCTAGTTAGGATTTTGAAATAAAAATCCCTAGGATACTTAAGTATTTATCTCCAAAACACCTCAAAACATCAAGTAAGTGTTTCATATAATTTTTCAATCTTTTATACTTTCATTTCATATATCTTCAAGTTTTATTTGCAAATCATGCAATGTACATATGTTATATATACCACTTAACATAAGATCTTGTCACAAAAATGAGTTTAATGAACTTTACTAGTATCTTTATGAGATCCCCTACTTTTGATGAATATTAAGAACCCATGACATCCTAAGAAGGTGTATGGTAGGCTTAGATTAGTTGTGGTGTTAATTGGAAGTGATTAGAACAAGTATTGAACTAGAAAAAGTGGTTTTAACAAACTATAGAAAAGGTTCTGTCTAAAATCGTGAAATTTAGAAAACTCAGTAAACTTTGGACTATTTTGGCTTACATATTTGGAAAATAATTTCAAAAACGAAACCGTGGCCGCTTGAATGAGCAAAAACTGACTTACGACGAAAAAGATACGCTAATTCTAAGTTGAACGACGAAAAACTATTTTCTGAAAATTTTGCGTGCTGTTTTCCGAGATTCAATGGACAAAACGAGGCGTTAGACGTGATCTAGAAGAGCCGACCTACTGAAAATATGTTAGTTCATATTAATACGAAGCCGTGGATATCAAGAACATAGAAAACGAGCTTATAACGACCGAGATACACTCGTTTGAAGTCCGACGATTTCAACAAAATTCCATCAGCTTTTCACAAAAATATTTCTAAGTATAGAAAAACTGTTTTTGTACTACACTATATTGAGAGCCATTTTTCTCATTGAACGAGACCCGTATGGTCAAAAGTTAAATGATACGACTTCAAGACATTATTACAAGGTTTCTAAAAACGTCGAGCTTGTTTACTAACACTTAACGTAATCTATTTCGCGACTAGTTTTGCGAGACCATTTGGTCATTTTTACAAGTTATGAAAAATGCCATTTTTGCGACGAAAACATTTTATTTATCGATAAATCATCAAACGAGGATCGTGGAGGATCATTGCAACACATTTACGCGAAAAGTGCTTATTAACTTAACGAGACGTCAAAAATATATTTTTCAACGATAAACATTATTTTCAAAATTCACGAGTGGTATCGATAACATACGTATTCGCATGTATATCATCATTTCATAACTTACATTAGAACATATCATTCATAATAGGTTGCGGTTAGAGACCGAGCCACATTTCATCATATTCACTATTGTCATTGTTGCTATCGCATCAGGTGAGTTTTCATAGCCCCGTTTTCAATTGATTATTTGATTTCTAAACTCTCGAAGGAGAATACATTGCACTATTTTTACATACGGACCAAAGTATCAAAATTCATTTACGTTGCTTAAGTTACATCATTTCCCAGATTAAAGTCCCCTTTATTATCATGAACCGTTAATTATGGATGTAAGCGAGAGTAAGTGAATAGATCTATTGATGGTGACACCTCCGTTCGGTTGGTAGCTCCAACTGGTCAAACGAACGCATTTCATTCTAATCATATTAGAGTGTCTGGCAAAGCACTCGTGATGCGTTCGCACTAGGTTTTAAATTTATAAACAATAATTACTGATTAACTAGGAACACATTCGGGTAAGTATACCCTAGTCATATGTAGTATAGGTGTTGGTAAGTCAAGGTCGTCCCAAGAGACTTGGTTGCACTCAAGTGTCGTTTGTTTTTTTAAGCAAGTAACAAGTTGATGGTTATGATTGTCAGGGATCAAACCAACAAGAAAAGCAATATGAGAACAAGCACACAAAGAACATACATGTTTGGCAATGATAAAAAGTTAGGAAGGACTTGGTGTAAGCCTTATAATAAATTAGTAAGAACTTGGTGTGAGCCTTTACTAGTTTTAGGATGGTTAGTTTGGAAAACATATTATCATAGGTAATCATTTCGACCTTTAGAACCAATAATAATTTAGGGTTTTCTAAATCAAATATACATAAGTCTTAATCAATTGGTCATGTCATAAAACTCATGCCTAAACCAAGTACAAACAAAGAGTGCTTTCGATCCCATAACTTTGATGTTATTAATTCGTGAAGTTCCATTTACTTGATTAGAACACATATTCAAAAGATGCCTTTCGACCCTTAATCTAAATTAAGCTTTCACTTGTTATGTTTATTAGGTTTCTTATACAATCGTCACAATGTACAAGACCAAAACGTTCTTCGACTAATGAATTGAAATCAACCACTATTGAGAATCCTTGGTGTGGACCCAACAATGATTAATCAAAACAATAAACAATAACAAGATTCAATTTAACCAAATATGATGTTATCAAACAAACACTAATTATTCCCAAACATCCTATTATCACAAGTTATCATATGAACCAAACAAGTATTACGACATCATTCACAAGACAAATAAGAATCAACACAATCAAAGAAACAAACATGCTTAATATTAAAAGAGAATATACCAAAGTTTATAAGATGAAATACATGAATCCTGATTTGTTCCATAGCCAACTACCAAGCCAACCCCCCAACACCTCTGGAAAAGGGTGAGGGGTGGTTAAGAGAGATAGTTTTTAGAGTTTACATGAGAGTTATCTTAGAGTTCTTAAGATTGGTATATGAGTTGTATCTCAAAATGGCCAAAATGAGTGTATATATGCTTATGAGAGAGCCTTGGCTAAACTTCTCCTCCAAGTGTCATTAAAATGACAGAAAATTGAGTTAATGGAAGCAAGTGATCGGACTTGTGGCTTAATGGCACTTAATTAAGCATTAAAAATAACTTGGAGAAGTCAGTATGGTCCAACCGATCGGATGCGGGGCCATACCGATCGGTTAGAGCTCTCGTTGTTGACAAGTTGGCTCCATCTGAATCAGATGCGGGCTCCATCCGATCGTATGGAGACACCTGTGTTGTATATTTTTCTCTTAGATTTCCGTGGCCGCTTGAATCAACTAAATCTGAGTTCGTATGCTCAAGTTATGGCCAAAATGGTGAAGGTGTGTCGGGAACAACGAGTCTTCCATTATTTCTTCGTTTTAGCTTCTTTTCTTCATTTTCTTTCCTCGTTTCCCTTCTTGTGCTTTATTCTTGAGTCTTTGGAGTGAAAATCATCATGACTTTATCTTCTCGAATATACTCCAAGAGACTCGCTTTTGTCGGGAATTCTTCGTACATGCATAAATCTTCGTTTATTGATCATTTCTTCGTCTTTTTCTTCGTTTTCTTTGTCGTGAGCTTCCATGAACCTAAAATAGAAATTATACTTCGTTAAGTACCATAAGTTCATAAAAGTGATAAATATATATGCATAAAATCCACGATAACACTACTAAAAACATGTACAATTTGAGCGTTATCAAATTCCCCCACACTTGAACTTTGCTTGCCCTCAAGCAAATCTAGAAAAAGAAAAATTGAAATTCATACCTAAATGACAAAATAAAAAGAAATTTTAAATTTTTTTTTTTCGCATCCATCCGATTGGTTTGCAACTCCATCCGATCGGATGGACAATTCGTAAAAACATGCAACCTGCCAACCGAATCGGATGCTCTCACATCCGATCGGTTGGACAGATCGTTAATTTTTATTTTTTTTAATAGAGAAAATGAGCGCAAAATGAGCGCAAACTCCCCCACACTTAAGGGTTTGTTTGCCCTCAAGCAAATATTAAGAAAAATAGATCCCACACGGTGCATGAAAAAGGATTATAAAAATTATGATGCAAATCTACCAAGTACAAGTGCAAGATACGATTCATCGTTTTAAGCTTTTATGGTGAAAAACCGAGATGTATGACAAGATTTTCTTGCTTGAGTAACATTTCTAAACACCTCACGAAAAAGAAAAGAAGTATAATTCACTCAATCACTCATTTATTTAGGTAGTGGAGTATATATAAGAGAAATCACACTCATTGCTCAGTCATGATCCGTTTATTACCATAGGCTTGTATAAGAAACAAAACTCCACCGACGTGGTGTAAGTACCAAGTGTAAACATCTAAAGAGGTCTTTTATTCGGGTTTAAGGTTAAAGGTTAAGGTTACCTGGCTAATGTGCAAATATTTCATACAAGAACATAATAGCTCGCTAATAACGAATTCTTGACTAGTTAAGCAACGGATGGTCACTAGATTGTACCTTGGTTCGCTGGCAACGTTACTTGCATAACGGATGGTCACCAAAATACGCATTAGCTCGCTAGCAATGTTTTTCAACTATTCAAAAACCCGGATGGTCACTACAATATCCATGCAATACATATCTTCACAAAGCCATCACTATATCCGGATGCTCGAAAGCTAACAAAGAATAAAGTAATTTGGTAAGGGTAGGGATAAGGCATGGGAGTATTTATGAAATTGGTTTTAAAATAAAAATAAAGTCATGTCTAATACCCATGTTGCTAGTTACCGAACAAACCGCAAACCCCTAAATGATTATAGTTACAATCTTCTCTTTTTCAAATACCGATCACCAAATACATATATATCACGTCTTAGCACATTGGCTAATCGATATCTCAAACATACTTCATCTTCCTTCATCTTCATAATAATAATATAGCACATTGGCTATAATTGTCATCAAATATATTTTTTCTTTCTTTTGTTTTTTTTTTTCGATGACTTATTCATTCATTTTTTTTTTCAACCTTTCTTTCATACATCACATCTCCCCCACACTTCGCATAAGCATACACCACAAAAATACAAAATATGAAGCGGGCCCTCTCCATCTTTGTCGGAATAGCACACACGAATGACAAAGCGTGGCTAACTAATAATCATCAAAAACAATCCAACAACCAAGCAACTAGAAACCCCACCGTTTAGACTTTGACAAAGGGTAAGGCTAACGTTTAAAGTGTAAAATATTTTTTTTCTTTTTTAGTGGATGTAACAAAAATGAAAAGGATGGCTCGAAGGGTGAACTAAGGGTATCTAGCACTAAAGATAAACGCTAACAAATGGGTCATATGGGTGGTTAACTAGCCAGTGTAGCTAGCTAATATATGATTAGATGTAAAATGAAGGCCATTTGGTTTTATTCCTAAGGGTGCCTCTTTATCACGCATAAACACTTATATCACACGAATGTGATCTTACTGCGGTCTGGTAATGATTTACAAGTACAAGTTCTAGAATAAAAAAAATCACCGGCACACTCATAGCAAAAGATCCAAGCATAAAAAATGTATGCTATATATATAGAACAGGCTCAAATCCTCACAATTTAGTGGAAAGGGCTATAATATGTGCTAGCAAATGTTATCGATCCCAGAATGGATTGCAATATTAATTGGGACACATCTCAAATTTTTTCAAAATTACAGATTTTACCAGTGGATTAGATCCAGTTATTCTAATATATTATCCTAAAAGCGTGAAAACAATTAGATCACAAGGGCAAACAAGTATACAAAATTTTAAATTGGCCCCAAAAAATTATAAATTTGAAAATTAGTTTCGTTTTTTCACCATCTAACTTTCCCCCACACTTAAGTTATACATTATACTCAATTTGAAAAATAAACTTCAAAGCATGTAAAATTGGGAAAATAAATAAGTAAATAAATCATCCAAGAGAAACGAAACTTCCCGGGCCAAGAAATCGCGATCGAACTCCATATGATAAGGTGCTAAGCAAATGCTAACATAAGCTTATGAGATCAATCAATTTCTCATTCAACAAAACATCTCCACACCAAGTATAATATCACCAATAATCCTATCTCCAAGAGCTTATGAAATCTGTAAAAATAAACTAAACTACAAAAAACGCGTAAAATTCTAAAACTCACTTTCGTAGGCATCACGGTTGCATTTAGCATATGCAACAAGCCTTTTAAACCCCTCGGTGGCCCGAGTGGACGAGTGAAGTCTCGTGAGGGTTTCCAGTTAACATACCCACAAAGTTCAAAACAAATTTAAATTATTAAAACTACACTTGCTTAGACTAGTTTACTACCCTTGATAAGCATGATTGTGATAACTTTTGTTAACATGTTGGTTATGATAATTAGTTTGATAAACTAATCTATTGTTCTTACAAGTTAAACCTTCGTCAAGATTTTAGTTCATAAAAACAAGCATTACGTCTAACCAATCAATTCAAGATCAACTCAGGGTTC
This sequence comes from Artemisia tridentata subsp. tridentata, assembly GCA_021014915.2. Lineage (NCBI taxonomy): Eukaryota > Viridiplantae > Streptophyta > Magnoliopsida > Asterales > Asteraceae > Artemisia > Artemisia tridentata. The sequence continues at coordinate 252,543,216 of CP139506.1, forward strand.
ATAAGTTTGGATTAACAAACTTAAACACAAAAATGGTCTTTTGTTTTATCAAATATGCTTAGGAAATGGTCAATACAAAAGGTAACCGATCATAGACAAAAGGTCACAATTGATTGCAAACAACTAATCTTTCGACCTTTGAAATAGTTTTCAATCAATCCAATTTGAAAGACAAAAGCATTCTTATTACAACCACAATTAAGTTTCTTTGTTAAACCAAGAATTTTGGGTAAAAACAATCATTCATAGATAAATGATTATAACTAGTTAAATAACAATAAATCTTTCGACCTTTAGAATTACTAACTAGTCAAACTTGATTAACAAATGCCACTATGAAACTTAACCACAATTGGATCTTAGAATTAACTTGAAATTGAATTAAAACATGTTATCACAATCATACATAAATCAATAAGCAATACACATCATCTAAACAAGTGCACAAAAGTTCAAAACATTTTTAAAAACAAGTACTTATTTATTCACAACGTACTAAATTAACAAAATTAAAATGAAAATAACAAATTTAAGTAGAATAAAAGAAATGATACTCTTGCAAAAACCAAAATACATTTAAACTTATTCGATCTAAACACAAGCACACAAGAACAAAATACGAAAAATGAAAATAACACATTTTTTTTATTTTTTTTATATTTTTTATTTTTACCGAGAGCTCCATCCGATCGGTTGGGTTGGGCCAATATTTACCGAGAGCTCCAACCGATCGGATGGGTAACCATCCAATTTGGTTGGCATGAAATATTTTTTAGGTTTGGGCTTAGCCGATCGGTTGGATGTCAAACCGATCGGTTCGAAGGCTCGGTAATTTTTTTTTTTTTTTTTTTTTATTTATTTATTTTTTTTTTACCGAACAAGTTTTACTTAAAGACTTAAGGTAACAACCACAAAAATAAACACAAGTAAATAAAACACATAAACACATATATACTAGAAGAACATCAAGAACATAATATGACACTTAAAACAAAAATAAACATAAAAACATGCAAGAGATCACATAACATATAAAACAGAAAACTCACAAAACAAGAAAAACACAAACTAGAAAAAAAAATGGGACAGAAGCCTCCAACCGATTCGGTTACTGATGGTGACCGATCGGTTGAGATGGTTTGGATGGTTTTTTCGCAAAAACTTTTGAGCACATTTAGGAAGCAAACATTGAATGAGCATTTTTAGAACACTTGAAACAAAATCCCAACACCAAAACACTTGATTTTGATGCCAAGATCATTAAGCAAAAGATGAGAAATTAGAAAATTTTTTTTAAGCAAAACACAAGGGAGGCAATTAAGAAATCATCATGAATAAACAAGCAAACAATCGAGAGCAATCAAACAATAGCAAAGAAACAATCATTCATGAGCAAGAGCAATATAGCATTCGAACAAATTATAAAACAAGCAATCAATCAATATATCAAGGAAACGAACAAACGAACAATTCAACAAGCTTTAAATTCAAACAATCAATCAAAGGAACACGCAAGACAAACGAACAAAGAGCACAACAAACAAGTCCCCAGCAACGGCGCCAAAAACTTGATGCGTTCGCACTAGGTTTTAAATTTATAAACAAGAATTACCAATTAACTAGGAACATATTCGGGCAAGTATACCCTAGTCATATGTAGTATAGGGGTTGGTAAGTCAAGGTCGTCCCAAGAGACTTGGTTGAACTCAAGTGTCGTTTGTTTGTTTAAGCAAGTAACAAGTTGATGGTTATGATTGTCACGGATCAAACCAACAAGAAAAGCAATATGAGAACAAGCACACAAAGAACATACATGTTTGGCAATGATAACAAGTTAAGAAGGACTTGGTGTAAGCCTTATAATAAATTAGTAAGAACTTGGTGTGAGCCTTTACTAGTTTTAGGATGGTTAGTTTGGAAAACATATTATCATAGGTAATCATTTCGACCTTTAGAACCAATAATAATTTAGGGTTTTCTAAATCAAATATACATAAGTCTTAATCAATTGGTCATGTCATAAAACTCATGCCTAAACCAACAACAAACAAAGAGTTCTTTCGATCCCATAACTTTGATGTTATTAATTCGTGAAGTTCCATTTACTTGATTAGAACACATATTCAAAAGATGTCTTTCGACCCTTAATCTAAATTAAGCTTTCACTTGTTATGTTTATTAGGTTTCTTATACAATCGTCACAATATACAAGACCAAAACGTTCTTCGACTAATGAATTGAATCAACCACTATTGAGAATCCTTGGTGTGGACCCAACAATGATTAATCAAAACAATAAACAATAACAAGATTCAATTTAACCAAATATGATGTTATCAAACAAACACTAATTATTCCCAAACATCCTATTATCACAAGTTATCATATGAACCAAACAAGTATTACGACATCATTCACAAGACAAATAAGAATCAACACAATCAAAGAAACAAACATGCTTAATATTAAAAGAGAATATACCAAAGTTTATAAGATGAAATACAAGAATCCTCCATTGTTCCATAGCCAACTACCAAGCCAACCCCCCAACACCTCTGGAAAAGGGTGAGGGGTGGTTAAGAGAGATAGTTTTTAGAGTTTACATGAGAGTTATCTTAGAGTTCTTGAGATTGGTATATGAGTTGTATCTCAAAATGGCCAAAATGAGTGTATATATGCTTATGAGAGAGCCTTGGCTAAACTTCTCCTCCAAGTGTCATTAAAATGATAGGAAATTGAGTTAATGGAAGCAAGTGATCGGACTTGTGGCTTAATGGCACTTAATTAAGCATTAAAAATAACTTGGAGAAGTCAGTATGGTCCAACCGATCGGATGCGGGGCCATACCGATCGGTTGGAGCTCTCGTTGTTGACAAGTTGGCTCCATCCGAATTGGATACGGGCTCCATCCGATTGGATGGAGACACCTATGTTGTATATTTTTCTCTTAGATTTTCGTGGCCACTTGAATCAACTAAATCCGAGTTCGTATGCTCAAGTTATGGCCAAAATGGTGAAGGTGTGTCGGGAACAACGAGTCTTCCATTATTTCTTCGTTTCAGCTTCTTTTCTTCATTTTCTTTCCTCATTTCCCTTCTTGTGCTTTATTCTTGAGTCTTTGGAGTGACAATCATCATGACTTTATCTTCTCGAATATACTCCAAGAGACTCGCTTTTGTCAGGAATTCTTCGTACATGCATAAATCTTCGTTTATTGATCATTTCTTCGTCTTTTTCTTCGTTTTCTTTGTCGTGAGTTTCCATGAACCTAAAATAGAAATTATACTTCATTAAGTACCATAAGTTCATAAAAGTTATCAATATATATGCATAAAATCCACGATAACGCTACTAAAAACATTTAAAATTTGAGCGTTATCAACTCGGTTTGGGACATTTCATTTCAGTCTAACTTCGGGGTCATGAGCTTAAGAGCTAATGTATTATTTTTGTGGCATTTATGTCATACACCTCATACTTTTGGTTACCGTAAGAACTATTCATTTACATAAACCTATGAACTCACCAACATTTTTGGTTGACCATTTTTAGCAATGTATTTTCAGGTAATTAAGGTATGCGCATCATGGCCTGTATTTGGACTTATTTTGGAGTCGCGGCGACGACGCGTCTCACTTTATTTTATGCACTTAATTATCGTTTGATTTGTATAAACTTATTTCCGCAAACATGAAACACCTTTCGGGACCTAGCTTTTGTAACTCTGAATGTTTTAATTGATCAAATGATGTATTTTCAAAACGACATTTCAGGTCGTTCAATATAATTGTAACTGTGGTGCTATGGTCAGTCACACCCCTTTAATTTCATTCCGCTGCAAGTCACGAATTTAGAGGTGTGACAGATTGGTATCAGAGCTAAGGTTATAGCAAACTAGGTTGTCCATGATACCCTAGACTATAACTACATCATCATAGCATCTTATCATTTCATCATAACTGCATAATCATTTTACATGCGGTTTCATACATACATTATGTTGGTTATTTACTTTCATTTCACATCGATTGTCACAGAGATGTCATCAGATACCCATCCCATTGTCATTTCATCAGACTCTGACACAGACGAGGTTTCATCACCACCCACCATAGTACTAGAGTCAGTTGTTTCATCACCACCCACCGTTATCCTATCATCAGTGGATCCTACACCACAGTCATCACCTGTACTATCTGAGGCTGACATCGAACCCTTCGAGGAGGGCGAGGTGGCCACCCATGTCACCATTGATCCATCGTGGTCCTAGAGTTGTTCATGTCATCCAGCCAGGACAACAGATACCTCTTGGTCGGGTATACCGACTATATCCAGATGGACCGCGCATGAAGCGCACTGCTGCTAAGCGGGTTCATCGTCTTACTGTCAGATCACCAGCTGCATTTGTACCATTACCACCACCATCATCACTTACTCCATCTCATCCACTCTGACGCCACGCTGTCAGGTTTAGGAGAGTAGCATTCCGTACACCATTACCATCATCCTCACCATCACCATCACTGCCATCCCTATCATCATTATCACCATCCTTACCATCCCTACCAGATTGTGCTCCAGATGATGCACCATCAGTACCACCTCATCCTAGTGACCCTACTCCTATGTCTGATTTACCGCTCAAGAAGTGGGCACGGCTTGACATCCCATCACCAGCCACTACAGAGACATCAGAGACTACACCACATCGCAGGTTTGAGATTGGCGAGAGTTCTAGAGCAGCATCAGCCAGACAGTCTACTACTTCTGCATTGGAGGCCCGAGTGGATTAGCATCAGGAGCAGATGGAGAGGGCATTGGGTCAGCTAGCGGAGATACCAGTGAGCCGAGTTGAGGCTATAGAGGAGGATATTGAGGGACTACTTTTAGGCAGGGTTTCTATCGATGTTTCATATCAGGGCTTAGAGGCCAGGCAGCAGGAGAGTTCTGAGCGTATCACCCAGTTGAGACAGGAGATACCAGAGTTATTTGACAGCGCACAAATGTCCCAGGATGAGCATCACCGTCAGGCAGGAAAGTTAGCTTCAGCTCATGCTAGGATTTCTACTGTAGAGAGTAGGGATGCCGATATTCAGCTTCGAGTTCAGCATTTGGAGGAGATCGTGGTTGCTATGTCTAGAGAGATCCGAGAGCTTAGGCGTGGATCAGGTGGAGCACCAGGAGGTGCCTAGTGTTAGACTCTGATCATGTAGCTTGTACTATTATTATCCTAGTCCCGGGGTGTGGGACATAGTTTAAAGAACTTGTATGTCTTTTGGTTGTTGTACAAACAAATGTATCAAGTGTGACTCTACTATGCAGGAATAGTTGTGCTATTTATGATATTTGTCCATGCAGGCCGAAATTTTCATGTATTATATTCATGTGCATTGTGATTATATTTATGATATTTCGTGGTTGTTTCTCGTTGTGATTTCATTGTATTTATACATGTTGTGGTTGTATTTATACATGTTGTGGTTGTATATACATGTTTTGGCTGTATATATTGTACATGATGATCGTTTCTAATGTGAGTTCTCATTGTTGTAATCTTTTGTGATTGTGAAGAATCATGCCGCCAAAAAGAGCTACTACATCTATGACACCCGCTGACATCAGGAAGCTTGTTGCTGACAGTATTGAGGCAGCACTAGTAGCTGAAAGAGAGGCTGTGGCTGCAGCCGCTGCTCAAGCCACTTCTAGGGCAGAAACAGAAGAAGCTGCAGGACGAGCTACTATGGTACTAATGGCCGTAAATGCACTTACAAAGACTTCAAGAGTGGTGATCCTGTAAAATTCAAGGGCACTGAAGGAGCCACTGCCATGATCCAATGGTTTGAAAAGACAAAATCTGTATTCCTTCTATGCAACTGTCCGGAGGACAGCAAGGTAAAGTTTGCAACCAGTACACTCATTGACGAAGCTATGTCGTGGCGGAATTCTTATGCCCAGCCTATTGGTATGGAAAATGCTCACAAGCTCACATGGGATGAATTCAAGAAGTTATTGTCTAAGAAGTTTTGTCCACGCACTGAAGTGAAGAAGTTGGAAACAGATTTTTATAAGTTAGTGACTAAGGGTGATGAGATTGAAGCATATATCAGAAGATTTCAGGAGTTGGCTGCATTGTGTCCAACTATGGTTCCAGACAACAAAAAGTTGTTAGAAAATTTCATTGGTGGATTACCTCACAGCATCCAGGGGGATGTAATTTCTTTTGATCCACAAACGCTGGACGAGGCTATCCGCATATCTCAGAAACTTATGGCTCAGGTAGTGAGGAAAGGAACCACTGCCAACAACAACAATAACTGCAACAGCAACAACAACTCCAGCAGCTACCGAAACAACAACAACTATAACAACAACCGGAACAATACCAACCGTAATAACAACAACAACAAGAGGAGTTGGGACAACAACCAAGGTGGCAATGCTACCCAACCACCACATAAAAGGCAAGATGTTGCAAAGGCCTATGCTGCAGGCCCAGCTAAAAAGAGAGGTTACAATGGTACCTTACCTAAGTGCAACAAGTGTCAAAGCCATCATATTCCTGGAAATTGTCCTAATCCTTGTGGGAACTGTAAGAAGGTTGGTCATTCGACCAGGGATTGCAAGATTCCGATTCTGGTTGATAATCAGAGACCCCCATTGACATGTTTTGGCTGCGGAAAAAGAGGACATTTCAAGAATCAATGTCCAAAAAGAAAGAATCAAGGGAACAGGAATCAAAGTGGAACAACTAGAGGCAGAGTGTATGTGATAGGAGGTGAAGATGTCAAGGAGGACCCGAATGTCGTCACGGGTACGTTCCTCATCAATAATCGTTATGCATCTATTTTATTTGATTCAGGAGCCGATAGAAGTTTTGTTTCTACTGCATTTGCACCTTTACTCAATATAGAACCAACCACACTAGACACTCCTTACCACATCGAACTAGCTAATGGTAGTTTAGTTGGCACAAACACCATCATTCGTGGTTGCACTCTCAATTTTCTAAATCACCCATTCAATATAGATCTCATGCCCGTAGAACTTGGAAGTTTCGATGTCATAATCGGTATGGATTGGTTATCCAGACATCAAGCAAGGATCATTTGTGATGAGAAAGTTGTTCATCTTCCTTAAGACGGCGAAACCTTGATCGTTCGTGGTGAACGAAGTGGGACTAGACTCAGTATCATATCATGCATCAAAACCGAGAAATACATAAAGAAGGGTTGTTATGCTTTCTTGGCACATATCACAGAAAAGAAGTCGGATGAGAAACGACTTGAATATGTACCAATTGTCCGAGATTTTCCAGAAGTCTTTCCTGAAGACTTACCTGGACTTCCACCTACTCGCCAAGTAGAATTTCAGATTGACTTAGTGCCAGGAGCTGCACCGGTCGCGCGAGCACCTTATTGACTAGCACCATCAGAAATGCAAGAGTTGTCTAACCAGTTGCAAGAGCTCTTAGACAAAGGATTCATTAGGCCAAGTTCCTCGTCTTGGGGAGCACCGGTCTTGTTTTTGAAGAAGAAAGATGGATCTTTCAGGATGTGTATAGACTATCGAGAGCTGAACAAATTAACGGTGAAGAATCATTACCCACTGCCTAGAATCGACGACTTGTTTGATCAGTTACAAGGCTCTAGTTTTTATTCAAAGATCGAATTGAGATCAGGTTACCATCAGCTCAGAGTTCCGGAGGGAGATATCCCGAAGACTGCATTTAGAACTCGTTATGGTCATTATGAGTTTCAAGTAATGCCATTCGGATTAACCAATGCACCTGCGGTATTCATGGATCTCATGAACAGAGTATGCAAGCCATATCTGGATAAGTTTGTGATTGTATTCATCGATGACATCTTAATTTACTCGAAGAGCGAAGAAGAGCACAGAGAACACCTCAAGACGATCTTAGGGCTACTCAAGAAGGAGAAATTGTATGCTAAATTTTCGAAGTGCAATTTTTGGATCCGAAGAGTACAATTTCATGGTCATGTCATTGATAGTCAAGGATTACAAGTTGACCCGGCGAAGATCGAGGCTGTTAAAGATTGGGCGACACCCAAGACTCCAACAGAGATTCGTCAATTCTTAGGACTTGCCGGATATTATAGAAGGTTCATTGAAGGGTTTTCTAAGATAGCTAAACCTTTGACCAAGTTGACACAGAAGAACCAGAAGTATGAGTGGGGAGAAAAACAAGAGTCCGCTTTTCAGTTATTGAAGCAGAAGCTTTGTAGTGCACCAATTTTGGCATTACCCGAAGGGATTGAAAACTTCGTGGTATACTGTGATGCTTCACACAAAGGGCTTGGAGCAGTGTTAATGCAGAACGAGAAGGTTATAGCTTATGCATCTCGTCAGCTTAAGAAGCATGAGAAGAATTACACTACTCACGACTTAGAGTTGGGTGTCGTAGTTTTCGCACTCAAGATTTGGAGGCACTATCTTTACGGAACTAAGTGTGTCGTGTTTACAGACCACAAGAGCTTACAGTATATACTCGATCAGAAGGAACTTAATATGAGACAGCGTCGTTGGTTGGAACTGCTTAGTGATTACGATTGTGAGATTCGATATCACCCAGGGAAGGCTAATGTTGTGGCAGATGCCCTTAGCCGGAAAGAAAGACTCAAGCCTTTGAGAGTCAGATCATTGGGAATGACGATCATTTCACCTTTACCATAAAAAATCCTCGAGGCTCAGGTAGAGGCACTCAAGGAAGAAAACCGACCAAGTGAGAAACTGGATGGAATGCCAGAGAATGCAAATGGCTTTGTAAGAAGAGCAGACGGAGTATTATGCTTCAAGGATAGAAGCTGGATACCTCTCTATGGTGGAATACGAGAGTTGATTATGCACGATTCGCACAAGTCGAAGTACTCCATTCACCCAGGTTCTGATAAGATGTATCAGGATCTCAAAAGACTTTATTGGTGGCCGAATATGAAAGCAGAAATAGCTACGTATGTTAGCAAATGTCTTACTTGGGCCAAGGTAAAAGCCGAATACCAGAAACCTTCAGGATTGCTTCAGCAACCATAAATTCCCCAGTGGAAATGGGAACGCATTACAATGGACTTTGTCACTAAACTTCCCAAGACAGCAGGCGATTTCGATGCTATTTGGGTAATCGTTGATCGACTCACTAAATCAGCCCATTTCATTCCAATCAGAGAGACTTATTCTATGGATCAACTTACCAGACTTTACATCAAAGAAATAGTCTCAAAGCACGGTACACCAGTTTCCATCATTTTTGACAAAGATAGTCGATTCACTTCAAACTTTCGGGAGTCGTTACAAGATTCATTCGGAACCAGATTAGACATGAGCACTGCCTATCATCCTCAAACCGATGGTCAGAGCGAGAGAACGATTCAGACATTGGAAGATATGCTCAAGGCGTGTGTGATTGATTTCAGAAATGGTTGGGCTAACCATTTGCCATTGATCGAGTTCTCTTACAACAATAGTTATCACGCGAGCATTAAAGGAGCACCATTCGAGGCACTCTATGGTCGCAAGTGTCGGTCCCCTGTTTGTTGGGCCGAGGTTGGCGATGCACAACTTACTGGTCCAGAATTGGTTCGTGAAACAACAGAAAAGATAATTCAGATCCGAGAAAGACTCCGAACAGCCAGGAGTCGACAGAAAAGTTACGCCGATGTTCGACGCAAACCATTAGAATTTCAGGTTAGAGACAAAGTCATGTTGAAGGTCTCGCCTTGGAAAGGCGTGATACGATTCGGAAAACGCGGGAAGTTGAACCCGAGATACATTGGTCCATTTAAGATTCTGGAAAGAATTGGTCCCGTGGCATACAGACTTGAGCTTCCATCAAAGCTCAGCAGTGTCCATCACACATTCCATGTTTCAAACCTCAAGAAATGTCTTTCAGATGAATCGCTCATAATTCCATTAGACGAAATTCAACTCGACGATAAGCTCAATTTCATGGAGGAACCAGCAGAAATCATGGACCGCGAGGTCAAACAGTTGAAACAGAGCAGGATTCCTATCGTGAAAGTTCGCTGGAATTCTCGAAGAGCTCCTGAGTTTACTTGGGAGCGGGAAGACCAGATGCGTCTCAAATACCCACATCTTTTCACCGAGTCCACTCCAGAGACCAACACCAACTGAATTCAGGGACTGAATTCCTTTTTGGGTGGGCGATTGTGACAAATCGCAATTTTAGGTCATTTTCCAAACCTCGACATTTAAAATTCACGGATTACTATTCATCATTTCACTATTCATCGTTTTTGAAGTCAGTTTGAGACTTTGAGAAGTTTTCAAAAATTTTACTATTCGCGAGACACTATTCATTCCCGGAGGGAAATCACTATTCATGGTTATCATTCATCATTACGTAAACTAGGTTTACGGGTATTCAAATGCACGTAACCATTATGGTTTAGCTGCGTATTCATGCATCATCAGTAAGGACACATCATATAGACTAGAGTAGTCTACATATCATCAGTAACATCATCATCATATTAGGTCATGCACGGGTTTGTGTGATTTTCATTAACGTATGTTTATTTATTTAAAAAACGTTACCACTCAGTCTATATTTTCCGTTAAACGCTTATAACTCCGTCGATTTGCGATATTTCAACCCGATAATTATTCTAACACCCGATTCTTGCAAGGAATATGATTTTACAATTTTTACAACTTCGTCATATTTTATTTTATCTCGTCAAGATTTATTTCTAGTTAACTCGGTACCCGGTAACACCTAATGTATACATAAACTAAACTAACTCTTGCAAATGGGGAGACATAAGCTTTAATTAGCCACTATCCTTTCTTTTTTTCCTCCACATGCCGCCCCCCCCTAGCCCCCTAACCTTTCCATTTTCACTTGATTACTTGGACTATAATAAATGTTGCAAGAATATATGTCTTGGATTTAATTACAATAACACATAAATATCAAGAATAACTAGCTAAATATCAAACTCTCCCATCTTTTTCTTCTCTATTTGGATCAGCCAAGGCAAGAACACAAGCAAGGTTCCATCATTTTTTCAAGAACAAGTGTTAATCTAGTCTCATTTGTGTTCCTAGTTAGGATTTTGAAATAAAAATCCCTAGGATAATTAAGTATTTATCTCCAAAACACCTCAAAACATCAAGTAAGTGTTTTGTTGATCCCAGTTGAGCTTCACGATCCTATTAATTACTTTAGATATACACCTAAAGCAATCGGTATTGAAATTGATCTTGAGTTGTATATCAAATATTATGCGGAAATTAATACTTGATCTTAAGAAGAATTAAACACAAACGAATTCTCAAACAACACTTCAATATATTAATACGATTGCTCGATAGCAATAGGGTTACAAGAAACCTTGAAGTGTAAAATAATAATGATACGTATTTAAAACCTAACCCTAGATCCTCCTTTTATAGACAAAGGAGTCCTAGTCGGTTACAAAACTTTCTATACACGAAAAATATCTCTACGTATCTTTTCTATACTTATCCTTAACATACTATACATATCCAATAAGCAGCAGCATAATCTTCCTAGCAGCAGAATCTTCGTGGCTAGCAGCAGAGTTATACTTAGCTTATTATCCCAACCATCAGATATCCAGCAGCAAAGTAAATACACTAGCAGCAGAGTTACTTAGCAGCAGAGTTACTTAACAGCAGAGTTACTGACTAACAACAGAGTTACTTAGTATCAGCAGAGTAACACTTAGTGTATTTTACTAAGTACCAAGAGCAGCAGCATCCTTAAAACCCAACAATCCTCCCCTAAACTTGATATTTTTCTCCAAAAATCATCAAGTTTCCTATAAATCCAGCTAATCACCAAGAGGATGTTTCCAAACACTTTCTGCTCAAAATCTTTTCAGTATCTACTTATCAATTTGACCTTCTTCTCCAATCTTTGATTTCTTCACATTATCAGACTCTATAACTTCTAGTTCTCTCTTCTTTCCTCTTTTGAAACCTTGTCTTTGAGAGTTCAACATAGCATAGGTTTCATAAAATTCCTTTGTAATTATAGCATCTGACTTTCCTTTGAAATCTTTCATACTGTAATTTCTTTCATTCTTCAAATAATACTTCATATCATCAATTAATTCCTTCTTTGTAGGCAACTTTGTTTTATACCCATACTTCTGTCCTTCTTTAATTCTTAGAATCAGCTCTTCCCAATTAGCTACTCTATTCTTTTTGAGTATAAACTCTACCAGCTCCTCTGTCTTTTCATTTTCGTCCAACTGCTCATCTTTCATTATCAATGAAGCTTGACCTCTTACAATCAATGAAGAATCCAAGAAATATTGTAACTGTTCATTAAACTCTTCTTGATTAACATCTTTAGTTTTGGATCTTTCCATAAATTCAAAGATAGTCCTTTCTTCATTAGCTGCCACCTTCCTTGCATACTCCTCATCAAGAGCAATCTGATCTGCTTTTGCTTGTTCATAAAAAATAGTCTGATCTTCTTTAGCTTGTTCATCAGCCAATCTTTGAGCAGCTTCTTTATCATGCCTATCTTGATCTTCTTTTGACCAAAACTCAAATGGAAGATGTGTAGGATAAGGTGCAGGTTCTTTAACTTCTTCACCTTTTCCTTTATCTGTTAATGAAATGGATGATAGTATAGGTGTGGGTGTGAAAGTGGGTTCTCTTATGATTATTCCTTTGGCTTTGGGTCTTGTAGCAGCAGATTGTGAAACAGCAGTCCTTTCTATCACAAAAGCAGTTTGTTCTTGTTGTTTTGATGGTGCAGATGTTTGGGTTCCAAGATTAAGCAACAATTGAGCTAAGGGCATTGTGTCTTCATCAAGTTCAGCAATTTTGTCTTCATCTGGTTCAACAGCAAAGTGCTTTAGCCCATCAGCAGAGTGTTTTGCATCAGCAGCAGAGTCAACCTTTTCTCTCTTTTCACCAACAGCAGCAACATTTTCATCTGTTTCCTTTACAACCTCCCCTGAATCCTTGATTACCTCCTGATCATTCCTCCCCTGTTTGGAAGCATCCTCCTCCAAACATGGTTTGTCTGTGAATGAGTGCATCTTGAGAGTTTTGAGTAGCCTTCATCACCTGCAACTCTTCAGTAAGAGCAAGAACTTCTGTTGACAATTTTGTACATTTATCCGTCAATTCATCAAGGTGTTTCATAATAGTCTCACCACTTCGGTCTGTGTTACCTGACCCGAGAGGTGGATCATTGACATTGACATTTTGTACAAGTGGAGTAGCCATCAATTCAATATGTGGATGTTCAAGACTAGCCTCAACACTTCGACCTGTGTGACCTGGTCCGAGAGGTGTATCATAGGCATTGACAGTGTGTACAGTATCATCCATCAATTCATGAGTAGTTCCATGACTGTCCTCATCACTTCGGGATGTGTTAACTTCCCTGAGAGGTGAATCTTGGGACAAAAACTCAGTCTCAACCCTAGGTTGAACATCTGAGCCCCCCATATTAGCCAGTTGGCTGGGGTTACCATCTTGTGCAGTAGGTTCAAGTGAACCTTCAGCATTAGATGTTGCCAAGGTTGGGGTCTTACTTATGTTGACACTGGCCTGCTCAGTTACTAAACCAGAGACAGTAGTGTCAGCCCCTTCCTTCATGCCATCTCCATCACCTATGGCAGCCTCATCTGCTACCATACCAGCACTAGTCTGAGGTAACTGAGTGCCCTGTTCTTGTGAAATCCTAGGTGAATGGGTATTTTGAGGTTCATTAGAGGATGATGCATTCAAACTTGAAGATGAGGATGTGTGATGGGAAGCTGTGGGAGTTCCAGCTTCTTCATCCTCATTAACAGCAGCCACAATGTCCAAAATGTATTGAGATAGGGGAGTGATGGTGCCAGAAAAACCTTTCCCATTTTTCCTCAGAAAAGCAAACATTTTGATAGTCAAGTTATTGCTTGGCTCAATATGTGTATGCTTCAAGGTTTTCTTTAGCTGATGGTTAATAAAGAGTTGTAGAAACCTTGGATACAAATAAAACTGCTTTTTGACATACTTCTTCATACCTTCAAAAATCATGGATGAAAAATCAAACGGTTGTCCTGTGGCCAAACAAACCAAGGCTGTGGCTTGAGAGGTACTAAATTCATTCCATCCACCTACTTTAGGAAACAAACAATGTTGAAGAATATGCAAAAGAAACTTCCAATGTGGGCAAAGAAGACCTTTATAAAATGTTCCACTAGCCTCAGGCCTCTCATACCCAATTTTCTCTAGCTCAGTCAAGATAACATCTGTGGTAAGATTAGGGGGTGGTGTAACACCGGATAGACGAAGGCTTCTCTTAATAGATGTTTCACTAACAACAATACTCTCTCCATCCACACTACCAATCAACCTTTCCTCCCCATCTAGAGTATCAAGCTTAACAGTTGACCAAAACTGGTGCATATGAGATTTAAATATGGGAGGATCAACTGTTAAAGCATACCTTAGGCGTGATGCACTGAGAAAATCCATGACTTCATGAAAACCTTCAGCAGCCGAAACCTTGCTAAGAAAAGCGATTTGATTGTGCTCATCAGGAAACTTTCTTCTAGCCATTTTGATTTTGGGGTTTTGGATTTAACGAGATGAATTAGTGATTTTGGGTGAGAATTGGGTGTAACTTTGGGCAGTTAAGATGTAATGAGATCGAATTGGGTTTTGAGACCGTTTTGATCTAATTAGGTTTTAAGACGCGCCAAAATTTACAAGTTGACCCCTTTACTTTCAAACTCAGCAGCAGAGTTATGAAAAGTTTGACTAAAAGTCAACTTTCCCAAAATCTCCAAATTTAATCCCTCAATCAGATTAAATGTGATACCAACTCCTCATTTAAGTCTATAAATTCCTCAATATCTTAGCAAATCCCCAATTTCACAAAACCTAATACAAAAATCAAATAACCATGAGTTCTTCAAAAATACCGATCATTGAGCTTTCATCCGATTCACCAGCAGATGATAACGATGGATGGTCTGATTCATCATCATCCAATGGGAATGGATGGTCGTCCTATTATCCACCAGGTTGCAAACCAAAGGGAAGAACCAAGAAAGAAGCAGCAAGATTCAAGAAACCCAAAGAACCAATAAGTATCTCCTCTTCTGACTCCGATAAGCGTTCCACACCTTCAACTGATGAAAGTGACCCATCTTCTGACCCGGATGATGAAACATGGGTTCCATCCGTAGCAAAATTTCTCGCAAAAGAGATGGAGAGGGTCGTTGCAGGAATGAGCAAAATCCCAGTTCCAGAAAAGAAGCAACCATCTTCAAAGCCTAAGGTCACGATGCCAGAGAGGAAGCAAGCCTCTTCAAATCCTCGCCGACAAGTTGTATTGTGTCTCCCATGTCCACAAGTATCAAGACAAATGGAAGGGAGAAGAGGAAAGAAAACAATGCCTGACCCTACTGACAAGGGTAAAAGAAAGCTTGATTAGGATCTTTTGTTTGTCTTGGAATCTTGTATCTTGATGTTTGTGGAACTATGGATGTAATGAAGCTTTATTTTGTACTCCACTTTGTGATTAATGAATTTGAAAGTTCCTTGCTTTACTTGATGTGTTCTTATGAATATCTGCAAAAGATTAGTAGAAAACCACAAAAACACAAGCAAAGATTTTTCATAATACATATAACCACATAAAACAGCATAGCAGCAGAGTAGCATAGCAGCAGACAATTTAAGAAACAGCAAATTTTGACTAAACACCAGACTTTGACTTAACAACAGCACAAATCTTTACACAATTGTACAGAAACATACAGAGATAAGATGTTTAAAGATTAAAGATTTATCATGCCAATACTAGCAACTAAAAATTGAAATCTACCTACATCAAATCCTTTTGTAAGTAAATCAGCAACATTGTTGTCAGTATGTATTTTAGCCACTTGAATTAACTTTTTCTCATAACAATCTCTAATAAAATGATGTCTTATCTCTATGTGTTCTGTTTTAGAGTGAAAAACAGGATTTTTAATAATACACATTGTGCTGTTGTTGTCAATGTAAATTTTGGTATTCATTAAATTGTACCCATAATCCAGCAGTTGATTCTGAATCTAGAGCACATGTCCACAGCAACTAGACGCAGCTACATATTCTGCTTCAGTTGTCGAATTAGCCACCACTGTTTGTTTCTTACATTGCCAAGAGATCAACCTATGTCCAAGATATTGACAGCCTCCAGTGGTTGATTTTCTATCCAAACTAGCTCCAGCATAGTCACTATCATAGTATGCCACCAAGTCAAAAGGTGAATCCTTAGGATACCAGAGGCCCAACCTAGGTTGACTCCTCAAATACCTAAAAATTCTCTTAACTGCATTCAAGTGAGAAACTTTTGGGGACACTTGAAATCTGGCACAAGCACACACTACAAACATAATGTCTGGCCTTGAAGCAGTTAAATACATCAATGAACCAATCATTGATCTATAAAGATGAACATCAACCTCTTCCCCATCTTCATCCTTGAGCAAAGGTTTGTTGGTCTCTATTGTTGTCTTTGCAGGCTTCACATCTTTACATCCAAACTTCTTCAAAATATCAGCCACATACTTGTCTTGACTAATAAAAATCCCATCTGATTTCTGCTTAACTTGAAGTCCTAAAAAGAAAGTGAGTTCCCCCATTGAACTCATCTCAAACCTGTTGTGCATAAGCTTCTCAAATTGTTCACATAACACCTTATTTGTAGACCCAAGAATAATATCATCTACATAAACCTGAACAAGTAGAATATCATTTTTGTCTTTCTTAATGAACAAAGTTTTGTCAATAGTTCCCTTTTTGAAACCATTGGCCAGCAAATACTTGGATAAGGTGTCATACCAAGCTCTAGGAGCTTGATGTAGTCCATACAGTGCTTTCTCCACCTTATAAACCCTATCAGGATACTTAGGATCTTCAAAACCAGGTGGTTGCATCACATATACCTCTTCATCAATCTTTCCATACAAGAAAGCACTTTTCACATCCATTTGATACACAGGAAAGTTCTTGTATGAGACATATGCCAAGAATAGTCTGATAGCCTCAATTCTTGCAACTGGGGCAAATACCTCATCATAATCTATTCCTTCTTCCTGAGTGTATCCCTGAGCCACCAATCTAGCCTTGTTTCTGATAACAATGCCTCTTTCATCTCTCTTGCATCTGAACACCCATTTTGTACCAATTGCCCTTTTCCCATTGGGCAAATCAACTAATATCCAGACTTCTTGAAGCTTGAACTGCAGCAACTCCTCTTGCATAGCTTCAACCCAACTTTCATCTTTCATAGCCTTGTGAATGGTTTTGGGTTCTTCTTGAGATAGGAAACAGGCAAACATGCAATTTTGTAAATCCTTGTGGCTATTCCTCTTTTTAAGTGTTTGAGCAAACAATCCCTGATTAAGCAAATCACTCAAACCTTTTGATTTACTTCTGGTCTGTACAGCAGAGTGAACATCACCAATAATCTACTCCTTTGGATGATTCCTGTGGATTCTGGTTGTTGGAGTGGGACTAACAGGTATATCAGTCTCCAAATTTGATAAATCAGCTCCAACACCAAAGACATCAACAATTTCATCATCAGTATCCACATACACTTCTTCCAATTCGGGCATCTCTTCAGAAGAATCATCATAAGAATCACCATCTTTATCAGCAGTAGAGTCTTTGGGCACAGCAGCAAAGTTACCAAGCTTAGCAGCAGAGTGTTGTGGCCTAACAGCAGAGTGTTTTGGCCTAACAGCAGAGTGTTTTGGCCTGGCAGTAGAGTTGAGAGAACTGCTGCTATGTTTATTCCCTTGAAGTCCATTAATTTGTGACTCTTCATCCCTTTCTTTATCATCATGCTTGTCATCATGAGAAGGCTGAACACTTTCTTTTGCATCATTCTTTGGAACTTCTTCATGAACATCATCATCCAGTTAACTCTTTCCCTCATTGGGTGTGAAAGGCTTATTAGTGTTCCTTCTTTCAATCAACACAAACTCTTTTGCAGATGCATTATCCTCAGCTTGAGTACCTGCAGAAGGGTTAGTTTGTGTACCTGCAGACATGTTAGTTGTACCTGCAATGACTGGTTGATAATTCATACTTTTGGTTAAAGAATCAATATCAAACATCCATTCAGGACCTTTTCCATCAACATTAGGTGTGGTTTCTCTAATTTTAACATGTAAATTTTCTACCACATGCCCAGTCCTTTGATTGAAGACTCTAAAAGCTTTACTTTCAGTGGAGTATCCAACAAAGAAACCTATGTCTGCTTTCTCACTAAACTTGCCTAAGTGGTCAATGGTGTTCAAGATAGTAACAGGACACCCAAATGGTCTTAAGAAATCTATCAGAGGTTTCCTACCATGCAATAACTCATAAGGGGTCTTGTTGTGAGGCTTAACAATCTTACTTCTATTTTGCACATAGCAAGCAGTGTTGACTGCTTCAGCCCAAAAGATAGTGGGTAACTTAGACTCTGACAACATGGTCCTAGCAGCCTCAATTAATGTTCTATTTCTCCTCT
This sequence comes from Artemisia tridentata subsp. tridentata, assembly GCA_021014915.2. Taxonomy (NCBI): domain Eukaryota; kingdom Viridiplantae; phylum Streptophyta; class Magnoliopsida; order Asterales; family Asteraceae; genus Artemisia; species Artemisia tridentata. The sequence continues at coordinate 252,561,745 of CP139506.1, forward strand.
CAGCAATACCATTTTGCTGAGGAGTTCTAGCCACACTGAACTGTCTAGTTATACCCTTTTCCTCACAGAACTGATTCATCACTTGGTTCTTAAATTCAGTTCCATTGTCACATCTGATGATCTTAACCTTGTGATTAAATAGATTTTCTATCCTTGTAATAAAAGCCTTAAGAATGCCAGGAGTCTCATCCTTAGAAGCTAAGAAGAATACCCAAGTAAATCTACTAAAATCATCAGTGACCACTAAGCCATACATCATTTTGTTCAAGCTTTTCACATAAGTAGGTCCAAATAGGTCCATATGTAACATAAACAAGGGTTCAGTTATAGAGTTCACCAATTTGGACTTACAAGATGCTCTATGTTGCTTTCCCATCTGACAAGCAACACATATTTTAGGATTTTCAAAAACCTTTAAAGGTAATCCTCTGACCAAATTCCCTTTCACCAACTTGTTGATAGCCTTGTAGTTCAAATGGCCAAGCCTTCTATGCCAAAGTTTGGATTCATCAATAGTGGCTTTGGCAAACAGACAAGTTAAATCTCTTTTAAGAATAATGTTCTTTATGTCCACACTGTATATGTTGTCATTTCTAGGGACTTTAAGAAGTACTAATTTATCATCAGGTATCTTATAGTCGGGAGATAAGACAAAACACTCAGTGTCTGTAAAAAGCACAAAATTCTTTCTGTCACACATTTGTGAGACACTAAAAAGATTGAACTTTAGTCCATTCACCAAATACACTTTCTCAAAATCCAATTTTCCAGTTCTGATGATGCCTTTTCCAACGATTTTACCTCCTTTAGGGTCATTCCCAAAGGCAACGTATCCACCATCCAAAGCTTCAAAGTTTTCCAAGTTGCTTTGGTCTCCAGTCATATGTGAAGAGCATCCACTATCAAAAATGCATTTATCCTTTAGCTCCTTTTGTAGATTGCCCTGCACAAAAAGTAAGAGAATTAGTTTCTCTTTGGGACCCAAGCCATTACTGACTTGGATCTGCCTTGTGCATCAAAGTAGTCAAATTTCTTCAACTGCATTGGTGCACTGCTGTGTCTGAGAACATGATCCAAAACTTTAACTTTAGGTTTCCAGACCCAGCAAGCTGAGGCCTTAACAGCATAAAAATGGTTGCCCACAACAGTATCAGTAACCACTTTTGGCAAAACAGCAGAGTCTGCCTTAGCAGCAGTATCAACTATGTCATTCTTTATGGGCCCTTTTGGTGCAATAGGTGAGATAATTCTAGAAGCACCATCTCTCATCAAAACTTCCTTGGGAACCATGTTTCTTTTGGGATGAGGGTGAGTCTTTCTAGCAAAGTTTCTATGGTTCACCCTTGTATGTTGGTTCCAAACTGGTTTTTGATAGTAGTAGCACTCATCTTGCAGATGTTCAAAACTACCACAACTATAACATGCCTTTTTAAGTAATTGAAAATCAGTACCTAATCTTTGTGAAACTAGGTTGTTCCAATTTCTCTGGTTTCCTCTAGGCAAGTTATTTGATCTCTTAGGGTACACTCTAGGTGTGTTATCATACTCAGCCATTTTCCTAGAGATACCTCTACCTAGCTTAGGCTTAACGAACTCAACCTTTTTAGCTTTAGGGACTTTTGACTCAACAACAGCAGGAATTTCTTCCTTTTTGTTCTTAGGGGTTGAATCAGATTCCACAACATCATCATCACTGTCAGACTCCCAATCTTCAATAAGGGGTGCATCAGACCACTTTTTCTCAACCTTAGGTGACTCTATTTTAGTTTCACTAGTTTCACCTACTGGTTTGGCCTCAGACTCAGGTATGAAAGACAATGTTCTAGTAGGAGGGGCATTGGCACTAAGTTTCTTAGGTGGAGCTACAGCATTGTATCCTAGACCACAGCCTGAGTCTGCAAAGTGTCTTCCTATTGGTTTACTGAGGATGTCTGTGGCAAATTGTTGTTTTTCCACCCTAACAACATGTTTTTCAGTCTCACTTATAGCTGAATCTTTAGCCTGTTCAGCCTCTTCTACTTTCCCCATAAGAACCTTAATCTCACAATCTTTCTTAATAAGCTCAATTTCTAAACTAGTGATCTTATCAAGATATTCAATTTCAGCCTTTTTATAAAATTCAAGCTTCTCTTCTACATTCTTTAAACCATATTCATAACTAAGATTGTCTAACTTAAGTTTTTCATTCTCCATTTTAAGGTTTCCATTGCTAGACTTAAGTATTTCTATTGTATCAGAACATGATTTAAAAGAACAAGATGATTCATTGGATACCTCAGAGTCTGATCCAGAGGAAGAGTAGGCCATGAGAGCAAATTGTTGTTCTTTAGGTTCTTCATCAGCTACCAATGCAAAATTTGGACCATCTTCAGCATGATCACTCCAGTCAAACTCTCCTAACCCATCACATGACACCATAGCAGTATTAGGATTTGGCTCTTCATCAGTAGGCTTCTTTGTATTCTCATGGTTTCTTTTGGGTGCTCTGCACTCTCTAGCAAAGTGTCCCTTCTTATGACAGTTATAACATTCAGCCTTTGATTTGTCAAATCCCACATTCTTGTTTCTTCTGAACTTCATTTCTTTACCAGTTCTTTTAAGAAACCTTCTTGCCCTCATAGTTAGCATTGCAAACTGCCATTGCATATCAATCTCTTCAACATCATCAGGATCAAGTTCATCCAGATCTTGAGGCATAACTGAAGTACTTGTAGTAAGTTCAGCCAAATAAGTACAAATAGCAGCATCACTGATGGTGTTGGTATTGGTAGAGTCAGCAGCAGAAAAATGTGAACCAGCAGCAAGAATGAAAGTACCAGCAGCAGAGTGCTGTTCTTGATGACTACCAGAATTCTTGTTGCTTGAGGACACAAAAGCAAGATTGTTTGAGGTAGAAGATGAACTTGACAATCCTTTGACTTCAGATTCATATACTTTCAAGTTGTTATACAGATCATCCAATGTCATCTTCTCAAAATCTTCCTTGTGCCTCCAAATCACTGTGTGAGTGTTCCATTCAGGAGATAGACTTCTCAGAAATTTTAGATTGATATCTTCTTGAGATACATCAATCTTCAATAGAGCCATCTGACTGGTCAGCTTATGAAGTCTATCATAAGTTCCCTCAATATTCTCAGAACTCAAAGCAGTAAAAGTTTCAAACTGTTGCTTCATTAGGTTCTTTCTTGACTTCTTGGTAGCTTCATTCCCACCAAATCAAAGTTCAATAGCTTCCCATAATTCCTTAGCAGACTCAATATGATTAAAACTTAGTTGATAATCATTAGGTATTCCCATCATGAGAATACTGTGAGCCTTGACCTCCAATCTTCTCTGTGCTTTCTCCTCACTTGTCTTGAGAGTCAAGACTGATCCAGTAGCAGTCTTGGCTGGCTGACTGTCGCCATGTAAAACAACTTCCCAAAGTGAGTAATCAACCATTCTCATGTATTGTTGAATTCTCATCTTCCAGATCTCGTATTCTCTAGTCTTGAGCATGGGGACTCTTGATGCAGTAACCATGTGTGTTGAATCGGATTCCATTGCTTACTTTGATGATTAACAGATCTTGTATTCAGTAATTCTTCTTGGTACCAGTTTCTAGATCACATTCTCTGATACCACTTGTTGATCCCAGTTGAGCTTCACGATCCTATTAATTACTTTAGATATATACCTAAAGCAATCGGTATAGAAACTGATCTTGAGTTGTATATCAAATATTATGCGGAAATTAATACTTGATCTTAAGAAGAATTAAACACAAACGAATTTTCAAACAACACTTCAATATATTAATACGATTGCTCGATAGCAATAGGGTTACAAGAAACCTTGAAGTGTAAAATAATAATGATACGTATTTAAAACGTAACCCTAGATCCTCCTTTTATAGACAAAGGAGTCCTAGTCGGTTACAAAACTTTATATACACGAAAAATATCTCTATGTATCTTTTCTATACTTATCCTTAACATACTATACATATCCAATAAGCAGCAGCATAATCTTTCTAGCAGCAGAATCTTCGTGGCTAGCAGCAGAGTTATACTTAGCTTATTATCCCAACAATCAGATATCCAGCAGCAAAGTAAATACACTAGCAGCAGAGTTACTTAGCAGCAGAGTTACTTAACAGCAGAGTTACTTAACAGCAGAGTTACTTAGTATCAGCAGAGTAACACTTAGTGTATTTTACTAAGTACCAAGAGCAGCAGCATCCTTAAAACCCAACATGTTTCATATAATTTTTCAATCTTTTATACTTTCATTTCATATTTCTTCAAGTTTTATTAGCAAATCATGCAATGTACATATGTTATATATACCACTTAACACAAGATCTTGTCACAAAAATGAGTTTAATGAACTTTACTAGTATCCTTATGAGATCCCCTACTTTTGATGAAGATTAGGAACCCATGACACCCTAAGAAGGTGTATGGTAGGCTTTGATTAGTTGTAGTGTTGATTGGAAGTGATTAGAACAAGTATTGAACTAGAAAAAGTGGTTTGAACAAACTATAGAAAAGGTTCTGTCCAAAATCGTGAAATCTGGAAAACTCAGTAAACTTTGGACTATTTTGGCTTACATATTTATAAAATAATTTCAAAAACGAAACCGTGGTCGCTTGAATAAGCAAAAACCGACTTACGACGAAAAAGATACGCTAATTCTAAGTTGAACGACGAAAAACTATTTTCTGAAAATTTTGCATGCTGTTTTCCGAGATTCAACGGACAAACCGAGGCATTAGACGTGATCTAGAAGAGCCGACCTACTGAAAATATGTTAGGTCATATTAATACGAAGCCGTGGATATCAAGAACGTAGAAAACGAGCTTATAATGACCGAGATAAACGCGTTTGAAGTCCGACGATTTCAACAAAATTCCATCAGCTTTTCTCAAAAATATTTCTAAGTATAGAAAAACTGTTTTTGTACTACACTATATTGAGAGCCATTTTTCTCATTGAACGAGACCCGTATGGTCAAAAATTAAATGATACGACTTCAAGAAATTATTACAAGGTTTCTAAAAACGTCGAGCTTGTTTACTAACACTTAACGTACTCTATTTCGCGACTAGTTTTACGAGACCATTTGGTCATTTTTACAAGTTATGAAAAATGCCATTTTTGCGACGAAAACATTTTATTTATCGATAAATCATCAAAAGAGGATCGTGGAGGATCGTTGCAACACATTTACGCGAAAAGTGCTTATTAACTTAACGAGACGTCAAAAATATATTTTTCGACGATAAACATTATTTTCAAAATTCACGAGTGGTATCGATAACATACGTATTCGCATGTATATCATCATTTCATAACTTACATTAGAACATATCATTCATAATAGGTTGCGGTTAGAGACCGAGCCACATTTCATTATATTCACTATTGTCATTGTTGCTATCGCATCAGGTGAGTTTTCATAGCCCTGTTTTCAATTTATTATTTGATTTCTAAAATATCGGGGGAGAATACATTTCACCATTTTTACATATGGACCAAAGTATCAAAATTCATTTATATTGCTTAAGTTACACCATTGCCCAGATTAAAGTCCCCTTTATTATCATGAACCGTTAATTATGGGTGTAAGCGATAGTGAGTGAATAGATCTATTGAGGGTGACGCCTCCGTTCGGTTGGTAGCTCCAACTGGTCATACGAACGCATTTCATTTTAATCATATTAGAGTGTCTAGCAAAGCACTCGGTTTGGGGCATTTCATTTCAGTCTAGCTTCGGGGTCATGAGCTTAAGAGCTAATGTATTATTTTTGTGGCATTTATGTCATACACCTCATACTTTTGGTTACCGTAGGAACTATTCATTTACATAAACCTATGAACTCACCAACATTTTTGTTGACCATTTTTAGCAATGTATTTTCAGGTAATTAAGGTATGCGCATCATGGCCTGTATATGGACTTATTTTGGAGTCGCGGCGACGACGCGTCTCACTTTATTTTATGCACTTAATTATCGTTTGATTTGTATAAACTTATTTCCGCAAACATGAAACACCTTTTGGGACCTAGCTTTTTTAACTCTGAATGTTTTAATTGATCAAACGATGTATTTTCAAAACGACATTTCAGGTCGTTCAATATAACTGAAATTGTGGTGCTATGGTCAGTCACACCCCTGTAATTCCATTCCGCTGCAAGTCACGAATTTGGGGGTGTGACAGATTGGTATCAGAGCTAAGGTTATAGCGAACTAGGTTGTTCATGATACCCTAGACTATAACTACATCATCATTGCATCTTATCATTTCATCATAAGTGCATAATCATTTTACATGCAGTTTCATACATACATTACGCTGGTTATTTACTTTCATTTCACATCGATTGTCACAGAGATGTCGTCAGATACCCATCCCATTGTCATTTCATTAGACTCTGACACAGACGAGGTTTCATCACCACCCACCATAGTACTAGAGTCAGTTGTTTCATCACCACCCACCATTATCCTAACATCAGTGGATCCTACACCACAGTCATCACCTGTACTATCTGAGGTTGACACCGAACCCTTTGAGGAGGGCGAGGTAGCACCTACACCACCCATGTCACCATTGATCCGACGTGGTCCTAGAGTTGTTCCTGTCATCCAGCCAGGACAACAGATACCTCTTGGTCGGGTATACCGACTATATCCAGATGGACCGCGCATGAAGCGCACTGCTGCTAAGCGGGTTCATCATCTTACTATCAGATCACCAGCTGCATTTGTACCATTACCACCACCATCATCACTTACTCCATCTCATCCACTCCGACGCCACGCTGTCAGGCGTAGGAGAGTAGCATTCCGTACACCATTACCATCATCCTCACCTCATCATTATCACCATCCTTACCATCCCTACCAGATTGTGCTCCAGATGATGCACCATCAGTACCACCTCATCCTAGTGACCCTACTCCTATGTCTGATTTACTGCTCAAGAAGTGGGCACGACTTGACATCCCATCACCAGCCACTACAGAGACATCATAGACTACACCACCTCGCAGGTTTGAGATTGGCGAGAGTTCTAGAGCAGCATCAGCCAGACAGTCTACTACTTCTGCATTGGAGGCCCGAGTGGATCAGCATCCGGACCAGATTGAGAGGGCATTGGGTCAGCTAGCGGAGATACCAGTGAGCTGAGTTGAGGCTATAAAGGAGGAGATTGAGGGACTACTTTTAGGCAGGGTTTCTATCGATGTTTCATATCAGGGCTTAGAGGCCAGGCAGCAGGAGAGTTCTAAGCACATCACCCAGTTGAGACAGGAGATACCGAAGTTATTTGACAGGGCACAGATGTCCCAGGATGAGCATCACCGTCAGGCAGGAGAGTTAGCTTCAGCTCATGCTAAGATTTCTGCTGTAGAGAGCAGGGATGCCGATATTCAGCTTCGAGTTCAGTATTTGGAGGAGATCGTGGTTGCTATGTCTAGAGAGATCTGAGAGCTTAGGCGTGGATCAGGTGGAGCACCAGGAGGTGCCTAGTGTTAGACTCTTATCATGTAGCTTGTACTATTATTATCCTTGTCCCGGGGTGTGGGACATAGTTTAAAGAACTTGTATGTCTTTTGGTTGTTGTACAAACAAATGTATCAAGTGTGACTCTACTATGCAGGAATAGTTGTGCTATTTATGATATCCGTCCATGCAGGCCAAAATTTTCATGTATTATATTCATGTGCGTTGTGATTATATTTATGATATTTCGTGGTTGTTTCTCGTTGTGATTTCATTGTATTTATACATGTTGTGGTTATATTTATACATATTGTGAGTTCTCATTGTTGTTATCTTTTGTGATTGTGAAGAATCATGCCGCCAAAAAGAGCTAATACATCTATGACACCCGCTGACATCAGGAAGCTTGTTGCCGACAGTATTGAGGCAGCACTAGTAGCTGAAAGAGAGGCTGTGGCTGGAGCCGCTGCTGAAGCCGCTTCTAGGGCAGAAATAGAAGAAGCTGCAGGACGAGCTACTAATGGTACTAATGGCCGTAAATTCACTTACAAAGACTTCAAGAGTGGTGATCCTGTAAAATTCAAGGGCACTGAAGGAGCCACTGCCATGATCCGATGGTTTGAAAAGACAGAATCTGTATTCCTTCTATGCAATTGTCTGGAGGACAGCAAGGTAAAGTTTGCAACCAGTACACTTATTGACGAAGCTATGTCATGGTGGAATTCTTATGCCCAGTCTATTGGTATGGAAAATGCTCACAAGCTCACATGAGATGAATTCAAGAAGTTATTGTCTAAGAAGTTTTGTCCACGCACTGAAGTGAAGAAGTTGGAAACAGAGTTTTATGAGTTAGTGCCTAAGGGTGATGAGATTGAAGCATATATCAGAAGATTTCAGGAGTTGGCTGCATTGTGTCCAACTATGGTTCCAGACAACGAAAAGTTGTTAGAAAATTTCATTGTTGGATTACCTCACAGCATCCAGGGGGATGTAATTTCTTTTGATCCACAAATGCTGGACGAGGCTATCCGCATATCTCAGAAACTTATGGCTCAGGTAGTAAGGAAAGGAACCACTGCCAACAACAACAATAACCGCAATAGCAACAACAACTCCAGCAACTACCGAAACAACAACAACTATAACAACAACCGGAACAATACCAACCGTAATAACAACAACAACAAGAGGAGTTGGGACAACAACCAAGGTGGCAATGCTACCCAACCACCACCAAAAAGGCAAGAAGTTGTAAAGGCCTATGTTGCAGGCCCAGCTAAAAAGAGAGGTTACAATGGTACCTTACCTAAGTGCAACAAGTGTCAAAGCCATCATAATCCTGGAAATTGTCCTAATACTTGTGGGAACTGTAAGAAGGTTGGTCATTCGACCCGGGATTGCAAGATTCCGATTGTGGTTGATAATCAGAGACCCCCATTGACATGTTTTGGTTGCGGAGAAAGAGGACATTTCAAGAATGAAGGTCCAAAAAGAAAGAATCAAGGGAACGGGAATCAAAGTGGAACAACTAGAGGCAGAGTGTATGTGATAGGAGGTGAAGATGTCAAGGAGGACCCGAATATCGTCACGGGTACGTTCCTCATCAATAATCGTTATGCATCTATTTTATTTGATTCAGGAGCCGATTGAAGTTTTGTTTCTACTGCATTTGCACCTTTACTCAATATAGAACCAACCACACTAGACACTCCTTACCACATCGAACTAGCTAATGGTAGTTTAGTTGGCACAAACACCATCATTCGTGGTTGCACTCTCAATTTTATAAATCACCCATTCAATATAGACCTCATGCCCATAGAACTTGGAAGTTTCGACGTCATAATCGGTATGGATTGGTTATCCAGACATCAAGCAAGGATCATTTGTGATGAGAAAGTTGTTCATCTTCCTTACGACGGCGAAACCTTGATCATTTGTGGTGAACGAAGTGGGACTAGACTCAGTATCATATCATGCATCAAAACCGAGAAATACATAAAGAAGGGTTGTTATGCTTTCTTGGCACATATCACAGAAAAGAAGTCGGATGAGAAACGACTTGAAGATGTACCAATTGTCCAAGATTTTCCAGAAGTCTTTCCTGAAGACTTACCTGGACTTCAACCTACTCGCCAAGTAGAATTTCAGATTGACTTAGTGCCAGGAGCTGCACTGGTCGGGCGAGCACCTTATTGACTAGCACCATCAGAAATGCAAGAGTTGTCTAACCAGTTGCAAGAGCTCTTAGACAAAGGATTCATTAGGCCAAGTTCCTCGCCTTGGGGAGCACCGGTCTTGTTTGTGAAAAAGAAAGATGGATCTTTCAGGATGTGTATAGACTATCGAGAGCTGAACAAAATAACGATGAAGAATCATTACCCACTACCCAGAATCGACGACTTGTTTAATTAGTTGCAAGGTTCTAGTTTTTACTCAAAGATCGACCTGAGATCAGATAACCATCAGCTTAGAGTTCGTGAGGGAGATATCCCGAAGACTGCATTTAGAACTCATTATGGTCATTATGAGTTTCAAGTAATACCGTTCGGATTAACCAATGCACTTGCGGTATTCATGGATCTCATGAACAGAGTATGCAAGCCGTATCTGGATAAGTTTGTGATTGTATTCATCGATGACATCTTAATTTGCTCGAAGAGCGAAGAAGAGCACAGAGAACACCTTAAGACGATCTTAGGGCTACTCAAGAAGGATAAATTGTATGCTAAATTTGCGAAGTGCAATTTTTTGATCCTAAGAGTACAATTTCTTGGTCATGTCATTGATAGTCAAGGATTATAAGTTGACCCGGCAAAGATCGAGGCTGTTAAAGATTGGGCGACACCCAAGACTCCAATAGAGATTCGTTATTTCTTAGGACTTGCCAGATATTATAGAAGGTTCATTGAAGGGTTTTCTAAGATAGCTAAACCTTTGACCAAGTTGACACAGAAGAACCAGAAGTATGAGTGGGGAGAAAAACAAGAGTCCGCTTTTCAGTTATTGAAGCAGAAGCATTGTAGTGCTCCAATTTTGGCATTACCCGAAGGCATTGAAAACTTCGTGGTATATTGTGATGCTTCACACAAAGGGCTTGGAGCAATGTTAATGCAGAACGAGAAGGTGATAGCTTATGCATCTCGTCAGCTTAAGAAGCATGAGAAGAATTACACTACTCACGACTTAGTGTTGGGTGCCGTAGTTTTCGCACTCAAGATTTGGAGGCACTATCTTTACGTAACTAAGTGTGTCGTGTTTACAGACCACAAAAGCTAACAGTATATACTCGATCAGAAGGAACTTAATATGAGACAGCGTCGTTGGTTGGAACTGCTTAGTGATTACGATTGTGAGATTCGATATCACCCAGGGAAGGCTAATGTTGTGGCAGATGCCCTTAGCCGGAAAGAAAGACTCAAGCCTTTGAGAGTCAGATCATTGGGAATGACGATCATTTCACCTTTACCATCAAAAATCCTCGAGGCTCAGGTAGAGGCACTCAAGGAAGAAAACCGACCAAGTGAGAAACTGGATGGAATGCCAGAGAATGCAAATGGCTTTGTAAGAAGAGCAGACAGAGTATTATGCTTCAAGGATAGAAGCTGGATACCTCTCTATGGTGGAATACGAGAGTTGATTATGCGCGAGTCGCACAAGTCGAAGTACTCCATTCACCCAAGTTCTGATAAGATGTATCAGGATCTCAAAAGACTTTATTGGTGGCCGAATATGAAAGCAGAAATAGCTACATATGTTAGCAAATGTCTTACTTGGGCCAAGGTAAAAGCCGAATACCATAAACCATCAGGATTGCTTCAGCAACCAGAAATTCCCCAGTGGAAATGGGAACGCATTACAATGGACTTTGTCACTAAACTTCCCAAGACAGCAGGCGGTTTCGATGCTATTTGGGTAATCGTTGATCGACTCAGTAAATCAGCCCATTTCATTCCAATCAGAGAGACTTATTCTATGGATCAACTTTCCATACTTTACATCAAAGAAATAGTCTCAAAGCACGGTACACCAGTTTCCATCATTTTTGACAGAGATAGTCGATTCACTTCGAACTTTTGGGAGTCATTACAAGATTCATTCGGAACCAGATTAGACATGAGCACTGCCTATCATCCTCAGACTGATGGTCAGAGCGAGAGAACGATTCAGACATTGGAAGATATTCTCAGGGCGTGTGTGATTGATTTCGGAAATGGTTGGGCTAACCATTTGCCATTGATCGAGTTCTCTTACAACAATAGTTATCACACGAGCATTAAAGCAGCACCATTCGAGGCACTCTATGGTCGCAAGTGCCGGTCCCCTGTTTTTTGGGCCGAGGTTCGCGATGCACAACTTACTGGTCCAGAATTGGTTCGCGAAACAACAAAAAAGATAATTCAGATCCGAGAAAGACTCCGAACAGCCAGGAGTCGACAGAAAAGGTACGCCGATGTTCGACGCAAACCATTAGAATTTCAGGTTGGAGACAAAGTCATGTTGAAGGTCTCGCCTTGGAAAGGCGTGATACGATTCAGAAAATGCGAGAAGTTAAACCCGAGATACATTGGTCCATTTAAGATTCTGGAAAGAATTGGTCCCGTGGCATACAGACTTGAGCTTCCGTCAGAGCTCAGCAGTGTCCATAACACATTCCATGTTTCAAACCTCAAGAAATGTCTTTCAGATGAATCGCTCATAATTTCATTAGACGAAATTCAACTCGACAATAAGCTCTGTTGGGAATAAAATGTTCAAGTCAAAGAGCCTGCCAAAGATGTTAAAGAGCCTGCTAGTTGATCTTGAAGTGTATGAAGATGTTCTACCAGTACCTTATGGGTAGAAGGTACTGCTAGCTGATGAAGAGCCTGCCAAGCTTATGTCAAGTCGATTAGATATTTTGTAATAGATATTTAGTTGAATTATTAGTCTTTGTACATTGTTATACATTATGTAGAAGTAGTTTAGTCTTCTGTGGTGTACAGAAGAATATTGCAGAGTTGTACATTGGTAGTTGTATTTAATTGTAGGCGCTAGAATAGTCAAAGTATAGTATTATATTCAACCACTTGATCAACTTGTAATAAGGTGTCCTTATCTTATAAAAGGATACCTTAGTCACACATGCATGCATCTCTTCAACCATTAACCAAAACCATACTATCTCTCAAGTAACTTAGTTACTCAATTCACAAATCCTTTTACAATCTTAGATTCATGATTACTTTGTAATCCCGGTGATATTTAGATCATCCGTATTATTTCATCAATAATATTGAATCGTTTTATGTTAACCAAAGTTGTATTCTTTGTTCATTGCATACTCACGTTTACTTAAACTCACCACCTTGTGTTCTTTTAAGTGTGTTGTAGTAGATTCCGCATGCTAAACACATTCAATACATAAATATCTCAACAAACAAAACCTTTCCACAAGTGGTATCAGAGCTAGGCTTGATATTTACTAATTTAAAAGAACAATGGATGTTGAACATATTCAAACAAATGTTGCAGCTAAACTTCCATTACTTAAGCAAAATGAGTTTGAAATGTGGCGACTAAGGGTAGAACAATACTTTCAAGTGCAGGACTATGCACTTTAGGAGATCATTGAACAAGGCAACTCATTTAAACCCTCAATCACCACTACAACAGTAAATGATGCTCTTGTAACACAAATACAAGACAAACCATCAAATGCAGATGAAAAAGTTCAGAAGAGAAATGATCTAAAAGCAAGGAGTATGTTACTGATGACTATTCCAAATGATCAGCTTTTGATCTTTAACAAATACAAAGATGCCAAAACCCTTTTTGAAGCTATTGTGGCAAGATTTGGTGGTAATGATGCTACCAAGAAAACACAGAAAACCCTTCTCAAACAACAATTTGAGAACTTCACAGCCACAACCAATGAGTCTTTGGACAGTATGTTCAATAGACTTCAGAAGCTTTCAAGCCAGTTAGCCATCCATGAAGTGATGATAACTCAAGAAGATCTCAACTCTAAATTTCTTAGGAGTTTACCTTCAGAATGGTCCATGCATGTCATTGTCTGGAAGAACAAGCCAGATATTGACCAGATGAGTCTTAATGATCTCTACAACAATTTTAAAATAGTAGAGCATGAAGTAAAGAAGACTACTGGGTCAAGCTCAGGAAATATGGCATTTGTTTCATCACCAAGCATCTCAAAGGTTGATAATGAAGAAAAAGGTGGCAGAGACGAAGATACTGCCAACACAACTTTTGGTACTGCTAGTACTTCGAGTAGTACCAAATCCATTTTAGATGAAACAATTGGGTGTGCTTTTCTTACATCTCAACACAATGGGTCTGTATTATCATTTGAAGATCTTCAAGAGATTCATCCTGATGATCTTGAAGAGATGGACATAAAGTGGCAACTTTCACTTTTAAGCATTAGAGCCAAGAAGTTGTTGATGAGGACTGGCAAGAAGATAATGATAAATGGAAATGAGCCTGCTGGCTATGATAAGTCAAAGGTGGAGTGTTACAACTGCCACATGAAGGGTCACTACTCTAGAGAGTGTAGAAGACCTAAGAAGCAGGATGACAAGGGTAGAGGGTTTGACAACAGGAATAAAGGAAGCTTTGAGAAGAAAGGAAGCTTTGAAAGCAAGAGTAAGGTTGTTGAAGTTGCTGAGCCAAAAGCAATGGTTGCTATTGATGGCATGGGTTTTGATTGGAGTTTCATGGGTGAAGATGAGTCAACTTCTGATGAATTGGCTTTAATGGCATTCTCCACTCCTGAGGTACAAACTATCAAATGTTCCAATAATTGTGAATTTCTTAAGGAATTAGAATTTATAAGAAAATCTTTTGATGAACAAACATTAGAACTCAGAAAAACCCATCAAACATTATTTAATCATAAGTGTGGAATGGCCAAACTAGAAAAACAAATCATTCACTATAGAGAAAATGAACTCACCTTTTCTGATGCAAAAACTGCTCTTAATAGACAAATATTTTTGAAAGATTCAGAAATAGAAATGTTAAGGACTGAGTGTACTAAAGTGACATTGGCTAGAGATAATATTCAACTGACTGTTACTAAATTGGAAATTGCTTCTGAATGCACAAGAAGCATAGTTGAAAATCAGTTGAATAAAAGAATAAAATCAGGGATAGGATACAATGAATGTCCACCTCCTTATAGAGGAATTCCTTGTCCCCAAGGTAGTGATCTTGCAGCATCAGGTTTACATGAAATCATTAGCAAACCATTAGCTAAACCTGTAGTGATAAGTGAACCTTCTGAGAGTGCTAAGAATGCCTCACTCTCCAAGGTGCTCACTAATAAGAGACCAGATGTCCTAATTATTGAAGATTGGGTATCTGATGATGATGAAGATGAGACTATTCCTATCAAAGGAATCAAAGTAGGACCAACCAGTCCTAAAAGAGTAGAAGTTAAGGCTAAGGCTAAAACTGTTTTGAAAACAGTTGAAAGTTGTGAAAAATGTAATAACAAACCTAGAGGAAGTCAAAGAAATTGGAACAACCTTAAGTCACAACAACTAGGTGATGACTTTGTTATGTTCAATAAGGCTTGTTATTATTGTGGTAGCTTTAATCATCTTCATGCTTATTGTAATAAATGGGTTTCTAGGAGTAAATCAAAGTCTAAAACAAATGTTACTCACCCCAGAAAAAGTTTTGTTAAGTCTAACACCACAAATGTTAAACATACTGTTAGACAAAATAAGCCTGTTATTGCAAAACCAACTGATAAGGGTACAAGAAACACTTTCAAATGTGTACCAAAAGTTGTGAATAGTCCTATTCAAAAGAAATATGTGGTCAAAACACAAATTTGGAAACCAAAAACCAAAGGTCCTGCTAGACCAAATGGTACTGCCAAAATTGGTATTGCCAAAATTGGTACTGATAGACCAAAGACCACACAATGGATTAAAAGGGAAAGTGCTGTTAAGTCCTCAGCATGTTGGATTTGGAAACCAATCCAATCAAAAGGTGCATCAACAATCCTGAAAAGGTTTGACTTCATTGATGCAAGAGGCAAACCCAAGTCTGTCATGGCTTGGGTACCCCAAGGAAACTAATATGTTTATTCATGTGCAGGAACATTCATCTGATATTGAAGATCAAGGATATGTAGATAGTGGATGTTCAAGGCACATGACAGGAAACATGTCATTCCTCTCAGACTTCAAAACATTTGATGGAGGATATGTTACCTTTGAGGGAGGAATAAAAGGAAAGATCACTGGTAAAGGTACTATCAAAACCAGTAAACTAGATTTTGAAAATGTGTATTTTGTGAAAGAACTTCAGTTTAATCTTCTTAGTGTCTCACAAATGTGTGACAAAAAGAACAATGTTCTATTTACTGACAATGAATGTATGGTTCTTTCTTCTGATTTTAAGATTCCTGATAAGAGTCAGATCCTTCTTAAAATTCCAAAAAGGAACAATATGTACAGTGTCAATTTAAAGAACATTGATCCTAAGGAGAGTCTAACTTGTTTGGTAGCAAAAGCCTCATTGGATGAATCTATGCTTTGGCATAGAAGGCTTGGTCATGTAAACTTTAAAACAATCAACACTATTGCAAAATATGATTTAGTAAGAGGTTTACCCAAAAAGATTTTCCAAAACGACCAATCCTGTGTTGATTGTCTTAAAGGCAAACAACATAGAGCTTCTTGTAAGCCCAAGACCCAAAACTCTATTTCTCAGGCTTTATATATGCTTCATATGGATCTCTTTGGTCCTACTAATGTGTGCAGCTTGAATGGTAAAAGATATTGTCTGGTTGTTACTGATGACTATAGCAGATTTTCATGGGTTTTCTTTTTAAGATCTAAACATGAAACTAGTGAGATTCTTAAATCTTATATCACTGAGGTAGAAAACCAATCTGATAAGAAGGTCAAAGTCATCAGATGTGACAATGGGACAGAGTTCAAGAATAGGGTTATGGATGACTTTTGCAAGGAAAAAGGCATAAAAAGAGAGTTTAGTGTAGCTAGAACACCTCAGCAAAATGGAGTAGCAGAAAGAAAGAATAGAACACTTATAGAGGCTGCTAGAACTATGTTAGTAGACTCTAAGTTGCCTATTTCATTTTGGGCTGAAGCAGTTGGTACTGCTTGTTATGTACAAAACAGGGTTCTTGTGACAAAGCCACATAGAAAGACACCTTATGAACTTTTCTTTGGTAGAACACCATCTTTAAGTTTTATGAGACCTTTTGGTTGTCATGTCACTATTCTCAATACCAAAGATCATTTAGGCAAATTTGATGGAAAAGCAGATGTTGGCTATTTGATAGGGTATTCCTTGCAGAGTAAGGCCTATAGAGTGTTTAACACTTGCACTAGGCTAGTGGAAGAGAATCTTCACATAGAGTTTCAAGAGAAACTAACTAATGTGAAAGGAATTGGACCAGATTGGATGTTTGATATTGATAGGCTTTCAGAATCTATGAATTATGTGCCTGTTACAGGTACAAATACAAATGATGATGCAGGTTTTGAAGATAATGTTGAAACTCCTAAAGATCAAGATTACATCTGGATGCCAATTTGGAAAAGTATGGATCTATCTTCAAGTCAAGAAGAACCTTCAAACACAACAAATGAAGGCAATGAAGATGATCAAGGAACTCAGAATCAAGAGAATCAAGAAAGTGGTGCTAATGACAATGGTACTGCTAGTTCACCAGATGGTCCTGCTAGTTCAAGTATTGATACTGCTGAGCCATTGAATGTTCAAATAGATGATTCTTTACTAGAAGAAAGGGGGATTAGCAATCTTCCATCTACTTATGAAGTTCCTAAAACACCCAACACTAGAATTCTCAAAGATCACACAACTGATGATGTGATTGGAAGCATAAATTCTGGTGTTAGAACAAGATCTCAAGTTGGTTTATCTCAAGTCTTGTCTTCAGATGAAGAAGGGTTTATCTCCTCTATTTATGAAGAAAAGAATAATGATACTTCCAATATATGCCTGTTTTCATGTTTTCTATCTCAGGCTGAACCCAAAAACATAAACAAAGCTTTAGATGATGCAAGTTGGGTGGAAGCAATGCAAGAAGAGCTTCTCTAATTCAAGATTCAGAAGGTTTGGATATTGTTTGATTTGCCCAAAGGTCATAGGGCAATTGGAACCAAATGGGCGTTCAGAAACAAGAAAGATGAAAGGGGTTATAGTGATCAGAAACAAAGCTAGATTGGTAGCACAAGGATATACTCAAGAAGAAGGGGTAGATTATGAAGAAGTGTTTGCTCCTGTTGCAAGACTTGAAGCAATTAGGCTTTTCTTGGCCTATGCTTCATTCATAGGCTTCACTGTCTATCAAATGGATGTTAAGAGTGCATTTTTATATGGTGAAATTGAAGAACCAGTATATGTATCTCAACCTCCAGGCTTCATTGATGCAGAGTATCCAGACAAGGTTTATAAAGTTACCAAGGCTTTGTATGGCCTACACCAAGCTCCTAGGGCATGGTATGAAACATTGGCTTGTTTTCTACTAGAAAGTGGATTCCAAAGAGGCAGGATTGATCCAACTTTGTTCATCAAAAGAACAAAGAAAGACATCTTGCTAGTGCAGATTTATGTTGATGACATAATCTTTGGATCAACAAACCAAGACTTGTGTGTAGAATTTGAAAAACTCATGCATAGTAAGTTTGAAATGAGTTCCATGGGGGAACTTACTTTCTTTTTGGGTCTCCAAGTGAAACAATCCAAAGAAGGCATATTTATCAGCCAAGATAAGTATGTAGCAGAGATCCTAAGGAAATTTAATTTTGCTGATTCTAAGGTTGCAAGTACACCAATGGATCCAGACAAAGGGCTACTCAAGGATGCTGAAGGAGAAGATATGGATTTGCACAATTATAGATCTATGATTGGGTCTTTGATGTATCTTACATCATCAAGACCAGATATCATGTTCTCAGTATGTGTGTGTGCAAGGTTTCAAATACATCCCAAAATCTCTCATCTCACAGCAGTCAAAAGAATCTTTAGATATCTTAAGGGTCAACCTAGGTTGGGTCTTTGGTATCCAAGGGAATCATCTTTTGAATTGGTGGCTTATTCGGATAGTGACTATGCTGGTGCAAATCTAGACAGAAAATCCACAACTGGTGGATGTCAATTTCTTGGTTGCAGACTAATCTCTTGGCAATGCAAGAAACAAACAATGGTGGCCAACTCTACAACTGAAGCAGAATATGTTGCTGGTGCAAGTTGTTGTGGGCAAGTTCTTTGGATCCAAAATCAAATGCTTGACTATGGGTACAATTTTCTTAACACCATTATTTATATTGACAATAGCAGTACAATATACAAATGTATCATTAAAAACCCAGTTCAACACTCAAAAACAAAACATATCGAAATCAGACACCATTTCATAAGGGATTGCAATGAGAAAAGGTTAATTCAAGTTGTTAAAATTGATTCTGAAAAGAATTATGCAGACCTTCTCACCAAAGCTTTTGATTTAGGTAGATTCAAATATCTTGTAGGAGGTATTGGAATGATAAATCTTTGAAAAACATGTGTTTTTGTTCATAAAATTAACTGGTATTGACTTTTAAACATGGTACTGCTAGTTAGTCAAAAGGTCCTGTTAGTTCATAATTGGTCCTGCTGATATATAATTGCTATGTTTTGTTCATATAAATGCCTAAATGTTTAAAATTCTATAGATCAAGTGCTCTGCACTTTGTTCTTTTGGTTTGCAACTAACACATTTCAGGTTGATAACAAAACAAGAGTTCTTCCAAACAAAAAAGGGGCAACCAAAGTTATATTCATTTCAGGAGAGATAACAATCTCAGGAGAGGAATTAATAGCCCAGAATGGAAGAAAAACCAATTTATGAAAGGAAAGACAAGAGCATACAAGATGATGCAAAGTTGAAAAAAAAAGAGAGTTAGATCACATATCTAGAAGGGATGAAGCATTTCTCAAGGAGAAAGTTCTATCTAGATCAAACTAAGAAAAGTTTCAACTCAAAGGCATGCTATTAAATGATTTCACTTGTTGAACCAATCATCCAAGATACACAGTATCATTGCCTTTTTAATTTCCTCCATCCAAGGAAATTGCACCATCTCTGGGCCATCATGGCTTTTGGTATTCAAACTCACCAAGTTTTTACAAAATTAAGAGTTGGCTAGTCCATAAGCAAACGGCTTTTGGTAAAGACAAATCAAATCCGTTGATGGTTGATAGTTTACCAAAAACTATATGGTTGTTAACTAACCATACTTAATTGTAAATAGTTAGCTAGTCCTTAAGCAAACGGCTTTTGGTAAAGACAAATCAAATCCGTTGATAGCTGGTAGTTTGCTAAAAACTATAAGGGATTTTTATAAAACTTTCAAAGGTACTGGTAGTTCAAAATTGGTACTACTAGAGTAAAATGGTACTGCTAGATAGCCGTTGAGCCTGTCAGAAAAAGTTTTAGCCGTTGAGCCTGGTAGTTACAATTAGCCGTTGGGGTAGTTATGTAAATTACTGATGATTATATTATATTATATTTCACATATAAAAGATCTTTTTAACCGCCTTTACATTTACTTATTATAATCTTTCTTATTGTCGGTTAAAAGTAATTCTCACATATCTTCTTTCATCAGTCATTATCATCATTCACATACACCTTTCATCTTCTACCAGTACTACCAACAAATCCCACCAACACATTCAAAATTTTCATTATGGACTCCACAGTTGTTCTAAACTTTGTCCAACGTCACAATCAATTAGCATTTTTGGAGAAGTCAGAGGATAATGCCTCATTTCATCAAGTAGTGGACTTTTTAAATAACTCCTATATCAGGTTTGCTTTACTAGTCAATCCCACTATTTATGAAACTCAAATTTTACAATTTTGGCAATCTGCTAAAATTAAAACTTCTGAAAATGGGGAACAAAGAATTAAGGCCAAAGTGGATGGTAAACATTTGACTCTTACTGAGTCATCCGTAAGAAGACATCTTCATTTGGATGATTCTGATGGTATTAGTCAATTGCCAGATACTGAGATTTTTGAAAATTTGCAAAGAATGGGGTATCATGCTGAGTCTAACAAACTCACTTTTCTGAAAAAGCATCTTACTCCACAATGGAGATTTTTGATTCACACAATCCTTCACTGTTTGAGCCAGAAGAAAACCTCTTGGGAGCAATTTAGTGGAAACATGGCTTCTGCTCTCATCTGCTTAGCTACAAACAGAAAATACAATTTTTCAAAACATATTTTTGAAGGATTGCTTAAAATTGTGAAAAGTGAAACAAAGTTTTTGATGTATCCAAGATTTATTGGTTGCATCATTGGAAAATTAAAACATTTGTTACTTCCCACAGACTCAATTTATGAAACACCAAAACTTTCTCACAAAGTATTTTCAAATATGAGAATTGGTTTTAGAGGGGAAGATATACCACTATTTGATGAAATGTTACCACAACATCAAGAAGAACCAACACCATCAGCTGAGACACCATCATCTAGTTCTTCACATGGTTACATTTCACCAACACATCAAACATCACCAATACCATCTCCAGTACCATCAGCAACACCACCAACATCATCACATCATGTATCACAAACCCAATCACCTCAGACAATGCAAGAACTGAAAGACAAGGTGAAGTTCTTAGAAGATGCTCTTAAAAGTCAAAGCAAGAAGTTTTCTGAGATCAACATCAAATTAGTCAAGAGGGTAAAGAAATTGGAGGGTGAAGTGAAGAAGCTAAAGGGTAAAAAGTCTGCAAAGGTTGTTTTATCTAGTTCTTCAAAGTCAGATGCTGATAGGATAGGTCACTCTTCCAAAAAGGGGAGGATGGATACTTCTGAAGATGAAGAGGAGGCTCAATTTGAATTCCATGAAGGAACTCAAGTTTATGATGAAGAGCCTGCTGGTGTAGGGCAAGAGCCTGCTAGGTCAGAACAAGAGCCTGCTAGGATTGAGAGGCTATGGGCTATGGGGTACAAAGGGTCTGCTGAGAAAGTGTACAAGAGAAAGAGGGATTTAGAGCCTCAAGGGAATTTGTTTGTTCAGGGGAGGATTTTTGCTGCTGATGAGCAATCTTCTGCTCCATCACAAGCACCAACTCCAAAGGATAAGGGCAAAAGCATTATGATTGAAGATGAGCCAAAGTCCAAGAAGTTGAAAAGAACTCAGCAAATTCAGATGGCTTTAGGAGAAGAAGAGGCCAAAAGGGTTCATGAAGAAGAGCTAAAAGCACTTGAAGCTTCAAGAATGCTTGCAGTAATGAAAGAGCAGAAAGATGCTGAAGATGCTGCTCAGACTCTTCTTAATACTCAAATTGCTCAAGAAACCTTTGATGCTCAGATGCTATGGATTATTAATAATGATCCAATTGTGAGAGGTCAAGCAGCAATTATAGTAAATGACAAGAATCTCAATTCTGATGAGAAAACAGAAGCACTTGAATCTTTCATCAACAAGAAGTATAAAGAAGCAGCTTTGGCTGACATTTTTGAAAAGATGAAGGAAAGTCAGAAAAGAGGTTTTAAGGTAGGTCAATCTCAGAAAGATCAGGTGATTTTTATGAAGAGATTTCTGAAAGGTCAAGCAAATTGGACTGATTATCAACTAAAGAAGAAATCTGCTGATGAAATCTTCTTCCTGTATCTTCAAGCCTACAAAAGTCTTTACTACAAAGTTCCATCTGATGTACACCCCTCAATGAAGAAGAAGGATGCTCAGAAGAAAGAAGTAGCAAAATTGGACACAGAGCAACTAAGTAAAATGTTGATTACTTTGCCTACTATCATACATGCTGATCCAATTAGCTGTAGACGACCTATTATTGATTGGGAGATCAACCATGATAGATTAGGAAAATCATGGAAAATAACAAGGGTTGGAGGACAGTTTGCTATCTTTAAGAATTTTGAAAATTTAGTTAGAGCATGTGACAGAGCAGACTTGGAAGAATTGTGGAATCTAGTGCAGATTAGGCTAGACACAACTTCTAGTTCAGATGCTAAGGAACAGGAACTATGGGTAGAATTCAATAGGATGTTTGATCCTGAACCCAAAGATGTTCATTGGAAATTTCCCTATTATGATCCTTCAACAACATGGGAATTTCTAAGCCATAGCAATATTCATCATCTTTACACACAGAGTGGGATAGAACTCTTTATGTTGGCTGAGAAAGAGTATCCACTTAGTTATGAAGTGCTTAAAACTATGATCTCCAAGAGATTAAGATGTGACAAAGATGAAGAAAATTCAGAAATTGTTCAGAATCTGCTAAGGAGCATATCTGAGCAATATGAAAGAAAAAAGAAGAACAGAGAGTGAAGGTTTTTGGAAGAGTTCTCTCAAATCCTCAAGGTATGTATTTTATTCATCAGAAACTTGTGTATTTTAATGGAAATAACAAGTTTAGGGGAGGATTGTTGGGAATAAAATGTTCAAGTCAAAGAGCCTGCCAAAGATGTTAAAGAGCCTGCTAGTTGATCTTGAAGTGTATGAAGATGTTCTACCAGTACCTTCTGGGTAGAAGGTAGTGCTAGCTGATGAAGAGCCTGCCAAGCTTATGTCAAGTCGATTAGATATTTTGTAATAGATATTTAGTTGAATTATTAGTCTTTGTACATTGTTATACGTTATGTAGAAGTAGTTTAGTCTTCTGTGGTGTACAGAAGAATATTGCAGAGTTGTACATTGGTAGTTGTATTTAATTGTAGGCGCTAGAATAGTCAAAGTATAGTATTATATTCAACCACTTGATCAACTTGTAATAAGGTGTCCTTATCTTATAAAAGGATACCTTAGTCACACTTCATGCATGCATCTCTTCAACCATTAACCAAAACCATACTATCTCTCAAGTAACTTAGTTACTCAATTCACAAATCCTTTTACAATCTTAGATTCAAGATTACTTTGTAATCCCGGTGATATTTAGATCATCCGTATTATTTCATCAATAATATTGAATCGTTTTGTGTTAACCAAAGTTGTATTCTTTGTTCATTGCATACTCACGTTTACTTAAACTCACCACCTTGTGTTCTTTTAAGTGTGTTGTAGTAGATTCCGCATGCTAAACACATTCAATACATAAATATCTCAACAAACAAAACCTTTCCACAAGCTCAATTTCGTGGAGGAACCAACAGAAATCATGGGCCGCGAGGTCAAATAGTTGAAACAGAGCAGGATTCCTATCGTGAAAGTTCGCTGGAATTCTCGAAGAGCTCCCGAGTTTACTTGGGAGTGGGAAGACCAGATGCGTCTCAAATACCCACATCTTTTCACCGAGTCCACTCCAGAGACCAACACCAACTGAATTCAGGGACTGAATTCCTTTTTGGGTGGGCGACTGTGACAAATTGCAATTTCAGGCCATTTTCCAAACCTTGACATTTACTATTCATGGATTACTATTCATCATTTCACTATTCATCGTTTTTTAAGTCGGTATGATACTTTGAGAAGTTTTCAAAAATTTTACTATTCATGAGACACTATTTATTCGCGGAGGGAAATCACTATTCATGGTTACCATTCATCATTACGTAAACTTGGTTTACGGGTATTCAAATGCGTGAAACCATTATGGTTTAGCTGCGTATTCATGCATCATCAGTAAGGACACATCATATAGACTAGAGTAGTCTACATATCATCAGTAACATCATCATCATATTAGGTCATGCACGGGTTTGTGTGATTTTCATTAACGTATGTTTATTTATTTAATAAACGTTACCACTCAGTCATTACTACGAATAATACACCCG
Source organism: Artemisia tridentata subsp. tridentata (assembly GCA_021014915.2). NCBI lineage: Eukaryota > Viridiplantae > Streptophyta > Magnoliopsida > Asterales > Asteraceae > Artemisia > Artemisia tridentata. The sequence continues at coordinate 252,586,046 of CP139506.1, forward strand.
ACACTTTCAACAGTGATCATAACATATTTTCATACTCAGTATAATGATATAAAGATTATATTATTACTTTACCCAGTGTTTTTAAATCAAGTGCTATATTTTCCGTTAAACGCTTATAACTCCGTCGGTTTGCGATATTTCAACCCGATAATTATTCTAACACCCGATTCTTGCAAGGAATATGATTTTACAATTTTTACAACTTCGTCATATTTTATTTTATCTCGTCAAGATTTATTTCTAGTTAACTCGGTACCCGGTAACACCTAATGTATACATAAACTAAACTAACTCTTGCAAATGGGGAGACATAAGCTTTAATTAGCCACTATCCTTTCTTTTTTTCTTCCACATGTCCCCCCCCCCTAGCCCCCGAACCTTTCCATTATCACTTGATTACTTGGACTATAATAAATGTTGCAAGAATATATGTCTTGGATTTAATTACAATAACACATACATATCAAGAATAACTAGCTAAATATCAAACTCTCCCATCTTTTTCTTCTCCATTTGGATCGGCCAAGGCAAGAACACAAGCAAGGTTCCATCATTTTTTCAAGAACAAGTGTTAATCTAGTCTCATTTGTGTTCCTAGTTAGGATTTTGAAATAAAAATCCCTAGGATACTTAAGTATTTATCTCCAAAACACCTCAAAACATCAAGTAAGTGTTTCATATAATTTTTCAATCTTTTATACTTTCATTTCATATTTCTTCAAGTTTTATTAGCAAATCATGCAATGTACATATGTTATATATACCACTTAACACAAGATCTTGTCACAAAAATGAGTTTAATGAACTTTACTAGTATCCTTATGAGATCCCCTACTTTTGATGAAAATTAGGAACCCATGACACCCTAAGAAGGTGTATAGTAGGCTTAGATTAGTTGTGGTGTTGATTGGAAGTGATTAGAACAAGTATTGAACTAGAAAAAGTGGTTTTAACAAACTATAGAAAAGGTTCTGTCTAAAATCGTGAAATCTGGAAAACTCAGTAAACTTTGGACTATTTTGGCTTACTTATTGAGAAAATACTTTCAAAAACGAAACCGTGGCCGCTTGAATGAGCAAAATCCGACTTACGACGAAAAAGATACGCTAATTCTAAGTTGAACGACGAAAAACTATGTTCTGAAAATTTTGCGTGCTGTTTTCCGAGATTCAACGGACAAAACGAGGCATTAGACGTGTTCTAGAAGAGCCGAACAACTGAAAATATTTTAGTTCATATTAATACGAAGCCGTGGATATCAAGAACGTAGAAAACGAGCTTATAACGACCGAGATACACGCGTTTGAAGTCCGACGATTTCAACAAAATTCCATCAGCTTTTCACAAAAATATTTCTAAGTATAGAAAAACTGTTTTTGTACTACACTATATTGAGAGCCATTTTTCTCATTGAACGAGACCCGTATGGTCAAAAGTTAAATGATACGACTTCAAGACATTATTACAAGGTTTCTAAAAACGTCGAGCTTGTTTACTAACACTTAACGTACTCTATTTCGCGACTAGTTTTGCGAGACCATTTGGTCATTTTTACAAGTTATGAAAAATACCATTTTTGCGACGAAAACATTTTATTTTTCGATAAATCATCAAACGAGGATCGTTGCAATACATTTACGCGAAAAGTGCTTATTAACTTAACGAGACGTCAAAAATATATTTTTCGACGATAAACATTATTTTCAAAATTCACGAGTGGTATCGATAACATATGTATTCGCATGTATATCATCATTTCATAACTTACATTAGAACATATCATTCATGATAGGTTGCGGTTAGAGACCGAGCTACATTTCATCATATTCACTATTGTCATTGTTGCTATTGCATCAGGTGAGTTTTCATAGCCCCATTTTCAATTGATTATTTGATTTCTAAACTCTCGGGGGAGAATACATTGCACCATTTTTACATACGGACCAAAGTATCAAAATTCATTTACATTGCTTAAGTTACATCATTGCCCAGATTAAAGTCCCCTTTATTATCATGAACTGTTAATTATGGATGTAAGCGAGAGTGAGTGAATAGATCTATTAAGGGTGACGCCTCCGTTCGGGTTGGTAGCTCCAACTGGTCATACGAACGCATTTCATTTTAATCATATTAGAGTGTCTGGCAAAGCACTCGGTTTGGGGTATTTTATTTCAGTCTAGCTTCGGGGTCATGAGCTTAAGAGCTAATGTATTATTTTTGTGGCATTTATGTCATACACCTCATACTTTTGGTTACCGTAGGAACTATTCATTTACATAAACCTATGAACTCACCAACATTTTTGTTGACCATTTTTAGCAATGTATTTTCAAGTAATTAAGGTATGCGCATCATGGCCTGTATATGGACTTATTTTGGAGTCGCGGCGATGATGCGTCTCACTTTATTTTATGCACTTAATTATCGTTTGATTTGTATAAACTTATTTCCGCAAACATGAAACACCTTTTGGGACCTAGCTTTTGTAACTCTAAACGTTTTAATTGATCAAACGATGTATTTTCAAAATGACATTTCAGGTCGTTCAATATAACTGTAACTGTGGTGCTATGGTTAGTCACACCCCTGGAATTCCATTCCACTGCAAGTCACGAATTTGGGGGTGTGACATTTGCCACGGTCCATGGGCTTACTTCATGGAGCGGGCCTTAACTAAACATATAAGCCTAATATTATAGCAACCTATTACATATCTAAATGACCGACACTTTATATTAATTACACGTAATCCCAACAATCTCCCCCTAAGGGTTGGTCATCAAAGGTTGCTTGACGTCTTCTTTGCTTCTTTGGCATCGATGTCTCGTGTATCTTCGTTCTTTGTTCTTGTTCTCTTTATGTTATGTCAGTAACATCTTGCCTTCATCATCTTTTTTGACTCTGTTGTCTTTACGTCTTTTCAAACATGCTCATACTTCTTATGACTATGAATCTTCATGCATAAAGAGCTCTCATTTCATAGCTTTGATCTTTGTCTTTCAACTTTGTAGATTCTTTGACATTGACGTAGAATCTTTCTGAACTTTGCTTTGATCTTTGATAGGAACTTTGTCTTTTGTGATGTTGGTATGAGCATGTGGATCTTGAGTATGAGTTGATGAATCATGATGGTAACAGTCTTTCCTACAAGGATCATTCATCGGTATCTGCATGGTAAAGGTTAGTAATAATCACCAATCGATCACGGTGGACTTTTCATAAAGATTAGACCACTACGATTGTTTTTCTAGTGAATGTCTTGATTCCATTCACTTTGGTCGGGCACATCATCCGTCCGAATCCAATTAAGGACAGTTATCAGTACTTTGGATAAAATCTAAGTACCGACCCACATTTTCAGGACTCGATTCGTGAAAGGAATCTCCTTAGCGGGATTTCCAGCACTCACAGGTTAAGACTTCGAGATAATCAACAGCATAGTGTAAAGACTCTCTCTAATCCTTACAAAGGCTGTTCCTGAATTGGATACCCTCAAGAAGGCTTACACAGGTGCACCGAAGTACACCAACAATTCAGGTGAGCCGCTGAAGTATACCGAAGTACTACTCCACGACTGTAGACCATTTGAAACATAGGAACCACCATTATATAAGTGGCAAGATCCAAAGATCCCATAAACGACTCTTACAACTTGTGTTCTTTTTGGCGAACACAAGTGTATGTTTTGGAAAGTGTATCCTAAGAGATCTTTTGATGAATCTCGTGGCTCTAGACTCGATTAGTGCGCTTTGATTTTAGTAATCAGAATCATGGAGCAGAGTGTCTCCTTTTCAATATCAACACATCTCAGAGTGAGAGGTCGATAAATTATGCGAGGTTCTCTGTGAGAAATGAAACAAGTATCTTTTAAGAGATACTTGAGTGGCTAGAAGGTTAAGTGCAGTGCGTCACTGGGTCCATGACGTCTTTTCTTCAATACCGGCATCACCTTGGTGATAACCAGTAGCATATGAATTGAACCTGGTTTCTGCCTTAAGGTTGATCATTTGGAGGGATATTTCTTTTCACCCCTTCATTAACTTTTCTTTTTAATTCTTCAACCCCTTCTTTCTCCTTTCATTTCTTTATTCCTTTTTCAATCATACCTAAGGACTTCTAGTTCTAAACTATTGGTGTTGTCCTTGGGTAGATCCTTCCAGCTCTGGCGGATCATAGGACATAAACCTAACCATAATCACCTTATTACTCTATGATTATCCTAGATTCACTGATCACGTGCCATAAAACCATTTGTAAAATCTCTCAAAGTGTTTATGATTATAAAAACATATTTTGTTAACACTTTGAGAGTTTTCCTTTATCAGAAATACTCCCCCTTCACATGTGCTCATTAGTTTTAAAGATAAATTTACACATGTTGGGTGGAGTTCGCACTTTTGAATTGATTAATTCTCAGTGAACATGACCGATTCGAGACACGCTTACATCACTAGTTAGACTAGCTTGAAATTATTACCCGTCCTGGTCATATTCAAAGAGAATCTCTCGAAACGGTACACTCTACTCAGACAAGTCCTATTCAAGACACGCTTACATCACTGGTTAGACCAGCTTGAAATTATTACCCGTCCAGGACAAGTCCTTTCGATTTCTGACAGTTAAGTTTCGTCAATTCGTTGGTTATATCTGAGTCGAGCTCATACGAGATTCCACACAGTAGTTACCATATTTTAATCACATTTTATTCTCCCCCTCAAAAATAGCATATTGATGTTGTTTTTAGAAAATATTTTGATTAAAATATGCTTTTTGAGGTTTGTGAGAAGAAACCAATAAGAACTTTTCATTTTGAACAAAGATGTTTCAAGTACTCCCCCTCAATAAGTGAAGTCACTTTTTGTGGTTTTAAACATGAGAAGGAATACTTGTTCTTTTTTAGCAGAATTTTGAAAACTTATCAAAAAATTTGATTAATTCTACTCAAAATTAAGAAGCCTTCGCTCCTTATATTAGGATTGAGGCACTGAAGCGTACCCCAGGGTCCTTTCTTTACAAAGTACGGGTTGTGCACTGTTATATGTGCACAAGCCATATAATAACAAACAAATCATATATCAAAAATATTAACCAATCACTAACTAACCAATCATTCAGGACGTTGGAATGTCAAGATCGGGAAACTCGGTCATCCTCCAACATAGCTCTCCAACCGTTTGATCTAGTCCCGACGCTTCAACCGTTGTTCAATTCTGGTGATAAACCTGTGAACTTCCCTTGCTTCCTAGGAGTTTCATCTCTTGCTTTGGAAAAGGTGTGTATCCTTTAAGCGACTAGCCAAGCCATCACGAACCGACTTCAAATTATTGTTACAAAACTTATGAATTTCGTCATACGCCATGAAGCAGTTGTGAGCATAAGCACTGCGATAGATGAATATAAATGCAGGTTCTTTCCTCAAAGTGTACTGTGATTGCTGATTGATCTCATTGAAGTGGAGGAGTGGTTTGTTCAGATTCAGCTTCCTTTGATAACTTTCAACACCTAATTGGAGATCTTCAACTCTTTCTCGAATTATTATACTCCTTATGAAGATCAGAAGAGAAGCGATGAATGCATATTGTAGATCTATTGGCAGTTGACGCATTTTCCCTTGAACTTTGAGAAGATGCATGTCTTCAATGTCGTTTAGATTCAGTTTGGGAAAATCAGCTTCAGAGAATATATACTCCTTTTCATCTTGACGTTTGACGACAATCTTCTTAAGAAAAGAGTAGCCCCATTGTGTTGCATTTGCAATTGACATGATGGCGACAATTCTCTGATCATGCATGACGTCTTCCTTAGTCTGTTCCAGCCTACAACTGAGATAGAAGAGCCTTCGCCTTGCAGGCCAGTGGTGAATCCCGTACAATGCATCTTTGTCGTACATCACAACGTTGTCCATAAACAAGTGTGTTGCATCTTCTTCAATGGTTGTATGCGTGTATCTTGCTGCAGGGATTCCAAAGGCCATGGAGGTTACATATTTCTTATTAGTTTCGCTCCCGTGTTGTAAGAACTCCAAGTCCATGTTGAAAAAGAAGCGGTATGGAATATTGGGTTGCTCAGGTTTTCCCACCATTGATAGAGGCTTGGTCCAATCTGTGAAATACGGTCCAGACTTTTTGGAAGTGTGGTCAACGTTGAACTCAGAATTGAGCCAATTGATATCATTGGATATTGCACGAGCAATGTTTTCCAGATGATATTCAAATTCGATTGCACTCCCGGATCGATCTTTGAGAAGGTTGAAGGCTTGATTCATGATCCGTCTGAGCTCCTTTTTGTTGAGTTTATTTACGCGAAAGTCTTGTTTTATCTTCTGAACGTATTCCACGGTTCGACCATCCACTGGTTCTTGATCATCTGCTAGTGGAGGTTGAGGTTTGACCATTTCATCGCACCATCCGTATTCAGCCGTGTTGTCATTGTCTACCATGAGACAACTTTTGGTTGTTTATCTTTTCGTTCTTTTTTGCTCTTGGATTTTGATGAAGGTCCAGGTCTAGTGTGAGGTTGAGGGTCAGGCTATTCCAAGTTTTCGTGTAAACAAAATGATCATCTGCTTTTGGTGCTGACTCGGATCCCTTAGGTTGGTTAGCTGTAGTAGAGGTTGTGGAAGGTTTGATCGGTTCCTGATGTGAAGATGAAGGACCATCGGTTGATTTTTGTTTCTTTGATTATGAATTTGGATCGGGGTCTTCGTATTCTCTCGGCCTCTTCTGAGTGGCAGCCTCAGCCTTGCATGAATCTTTTGAGAGATTTGCTGAGATAGCATCATAAATTGCCGTTTCTTCTGGAGTCAAGGTTGTCATACCAGACAATTTGTCAAAAACTTGAAGTTGAAGTTCTTCGAGTGTGAGTTCCTTTGGTGTTGGAACAGTGTGAAGAGTGAGGGGAGTTGAAGAAATCACTTCATTGACGATTTGTCTGATAATCGGCTTGAGTTGTTCTTTTAATGGTTTGAGCAGGGGTTTCAACTCTTTGTTAGTGACTCTATGTAGATTTGTCTTCAGATAATCTTTAGTGTACTTCATGATTAATTTATCCATGTCTTCTTGAACATCTTTGGATAAATATTCATCAACTCGTTGCTTTGTTTGTTGAAGATCAGCTATTTGATTAGTTAAACCAGTGACAAGGCTCGTGAGTATTTCAACTTGATCTTTAAGTTTCTTGTGCCTTTTCACTCGACCTTTCTTCACGGCATTCTGAATTTTGACTTTGGCTTGAGACATCCATGTGTCAGCTGGTTTCTTGATTAATTTGGTAGTTGATTTGGATGTTGTTTGTTTTGGTGGAGGTAATGATTGAGTTGATGATTCAGGAATTGCAGATTTTTCTTTATTTGAATCTGAGTCTTTCTGAGAAGCGGGAGAGGAAGATTCAGGATTATGATCGGGATTGTCATGGATGTAAGTGTCAGCTTTATTTTGTAGTCTTTTCTCTTCAGCTATTCTGGCATCTTCAATCTCTTTCAATCTCCTTTCTTCTTCTTTAGCTTTCTTCTTCATAGTGACTTATTCTGCAGCCTTTATCACATCATCAGTAACAAGCAAGTTCTCCTCCATATCATCATCTTGAGCTTCTGTGTCATCCATCTCTTCATCCTCGGGTTGCTTTTGTTCTTCATAAATAACCATTGTAGACTTTTGTGGTTCAGTGTCAGCACCCTTTTTCTTACTGGGTTGATTAACCAGATCAGAATCAGGTGCTATGACGGAGCCCTTCTCCTCACCGGGTCAATTAACCGGAAGAGGTTGGGCTGCATTGCTAGAACCCCCCTTCCTCACCGGGTTGATTAACCGGAAGAGGAGGAGGTGGTGGTTATTCTTGTCTACTTTTTTGTAACCCGATGATGAGACTTCTTTCATTTATTTCTTCAGTAGTCATACCAAAGAACATGTCAATGTCTTTTTCAGCTTGTTGTTCTTCAGTCATGGGATGCTTCAACTTCCTCTTGTCAACAAGATTTGTGTCTTCTTTTGTTTCTTCACAATACTCATCAATGTCTCTGTCAAGATCATCATAAGACTTCTTCTTGCTTTCCTCCTCTTCTTGTTGTTTCAGCTTCATTTCTTCAGTACTTAAGGTGTAAAACCCTAAATTTCCATTCAATTGAAATTCCCATTTTGCCCCTCAAAATTTTGAAATTATAAGAGCATACAATTAATTATACAAGAGCATTATACATTTTAAACTAAGTATGAGAATGTAACTATATGTCATTTAGAAACATTACCTTATAATTAAAACTTCACATTATAATTAAAGACCTAAAACTATATGTTATTAATATAAACTAACCTAAGTCATAATAATAATAATAATTGTACAAATTACAAAAATCTTCCTAGTTCATGAAATCTCATACACCCCATGGTCCTTGTGATATGCACGATTTATACAAATTGAGTAAAGATAAGGATCCTCAAAAATTAGTCCATAATTTCCTCAATCAAATTGATTTGCAATTAATCCTTTCCAAACTAAAACACACGCTCCCTTCTATCTTAAAATTCCGGTTCTTTCTCCCCCCCCCCTTTTCATTCATACGACACAAAGATAAAACACAACAAGTTGTTGCTTTAATTTTCCTCTCAAAGACAAAGAAATTCGTGGGTTGTTGATCATTGGAATTCTAGGATTCTTGTTCTCTTTCTTTTGTCTCGTTGCACACAAGGTATCATCAATCTTTCTCTTGTTTTTCTTGTTCCCAAATCGGCACACAAGTATGCATATGAATCTGAATTTTGTCAACACGAAAACCTAATTAGTGACATGTTTTAATACGCGTATTAAATTATTTATCTTGCTACTCTTTAACCCTAAAAACGCTACGTAAAATCATGAAAACTCTAATATATATGTCGACTTTTATTTGGTTTCTCTCTATTCGAATCAGTCTTGTATCCAGCCCTAGGTTCATGTTTCTAGCCCTTATATGGATCATTAAATGACACATTAATATGGTATTAAATCTGGAAAACCCTATGTAATTAATATAGTCGATTAGGGCTAAAAAGAGTTAAGGTTGGTTGTGATTTTATGAAGTTCCTGCTGTGCAGAATTTTGGGTCGAATTGTAAGGTGTATAATGTAACACCCCAAACCGACAAGGGTAAAGATGTCACAATAATGGTTTCATATCAGAACAAACACAAGCATATAACATAAATAATACAATTGAATTTCAATGGTTACAATGAAAAGTCTGAAACTACAAGGTTACAAATGAGATATACAATAATCACTAAGTCTTAATATAAGCTCTTCTAGTCATTCCTATTTATAAATAACTATCAAGGTCTTCTAAGTCCAAGGTACTCTCCACTCATACCCAGCTTCCAAACTAAAACCTGCCGCAGGAAAAGAAATGCGGCTGAGCTTAAAAAGCCCAGTGAACAGATATAAAGGTAACAAGCAGTAATAATGGGATAGTGAAGTAAGTGAAACAATGCAAGGTAATACAAGAGTGAGGATAGAAAGAAAGATAAAAGGTTATGCAGATATACCAAGAGTTAAGGAATAGTTACAAAAGATAAGAGGAAAGGAAAAAGTAATCCCAACCCGAGCCCAAATCAAATCAAGTCAAGTCAAGTATTAAGTAAAGTGTCAGGTCAAGTATGTATCCGGAGGGGTGACCTCGGAATACTAAGCACAAGGTTATAAGGTAAAGGGAAAAATAGTAATCCATTACGAGCCCAAGTCAAGTCAAGAAATCAAGTAGCAAGGTGTACGGAGGGGAGACCTCGGTACCAAGTACAAGGTGAGGGGATACCTCCAAGGGGTGGAGTCATGAGCTCCCAAGATGTGAAAGACGTGTATCGCACACACCATCAGTCACCAAGTATAACAAGTAATTTAAACAAGTCAAGTCAAGTCAAATCTAGGATGCATCCATACGCCCCAGGTGGCCAAAGTCTGCCTCTACATAACAAATCAAATCAAGTCAGGGACGGAACAGGTCATCACTCTCCTGCCCTAGAGTCATGCCATCGGTGCATCAATGACATGGACATGAAACACTCATGCCTAGTTATGGCTCGTAATCTCAAACTATGGGTCAAGGGTCAAGTATCAAGTATCAAGTATCAAGTTCAAGTTCCAAGTTCAAGTTCAAGTTCCATATCAAGTTGTTCAATTCAAGTTTCCCATTTCAAGTGGTTCAAGTCAAGTTTCCCATTTCAAGTGGTTCAAATCAAGTTTCCAATTCAAGTGTATCAAGGTTCAAGTCAAGTTTCCAATTCAAGTATATCAAGGATCAAATCAAGGTTCAAGACAAGAGATCATAGCAAAGGTTCAATTTAAAAGTTCATTTAAAAGAAATCCTTTAATAATGGTTTTAGTAAAAATGATCTTTCAAAATAGTTTTCACAACAATGGTTTTTCAAATCAGTTTTTCATAAAGATAGTCCTTAAGAGTTATTTTCATAAAACTTTAGTAGAATTACATTTAAAAGTGGTATCGCATCGTTTTAAAATAGCTTTTCTCAAAACATTTTCATATATAATTAAGAAAGTTTCCACATCCAGTTTTAATATCAAGTAAATCTTCTAGGTGTCCAAGGATTTGAATATTCAGGTCAAAGGTGATGAACGAAGTATGTCAAGTATCAAGGGAACATGGCAAGGTTCAAAACAAGAAATCAAGGCAAGGGTTCAAAGTAAGGTTCAAATCAAGTGGATCATATCAAAGGTTCACAATTCAAGGGGAGCATAGCAAGGTTCAAGCAAGTAAGAAAGACAAGAGAAAGAGTTCCTGAGAAACCTGTGAGAAGGTCAGAATATCTGTACCTTATGCGAGAAAATCAAACCAAATGGGAAAGCACTCGAAAATAGGAACTACTCCTTCTTCACAGGACCTATACAGATTAATGACCATGTATCACTTACAAACTCATTTTATAAGTTTACGCATTTAGGGTTTCTAGCGTAAATTACCAAAGTTTAAGGTTTACATATGTCAAATGTTTAAGATTAGGGATTATATGGTAAATTAATTTCATAATGACCAATTAGGGTTTCGCCAATTTTAATAAATACTTAAGACCCGCTTACGGATTAATTTTATCTACTTCGTACTCTTAAAGCATGGGTACAACCTGCACTCCTGTAGGATACTTGACAATTCTAATATGAAAATAGCGTCATACTTAGCTATAAATGATTAAATAAATGATTTAAATGAGCTCTTCAATAATCAGAACAGTAAATGATTTAATAAACGTTTTAAATGATCGAGCTCTTAATTTTAGCCATGTTTTCTTATATACGTACTTATGTCAATTCATTAACTAGGCATTAAATGACTATACAAGCCTAAAAGTAATCATCACGTATTATTAAGTCCTACAAAATTTTATGGCGAGTTATATAAACCAAATCCATGATTGGTTTCTTCTTCTTAAGCAGAAATACATATGGTTACTATTATTTAACGCCTCCTTCGATCCCATTTACACTACGCTGCATGATCATACGTATTCGAACTATATTAACACAACACAACGCCCAGACCTGATCGAACTCATGCTACATTATTTACCATGCATGCATATCTTTAAACCATACATTGCCATTTTATTTTTTATAAATTCGAGTTAGCTAGTAAGACCCATATTTAAATCTTGACATTAGTACTTACGGATTTTCATGTTTATTACCATAAGATGAATACTGTATAAATCATACATATCTCATTATATCATATACAAAGATTAGTTAACTAATATTATACTGATGTGTGTTATATTTGTAATTTTATAAGTAGTCAACATATGTTAAATATATACCTCCATGCCATGCATATGCTAGCCAAACGTGAACAAGCATAACCATCGACCCGAAAACGAACGTGAATCCAATGAGGTCTGATCGAGACGAACAAGAATGAGGTGACGAGCTCGAGCCTGAATACGAATACTAAGACACTGTATAAATCTGATTGAACTGTGTCCAAACACAAACGAAGGAAAACACAGCCTCGATCACGAATCGAACCTTAACCCAAACACGAACCAATCGCGAGTATGAACACCAACCGAACACAATCACTAAGATTCGACGAGACACGATCAAAGCTAACAAAACCCAACGTCCACAGTAGCTACACCCATCAATCATGAAACCAAACCGCGACCAAAACCTTAACCCAACCGCGAACAAAAACCAAACCCAACACTAACCATAGCGCGAACCGAACTTGATACGAATAGACAAACCGCAACTCACTATGGATTCTATTGTTAGGAATGACTAATAAATGCCCAGCAGTTCTCACGCTAACACACTCACCCTTATTCATAAGAATGGGATTGAGTTTAGAGTTTGGTTTACTGATATTGTGAGATTTGTTGTTTCGTATGATTGGGAGGAAGGAGGGAAAAAAAATGTGCTTTATAGGAAGAAGGATTAGGAGGAGCGTCTCCCATTTTTGGCAAGTAATAAAACGCATTAAATTGGATTGATTTGTTTTTAAGATGTTGGTTATGCGTTTCTTTGCTGTCAAGTATATTGACAAAGGTCAAAAGGTCTCGTAATATTTTATCTCAAAAGTTCAATTATATTAGTTTTAGTTCATTTGCATGATTTTATAAAAAGGAAAATAAGTCATGTAGACAAACACACGCATGTGCAAATCCATATAAGGAAAATTTTATATCTTGTATCAATATTTATATAGGCATATTACTTAATTTTATTTAATTGTATCAATATGGTTTTAGGTGCCAATAAAGTATTACAAGACTTAATTAAAAGTTAGTTACGAAAATGGGATCCGAATTTTAGGGTTTTACAACTCTTCCCCTCTAAAAGAAAATTTTCGTCCTCGAAAATTGAAGTGAAACGAAACGGAACACAATGGACAGTGAACAGAATTGTGAGGGACTTGTTTCTCATGACTCTATCTTGTTGATTTACATAGCTTCGGCTTCTTCAGAAAGACATACTATACCGAATCCAGATCAAAAGAATAACATACCAAACATAAAAGATGTTAATCATATTTTCTCGGGAGAGATATAGGGAATACGTAGGATTTGACGGGTATGCATTAAACAAATCAGATGAGAACGTACAGAAAACAGATTGTTGATAACATCAATCAGCAGAAAGCTCTACAACAGAATCTAAGATTCCTATTGGAAGTGCAGAGGTCAGCAAAACGCGTGTCGAGAATCCCAAACGCATCAAATCGTATAACGGTGAAAGCAGATTAAGCGTATAGGTTGAACGAACCTAAAGTCTCACTAATGTAGATAATCTCAAACAGCTATCAGAATTCTAAGGCTTCTAAGGCACTTCTCGAAATATCCTATACCCACAACAAGTGCACGTTATATGACGTAAGTATTATCACGTTGGCCAGACGTCATAATACTGGCATCATATAAATATGCCCTCATGATGGTCATACTTTATCTCGAGTCGTGAGTAAAACAACCTATCTTAATCCACCTAGTACTTCTATAGTCTCAGAGGTCAACAAAATCAATGTCATAGTCAAGAGGGAAAACAAAACTGCTTGCAAGAGTATCGGAATCCCAGATTGCCTAGCAGAATAAGGTACGTCGTCCACAAGAATCAGATCTTCCACAATTCGCCAAAATTCCCCAAATCAACGCCATCATCGAACCTACGAATAAACACAGAACTGAAATGCTTCTAGGGAACTTAAATCATCAGAGGATCTTATTACTATATAACGAAGCTTAAGTGAGTCAATGGAAGCGAAAGTTAGTCGTCAAAATCTTCGGTTTTCACAGAATCAATTCTTCCAACCATGAAAGGTCTGTTTCAAAAATCCGTTTTCATTCAAAACATTCAATCTCTTCAAGTCTGGTTAACTGTCTTCGTTTGTCCATCAATCTGAAAGTGAAACAAAATTGTGAACTTGTCTCTGGTTCTTCAAGCCTTCTGTAGTTCTTCTTGGAATGTAATGGAGTAATATGAATTTCTGGCACGATCTTCAAATCTCTTCATCATCCAGTCTGCTTCCGCTCTCAGTTCATCTTAGTACAACCAAGATGAATAGGGAAGTTAGACTGCATGTCTTCATCGGCTCCAGGTTCGCCATCTTGACTAGATTTCCTTCTTCTGCATCGCCAACACTTCTGCCTTGTAAGGAATGTCTTCACTCTTCAGGGTAGCCACCGTTGTTGTCAACTCCAGGTCATGCAGTGAAGTAATTCTTCTGATATGCTTCTAGTTGTCTCAACAATATCAACCTCCCAGAAGGTACAATTGATTGTCAAATTTCTTAGAAGGTGCAAAATGATTTTCTTGCTCTTCCTCGTCTCCGAATGTACTATTAAGTCATACAATGACCATTTGCCCAAGTACTCACGAGAAACATCATTTATCAAATTCACAAAACAGTCAGAGCTTTAGCTAATACTATTAGCGTCACTAATCGTCATAGCAATCGTTACGAATAAGGAAGGCGATTCCAATAATACCCTCAATTCATACTTCCATCTGAAGGAAACTTCACGCTTTGAAATTGAACAGGTACATAGTCGTTTCAGGGTGGAGAAATAATGGTTCCTAATAGCAATACTGTTCAGCTTTCAGAAATCAATACATATCTCCTGCCATCATTCTTCTTTATCGCGAACAAAACTGAAATACGCCAAGAAAATACACTTAAGCCAACTTACTTCACACTCCGGTGGAAAACTTGGTGGTTCAATCAGAAATCGTGTTTCAGGAAATTTCGGGTGCCAAGTATGTCTCAAGATGAGGTTCATTCATGGGTGTACGAAATGGGTTCAGGGAAAACTTCATAATCGCGAAAGTAACACACGAGTCTCCAGAGTAATAGCGATAGCAGAAAGTTTAACAATCGGTAATTATGGTAGGAAGTTCAAAATTGTTTCGAGCGCCAAAGGTGAGACATAGGAGGATAGTTGTCAATATTTTAAATGCTCAATCAACCAATCCCTTATCAGAATAAAATCAAGGTTAACTATCCAAAGAAAGACAGATCAACAAAGCAAATCTTATCGTTCAAAATGAGAGGAAAACATTCTTATACTCGTGGTTAAACACCACAAGACTTCTCATAGGGACAGAGATGGGTAAGACGAAATCAAATAGTGTCAAAAAATTCTTAGATGCTTATCAAAACAAGAGACAAGTCACAGAATGTATTCAGATACGTTATTGTCAAGGAGATTTATGGAATGCCCGAAGAGGCATAAAAATGATTAACAGAAGGATCAGAAGTCAGAGTCGGACTCTAAAGATAAGGATCAAATAGTGTCAGGCAATTACTATGCAGTTCTCAATGCCTTCAAGATTTATTTAGGTTCAAAACTTAGGTAGTGCAAAGCATAAGCTTTCAATTTCCAAAAGAGATCTCAACAGGCTTTAACCAAAAGCAAGGCACGAATCAGAGTGATGCGGAAGCAAAGATACTTAAACAAATGCCTTACAGTCTACCCATTCCTCACTGGTCAAAACTTAAGTTCATATCAAGAAATCCTAACGCAAGTTCTCAAGGGGTTATCCTATGTTCTTACAGTGGAAGCCTAATGGTCCAAAACTCACAGGCCAAGGGTAAATGTATTACGAGTCGCAGCCTGTCTCTCTGATACCATAAATTGTAACACCCCAAACCGACAAGGGTAAAGATGTCACAATAATGGTTTCATATCAGAACAAACACAAGCATATGACATAAATAATACAATTGAATTTCAATGGTTACAATGAAAAGTCTGAAACTACAAGGTTACAAATGAGATATACAATAATTACTAAGTCTGAATATAAGCTCTTCTAGTCATCTTGATGAGTGTCTAAATACTCATCATTTCTGTCACATTTAGACTACAAAAACATTTAAAAACATGCAAATATGCTTCAAAATACAGAAAATATCATTTGATTGTTTTTTATGTGTTGCAAGTGCAAAATGTTCAAAAACAATTAAAAACGAACATATTTTGCATAATTGTCAATTTCAGTCCTTTGACTTTCAGAAATTGGCAAAAATAGTCCCTGGTATTAAAAATATCATTCAAGGTCCCTAAACTATTTGAATTTTACAATATTGGTCCTTGGATGAAAGTTTTAAAGAAATTGCAATTCAGGTCCTTCAATTTTTAAAAAGTGACATAAAAGGTCCCTGAAGTTTCAAAAGTTGTCAAAACAAGTCCCTGGTTTTTAAAATTGGAAAATTATCTAAATTGGTCCTTGTACTATTGACACTTGGCAGTTTCAGTCCTTGGAGATAGTTTTGAAGTTTGGCATTTATGGTCCTTAATTTTCAGCAAATTACAAAGTGGTCCTTGTGTTTAATACTATAACCAGCCGGACCCTTTTTATTATTTAAACCCAAAACACAAACCCATTACCCTTTATTTTATAAACCCAGCCCAATCCCAATTTAATTAACTAAATACCAGTCAAACCCAGGTCAAACACACCCTTCTCCCTCACAACTCACCCCGCCAATACCACCTCCAAAACCACCACCACCTGTCCTCCACCTCTCCACCTTTCCACCTCATAACCCAAGTCACTAACAACTCCCCTCCACCTCCACAAACAACAAAATTCCTTAATTGATATAACCTTCTCAAAAAACTTTGTCGCCTAAAATTACAAGTGGAGGGCTTGGATTGATTCAGCTTAATTGGACTGCTGGGATAGCTTCAAAGAGATAAGGGAGATATTTGGGAAGCATAAAAAGGACACAAGACAGAGAAAAAAGAGTAGTAGGATTTAGTGTAGTGTAATTTTATTTTTAAAAGTCGTATTTTAAATTCTTAGTGTAATTTCTATCTGGGTTTTGTAATTTTTGTATAATTTAAGTTGTTTTAGATGTAACTGAATCGTTTAATTCAAGTTTTATTCAAGTTTCTTGTATAACTGAATTTCCCACCAATTTTTGTTCTTCCCATTTTAAATGAATTAAGCTTTTTAAGTTGTTGAAATAAGCTTTTATAAGCTTATTGAAGTAATTAAGGAAGTATTAAAAGTTTCTAAAGTTCCTAGTTCAGATTTCCAAAATTTTGCAAAAAAGTCAACGATGGTCAAAAGTACTGTATAAATGCTTAATTTCTGCTTATCTGTTTTTTTTATTGCTTATGTATGTTTCAAAATATTTAAATAGTGTCTTTTTATCAATTCTAGTTCAATATGATCTGTTTTCAGTTTGAAAAAGTCCAAAACAGTTCACTAAGGTGTGTTTGGATTAAGCTTATTATGGGCATTAGTTTGTTGTTACTGTACATGTGCCTATTTCCCAACTTTGTTTTAGCTTAAATAAGTAATCATAAGCTGTTTTTAAGATCCAGTTAGCCTATTTATCAGATTTTATGGTTTTCTATTGCATATGTTTATTTCAGGTTCTTAAAAGGTTAAATAAGCCAAGATAAGCTAGGAGCTTATCTTGGCCTTTTCTTTGGCATTCTTGCAGTCCTTATAGGCCATTAAGAGTAACCATAATGGCCTAGTCGATTGTCTTTGTGGTTTGCACCTTCTGCTAATCTGCACAGATCAAAATTCACACAGCAGCCTGCATGGTTTGATCCAGCTGATCTCAGCTTAATTTTAAGCTCCACAGTAAGTGTCTAGTCCTTCTTTTTGTTTTTTTTTTGTCAATTTCATATAGTGAACTTTAAGCTTAATATCTGGTATCTCAGTTTGTAGCTTATTTAGTAGCTTTAAATTAGGCCTAAATATTATCCCATTTCTGAGTTGAAACTGGTTTAGCTTTGCTTATTTTTGGCTTAAATTGCTTATTCAGGGGTTCTCTTTGGTTTGTGTTAGCTTAATTCTAGTCACTTAACTTGTTCTCACAAGAATTTACCACTGTGGGGTCATAGCTAGCTTATTTGAAGCTTATAGCTTGACAGTTTGACCAAAGTCAACTGTCAAAGAAATAAGCACTTGAAGTGCTTATTCACTGAGCCCCACTCAAAGTGATTTCACAAAAGTTGTTTGTTTTTAGTGTTAAAATAGTTTAGAAAAAGAAAATTCAAGAAAATCCAAACATAAAAAAAAGTGATAGCTTCTATTTAAGCCATTTGGCTTATTTTTCTGCTTTTTCATTAAGCACTTGTCATTTTTATAATTTTCCTAGCTTTATGCACTTATATAGTATTTATATAAAAAGTTTCAGATTTTTTTGAGTTCATTTAGTATTTATTATAATTTTAATTAGTTTAAATAATAATTAATTAGTTATTAATTAATAATAAATAGATAAAAAGTATAAAAAATATAATTTCAGTTTTAAAATAAGTTTTAGGTTATTTTAGATTTTTCTAAATTTAAATTTCAATTTTCTAGATTAATTTTATAATTTCTTGTATTTTAGTGTAATTTTAAATAGTTAAAAATAGTTTTTAATTAATAGTAATTAAATAAATAGTCATAAAAATAATTTTAATTTTCCAATAATTTTCTTTTATTATTAGGATTGTAAAAATATAATTTTCATATCCGTAGGCCTTTTATTTATCAAATCTCACTTTTTATTTTGTACGTTTACGTTTATTTAAATTTAAACGTACGTTTTTAAGTTTTAAACGTTTCTAAGTATTTTGCTTTCACGTACTTGTTTTTTATGCTTGTTTAAGCTATTTCCTTTATATTTCCTTAGTTTAATCAATCACAACCCTTTTTTGTTCAATTATCACCCGATCACAAATCCGTTTTATTTCAGAATTCACACCTCGCTGGGACTTAAACGACCCGGGGATACACTAACTCCTCTGGTAAATTGCATCGCGCCCTAGATTGATTGACTCTTGTTGACAAAATCCTTGGTCGATATAAGTTGACCGTTTGGGGCCGATCAAATTTTGGCGCCGCTGCCGGGGAAGTGTGCTGCGTTGAACGAATTTGAAGCATTAGTGATTATTGAATATACACCCATTGTATATTTATCATCTTTGTTCATATTTCCTTATTTTCATATAAAAACCAAAATTATCGTGAAGTTAATTCGTTTGACGGATCGATTGCCAAAAACATTTTTATTCAAAGTTTTCAACGAACACAAAAAAACCCAAAAATATTCATCTTTACCCTCTTACCTTTTTTTTGATTCTTTATCCCTTTACCCTCTATCCATTTTGATTCTAAACTTCTTATACCTTTCTTCTATGGCGTCTCTCGGGTACAAATGTTTTGATTGTAAAAGCCCGTTGATTGACAGCCATCGTTGTTCTAAGTATGCGTGTGAGCGGTGTGGAAAGCATGCACCAAAGGATCGTAGATCTTGTTATTGGTGTGAATTATCCACTAAAGAGTCTCTCAAGGATTCTCAAAGTCCTTCCTACTACCCTCCACAGCCCGAGATACGTGCTATTAATGACAAACCGTCGAGAATCGATCCTAACCTTTCAGGATTTACGGTTAAAAGATTGTCAAGCAAACGTACAGAACTTAGAACAGTGACTAAAAAGAACGACTTGCCTAATCTTCACGTTTATCAAAAACCTGAGACAATAACGGAAGTGGTGGAAATTCCTAGCTCTCAGAGCACACCACTTGTCCCACCTCCGGATTTTATTCCTTGTGTTGGTTGTGGTGAGCGGCTTTTTGGTCTACCATGTCGTTGGTGTACATGTGAACAATGTGGTAATGATAGTCGAGACGGAAGTTGTTTGTTTTGTGGTTCGAGGAATTCATTTTCTTATGATCCTAATCCGAACTCATTTAACGACTTTTCGAATTTCTCCAACTACCCATCACATTCATACGAGCAAGAATCATGTTATCCAAATTTCAATGATGCATCGTATCAAAATACACCAAACTTTTCCTGTGAGTATTGTGGAGGTCCACACTTCAGCTCTGATTGTCAAACAGGGAATCCATTTCCTTGTAACAATTACGACGATCCATATCACGACCAACCTCTACAGTGCCAAGTAACTCAAACTCCTCAACAAACCCAGCAAGACACTTATCTAGAGCTTCTAGATTTAGTGAAAAGAGCTGAGGAGTTTAATAAAAAAACATTTCAGAATGCTCCCAGTTTTTCTTGTGTATATTGTGGGGGTCCTCATGATGATTATCAATGTCAACCTTCCGGTTTTGACAACTCCCCACTCCCACAATGTCCCGTCATTAAAAATTCACATGAGAAATCCATGGTAGAATTGTTAACTGAAGAGCAGGTTGCTAAATTAGATTCCCAGATTGCCAGTGAAAATTCTATTAGGGAATTAATTAAAATACAAAAAGCAGCCAGATCTAGCTCTCGATTCCGTTTCATTCCTGATGACAGTGATGATGAAGATATCTTTGATGATGATTCATCAAGTTCATCAGTTGAAACTCAGTCTGTTGTTATCACACCCGAGGTTCCCACTAACTCTCTAAGCATGGGAGACGAGCATCTTGACACTGTTCCTGCAAAGGAATCGGACGAATTCATAAAGTCTAGTGTTGAGAACCTTGTCTCAATCCCAAGTGAGTCACAGGGAACTTTTGATCAAATGTGTGATATCCCTCCTCCTCTTATCTTCCCAAAAGATCATGTTGAGATGTTCTCCGATTCTAATGATGACGATTCGTTATCTTGTGGAGACATCATTTATGTGGAAGAATTACCTTCTAAGCTAGTCAGCTTAGAAGAAGAGAATAATGAAGAAATTGACACTGAAATCAAAGATGAAGCTCTTCGAGCAACATTATTGAATGTCAGTCTTCTCGTTTCTAAAATCGAGGCTTTCAAGGAAAAATCCATTTCATCTCCTATCCCCATAAAGGATAGTGACATATTTTCCGATGATTCTATTCCGGAAATGGAAGCCTTCTATTTTGATCAGATGGGAGAGAAAATTAGTGGCAATACCACTTCTCATTCTCATAATTCTCTCCCCGATTATGAATCATTTACATTTGAGGAGTTCGCTGATGAACTCACTCATATCATATCTCCGTCGGAGTATGATAACTTCTACTTTGATCTTGACAATGAAAATCTTTGTGTTCCGGAGGGAGATGTTCTCAACACTGAGAATTTGATTAAAATCAAAATTCCATCCCTCCCACCCAGAATATGTCTTGATCAAATGAGCTTAAGTGATGAGATTCATGATCCAGAAATCATGAATTCTCCTTCTACTGATGATGAGTTAGTCATGATTTTTATCATGACTTTCTTTCTTTTCTTCACCTACACGGTGACTTCTCCTGTTCTTCACTCCTTCGGGAATGAAGACACTATCTTTGATCCCGGCATTTTCATTTATCATTTGTGAGCCGGATCTGTGTATATCTCATCGAAGTGGAACTTTCAAATACTTCAGTGTTTATCCAAACATCTTGAACGAAAGTCCGATGGAGATTTTTTGTTCCACATGCTTCCCCAAGAACAAATGAATGCGGGGTCGAGTCAAGCTAGTGACTCGGTGAACAAAAAAATTAGCTCACCATATGGGTTTTCACCCATATTTCTGACTTCTTTCTCTTTTCTAACACCCAAGTGTGGGGGAGATGCCCCACATGTTGTATATATGTACAAATCTGAAAAAAAAAAAAAAAAAAAAAAAAAAAAAAATGTGTATATAAAATAATGGCTATTAATATTTCCCTTTCACGTTCTAAGTGTTGGTTTAACAGCCGGTTCTTTGAATATTGAGGGCAATATTCAGTTCTAAGTGTGGGGGGAATTCTGGCGAATTTGTTCACATATGTACCTTTTAGTGCCCCAGTACCCCCATTTTGGCCAAAATTTTAAAAAAAAATTTCACACTTAGAACGCAATAAATGGTTATCAGTCCGCCATGTCTAACCCACATAAGGACTGGCTAATCCTGAGCAAACGGCTGCAGGTAAAGATATATCAAATCCGTTTATGGCTTGCAATTTGCCCAAAATTGTATGGTATTCAACTCACCATATCTTTATAAGTGAAGAGTTGGCTAGCCCGCAAGGTTATGGCTTGTGGTAAAGGCAGTGGAAAAACCATAATTGGTAATCAGCTCACCAAAGATAATATTGATAATTTATCTAAGAGTTGGCTAGTCCAGAAGCAAACGGCTTTTGGTAAAGACGAATCAAATCCGTTGACAGCTGATGATTTGCTCAAAATCATATGGTTATCAGTGTACCATAGTTCTTACTTGAACTGAAACATTTGGCTACTCCAGAAGTGATGGCTTTTGGTAAAGAGACTTAAAATCCATTAAAACTTCATAAAAGATTGCTAGGGACTAGCAATAGTTTAGTGTGGGGGATTGATGAGTGTCTAAATACTCATCATTTCTGTCACATTTAGACTACAAAAACATTTAAAAACATGCAAATATGCTTCAAAATACAGAAAATATCATTTGATTGTGTTTTTATGTGTTGCAAGTGCAAAATGTTCAAAAACAATTAAAAACGAACATATTTTGCATAATTGTCAATTTCAGTCCTTTGACTTTCAGAAATTGGCAAAAATAGTCCCTGGTATTAAAAATATCATTCAAGGTCCCTAAACTATTTGAATTTTACAATATTGGTCCTTGGATGAAAGTTTTAAAGAAATTGCAATTCAGGTCCTTCAATTTTTAAAAAGTGACATAAAAGGTCCCTGAAGTTTCAAAAGTTGTCAAAACAAGTCCCTGGTTTTTAAAATTGGAAAATTATCTAAATTGGTCCTTGTACTATTGACACTTGGCAGTTTCAGTCCTTGGAGATAGTTTTGAAGTTTGGCATTTATGGTCCTTAATTTTCAGCAAATTACAAAGTGGTCCTTGTGTTTAATACTATAACCAGCCGGACCCTTTTTATTATTTAAACCCAAAACACAAACCCATTACCCTTTATTTTATAAACCCAGCCCAATCCCAATTTAATTAACTAAATACCAGTCAAACCCAGGTCAAACACACCCTTCTCCCTCACAACTCACCCCGCCAATACCACCTCCAAAACCACCACCACCTGTCCTCCACCTCTCCACCTTTCCACCTCATCACCCAAGTCACTAACAACTCCCCTCCACCTCCACAAACAACAAAATTCCTTAATTGATATAACCTTCTCAAAAAAAAACTTTGTCGCCTAAAATTACAAGTGGAGGGCTTGGATTGATTCAGCTTAATTGGACTGCTGGGATAGCTTCAAAGAGATAAGGGAGATATTTGGGAAGCATAAAAAGGACACAAGACAGAGAAAAAAGAGTAGTAGGATTTAGTGTAGTGTAATTTTATTTTTAAAAGTCGTATTTTAAATTCTTAGTGTAATTTCTATCTGGGTTTTGTAATTTTTGTATAATTTAAGTTGTTTTAGATGTAACTGAATCGTTTAATTCAAGTTTTATTCAAGTTTCTTGTATAACTGAATTTCCCGCCAATTTTTGTTCTTCCCATTTTAAATGAATTAAGCTTTTTAAGTTGTTGAAATAAGCTTTTATAAGCTTATTGAAGTAATTAAGGAAGTATTAAAAGTTTCTAAAGTTCCTAGTTCAGATTTCCAAAATTTTGCAAAAAAGTCAACGATGGTCAAAAGTACTGTATAAATGCTTAATTTCTGCTTATCTGTTTTTTTTTATTGCTTATGTATGTTTCAAAATATTTAAATAGTGTCTTTTTATCAATTCTAGTTCAATATGATCTGTTTTCAGTTTGAAAAAGTCCAAAACAGTTCACTAAGGTGTGTTTGGATTAAGCTTATTATGGGCATTAGTTTGTTGTTACTGTACATGTGCCTATTTCCCAACTTTGTTTTAGCTTAAATAAGTAATCATAAGCTGTTTTTAAGATCCAGTTAGCCTATTTATCAGATTTTATGGTTTTCTATTGCATATGTTTATTTCAGGTTCTTAAAAGGTTAAATAAGCCAAGATAAGCTAGGAGCTTATCTTGGCCTTTTCTTTGGCATTCTTGCAGTCCTTATAGGCCATTAAGAGTAACCATAATGGCCTAGTCGATTGTCTTTGTGGTTTGCACCTTCTGCTAATCTGCACAGATCAAAATTCACACAGCAGCCTGCATGGTTTGATCCAGCTGATCTCAGCTTAATTTTAAGCTCCACAGTAAGTGTCTAGTCCTTCTTTTTGTTTTTTTTGTCAATTTCATATAGTGAACTTTAAGCTTAATTTCTGGTATCTCAGTTTGTAGCTTATTTAGTAGCTTTAAATTAGGCCTAAATATTGTCCCATTTCTGAGTTGAAACTGGTTTAGCTTTGCTTATTTTTGGCTTAAATTGCTTATTCAGGGGTTCTCTTTGGTTTGTGTTAGCTTAATTCTAGTCACTTAACTTGTTCTCACAAGAATTTACCACTGTGGGGTCATAGCTAGCTTATTTGAAGCTTATAGCTTGACAGTTTGACCAAAGTCAACTGTCAAAGAAATAAGCACTTGAAGTGCTTATTCACTGAGCCCCACTCAAAGTGATTTCACAAAAGTTGTTTGATTTTAGTGTTAAAATAGTTTAAAAAAAGAAAATTCAAGAAAATCCAAACATAAAAAAAAGTGATAGCTTCTATTTAAGCCATTTGGCTTATTTTTCTGCTTTTTCATTAAGCACTTGTCATTTTTATAATTTTCCTAGCTTTCTGCACTTATATAGTATTTATATAAAAAGTTTCAGATTTTTTTGAGTTCATTTAGTATTTATTATAATTTTAATTAGTTTAAATAATAATTAATTAGTTATTAATTAATAATAAATAGATAAAAAGTATAAAAAATATAATTTCAGTTTTAAAATAAGTTTTAGGTTATTTTAGATTTTTCTAAATTTAAATTTCAATTTTCTAGATTAATTTTATAATTTCTTGTATTTTAGTGTAATTTTAAATAGTTAAAAATAGTTTTTAATTAATAGTAATTAAATAAATAGTCATAAAAATAATTTTAATTTTCCAATAATTTTCTTTTATTATTAGGATTGTAAAAATATAATTTTCATATCCATAGGCTTTTTATTTCTTAAAACTCACTTTTTATTTTGTACGTTTACGTTTATTTAAATTTAAACGTACGTTTTTAAGTTTTAAACGTTTCTAAGTATTTTGCTTTCACGTACTTGTTTTTATAGCTTGTTTAAGCTATTTCCTTTATATTTCCTTAGTTTAATCAATCACAACCCTTTTTCGTTCAATCATCACCCGATCACAAATCCGTTTTATTTCAGAATTCACACCTCGCTGGGACTTAAACGACCCGGGGATACACTAACTCCTCTGGTAAATTGCATCGCGCCCTAGATTGATTGACTCTTGTTGACCAAATCCTTGGTCGATATAAGTTGACCGTTTGGGGCCGATCACATCTCTATTTATAAATAACTATCAAGGTCTTCTAAGTCCAAGGTACTCTCCACTCATACCCAGCTTCCAAACTAAAACCTGTCGTAGGAAAAGAAATGCGGCTGAGCTTAAAAAGCCCAGTGAACAGATATAAAGGTAACAAGCAGTAATAATGGGATAGTGAAGTAAGTGAAACAATGCAAGGTAATACAAGAGTGAGGATAGAAAGAAAGATAAAAGGTTATGCAGATATACCAAGAGTTAAGGAATAGTTACAAAAGATAAGAGGAAAGGAAAAAGTAATCCCAACCCGAGCCCAAATCAAATCAAGTCAAGTCAAGTATTAAGTCAAGTGTCAGGACAAGTATGTATCCGGAGGGGTGACCTCGAAATACTAAGCACAAGGTTATAAGGTAAAGGGAAAAACAGTAATCCATTACGAGCCCATGTCAAGTCAAGTATCAAGTCAAGAAATCAAGTAGCAAGGTGTACGGAGGGGAGACCTCGGTACCAAGTACAAGGTGAGGGGATACCTCCAAGGGGTGGATTCATGAGCTCCCAAGATGTGAAAGACATGTATCGCACACACCATCAGTCACCAAGTATAACAAGTAATTTAAACAAGTCAAGTCAAGTCAAATCTAGGATGCATCCATACGCCCCAGGTGGCCAAAGTCTGCCTCTACATAACAAATCAAATCAAGTCAGGGACGGAACAGGTCATCACTCTCCTGCCCTAGAGTCATGCCATCGGTGCATCAATGACATGGACATGAAACCCTCATGCCTAGTTATGGCTCGTAATCTCAAACTGTGGGTCAAGGGTCAAGTATCAAGTATCAAGTTCAAGTTCCAAGTTCCAAGTTCAAGTTCAAGTTCCATATCAAGTTGTTCAATTCAAGTTTCCCATTTCAAGTGGTTCAAGTCAAGTTTCCCATTTCAAGTGGTTCAAATCAAGTTTCCAATTCAAGTGTATCAAGGTTCAAGTCAAGTTTCCAATTCAAGTATATCAAGGATCAAGTCAAGGTTCAAGACAAGAGATCATAGCAAAGGTTTAATTTAAAAGTTCATTTAAAAGAAATCCTTTAATAATGGTTTTAGTAAAAATGATCTTTCAAAATAGTTTTCACAACAATGGTTTTTCAAATCAGTTTTTCATAAAGATAGTCCTTAAGAGTTATTTTCATAAAACTTTAGTAGAATTACATTTAAAAGTGGTATCGCATCGTTTTAAAATAGCTTTTCTCAAAACATTTTCATATATAATTAAGAAAGTTTCCACATCCAGTTTTAATATCAAGTAAATCTTCTAGGTGTCCAAGGATTTGAATATTCAGGTCAAAGGTGATGAACGAAGTATGTCAAGTATCAAGGGAACATGGCAAGGGTCAAAACAAGAAATCAAGGCAAGGGTTCAAAGCAAGGTTCAAATCAAGTGGATCATATCAAAGGTTCACAATAAAAGGGGAGCATAGCAAGGTTCAAGCAAGTAAGAAAGACAAGAGAAAGAGTTCCTGAGAAACCTGTGAGAAGGTCAGAATATCTGTACCTTATGCGAGAAAATCAAACCAAATGGGAAAGCACTCGAAAATAGGAACTACTCCTTCTTCACAGGACCTATACAGATTAATGACCATGTATCACTTACAAACTCATTTTATAAGTTTACGCATTTAGGGTTTCTAGCGTAAATTACCAAAGTTTAAGGTTTACATTTGTAAAATGTTTAAGCTTAGGGTTTATATGGTAAATTAATTTCATAATGACCTATTAGGGTTTCGCCAATTTTAATAAATACTTAAGACCCGCTTACGGATTAATTTTATCTACTTCGTACTCTTAAAGCATGGGTACAACCTGCACTCCTGTAGGATACTTGACAATTCTAATATGAAAATAGCGTCATACTTAGCTATAAATGATTAAATAAATGATTTAAATGAGCTCTTCAATAATCAGAACAGTAAATGATTTAATAAACGTTTTAAATGATCGAGCTCTTAATTTTAGCCATGTTTTCTTATATACGTACTTATGTCAATTCATTAACTCGGCATTAAATGACTATACAAGCCTAAAAGTAATCATCACGTATTATTAAGTCCTACAAAATTTTATGGCGAGTTATATAAACCAAATCCATGATTGGTTTCTTCTTCTTAAGCAAAAATACATATGGTTACTATTATTTAACGCCTCCTTCGATCCCATTTACACTACGCTGCATGATCATACATATTCGAACTATATTAACACAACACAACGCCCAGACCTGATCGAACTCATGCTACATTATTTACCATGCATGCATATCTTTAAACCATACATTTCCATATCATATTTATAAATTCGAGTTAGCTAGTAAGACCCATATTTAAATCTTGACATTAATACTTACGGATTTTCATGTTTATTACAATAAGATGAATACTGTATACATCATACATATCTCATTATATCATATACAAAGATTAGTTAACTAATATTATACTAATGTGTGTTATATTTGTGATTTTATAAGTAGTCAACATATGTTAAATATATACCTCCATGCCATGCACAAGCTAGCCAAACGTGAACAAGCACAACCATCGACCCGAAAACGAACGTGAATCCAATGAGGTCTGATCGAGACGAACAAGAATGAGGTGACGAGCTCGAGCCTGAATACGAATACTAAGACACTGTATAAATCTGATTGAACCGAGTCCAAACACAAACGAAGGAAAAACACAGCCTCGATCACGAATCGAACCTTAACCCAAACACGAACCAATCGCGAGTATGAACACCAACCGAACACAATCACTAAGATTCGATGAGACACGATCGAAGCTAACAAAACCCAACGTCCACAGTAGCTACACCCATCAATCATGAAACCAAACCGCGACCAAAACCTTAACCCAACCGCAAACAAAAACCAAACCCAACACTAACCATAACGCGAACCGAACTTGATACGAATAGACAAACCGCAACTCACTATGGATTCTATTGTTAGGAATGACTAATAAATGCCCAGCAGTTCTCACGCTAACACACTCACCCTTATTCATAAGAATGTGATTGAGTTTAGAGTTTGGTTTACTGATATTGTGAGATTTGTTGTTTCGTAGGATTGGGAGGAAGGAGGAAAAAAAAACTGTGCGTTATAGGAAGAAGGATTAGGAGGAGCGTCTCCCATTTTTGGCAAGTAATAAAACGCATTAAATTGGATTGATTTGTTTTTAAGATGTTGGTTATGCGTTTCTTTGCTGTCAAGTATATTGACAAAGGTCAAAAGGTCTCGTAATATTTTATCTCAAAAGGTCAAGTATATTAGTTTTAGTTCATTTGCATGATTTTATAAAAAGGAAAATAAGTCATGTAGACAAACACACGCATGTGCAAATCCATATAAGGAAAATTTTATATCTTGTATCAATATTTATATAGGCATATTACGTAATTTTATTTAATTGTATCAATATGGTTTTAGGTGCCAATAAAGTATTACAAGACTTAATTAAAAGTTAGTTACGAAAATGGGATCCGAATTTTAGGGTTTTACATATAAAAACAATAATACCAACGTGTTTTATGTGGCTCTTGGGTCTAAAACTTATTTTAGGGTCCTAGCATAGTATTCCAATTGGTTTGAAAGAATTTGAGTTTGATTTGGTCGTATTTCTGAATTTATTGTGATGATAGGTCAAAACAGTGTTGGCAGAATTTTATTTCAGTCGTGGTTTATGATTTTTCATTTTCAAACCGTATCATATTAGAGATTTCCAATTTACAGGAATCATATTTCATATTTTTACTACTTCCTGGAATTTTTGTAGAATTTTCTGGAGTCGTGTGGTCAGGTTTTTAATTGCATACTTTTGAGGTGTATCTGCAGATCCGAATCTGGACCTGTTAGCATAAACGATTTTTTTGAAAGGGGTATCCACTTAACAATAAAATATGTAAAAATTCAAGTAGACTCTTAAGACATATGGGCCCCTGTGAGAATTTTGTTGATTTTTATTTTGTGCTTCTGATACGTTTTTAAAATTCGTTTAGTGGGCTTAATTCTGTGATAAAACCAGTTAATTTGTATGCATGTACTACATAGGTGTTAAATATATTTTCTTTGGTGTTTGGTGCCCTAATGCATGTTCCTATATCGGGTGTGTATTGTTAATGTCGTGTTGACTTGTGTGTGGGTACGTTAACCTATTTGATAATCCCGAACCCTAAACCTAATTTAACTAAAGTGGGAAGTCGTATTAAAAGTTACTAAATATGAAAAGTTACTAAATATGGAAAGTTACTAATTATGGGAAGTTACTTAATCTGGAAGGTTACTAAAAATAGAAAGTTTCTAAAAATAGAAAGAAACCTAAATTATGAAATCTGATTAAAACGAGCTTATAAGTAACACGTGATGATTAATTCATATAGGTTCCGTGAAGAGGGAGTAACTTCTGTTCCGTATGCTTCTTGGTTATTTTATTCATTGTCTTTTTGCATAGGGTACAGATATTTTGACATTTCTTATAAGGTTTCTCATGACCTTTCACATCTTTTGATTTATTAGCTTCTGATTTTGATACCTTTGATATGAACCTTTGCTATGCACCCTTTGATATGAACCTATGATTATGATATTTCTGATGACCTTAGATTTCGTGTCATTACTATGACATTCTGTTTGACCCTTCAGTTTGATACCCGAGCTATCACTAGTCATGGGGGTTCCATGACCATGTCATTGATGCACCAATGGCATGACTCTAGGGTGGTCGAGTGATATTCCACCCCGTCCCTTTTGTTATGTAATATGTATGGCCACGATGATTATGATTTTTTGCAGGGGCGTATGGATGCATCCTAGATCCGATCTGTTATGTGATATGTTATATTCTGGTGACTGGTGCTGTGTGCAATACACGCCATTCACATTTCTGGGAGCTAGCTACTCCATTATGTTACTTATGTTATTTATGAAGACCATGATTATGATGTTTATGATATGATATGTTTCTGGGCTCGTGGTAGATTTCTGACAACCCTTACACCTTGTTACACCTACATTATACCTTCTGTTATTTCACAATGCACTATATTATGTATTTCTCATTTTTAGTTTCAGTACTTTGTTATATATATCTGTTCACTGGGCTTTTTAAGCTCAGCCGCATTTCTTTTCCGCGGCAGGTTTTTGTGGGTAGTTGGGTTATGAGTGAAGAGTACATAGGAGCTCTTAGAAGACTACACCATTAATAGCTACCATGGATTAGAGTTGACTTGGAGATGTTTCATATTAGACTTATTGTATCTTAGTTGTAGTCTTTGTACTTCTTTTTCCTTAAGAATTCATTTGTAACCTTTATATTTATTTGTATTATTAAAGTCTTCTGCTTGCGTATGTTCTGTTTGACACCATGAATGTGATATCTTAACCCTTGTCGGGTTGGGGTGCTACATAAAGTTTCAGTTGCATGAGCTTTTTTATAAACAACCGGTTCATCAGACTCAGTGTCAGATTCGTCTAATGGTTGAGGTGAAAGTTCAGGAGAGGGTTCTGGTTTGATGATTGTGACAGGTACCTTTCTCTTTCTTATCTTTAGAGTATAGTTCTTTCTCTTTGTTTTACTTCCTATGCTCCCAGCTTTGCCTCCTCT